>CM030365.1:143328318-143928318 GCA_017893485.1 Hemerocallis citrina
CAAGTGGAGAACGTTAAGGGATTGCACCAGACCTATGTAGAGTGGGATGCATAGAATCCGACAAGTATGCATTAGAGAGTCAGCATATAGCATTGGTATTTTCTTGACTTGGTTTTATGCATATTGTTTTCTGTTTTCTACACTTAATACTTAGCCTAGTTTCACTTGATGTTTTCAGGTTCTATTTATTTTTATTTCTTATTTCATTTATTCTTGCTATTGGTACATGTTGTTTATGATCCTATGCCTTATGTTTTATTTATGTTGCATTTATTTTTATGTCACTCACACCGTTATGGCTGACCCTTGTAGTTTTGGGGGTTAAGGTTATCTCTAACCTCATGTTTTACAGGTAGGTACCTATAGCATTGGGATTTGGATGCATGTGATAAAATGAAGTTATGGCTTATGTAAATTGTAAAAGAATGTGCTGTAAAAGAAAGAATTTGTAATTCAAGGCGTTTGTTTTCCGTTGTGCGTTGTAAAGAATTAATGTAATAAAAGTTGAAAAATTTATCTGTGTTTTGGCTATGTTTACTATTACAATTGAGGTTGATGCTAGAAATTGTGCCACGTATTTCTGAGATATCATATTAGAAATTCGAGGAGCTACAATCAAGCAGTTTGACCATAAGATCAACTTTAATTTTTGGAAGGTGAATATGTATGATATATTGATTTTAAAGGGTTTGGAGTTAGCCATAGACGAAGATAAATGGAAACCAATCAGCATGCAATAGGAGAATTGGGAGGAGATTTTTTCATGAGCCTTGGATTTAATCCAAATGTCATTGAAGAGCGAACTCAGGTGCAACCTCATGGAGAAGTGAAGCACGGTGAGTCTATGGCCAAGACTCAGAACTGACTACTCATAATCGCCCGTTGCAGGATCGAATGTACCAGAAAACAAAGTTGTTGGTTTACTCATTGAAAGATAGTACCATTCTTCTGGATCATACAGTATAGTTTAATATGGAGTTATCTGAACCGAGGGATCTAAAAGCTTCCAACTTGATATATTCACCACTAAATTCATCCAACTTAACCATGCTATACGGAAAATCTACCAAGGCGAATTTTTCAGTACAAGGTATGATCATGGGCTTGGAGGAAGATGCACTTAGGAAGGAGAGTCAGAAATGGGCATCTACTTATGTGAGTTGCTTGGAGGTGGATGGTACTTCGAATGGAAGGAAAAGTGCACGTAAGAGTATGATTCATTGCCATCATTGTAGAGAAGTTGGGCATTACAAGAAGGATTGTTACAAGTGGTTGAGTAAGAGGGGCACCAAATCCAGTGTCGCTGAATCTGGTGATAGCTTAGCCAATAATCTTCTTTCAAATTTAATAGATGTGTATTCTGGCTGGTTTCTTGATTCGGAGAGTTCTTCTCATATATGCTCTGAGAGGGAGATGTTTTCTACTTACATGTTCGCAAAAGATCGTCGTTATGTGAGAACAGTGGTTGGTAATATTTGTGAAGTAGGGGGTGATGGAACAGTCGAATTGGAGTCATTAGATGAAAATGGTTGCACAATAGAGAATGTTATGTATTTTCCTTAGTTCAAACAAAATCTTGTATCCTTGGGAACTCTTGAAGCACAGAGCTGTAGGTACACATCTCAAGATGGATATCTATCGGTTTAAGAAGGTCATCGTAAGGTGACAGAGGGCATGGGGGGTAGCATTGGTATAAATACCCTAAATCCGGATCCGACCGGACCCGACCCAGACCCGGCATTGGACTGGAACCGACCCGGCCTATCCGGGTCCGGGCCCGGGACCTAAAATGGGACCCATTGTACTTTTGGGTTCGGGTCCGGGTCCGCTCAAAAAAGACCTGACCCGAACCCGGACACGACCCCGTTAAAAAACCCCCAAAAAATCAACATAAAAAAATATCCTATCCTCATCCCTCCCATCCTTCCTCCTCAATTCTAAATATTCATTTTCCAAACTCAAAATTCATGCATTTTTCTTCTCTCCTCTATTCTAAATACTCCACTCGCCGCCTCCGCTCGCCGCTCACACTTCTGTTCCTACCCAAACGGGTAGGAATATTTTAATAGGACCCGGACCCGTAACCGGACCCGGTCCTCAGGGTCCGGGTCCATGTCCAATTTTTAGACCCGTAGGGGACCGGATCCGGGTCCGGGTTAGTGAAGGACTCGACCCGACCCGATCCGATACCAATGCTAATGAGGGGTGTTAAGCAAAACCTCTACAAGCTTTTTGGGAATGGAAAAACCTATGTAGGTGTTACGAAGCCTTACGTTCCTAAACTACTATCTAGTTTGTCGTCACTAGAATCATCTAAGCGAGACTACGACGTTCGAATATCGTCGAGAGGTGGAGAGTGCCTAGAGGTAGGTGGAGTTCGTGTGGAGGCGGCACCTTCATGTGAACGCCTACTGGGGTGTGCCTCTGAGGGGCATACCAAGTAGAGAAAAAATAGGTGGAGGCAGATTCAACTAGAAGAAGAAACCACATAACTGAGTTGTTTGCAAGAGAAGAACAAAAGAATCTAGAAGATTTAAATCATACAGATGTGAATTCATAGTATGCAATCCAAGGAGATGATTGTTGGGTTTATGTATTGCATACTAAGTTATATACGAAGATAATGAAGCGATTGAGGAATTGAGGCGATCTAATTGGAGTGGAAGCAAGCAGGGAAAAAAGCAGCATCAGCAATAGAGAAGAGGAAAGTTGACTGTCACCCCCTGTAATACCCCGTATTTGCAGCGAACAGTCGACTGGTCCATTTAGCAGTCGACTGCTACTGTATAGTTGGGCCGGATTGGGCCGGATTGGTTGAGAAAGGATTTGAGAAATATAGTCCCATATGGGAAGTATACAAAAATAGTTTGAGTATAAATATAATTAGCCAATGATCAAGAGTCACCTAATTGGTTAACCACCTTTTGAGAGGCAGCCTGTGGTGGCCAGTTGTACTACATAAAATCTAATTTGTATTCTGAAAAAAAATATTAAAATTGTCCGAGTATTGGGGCAGGGCATTACAAATGGTATCAGAGCCGACTTTCGACACTGGGTGTAGTAGAGGTCAGTATGATCTGCGGTGCTGAGAGTCATTGATCTCCGAGGTCGGGTATATTCTGCGGTATTGAGAGTCACAGGTAGTGATTGATAGTCGGGTATCCGATCTGCGGTGTTGAGAGTGATTGATCTCCGGGATCGAGGACTATACTACATCGGCTAGAAAGGGCGGATCCTACACTAGATGTGTGCCTGTACTCAGCGAGGACGCTGATTTCTAAGGTGGGGTGTATGTAATACCCCGTATTTGCAGCGAACAGTCGACTGGTCCATTTAGCAGTCGACTGCTACTGTATAGTTGGGCCGGATTGGTTGAGAAAGGATTTGAGAAATATAGTCCCACATGGAAAGTATACAAAAACAGTTTGAGTATAAATATAATTAGCCAATGATCAAGAGTCACCTAATTGGTTAACCACCTTTTGAGAGGCAGCCTGTGGTGGGCAGTTGTACTACATAGTATCTAATTTGTATTCTGAAAAAAAAATATTAAAATCGTCTGAGTATTGGGGCGGGGCCGGGGCGTTACACCCCCTCGGGCTTGGTGAGAGGCTAAGCGCGGCTGATGCAGCTTTCGGGTGTGGGTCTTGGTGATTCGTTAATAGCATGAACATGCTCTTCAAGTTAGATCATATGACTCTTATTGTAGGGTTATCTCTTAAGGAATATCTAATGGATATTGTATCAAGATATCAAACTAAGATTTCTCTAGATCTCTATATATTATTGTAATTTGCCTTAATTCAGTGCCAAGAGAGAGAGAGAGAGAGAGAGTATTTCATTGAAGAGAGTTTGAGAGGTTCTCCAATTGTAAACAATTAGTATTTTCTGGTGAGGTGTAACGCCCCAAAATTTTGAATACAATATTCGAATTAATAAATAATTTTTAAATGAATTTATTTAATTATTTTGAATTTATGTAAAATGGTCATTTTACACGTGCAAAATACGTGCAAATATTTTTGAAATGTAAGTTATGAAATTTTGAGTTGATAAATAAATTTTATTAATTATTATTGGACATATTTTAATTTTTGGGATTTTTCTGAATACTTTTGTAAATATTTTGAAAGAAACAGATTTTTTTTGCAAAAATGGCACTGGAGGCAAATTTAAATTTCAAAAAAATAGTTGCCTGCGTATCAGGGCTAGTTTTGAAAGTAGAGAGATTTGGGTGAGATATTTTATCCATTTAATTAAATTTGATTTGATTTGATTGATTAAATATTTAATTATGCAATTTTGGGATTGTGAGGAGACTAAATTACAAAATTGCGATCAAAACCCTAAAAAACCAGCACCCAGTCATATAAGAGAGGGTTTGAACAGAGGATTTAGGCCTTTCACTTATATTGGCTAGTGATTTTCTTGAGTTTTGGAATGGATCTTTTGGTTGGAGGAGAGTGTTTCTAGTTTGCAACAAATATCTTCTTGAGGTGGCTAAAACTCCAACTCTCTTGCTTTGTTTTGTCTCATATATTTAGTATCATGCTAGGGATGGACTCTTGTATGTTATGGATTGTGTGTAGCATGCTTGCAGTACTTGTTGTGATGTATGTATAAGATTGTTGATTATAAGGCATAAAGATTGAATCTTGATTGTGTATTAATCTAAAATATTTCATTCTTGAATAAAGGAGTTTTCTATGCATGAAAGATCTAATTTTTATCTGTAGTAATAGATCTAATGAACCTATATGTTATTTTTGATGTGTAGATCTTATTGTATGATTAAAGAACATAATTTGAGTAATTAAAAAGATGATTTTTTTGTGAGGTATTTGATGCTTTAATGTGAATTCATGATGAGTTAAAAACTAGAATTTTTATACAACAAATATATGTCAAAAATCATCAAAAATACATGCTTGAAGTGGTGAGGCACTAGGGTTAGGGTTTCAGGGTTAAACCCTTACCCTTAGGGTTACTCGGGTTAGGGGTTGAACAGCAACCCGGGGTTGCACAGTGCAACCCGAGCACTGTGCAAACCCCAGTGTTGTTTTGGCTCTCGGGTTGGAGCCTATGGCTCGGTTTTTGATGAGTTTGTTAGGAGATTTGTATGTTAGGGTTTGAGGACCCTAGTATGCATATAGATAAGTATATGTATATGTTTAAATCTAGTATTTATATGACGTTTAATTGATTCTTTTGATCAAGTTTCGAATGTCCAAATTCCAGATTTGTGAAAGTCTAGCTTCAATTTTTGATATATTCAAGTAATAATTTGAGTGAAACAAACCTATATTTTTGTAGATGAAATTCTCAGTTTTGAGGGGATATATATTTCAGTTTTTAGAGATAAAAACCTTGAGTTCTAAAGGGGTATTTTCAGTTTCTAAAAGAGGTAAATTTCAGATATTTAGAACTAAAGAATTTCATATTTTGGGAATGAGATCCCATATGATTAAGAGACTTGTTTTAGTTTGAGTTGATTGGATTAAAGAGAAATTCATTGAACTTGAGTAAGATTTAAAAGTTCAATTTAAAGGATTTTATGGATTTGAGTTTTTGTTTCCATATAAGACAGAGTCTTTTTTGGTAGTGACTGTTTATTTATGAAATGCGAATAATGAAGAGATTGTGGATGTAAAAAAATGTTTGTTTTTGGAATGAGATATTTTCGGTTTGGGATTTCTTTTCACAACTGTGGTGTGATGGGAAAAGTTTGTTTTTCAGAAAAGATTAAATAAAGAGCTTTTGTGATGACTGAACCAGTGGGGTTCTTGATTTTAGTTTAGGGTTGTTGTGAGAACCCTAGTTGGACGTTTGAGGCATTGAGTTGTGGGCACTAGAGACCGAGCGAACCCTACAGTACCGGTGGTGGATATTTTTTTTATTGTAGGAAATTAGCCTGAGAGGCTAATGTTCCTGATTTGGCAAGTGAAGTCGGTAGGGTGGAGCTAGTTTCAGGTGGCTCGGGTCACTAATAAAACAAACCTAAGGACATGCACTAGTTGGAGTGTGACGAAACAAGGGCAAACATGAGTAGGGTGGCCTCAGTATGATCTGCGGTGTGGGATTGATCTCTGGAATTATCGTGATCGAGGCGATGCTCATGAGATGTTTGTGGGTGGTGAGGCACCATGGCTTGCAGTGTGAGATTGAATCCTCGGAATTATGGAGATGTGATTGAGAGTGTCCTCAAATCATCTGCGGTGTGGGATTGGTCTCCGGAATTATCGGGGTGTGGGTTAGATACTCGCAAATTGTCTAAATCTTGTAATATCCTCTGATGTAGTTTTCATGGTGAGGGATTGAACCCTAATATGTGGTGAACACTAAGGGCTTGCCCTCGGACCTATGTAGAATGGGATGCATAGAATCCGAACAAGTATGCATTAGTATGCATTGTGTGCATTGTGTTTTCTTGAATATTGTTTATGCATTTTCTTTTGTTTTCTTGACACACACATATTCATTTAGCATAGTTTCACTTGTTGATTTTGTGAATCTCCTATTGTTGTTTTATTTCATGTTGTGTGATAAGTTTGTGATTGTGAGACCTTCGAGGGTTACTATTGCTATGGTATTGTATCAGTTGCCTTCAACTGACGTGCCCTGTAACACGTCGCAAAATAAAATAATTTATTTTGCATTATTAAATAATATTAAATTGGTAAAGTTGACTATTTTGACCGTTTTCTTGAAATTATAATTTTGCACGTGCAACACACGTGCAAGTTAGAAAATTTTGAACTCTTAAAATTTTATGGTTAATAATTGACTTTCCTCATTTATTTATGATATTTCAGTTTTTCAGATTTATTTGAATTAATTGGGCTATTTTATGAATTTGTCAATTTTACACGTGCAAATAATTTTTTTGGGGATACACAAAGTCAAAAAATTTATTTGGAGGATATAACATTGTTGGTGAATAATGATTTCAATTTTCTGGATATTTTTATAAATTATTTTGGGTATTTTTGCAAATATTGTTAAAAGAAGGTTTTTTTTGCAAAAGTGCCACTTGGAGGCAATTTTTCAAAAGGAGTTGGGTTTTCTGGGTTGCATGAGACCGGCTAGTAATTAGGGGGATTTGGAAGTGTAAATCTCACCTTATTTGGATTTCTAACTACTTTATATATTGGATACAGTTATGGAAAGATTTTCTTTAATGGGTATTTTACAAAATCTTCTCAAAACTTTAAGAAAATATCATATCAATTTCGGCTACTAAACTACTGCAGCCCCCCGCCCCCCCCCCCCCCGCCCCCCCCCCCCCCCCCCCCCCCGCCCCGTGGAAACCCAAAAACTCTAATTGCATTATATTTTTGTGTTGGATGTTGAAGTTTTGCAAAAGAGAGGAAGAGAAGGCTTTCTTGTTGCTTTGTTTTCTTCAAAATTCAATCTTCTTTAAAAACGTGAGTGATGTTTTTGCTCTTTATTCATTGAATATAATGACTTGTCTAGTAGGATGCATGCTAGATGATATTTTTATGGTTGATGCAACGAATGGTTAGTGATGGGTAACGGAAAACTCCTTAATTGATCATCTATTTAATGAGTTGATTATATGATTGTGAAAATGAGATGACAAATTAAATAGATTACATGTTTAGATTTTTATTGGAATATAAATTGATGGATCTAAGTGAACCAATACTCGAAAAAAACATCATCATGAAGAAAATCGGAAATTTATGTGTGATCCATCAGGTATGGTTGGCCGAAATTCATCTTTTTGCACAAATCCAAATTTTTACCTTGCTTGATTATTCATGTATGAATCTATGTGGAATGTGTGTGAGACTTGTAGATTTGGACATCTAGTTGATAAAGATAAATTTTTACTTGTATAAGAAGTGGTTGATCTAAATTGTCAAACTATTGTTATGTGTGACTAGTGTGCAAATTCAAAAATAGTTTCTTTAGTTTCTTTTACGCATATGTAACCCCTGCTTTTCCATTTTCTGTATTTTGAGTGTATTTTCTTTTTCCATGTATTTTCTCTCATTGTATCTCTTTTTGGACCGTATATTAGTTTTTTATTTTCAATGTATTCATTTATTGGTTCAGCCATCTTTTATTTGATCTTCTTGATACTATTGTCTATTTTTGTGTTGTCTCTATTTGATCGAGCTCTTATTTTTTATCCCCGTTATTTTGTTTGTTCATACCCTATTTATTTATCCAATTTGTGCCATCTCATTTTTGTTGGATTTATTAAATTTTTTTTTCTTCCTTAACCCAAAACCAAAACCCGTTTAATCATTACCCATACCCTGTTAACCATATCCACCTAAACTACCCAACCCTACTACACAACCCGAAACCTGTATGGCCCAAACCCGATCACCCTTCAGCCACAAAACCCTAACTTCACTGCATATTTAAACCTACGCACCTGTTCATCTTCTCCATACTACACCCTAGCTGCCTCTACCATATCCCGACCCCTACCTCTGTGTCGCACCCTCTCCCTGCATCCATCTCTCCAGACCATCTCACTCGCTCCCCTTCCATCGTCCTGCTCCTCCGGAGCACCGCACGCGATTGTAGACAGCCGCAGCATCTACAGCGACCAGCGCACCCCCGGTACGGTGTCCCTCCGTCGACGCGTCGCACATTGCTATCAGTGTCACTCCCTGGTTCCCCACCTCGTCGCTCAGCCAAGAAGCAGCACCGATGGAAGCAATAGTGTCGCTGCCGTTGCCGTCGTCTTCCCCGTTCGCTCTCTCTTTGTTTGCACGTGCGAGTGTTTGCACGTGTTGGTTTGGTTCGGAGTTCCTTGTGTTCATGTTTGGTTCGTTGTTCGTGAGTTTGGTTCGTGGTTCTTGTTCGTGATTTTGATTGCTCATTGAGTTCGTTGCCTGGGAATCCGTTCTCGTTATTCTCTTTGCATCGTCGTTCCCATCATCGTCTCTCAGGCAAGTAACTTGTATTCTTTTCTTTGTGTAATACAAGTACTAAATACCGCCTGTAGTATAGTTGGGTTCTAGAGATAATTCGTGTGTGAATTCTCTGTTATATATTGTTTCTATTGTGTTGATTCGACCATAGTTGTTTCACGGCATACATGACATGAAACAACTAGGGATGACCACTTTTTGGATGTATATTGTAATCCCTGTTTCCCTAAATACGTATTTTGTGAATATTTTTCGTATTTTGATTAGTTATAAATTCAGTATTATTTTAAACTCGAATTGGGCCCTCTATTAAAACCTTTTCGAACCGGAAATTGTATTTTCTTCGAATAACAGTATATTCCAACTTTAATATTTATCTACTAAGTGCTTGGCTATTTGTATCTCATTTTATTACTACTTGGATTTTAATGAACTTGTGTGTCTCAAATCTCCTTTTTGATATGTATATCAAAATTCGTTATCGTTGTTATTAATATCACTATATTTGATTATTGAATTAAAAATCTTCTTCTGTTGCATTTAGTATAATTTGAGTATTAATTTGATGCACAAAAATTTATTTATTTTGTTACTATATTATTATTGATCTATTTATTTATTTATTTTTCTCTAGCTGTATACTTTTCTTATTTGGTTTTAATACCCATTTTAATTCCCCAAACCCATTAATAAAACCCAAAACCAATACCCACCTATTATTGGGTCCAAATTCATCTAGACCCTAACAACCCAATACCCTATTAATCTAACCTACCCAAAAACCCTAGCCTACTGTTTTCACCCTAACATAACCAGCTGCCAACACTTTCTTCTTCTTCTTCTATTCTCATCCCGAAGCATCTTCTTCCCTGCTGTGTGCACCCGCCCGCTCGCAAACCCTCAACAGCCTGGGCGACGCTACGACCCCTCGTCGATCGCAGCTGAAGTGCGCCTCCCCCGGCGATCGACAGCCCCAGCAGCGCAGTGCCTCAGCGGCGACCCTTTCCCTCTCCCAAAGTCGTCAACAACAGCCTTCGCGCGACTACAGCATTGCTTCCCTCCGCGCCAGCAGCAACCTCCCCTCGTGACGCTCCCCCTTGCTACTGCATCTCCACAGCAGCATCGTGCTGCCCAGCTCCCTTCACCCGACCGCCTGCGGCAGCAAAGCCCCGCCGCCCAGCAAGCTGCGACAGCCGCAATGCCTGCATGTGCCGCCCACAGCATCGTGCCTCCCCAGCCGCGCCGACCGTTGCCAATCGCCAAGCCAGAACCAAAACTAGTAGGTTGCTGTTGAGAGGAGTTGTCCATGGAGTATTGATCAAGCTTTGATCAAGTGGAATTTGAACCGTCCGATCGCCTTAATGATCAAGATCTTGATCACCTTGATTGTGGCTTTGATTGTGGGCTGTCCATTCGATCAGATCTTGATCTCTTGATTCTTGGCCATCAGATCTTCATGATCTTCATCACCTTCATCAGATCTTCATTATCACCACCAGATCAGATCTCTACCGTCCGACCTACATCTTGATCATCGCGATCGTGATCGCCTCTTGATCCATCGATCGTCACCGTTGGATTTGCATTGATCATCACCATCATCATCATCATCAAGATCTTAATCTCGACCGTCAGATCTCTTTTGATCTTCGCGATCGTGATCACCATATTGATCTTGATCGTGATCTTGATCTTGATCTTCGATCTCAGCCGTCCGATCGATCCCACTGATTTTGACCCTTGATCGTGATCGTCTCGTTCGCCTTCTACTTGGTAAGTAAATCATTTGATCTATTTTTGTTCTCACTCATCAATTATCAATCATGGTATATTTCGGTTCCCTTCAAATTCTTATATGTTTTATTTCCGTTCTCGACCGTTGGATTCGCTGGATCTTCATCTTGATCGTGATCATCATCGAGATCCGTGCCGATCGTGATTATCATGGTCGTTTTCTCGTCGCCGTGTCTTCAGGACCCGTTCCCGTCCTCCGTCGGATTCATCGTCTTCTCCCCTAAAGGCAAGTATCCTTGTACATTTTATTGTTCTAGTACAAGCACCCTTGAAATACTACAAATAGTTTGATTGTGACTCCTCCTTGAAATTCGTTGTAGATCAATATTGAACCTCCAAATTGACAATTCTAAGAGTCACAAAATTTCCTTGTATTTAATTTATAATTATTGGACTCTTTTACCCTTGAACACATGAACACATAGACATATGAATTAAGGAGCCCTAAATTTGTAGATACATGTCACATTCAATTTTTGACGAACTTGCAACCCTATAACTTGAAAAACATTTAGTATTTGCTGTTTGACCTCCATTATCATGTATTGATGCCACATGATGACTTAGACACCAAATAACATTTTCCCATGTAACCTACGCTAGTAAATTATTTCTACGAGTTGCTGTCCTGAATTTCCTTTCGCTGTTTCGACCCCCTTACCATTTGAATCTGGGCCCGAGCCCTGAATAGAAATTTTAGATCTGGATGTGTAGATATCGGTAACTTCCGAAAGTTCTGAATTCGAAGTTACGGTCTAGGAGTTGTGGCAGTTTTACTGTAGCTGTGTCGGTGGACGCAGATTTGCAAAACTGCTGCACACAATTACTTTGCGCATTAATTTAGCTATGTAACCAGCGAGCGTTTGACTTGAAATTTTATATGTAGTTTCTGGACACCCTATAGGATATCTCCAATTTTTCTTAGAATTAATTCTCATTATTTCAACCCTGTTTCACATGTATAAACTCAAATACACAATTCTGCCTGAACAAATGTAACAAGCTGGGATTTGAGGGAAGGACTATAGAGTGGACAACATAGGTAAGTGTACTCGGAAGGGGGCCCGTGTTTCCCAATGTTGTATGTTAAATGGAACTAAGTGCCACGTCATGGGTGACGGGGGCCACCTCTAGAGTCTACGGGGGCCACCTCTAGAGTCCATTATATGATTACATGATATATAGTTGAGATCACATGGAACTAAGTGTCACGTAGAACTAAGTGTCGCGTCATGGGTGACGGGGGCCACCTCTAGAGTCGACGGGGACCACCTCTAGAGTCCATGATTGATCACTTGCTTGATACTTGATACCTGAGTACGCCGCCCTATGGACTCCATTAATAGGTCTAAACGTAACTGATTTGACTGTAACAACCATGTAGTAAAAGTATGGATGCATGAAGTGCTACCTAGATAGTAATAACTACAAGACTTGAACATAAAACTTGAACATGACACCTGTTACTGATACATGATGATATGATACACGAAACATGATACATGAGACTTGAAACCTGAAACTCGAACTTGATACATGTTTACTTGAAGCTTGATGACTTGTTACATGAGACTTGATACTTGAATAATAACACTTGACATTTATAACTTGATACTTGTGACCTGACAACTTGACACTAGATTTGAGACTAGATACCTGACACTTGAACTAGATGCGTGTCACTTGAGGTTAGATACCCTATGTGTTCACTTGTTACTTGTTTTTACCACTAGTATTTGTTATCCAGTCTATTTACTTGAGTTATCCTTCTTGTTAGCTAGTTATTGGTTCTTCCATTACTTGTTATATCCCTGTTACATTCTTGATTCCTGTTCCCCATACTTGTACTCGTTTTTACTATTTGTGGCCCTAACTTGCACTAAGGGCATTTTCTCTTGTTTTTTCCTGTTCTCATTTTTTTAATATTTATTAAGCAGACTTTGGGACAAGCTACCTGCTGGAATTGGCGAGCAGATATTTCAGGCTTCGCTTGGAGCAAGGACTTGTTTAAGTAATTGTTTTCCTTAAGGTATTTATTTCTTCTGTTGTATAAGACTTGTTTCCGAGTTTTTACCTTTGTTCCAGACACTGAAAACATTTTGGATATTATTAATATTTAAATCGTTTTTCGTTGCTTAATGAATTATTCATGCATGCTTGGTTGTATATATATGTTGTTATATTCTTGTTGTGATGCTGAGTCGATCCTACAGCTTATGGATGATGTTAAAATCATCCGCTGGGCTTCGTCATGTACTCGTATTTCATATTTTTGGGAAGCGGAGCGTGACATATATATGCATGCTATTTTATCATATCACGTGCTTGATGGGTTATTCATGCTATACTTGTCGTGGACTTGCAAAATATCCTATACCATATTGTTTGGACATCTAGTACACTATATTTCATGTTTGGGTTGATTTGGATAAGTTTTACATGAACTAGATGATTTTATGTTCGAAGAATAATTCTGTATTTTTTGTTACCTTGCTTTTGATCAGTATTTCAGATCCGATTAAAGTCAGTATATGAATTTTATTTGTGAACATGAACTGTAGATAATTCTGTCTATTTTCCAACCCTTCTGACAGATCTCAGTTGCGTTTTACGAGTTGTGAGTTATGTCTATTTTACTACAGCGGTGTAGAAAAATTTCAGATTTCGTTTTATATAAATTTTGTGGAGTAAACTATTTTTATCATGATGTTAATAGTATTATTTTGATCCGATAATTTGTAAAATATAACTAAACTTGATTGAGATTAACCCTGATTTTTTGTGGATTTATTTGATGAGTTTTACAAATCGTTCTATGTTTCCAAACAATTACTATACATGCAGAATTTTCATACTTTTTAGTAAAGAACCTGATTTTCGATCTAATTCTACTTGTTGTCAGTAAAATATTTATGAATATGAAAGTTAGCATACTGTGTCTATTTTATCACCCTTTGGGAGAATTTTGATTTCGATTTATGGTCTGTGAGATATTGCTGTTTTCATACTGCAGTGTTTATAATTCCAGATTTACAAAACTACTGCATCTTGATATTTTCTGATTTTTGTTGACTAAACTATTTACATTCAAAAATTATTTAACTTTATATTCTGATGTTGAACATATAGGGGAATACCCCAGATTTTTCGTGGATTTAATTAATGAGTTTTCATACTGTTTTCTTGACTTTGAATACAAACTTCTGATTTCTGGCTGAACACGTCTTCTGGTTTCAATTCTGTTTTGACTCATATTTTTGTGAAGCACTATATAACTTATATATATTTGCTGGATTCGGTTGGGAGTTTATTTTCCAGATTCTCTGACGGATCCAGATTTGCATGTTTGTCGTAATGGGAATCCCAGTTTTAGTGCAGTACTGTCTTGCTGTCCTGAACTAGAATTTTCATTGTTCTATTCTTTTATGGGTTATCTTCATCTGTACATATTTATCTTTCAATCTGAACCTATTACCTATTTATACCATGTTATTCTTGCTCTGTTTATGACACATACATACCTGTCTGATAATAATAACAAATTAATCATGCCGGGGTTAAGGGAAAGATCTAGTAGTGGATAATATAGATATGTGTACTTGGAAGGGGGCCCGTATTTCCCACAGGATTATCTGCTATGTGTTCATGACTACATGATATACGACTCTGTCTGTCTGATACCCTGACTACATACTTTTCTATAGGAAGGTGTACTCAGAAGAGAACCCATAGGTTCTATCTGTCTGTCTGATCTGCATCTGATATCTGTCTGTCTGATACCTGAATACACGGCCCTATATAGTCCCCTACGAAATCTAAAACGTAATCTGTTTGAATGTAGCAACCATGTGGTAAAAGGATGGACGCATGAAGTGCTACTTAGATAGTAATAACACAAGACCTGTAATAACATGACATCTGTTACCTGTTTCTGTATCTGACATTTGTTATTTGTCTGACTGTTACATGCTACTTGACATCTGTTATCTGTATACCTATCTGCATACCATCTGACACTTGACACTTGATACATGTTATCGGTACCTTTTAGTATACCATGTTACTTGATTTTGTTTCTTGGTTCATGTTAGTTATCCTGTTCTGTTGACATGCCTATACCATTCTATGTTTGTCTCTGCTATTATTTTATATCTATTTCTTTTATCCCTATACTCGTATCCTGCTTACCTGTATCTGTATCTGACATCTGTTATCTGTCTGAATGTTACATGCTACTTGACATCTGTTATCTGTATACCTGCCTGCATACCATCTAACACTTGACACTTGATACATGTTATCGGTACCTGTTAGTATACCGTGTTACTTGATTTTGTTTCTTGGTTCTTGTTAGTTATCCTGTTCTGTTGACATGCCTATATGTAACACCCTGAATTCCAAATAAGGACGAATTCGAGATTCCACAGGATCTTTACTTCACTTCGTACAATTTTACAAATAATTTAAAAACTTTTCTCAAGAATACATCAGAGTTTAAAATACAATTTTGTTTTACACAGCAGAAGAATGAAAGATTACAACACTGAACACAACAATACAACTTGTACAACTTTATCAAATAAGTCATCAAATACATCATAACAGCTTTATTTCTTCAAGAATAATCCATTACCTGCATATCAACCTGTGGACATGTCAGTCACTTACAACTGACGAAAATGTTATACTCGGCTATCCTCTCTATGCCGGGAGTAGTATAACGATCTCATTGCTTTAATAAAAATATAACAGTTGAATGAATAATAAAGTGTTAATGCACTACAAACGGGCAGGGAATTCCCGGTGCTTTTTTTTACATTTCCCGGCGTTTATAAAATGCCGGGGTAAGCCAACCTGGCGTGCGGTAAAACGCCGTCGCAAACACCGGTTATTCAGCCGCCGGGGTATATATGCCCAAACCCCGACGTTTGTCAAACGTCGTCCTTGGTAATACAAAGCCTGGCAGTAATGTTAATTACCCCGGCGTTTTATTTTCTTTTTTTTAATACATAATTAAACCCCCGGCGTTTGCCAAATGCCGGGGTATCTATTTTTTTTAAATAATAATAATAATATTATTATTTATATATAAATTTATTGAATTATATATATATATATATATATATATATATATATATATATATATATATATATAGGGGCAATTCGAAATTAGGAAATGCCGATATATCCCAATTAGGGGGGAGATTCGAAATCAGGAAATGTTAATATTTATGAGCCAAAAAAATACTATAAATAATCAGACATGTAGATATATCCCAATTTGATATCAATTTATAATAATGTACAGCATATATATTTCATAAACAATTTGCTTGCTAAAAATAATAAAAGCCCAAACAAATTTTAATTAACATTTATAATTCATTGAAAATGTTATGAAGTCACATTTGAAGGTAATTACACATGACAATCTTCGACAAAGGCATAGTATGGAAATCATTACACGAAAAAAAAAACTATCCAAAAGTGATCAGTTTGCTGGTAACTTGCTCTCTATTAGACCAAATGGAAAACATAATATGAAGAAAAAAAACTATCCAAAAGTGATCAATTTGCTGGTAGCTCGCTCTCTAAGACCATCATCCTCAGATTGCAGCAGCAGCTCGCTCTCTAAGACAATCATTCTCTGAAATTAAAAGAAATGAACAGTCATAAAAACCATGTTGCATGTATAGTTTAACTTGGCTCATGAAAAGCATATATCAAATTATGTCAACATACTGAATTTCATCTGACTGGCTAATATCAAATTTGATATCAAATTTTCAAATTGCAGTTAGTTTAGATACTAAATAGAAAGGGACATGCTAATCTTGATTGTTTCCTTATAGAGAGAAAAAAAAACAAGTACGCATATGAACTTATAGGTTGGATTTACGAATTTGGATGAGTTTCAGTATAAGACCTTAATTAGGATATAAGATTAGAAAAGACACAAATATATATATAGCTGATGCAATTATATAGTGATTAAAGGAGATATATGATTAAAAGTCCCTAATTAACTTCACAAGATCATATTGAAGGAGGCTAACAAGTAGTATATATGGAACACTATCAAAGCTAGCTATCGTAAGCAGTAAAATATTCTTCTGAGTACAAAGCACCTGAAAGTGGTACCCTTAGTTATACTCAATGATAAGATCTCCAACAACAAAAACCATCTCCCCATCATGTGCTGCATTTTCCTAATTTTGGACCAGTTACATCATTGAATTGAATGTAACTTGACACTTAATTTGCCTAGTTGAAGAAAAGAGTTGCATGCCCAAAATCTTATTGATCAGTTCACTCAGAATGCATTCACTCAGAATGCATTCACTCTGAGTTGCATGCCCAAAATCTTATTGATCAGTTCACTCAGGACCATGTGTTTTGGCCTCACATAACTATATACTATATATGTGCATATTTTTTTAGCAAAAATAGAATATGGCAGGAATTATAGGAACTTTCGTAGATCTCTCTTTCTTTTTTTGAAACCAAAAATGCATGAAGCAATTAAGTGCCAGAAAAAATAATGAACGAGTTGCCAACTAAAAAGAAGTACTCAAGTACTTAACCAGTTAAACCTACAAAGATTACATGATCACAACTACAACTAAATTGTAAAATTAAATATAGACATTAAAGTATAGGAGGAAATCAGGGAAAAGAGAAAAAAAAATTACATAGAGGATACAGATACACTTCGTGATAAACCCCAGAGATTTCATATCATAGAGTTTTAAGGTCTTGGTAGTTTCAAAAATAGTAACTTAAAATCAAATATCTTTGCAGCAACACTATATACTAAATGGATGACTACATAAGACTAAGAATACTATTAAGCATGTCCATGTGGCGAGTATTAAATTTATGAATGGAAGTCAACAAATTCAACTGGTACTGGACTTGTATTTAAACTAAGGATTTGACAAAAGAAAATTGCACCTCGTCAATTTGAAGGTAACACACTGTTTATACTATAGCATTGTCCTTACTATCCACAGGTTTTACCTAACGTATGTCACATAAATATACTCAGATGCACAACATAATTGTTTCTTATGAGGTATCTTTCTTTTCAATTTGATCTTCATAGAAAATTACCCTATTCTAATACCAAATATCTTGACCTGTTGTTTGTTTTAATAAAACACCTTAAAGTTTTTTGTTTTGTGTGTTTGATTTTGATAACATCCTTAAGTCTGACACCCATAATATAACAAATTCACCCATGTATTGTGTGCGTGACTATTAATTGGATATACTAATTTTTCTCAAATATGCTCCCATAGGCCAATTTGCATGAAACAATATGCTTAGAGACATGTACATACAATTGCTTCATGTTGCTTAAATCATAAGATACAAGTCTACTTCACTGAAGACTAAAGAAAACGATAGATATAGTTGGGTTCAGTAAGTTCCTTTAAATTCAACACAATACATTACTTGAATTTAACTATATATATATACCCAATATCAAAAAAATAAATATTAACAGTAACTTTCTCTTATTTTCTAAGTCAAGGGTATTATAGTTGTTTAGAGTGAGCGATTGTCTGCCAATATTTTTTCTCTCCAACTGTAGAGTTAGCTCTTTCACAATATTATCCAAATGACCGTAAATCTAGTTCTAGTCTTGTTCTCCCTGCAATTAGCTGAAAGGGAATGACTAATGATATGATTAATGGTCTGTCGGAAGAGAACTATTAACATCAAAGAAAGATAGTTAATTAAAGACAACATCTTGATCACCCAACACATTCACAATTGTGTTCTTTAACTTTCTTTACAGGTTGCTGAAAGTGCATGTGACTTTTATTGAAAGAACTTATGTATTCCTTCTTCCAATAAAATTGAAATGTTAGTTTTTGAAATTAAATTAAATTATAAGGCTAGATGTGTTGAGAGAATATATCATACAGTACTGAAGATAGGAAAAAAGACTTCATCCTTCTGCTATTGATTGGTTATCCATGTAAAATTTAAAAAAAAATTTCCAAAGTTGATCGTAGAAAATTTGCTCGGTGGAAAAAGCACTGCTAATTCAATTCTAGAGAATGCACTGCTTATCAATCCAAGAAGAACAAGAAAAAATATTAAAGATATGCCCCAACCTCCGAACTTGGATCATTACTAAAATTGCACAACCACAACCTTCTTGGTTAGGCAAGCATATATGCTCAATAGATAACAGCAGCTCAACTGGGAACAAAAACAACCAATAATCTTAACCTACCAAAATAAAAGATTTAAAGTAATCAGGTTCACAAATGACTTCCTTTAAAGATTAGTAGATTAGAAAATATTTGGCAACATTCTGAATACACACAAACCATCTATCAATCAAGCTAAACTATAAGTAATCAAACACATCTGGGCATATTTCTTTCATGCTCTTTAACAGAGAACCACCATCTACATCCAATTACTTGGGGGCAATTATGAGTTCATTATGATACTGGTACAACATCAGATGAAAAATGTATCTTGTACTGCTGCATTGTTTATTCAAGAAGCACTATAATCTCTTTAAGGAACAAGTCAGTATTCTATGTAATTATGTTTGAATCTAAGATCGACTTTAGAACTAACACAGTAAGATGCCGAACATTCAAACAGACCAAAAAACAAAGCAAGAATACAACTGACATAAGAAAAGTATGATCTCCTAAAACAGAAACAAAAAGACAGATAAAAGCAAAATAACTTTGCATAAGCTTCCTTATAATTAAATGGCCAAAAGAACAAATCAACGAAACACAACTATGCTAACAAGGGTTCAAATAATAAACAAGAAATCAAAAAAATAACAATGGTATTAAAGGTGAAATATAGTTACTTACTACTTCCACAGTGGAGGAAGCTTCTTGGTCCTCTTGTAGTAGCGGTGAATTCGGCTCTCAACAAGGATCAGCCTGAACGGGTGCAAAATCGAAGAGGAAAATCGAAGATAAATGTGGGTTTCCGCTGAGATTGAGGGCGACGATGGAAAGAGGGATAAAATAGAGGGTTTCGGAGAGGGATCAAGTAGTGGGATTCGGAGAGATTGAAGGCGATGAGAGCGACGAGGGAAAGGGGGAAATAGCTAGGGTTTTGGGATTCGGCGCGAAGAAAAGAGGGGAAGCAAAACCGAAGGTGCGAATAGCGAAAGTAGCTAAAGAGATAATGGGAACTGGGGGAAATGGGCTGGGCCAAAAAAATTGGGAACCAAGACCGGCATTTGTAAACAAACGCCGGGATATGTTGGCTGACCCGCTGGCGCTTTGGAACAGCGCCGGCCTATATTTGCCCTTTATTCCTATATCTTTAGTAGTGATGTGACTACGCTAAATATGTAAGTGTATGTCATGTCTTAATGCCTAATGCACATAATTTATACTAGGATGACACTAATGCACACTTGTTCGGATTCTATGCATCCCATACTACATAGGTCCGAGGGCAAGCACCTACAAGGGCTCGATCTCTCGCCATGATAACTACCAGGTAATAAAACAAGGTTCAGATCATTCCACGAATTTGAATTCCAGCCCCGGAGTCCACCGCTGACTGTTATAACAGATCTCACATCGTGCGAATCATCCCGTAAGTGACCCTCTAGCCCGGTATACGTATATACATTAGAGATGGCAAACAAAACTATCCGTCCGACTACTCAAGATCCCAGAGTCCACCGCTGAGCCATTCTCATAGTCCCAGATTTAAATAAAAAGCTTGTCTCCCACTCAGCAACCTCAGTCCACCAACTGGGTCTATAGCCTCAGAGTCCACCGCCGACTATATAGAGCACCCCACTTATGTTTGCCCAGGTTTACTACATCTTCACTTAAGTGCCTACTTACTTTATTTCTAGAAATGAATAGATTTCCAAGCATAGAATTAGTCTTATCTCTTACCGGTCTTAATCACCACTACCGAGATAAATCCACAACCATATCTCAAGTTTATATCTCAACTCTTTTATTTCAACATTTGCCGGTAACAAGATTTTACTAACTCAAAACTCAACCATTCATGCATAAGAATTATGGGTACACATACCTTTTAATAATCATGTCTCAAACCTAGATCATTACATCATTTTAATTCATTTCACAACTTAAGCAATGTCTCATTTTAGCACTATTCATGATTCTTTAATAATAAGAAGTCTTTTTCATGAACAAACTTCATTCAACAACAATCTCTTTAATAACTTAAGCGCAAATAACCAATTCACATTTCAATATATACCAAATACTCTTAATTTGGATAAGTGAATAATCACATCAAGATAAATTCATTCACATGAATAATTTATTCTCATTCTACCAATAAATCTCATTTGTAATTACAAAGCTCATTTTTCATTTTTCATTTTGCTTCTTTTTAGCACAATTCAAGTTTCGTTTGGCAACATAACTCAATTCCATCAAATATTTCTATAATCAAAATAATAGTAGATTCTCTACAAAAGAACTTAATTATTCTTAATCAATGTCTCATTAGCATTATTCATGGTTCTCTGAGTTGTTCATAGTTCATTCATGAATCACAACAGTCATAATTCTATTTACAATTTTAAACTCATGAAATATCTTTAACAATCAAACACAATCTCTTCAAGAGTAAATAATTCACACAATGTATTCCTTTTATTCCTTAAGAAAAATCATACATTTCTTATTAATAAATCTTCAATCTTTACTTACTTTCTATCTCAAATTTTTCTTTTTAGAGTCTCAATTATACTTGGAAAATCTTGACACTAATTTTAGTAAGTTCTAATTCATTTTATAGAAATAATAGTATTTTTCCCAAATTTTTGTTTACTAAAAAAAACTCATTTAATTTAACTCAAGCATTTAAAAAAATAAGAACCCATACTGGGTTTCGAACCCATGAAGTCCCAAGCAAGGTTCACAGCCCTCACCGACAGCTACTAGCCCAAGTGGGCTCGGTGTCTTAATTCCCTCTCGTTTATCTTATGAATAGGCTCTCGGGTTTTTTGGTTTTATTTAAAAAAAATAAAGTTAAAAGTTTTGGGCTTGTCAGGCTTTGAACCCTAGCCAAATCAGAAAGGCCAGCGCGCGTCAAACCACTGGGACATCTGCGCCCATCGACTCGAGATCAACCTGAAAGGGTTTTGTTCCAATTTCGTACTGTTTCATTAATTCACAAAAGCTCGATTCTTCTAGTTTTGGTCTACTCTTTTATTTAGTTAAAATTAGACTTATAGAGATTGAGGTTTTATATCAGTAACTTACTGCCTTGTGAATCATATTTTAGAAAAATAAAACGACTCACAAATATTACATTTGTTCTCTTTAGCATAAAAAAAATCTAATTTTGTTCCAAAACTACAATTTATTTTCTTCGATTTATTTATCAAGAAGTTTATTCACTACTTTCATACAAATTAAAATTTTGTACAAAGGACCGAATATATCTTTAGTTCAACCATGGATATTTCAAGTATTTCTTATGCGAAAATTAATGTGTTTACCAATGTCGACGAGTCGAAAACTCACAAAACGAAAATTTATCTTTCTCTTCTTTTTGAGTATTAATCTACAAAGATATCCTTTAATCATTATCCATACTTACCATAGTTTTGACGAACAAGACTTGCAAACAATCTAACATGATTCATAGGTAGTAATTAGCATGGTATTAGTTTGTTCACTACTTTCAACAAATTCATTATATTATACTAGCATGGACTCTACAAATATCTTATTCAATTCATCTTACTTTTTTTTAAAACTAATTTAGCATGCATGTTCTATTCTAGAAAGCCACGAAACCACCCACCTCAAGTTTGAAGGTTGAGCAAATGAAAGAAAGTGGTCACCACTCCTAGCTCCAAAGACTCCTAGCTTTCTCTCCTCCTAGCAATGGCCTCCAAGCACTAGGACTCTCTTATCTCTTTCTTTCTTTTCTTTCTCTTTTGATAATATTTTTGGTGTGAAGGAAAAGAGAAGAATAGGGTTCTATTTATATGATTTTGGGAGGGTTCTTTTTGCATAATTCTTCACCCTAATAACTCTCTATTTATCACATTAAATCCTTCATTTTCATAATCCCTCCCTTAAACTCTCCTAGCCTTAACTCTCCTTTCTCTCTCTCAAGCATGAAACCAGCCCCCCTGGCCACAATCTAGTCCAAGTTCATAAATGTATGCATGCACACATGCATAAACAAATATGCATATATTTCTATAACTCCAAATGTATACTAACATTTGTAACTTATCATGTATTAGTGCATGCATAAAAAAATGTGATTTTAAAGGTGGGCTTGCTACATGGGCTTGTTACTAATTAATTCATTTAATTATCTAGTGGGCCCCCCCTAATGGGCTAGATTTTATCCTATAGGTCCATGGATCAAGAAAAGGCTAATTAAAACTAATGCATGTTAAAGGTAGTAAAATGAGAATAAACAAATGAGAATAAAAATTTGCACGTACATCATACGTGCAAAAATAAAAAAATGCATTATTAATAAAAAAATAAAAAGTGAGATGTTACATTATACGATGCTATGTTTGTCTCTGCTGTTATTTTATATCTGTTTCTTTTATCCCTGTACTTGTATCCTGCACTACAAGCTGTCCGTAACTTGCATTGACGGGTATTTTTTTTCTTTTACTTCTTCCTGAAATTTATTAAATTGCAGATCAGGGTGATTAGCTGTCAGAGGGTGTAGGTGATCTAACATATTAGTTGCTGGAGTTTTTGCTATTATTAGTTCCTGTTGCTATTTGAACAATTGCATTTGATACTTGGATTTATTTTGTATTTGGGCAATGTGACCCAGGATTATTGACTTATTCAGATATGATTTATTTGAGATTAATATATTTTGTTTCAAGCAATTCTGTTGGTATTGATTGATAAATGCATGCTTGGTTGACTTTTCTTGCTTTCAACTCTGATTATTCTTGTGAAGTGTTGTAAAGATCCTGACAGCTTATGGATGATGAAAATCATTTGCCGAGCTTAGTCACGTATCTGTATTCCGTATTTTCTTTCTGGAAAGCGGGGCACGACAAGGTTTTTAGTGGTATCAGATCCCAGGTTTGGCTAATATATTAATTTGACTGATATATTAGATAAGCTTGGCTCGATCTGGGATTGGCTCAACATTACACAAACCATGCATACATAAATAAATTATAATCAACATTGATCTGGATGCTAATTATTTTTGTCAGACTATGGCTCGTAGCGGTTCTACTTCTCGTCCCAAGGAAGATCAGCTCGGGCTTAAGGTCGTTACCAATGTGTTGGGACGATGGATCAATATGCAGCTGAACCACAGTGACTTGGTGATGGCTGCTTTGGAAGATGCTCAGGTTCCACCACTCGCTGTGCCTATGCAGGAAGCTCTTCCTCCCCGTCCGGGTCCAGTCACGGATTTCAGGAGGCTGCATCCCGACAGGTTCTCTGGCACTGAGACTCCTTTGGAGGCAGAACAGTGATTGATCTGAACTGAGCAGTTCCTTTTGTCGGCAAGAGTTGTAGATGCTAATAGAGTGGATGTGGTAGCGATCCAGTAGGTGGACCTTGCTCATATTTGGTGGAGGTCCGAGTCTGAAAGGCTCGAGCAACCTATTACTTAGGCCACATTCACTACGGGCTTCTTGGAGAAGTTCTTCCCTAGCTGCACTCGAGTTGAAATGGAGCAACAGTTCCTGGCCCTGAAACAGGTTGGTCGTTATTTCTATTATTGAAATTTTGTTACATATTGTCCATGCAGTGTTGTAACATGAGAGTTTCTTGAAATAGGGTTCCAGGTCTGTGGATGAGTATGCAACTGAATTTACAAGACTTAGCCACTTCGCAGCCGCTCTTATGGCAAACAAAGAGGACAGGGCTCATAGATTCACATTGTGGCTTGAGCGAGAGATTAGGGTGCAACTTGTCTCTCTTCTCTTACGCACTTATGCAGAAGTTCTTGAGGCAACTCGAGCTCAGGAGCAAGCTCGTGATGGATTGGCTCTTTCTCAGCGTGCTGTTCCGCACTCTTCTATTGTTGCTAGGCCTTCTGGTAGGTCGGTTCGGAGGCTTGTTCCCGCCCGTCTTATCAGGGCAGCTGCCTATTCTTCTGCTGGTTCTTAGGGAGCTAGTTTATGCAACTACTGCCAGATGACTGGACATGATCGCAGGAACTGTTGGCATGCTAGTCGCCGATGCTTCAGATGTGGCGCTACTGACCATTCAGTGCGGGATTGCCCGCAATTGCGGATGGCTCTTCCAGTCGGGGGTCCAGTGCAGCAGGTAGCCCCAGCTCGTGGTCCTGTTAAGCCACATCTTCCTCTGCAGCGCCAAATTGTCGGTCAGAGGACCATTGCCCCCAGGAGAGGTCAGGCTTTCAACCTGACTGCTGCTGATGCTGAGTCAGCAGAGGGTGTTGTCACAGGTATATTTTGCTTTTATTGTTTTGTTGTTTCTCTTCTGCTCTTTTCATTTAGCTTGCTTTATTCTTTTTTGCTATCTTTCTGCATTGTGTTTTCCTTACCCCTGTTCAACCATTCTTTTTCCCTTGTCTTTTGATTCCATCTTAGGTGTTGTTCTTGTTTGCTCTTTTCTTGCTCTCGTTCTTTTTGATTCCGGAGCAACCCATTCCTTCGTCTCTTCTCAGTTCGTGGCTCGCCATCAGTTGGAGTGCAGCATCATGTCAGAGGCTTGGAACATTATGACAGGTGGTGGTGTTGTCATTTGTTCCCGGGAGTTCAGGAAGCGCCTCGTGGTTATCGGGGACGTAGATTTCAAGACCAACCTGATTGTAATTGAAAATTTAGGATTCGATATCATTCTCGGTATGGATTGATTGGATGAATCCCACGCCATTATTAATTGCCATGCCAAGAAAGTTGTGATTCGAATTCCAGATTGCATAGAGTTTGAGTTCCATGTCGGGGAGATGTTCCTTGGCCAAGCTGAGACTGCAGTTGACCAGGAGGTTTGTGCGATGGAATTGCATTCAGGCTGTGAGGCTGCGCTTCTAGTAGTGTGGGATTTCCTAGATGTCTTCTAGAGGAGTTTCCTGGCTTACCCCCTGATAGGGATATAGAGTTCAGTATTGAAGTTTAGCTTGGTACAACACCTATATCGAAGAGTCCCTATAGGATGACACCGGTTGAGTTAGCAGAGCTTAAGGTGCAAATTCAGGAGTTGCTGGATTTGGGGTTCATCAAACCCAGTGTTTTTCCTTGGGGTGCTCCAGTCCTTTTTTTCAACAATAAGGATGGTATTCGTCGACTGTGCGTGGATTATCGGAAACTAAACTTGTTATTGTGAAGAACCGATATCCGTTGCCCAGGATCGATGATTTGTTTGATCAGTTGAGTGGAGTTGCTATTTTCTCGAAGTTGGATCTTCGTTTCGGGTATCATCAGGTCAAGGTGAGGGCAACTGATGTACATAAGACTGCATTCACGACCAGATATGAGCACTATGAGTATCTTGTGATGCTGTTCGGGGTTATGAATGCACCTGCTGTATTCATGAGTCTTATGAACTAGGTCTTTTCCCAGTTGCTGGATAGATTTGTGGTGTTCTTCATTGATGACATTTTGGTGTATTTTCGAAATCGGGAAGATCATGCTGAGCATCTTAGGTTGGTTCTGCAGACCTTGAAAGAGAATCAGCTCTATGGGAAACTTAGCAAGTGCGAGTTTTGGCTCGACAGGGTCACTTTCTTGGGGCACATTATCTCTGGTGATGGTATTTCTGTGGATCCGGCCAAGGTTGAGGCTGTGAAGGATTGGCCAGTTTCCAAGTCAGTTTTCTTGGTCTAGCTAGCTATTATCAGAAATTCGTCCAAGATTTTTCGAAGATAGTAGGACCATTGACTAAGCTGACTGGGAAGGATCAGATATTTTGTTGGTCTGAGTCTTACAGTGAGGCTTTTGCTGAGTTGAAAAGCAGATTGACGTCAGCGCTAGTGCTTACTATTCCAGATGGTTCACACGGATTTGTAGTTCACTGTGATGCTTCTGATAAGGGTCTTGGAGCAGTTCTGATGCAGAAGGGCCGAGTTATTGCTTATGCATCAAGGCAGTTGAGGCCGCATGAGAAGAACTATCCGGCTCATGACTTAGAGTTAGCGGTAATGATCTTTGCTTTGAAGCTGTGGAGACATTGTTTACTTGGGGACTGAGTGGAGATCTTTACAGACCACAAAAGTCTCAATTACGTCTTCACCTAGAAGGAGTTAAACATGAGGCAAAGTCGTTGCTTGGAACTTATGGCCGATTATGACATCAGTTTGCAATACCACCTTGGTAGAGTAAACTTGGTGCCTGATGCTTTGAGCAGGAGACTGGCGCTATGTTCCTGACTCAGCAGAGAGATTTGATTGAGCAGATGCAGAGGTTGGAGTTGGATGTGTTGTTGCCGAGTTCTGATCGAAGTTGTTTGGTGCTCCAGCTTCAGTAGTCTTTTGTTGATCAGATCAAAGAGGCACAGGCTGGTGATACGCAGTTGCAGGGTTTTCGGGCTGAGGTTAAGTTTGGGTCCAGAATGGACATGGTTATTCATGCTGATGGATCGATTCATTTTGGGTCCAGATTTTGTATCCTGAAGAGTGAAGTTCGTTAGAGGTAGGTTGAGGAAGCCCACCAGTCATCGTATTCTATCCATCCTGGCGGTACTAAGATGTATTGGGATTTGAAGCTTCATTCTGGTTGCTTGGTATGAAGAGGGCTGTGGCTCGGTTTGTATCTCAGTGTTTGATCTGCCAGCAGGTTAAGGCAGAGCATCAGAGGACCGCCAGAATTCTTCAACCGCTTCCAATTCCAGAGTGGAAGTAGGAACATATCACTATGGACTTTATGCGCTTTGCCGAGGAGTCCTAAGGGTCATAATGCAATTTTGGTGATTATCGACTGTTTGACGAAGAATGCTCACTTCATTCCCTTCCGTGTCAGACGGTCTACTGAGAGCCTAGTTGAGAAGTACATACAAGAGATCATCAGACTTTATGGGGTCCAGTCAGTATTGTATCCGACAGGGATACGAGATTCAGATCTCAGTTTTAGGAGAGTATTCAGAGCAGTCTGGGGAGTAAATTAAAGTACAGTACAACTTTTCCTCCCCAGACTGATGGACAGTCAGAGAGGACCATCCAGATCCTTGAGGACAAGTTGCGATCCTGTATGCTACAGTTCGGTGGATAATGGGAGGACCATTTGCTTCTCGAAGTGTTCTCGTACAATAACAGCTTTCTGGCCAGTCTTAATGCTGCACCGTTCGAGGCACTTTATGGGCAGAAGTGCATATCGCCAGTGTGCTAGGATGACATTGGTGAAAGGAAGTTTTTGGGTCCGGAGTTGATCACCAGGACAGTTGATGCGGTGGTCCAGATCAGGAAGCACTTGCAGGAAGCTCAGGATAGGCATAAGCACTGGGCTGACGTCCATCAGAGAGCTTTGGAGTTTGAATTTGGTGACCATGTTTTCCTGAAGGTATCGCCTTGGCGCGGTGTCATTCGGTTTGGTGGTGGGGTCAAGCTCAGCCCTAGGTTTACTAGACCATTCGACATTGTGGAGCGAGTAGGCAAGGCGGTCTATCATCTTGCATTTCTGCCAACATTATCAGGAGTGCACGATGTTTTCAGTGTCTCACAACTTAGGAGATATATCCGAGATGAGAGCCACATGATCGAATATTCTGAGTTGACCGTTCGGCTTGATTTGACTTGTGAGATTCCATCAGTTACTATTGTGGATAAGCCGGAGAAAGTGCTTAAGAACAAGGTCATCAAGTTGGTTCGTATTTCTTGGAATCCTCACTCGCCCGGTGAGTCGACTTGGGAGTTGGAGGAGGAGATTCAGTAGAAGTTTTCTCATCTGTTTGAGTAGCTTTTTGTTTTGTTCTTTCTTTTCTTTTCGGGGTTACCCTATGTACCTCTTGTTTGAATTTCGAGAACGAAATTCTTTTTGTTAGGTGGGTAGGATTTGTAACCCCTGCTTTTCCATTTTCTGTATTTTGAGTGTATTTTATTTTCCCGATATTTTCTTTCATTGTATCTCTCTCTAGACTGTATATTGGATTTTTATTTTCAATGTATTCATTTATTGGTTCTGTCATCTTTTATTTGATCTTCTTGATCCTAATGTCTCTTTTTGTGTCGTCTCTGTTTGATCGAGCTCTTATTTTTTTATCCCCATTATTTTGTTTGGTCATACCCTATTTATTTATCCAATTTGTGCCATCTCATTTTTGTTGGATCTATTATTTTATTTTTTTCTTCCTTAACCCAAAACCCAAACCCGTTTAATCATTACCCATACCTTGTTAACCATATCCACCTAAACTACCCAACTCGAAACCTGTATGGCCCAAACCCGATCACCCTTCAGCCACAAAACCCTAACTCCACTGCATATTTAAACCTATGCACCTCTTCATCTTCTCCATACTACACCCTAGCCACCACAACCATATCCCGAACCCCTGCCTCTGTGCCGCTCCTTCTCCCTGCGTCCATCTCTCCCGACCATCCCCCTCGCTCCCCTTCCATCGTCCTGCTCCTCCCGAGCGCCGCGCGCGACTGTAGACAGTCTTAGCATCTGCAGCGACCAGTGCACCCCCGGTGCGGTGTCCCTCCGTCGAAGCACCGCACATAGCTGCCGGTGTCACCCCCTGGTTCCCCTCTTCGTCGCTCAGCCAGGCAGCAACACCGACGGCAGCAACAGTGCCGCTGCAGTTGCCATCATCTTCCCCGTTCGCTCTTTCTTTGTTTGCACGTGCGAGTGTTTGCACGTGTTGGTTTGGTTCGGAGTTCCTTGTGTTTGTGTTTGCTTTGTTGTTCGTGAGTTTGGTTCGTGGTTCTTGTTCATGATTTTGTTCACTCGTTGAGTTCTTTGCCCAAGAATCCGTTCCCTTTATTCTCTTTGCATCGTCGTTCCTGTCATCGTCTCTTAGGCAAGTAACTTGTATTCTTTTCTTTGTGTATTACAAGTACTAAATACCGCATGTAGTGTAGTTAGGTTCTAGAGACAATTCGTGTGAGAATCCTTTGTTATATATTGTCTCTATTGTGTTGATTCGACCATAGTTGCTTCATGGCATACATGACATGAAACAACTTGGGATGACCACTTTTTGGATATATATATGCATGTTATTTTATGATTACGTGTGCTTGATGGGTTATTCGTGCTATACTTGTCGTGGACTTGCAAAATACCCTATACCATGTTGTTTGGACATTAGTACACTATATTTCATGTTTGGGTTGATTTGCATGAGTTTTACATGAACTAGATGATTTTATGCTTGAAGAATAATTCTGTATTTTCTGTTACCTTGCTTTTGATCATTATTTTAGACCCTATTAAGGTCAATATATGAATTTTATTTGTGAACATGAACTGTAGAGAATTATGTCTATTTTTCAACCCTTCTGACAGATCTCAGTTTCGTTTTACGAGTGGTGAGTTATGTCTATTTTACTACAGTGGTGTAGAAAAATTGTAGATTTCGTTTTATATGAATTTTGTTAAGTAAACTATTTTTATCATGAAGTTAAAAGTATTATTTTGATCCAATATTTTGCACAATACAACTAGACTTGATTGGGATTAACCCTGCATTTTTTTGGATTTATTTGATGATTTTTACAAACCGTTCTATGTTTCCAAACAATTACTATACATGCAGAATTTTCATACTATTTAGTAAAGAACTTGAATTTCGACCTAATTCTACTTGTTGTTTGTAAAATATTTTTGAATATGAAAGTTAGCCTACTGTGTCTATTTTATCACCCTTTTGTGTGATTTGGATTTTCATTTATAGTTTGTGAGATATTGCTGTTTTCATACTGCAGTGTTTATAATTCCAGATTTACAAAACCACTGCATCTTGATGTTTTCTGATTTTTGTTGACTAAACTATTTATTTTGAAAAACTATGAAACTTTATATTCTGATGCTGCACATATAGGGGAATACCTCAGATTTTTTGTGAATTTAATTAATGAGTTTTCATGCAATTTTCCTAACTTTGAATGCAAACTTCTGATTTCTGGCTGCACACGTTTTCTGGTTTCAATTCAGTTTTGACTCATGTTTTTGTGAAACACTATATGACTTATATATATTTGCTGGATTCAGCCGAGAGTCTGTTTTCCAGATTCTCTGACGGATCCAGATTTGCTTGTTTGTAGCAACGGGAATCCCAGTTTTAGTGCAATACTGTCTTACTGTCCTGAACTAGAATTTTCATTATTCTATTCTTTTATGGATTATCTTCATCTGTAAATGTTTATCTTTCAATATGAATCTATTACTTGTTTATACTATATTATTCTTGCTCTGTTTATGATACATACATGCCTTTCTGATAATAATAACAAATTAACCAAGCCGGGTTAAGGGAAAGTTCTAGTAGTGGATAATATAAAATTGTGTACTTGGAAGGGGGGCCATGTTTCTCACAGGATTATCTGCTACGTGTTCATGACTACATGATACACGACCCTGTCTTTCTGATACCCTGACTACATACTTCTCTATAGGAAGGTTTACTCAGAAGAGAACCCATATGTTCTATCTGTCTATCTGATATGCATCTGATATCTGTCTGTCTGATACTTAAGTACACGGCCCTATATAGGCCCCTACGAAATCTAACACATAATATGTTTGAATGTAGCAACCATGTGATAAAAGGATGGACGCATGAAGTGCTACCTAGATAGTAATAACACAAGACCTGTAATAACATGACATCTGTTACCTGTATCTGTATCTGACATCTGTTATCTGTCTGACTGTTACATGCTACTTGATATCTTTTATCTGTATACCTGTCTGCATACCATATGACACTTGACACTTGATACATGTTATCGTACCTGTTAGTATACCATGTTACTTGATTTTGTTTCTTGGTTCATGTTAGTTATCCTGTTCTGTTGACATGCCTTTACCATGCTATGTTTATCTCTGCTGTTATTTTATATCTATTTCTTTTATCCTTGTACTTGTATTCTGCACTACATGCGGCCCGTAACTTGCATTGACAGGAGTTTGTTTTTCTTTTTCTTCTTCCTGCAATTTATTAAATTACAGATCAGGGTGATCTGCTGCCAGAGGGTGTAGGTGATCAAACATATTAGTTGCTGGAGTTTTTGCTATTATTAGTTCATGTTGCTATTTGAACAATTGTATTTGATACTTGAATTTATTTTGTATTTGGGCAATGTGACCCAGGATTATTGACTTATTCAGATCTGATTTATTTGAGATTAATATATTTTGTTTCAAGTAATTCAGTTGGTATTGATTCATATATGCATGCTTGGTTGACTTTTCTTATTTCCGACTCTGATTATTCTTGTGAAGTATTGTAAATATCCTGACAGCTTATGGATAATAAAAATCATTCGCCGGGCTTCGTCACGTTTCCGTATTCCGTATTCTCTTTCTGAAAAGTGGGGCGTGACAGCATATGGGAGAAGGATGAACAATTAGTTGCTATTTTTTTTCTCTATTTGCTGATTTGTTTGGGATGAGGAAAAGAGTTATGTTTGGGTTGGATCTATTGAGAAAAGTGAAGAAAAATGAGTGTTGTGAAATGGAGATTTGGAATATATGTTAACGAAGGTCTTTTCTCGACGAATCTAGATTTTTGATGTGTATGTGTATTCACTTTTCTGTGGAAGAAGAAATTGTGACTGCGTTTATTGATAATTAAGCGATTTCATGAAAAAGTTTCTTTAAATCATTTGTTTAATGCTATGATTCAAAATTGAGATCTTGTGAAGATAGGGAAAAGTTTTGATTAAAGTATGAACTGAGATAGTTTTGGAAAAGTTTGTGCCTATTGTATTATAGATTTTATCTTGAGAAAACTACGTATTTATTTATACATAAACTTGTATCAGTTTTCGAAGAAATTGTAAATCTGGCTGTAGCAGATTTCGACATGACGATCAAATGCATCATTTTTGAATGCATTTTGATAGTCGACTGTCATGCCCCAATCTGTAGCCTATCGAAGATGACAGTCGACTGCAGTGTTTTGTGCTTTGGCTGTCGGTCGACTGCCATGTGTTGATTTCCACATTTATCTTTTGCTGTAGTTTTCGATTATTTATTCCTCTTTTATAAATTTTAAATCTTTTTTCTCTAGAGTGTTCAGACTTAGATTAATTGTATTTCCAGAAAGTAGGTGTTTTGAAATTATTGTGCATTAAAATCTTATGTTGGTGGTTTTAAAAGAGTATTGTATTTTCGAGATTGAAGAGTATTCCGTTACGATTTATCTTCTAATAGTTATTTATAGTCCGGATTGAGATTGTTTCAGTTTTTATTGAGTAAATTATACCGTTGTGACTGCACATGGAAGTGCTTTGATGGTTGGATTTTATAGAAATTCTCTTAACTTTTCAAACGAATTCGAGATATTTAAGTTGTTGTGATAACTTTGGGTTTTGTTTGAGACTCTAGATGTTGAGTGAGACCCTAGTATACCGACGGTTGAGATTTTATGGTTTATGGCCAGTTTGGGCCTTGATGTTGGTTTGTTGAGTTAAGTTCGGTAGGGTACACCAACTCTAGGAGTTTTGTGGTTAATTAAATGAGCTTAATAAGTTAAGGTCAGACACTAGATGGTGATATGATGAAATGAGTACAAACATGAGTTATGGACCTCAGTATGATCTGCAGTGTGTGATAGTCCCCGGAATTATCGAGGTGTCAGTAAAATAGTCTCCAAAATTACCTGCGGTGTGGGATTGATCTCCAAAATTATCGGGATCGAGGCGACGCTCATAGGGTATTCGTGTGATGAAGCGCTTAGCTTGCGGTGTTGGGTATTCTCGAAGATTCCCAGGTGTGTGTGAAATAGTCTCCGAAATTATCTGTGGATAGGGATTGACCTCCAGAATTATCGGGGCATGGGCTAGATACTCACATAATATCTAAATCTTGTAGTAGTCATCGTAGTAGGATAGTTGCATAAAGTGGGATCGAACCCTATCAAGAGGAGAACGATAAGTTCTTGCACCGGACCCATGTATTGTGGGATGCATAGAATCCTACAAGTATGCATTAGTAATCATCATAAGCATTGTGTTATCTTGACATGTATTATTCATGCTTGTTTTCTTTGTTTTTCTTACACTTGACACATAGCCTAGTTTCACTTGATGATTTATGCTCTTTTTATTGTTATTTCATATTTCATTTGTTATTACCATGTTAATATGTTGACTATGATTTTGTTCTCTATGTTTCATTTAAGTTGTATTTATTTTGAAATATCACTCACACCGTTATGGCTTACCCTTGTAGTTTTGGGGGTTAGGAATATCTCTAGCCTCATGTTTCACAGGTAGGTACCATTAGTAAGGAGTTGGGAGCATGTGGTAGAATGTTTAAATGTTTTCGCATATGTTGTAAAAGATTGATCGTAAAGAGTAGATTTGTATTTATAATGCTATGTTGTAAAAAAAATTGTAATTCAAGGTGTTTAATTTCCGCTGTGCTTGTAAAAGAAATGATGTAATAAAAGTTTTAAATTTTTATGTGTTTTGTACTATGTTTATTATTGCAATTGAAGTTGATGCTGGGAATTTTTGCCACATATTTCTGATTTTATTTATTGAAAATTCGGGGCGCTACAGAGTTGGTATCAGAGCATGCTTCAATAGTAATGTTAAACATAGTAGAGGGAAAGAACCTAAGTGTGGACACTAGAGCATGAGTACCTAGGTGTGGACATTAGAAGTGTGAGTACTTAGGGTGGACACTAGAAGTGTGAGTACCTAGGTGGACATTAGATATGTGAGTTGTTGTTTTGATCACGAATGCTTGTAGTGAAATTTGAATTATTTGCATGCCTATATTCGGCTAATAATTTCTTTATTGTAAGTGGGGTGGTTGTTTTCGCATGAATAGAAGATGAATGATTTGTTTTCTCTTACTGTTATAATTACTTTTAATTATTTTTGTTATTGACGTTTAATTGGTTATTGACTTATCTACTTTTGTACAAATCTAATTATAATTTCAAAGTATGTTTTGCTAATTCTAGCTTATTTATTCTATAAAAATGAGTTTTATTATTGAAGTTTGGAATGTGGCGAGTAGAGCTCTTCTTTTTCTATTGGTGTTTGCAGTTATAGTTGTGGATGACATAATGTTTGGTTTTCGGATACTACAATAATTACATCGTAATTAACAATATTTACTTATATTTTATCTTCTTTCGATTATTGTTCTGAATATGTAATGTTTTGTACGTAGACTACCTTTTCCCTTCTCTTTTACATTTTATATATATTTTTTCTTTCTTAAAATTTTGTCCTTCATATTTTTATGTACTTTTATGTTTACTCATTTATTTTACTATTACTGTTACGCACTATATTAGTACCAATTCCTACTTATTGAATTATTAATTCCTTTTTATTCATATTATATTTTTAATCCACATTCATTTATATATACTTGATTTTTTGATAGTACATTTTCCATCATTTTCTATTGTCTTACTTTCGGTGTATTTAAACTCGAGTGTAATACTTTTACTCATGTGAATATGAGATACCTTTGTACATTGAAATTTTTATTCTATTTATTTTGTTGTACACCTTATATTCAATACATTTATTATTACTTATTGATTACTACTTTTGTTGTGTCTCCTTTTCAACACTTATAGCTACTTATTAATTTTTTTGCTTTATACTTCTCTAATGTATTATATGCACTCACTACTTATGTTTTTGCTCTACTTCAATTATCATTATATTTTTTGATTGCTACATGTACTTCCTACTAATTACTATATATATACACCGTATATTTCAACGTACTTACTATGCATATCATTTTATATTTATTTAATTACTGCGATACCATATACTTTGTAACATATATTTATTGTGTAAAATTACTACACTATGTATTTATTTTCTTATTCACATTCACTTTGAGGTTATACATGTATTCTATTATGTCTTTCTCCTTTCTTTTTATAAATCATTTTCACTATTGCTAATTCCTATTATTTGTGTTTGATATTTATAATCTATACACCTATTTTAGTATCCCATCGTGTGGCTTCCTACTCCATAACCTACTTTTGTTTCTATTTTATTACCCGAATTTCAAAGTAACATCACACTCAAATTAAACATCGAATATCCCTGTACTTGTGGAAGATTGCATGATTCCGTTCGTCGTTTTTGTTGCAACCGGATATTGAGAAGGCAAATATGCAACTATACGTCTATGGAGGAAAACTTGCAACTGGATATCGAGGAGGCAAAACTGCAACCAACTATCCAGACGATATCCTGCAACCTGATGTCGTGGATGCAAACTTTTAACTTGATGTCGAGAGGGCAAGTCCACAACTGGACATCAATTAGGCGAGCCCATACCAAAGAGTTTCTACTATAATAACCCCACTTTGGTTATATATATGTGTGTTACTTATCACTGTCATATTCTTGTGTGCTGGTTCATTTTATAAGATTTTAAAACCTAGCCTATTACTGTTTTGTTTTACATAATTTTCTTTTGTTATTTTATATTTCCTTAAATCTATTTGATACACTCTCGTATCTCATCTTGCTCACTTGTTCTTATTTTTGGGGCTTTAGTCATTCTAATTTTCTTGGTACTAATGTTTACTTGACTTACCTCTAATTTCAACCTCTTTAAGTCTATCATCTTTGATCTTTTACACCTAATATGGTTCTTACTATCACAATGCTTGTTCTTGTATGCTATTATAATTTTCATGTGCATACTAGTTCTTATAACTGTCTTACTCTTTATTACTAATTTGTATACTTTATATTATTGCATCCCATGGTACGGCTTCTGCTCCCCTTCATAGTTTTCTTTATTCATAACTATATTTTAATTAATTACTTAATTCGGTTCGTTAATTATAGTTGCTTATTACTGTATGCAATTTTCATTAGCCTTTCTAAATCTGCATACTTCATAAATAATTTTTATACGTCTTTACTTTGATCTTAATATCGTCCTTTTTAGATTTTACTTCGTTCTTATACATTTTTTTTCTTTCTTTCGTTCAAGCCTTATGTGTTTAACAAGTCCCTCTGATCGGTTAACTTTTACTGTTGACTAGTTCTTCTACTTAATTACTAATTGATATTTCATGACTTTTGCTCATATAATGATACATAGAGAAATCTTTCCTTTATGACATTTTGTTTATAAATTACACTTTATGTTTCCATGTATCTTGAACTAGTATAGTTGATTTTACTCTATTTTGTGTTTACAAATTTTTTACATTTATGTCAAAACTAAGTACAACAACTATGGTCTAAGCTTTCGTTCTTTTGTAATCACTATTTATTGCCACTGTTCCCAATTCTGTAACAGTTTAGATTTTCTCAATCACTTTTGTTTCCGCGTCCTAATTAATGATTTGACGCTTGCTTTTGTAATATTCAATGAACGTCTTTTAAGTCTTCTTGCATATATATATTTTGGTCTATTTTGCTCGTTACCCTTTAATGTGCTTTTAGAGTATTGATTATAATGTCAACATTCACTAGTATACTCATTATTCTTTGTTTTGTACATTTGTTGTTATGAATATTTTCTATACTCAGCTAAATTTGTTCGTATTTCTATGTATCTTGATTGGTTATTTTTTCCAAAACTATTTTTATATAACCATTAAGTTTGTATTCCTTCGTTGTTTGTATTGTTATCAACCTTTTTATATTTGGGATTTATCTCTTCACTTTTGAATTCTTATTCTATAAGAATAGTCTCACTATTTTCTCACGTTTTGGGATTAATTGTGTATTCAGTTGGATTTCTTATACTTTTGCCATGTCAGTTTCCACCTTTTACTCTTCGAGCTATAATTATATGTTATTTTTGTTTTATTTAATAATTAAACCTAACTAAAATAATGATAGAGTAAATTTTTGTTTTGGGATTACTTATTTTTGTTTTACTTAATTATATGTTTCTGCTGTGCAATATAATAAAGAACTGTTGAAAAGAAAATTTGTAATTTTTTCCTATGTTTATACTGTGTTTAGATTACATTGAAGTAAAGATTCTGAATTTGTGTCTCGTAATTCCTATTATGAAATTCGGGGTGCTACTTGAGGTTTGAGAGATGCTCGTGGTAAGAATTGCAATATTCTTGTATTTTCTCTAGTTGGATAACATCTCGATTTTTTCTCCCCGGGATTAAGGCGAAAGCCCCAACCGGGACAAATTTGTGTGCTTTGGTGTGTTTGGTGTGATCTTCTAATTGCTTAGCGGTTTGTACTAATTGTGTCGCTTAACAAAACAAGATCCTAGTAGAAGAGGGAATCAAATTCCCTAACGCATGCCCTCCTTGATTGCACCGACATTGTTCATTTTGACTCGATTTAGTTCCCTATGCCACTTGACTTCATTAACATTGATCAACCAATGATCAACCCCGACGAATAACCCCTTTGTAACTTGAAATACTCTCATTTCCCATTTGAACACGAGCTTGAAGTTAAGGAAAATTCGTCTCCTTGGTGTCCTTGCCCAAAAGCTTTTCATTTCAAAAATATGGAAGCACACTCCAAATCTGACTTTTAATAAGTTAGTTCTAAACCCCATACCTTTCCATTCCAAATAATGAAAGCACCCACCAAATCTAACCTTAATAGGTCAAAACTGAGTCATTTCTCTCATTCTGTAGCTTGTCCATCATCTACTGTCCACTATTCACTGTCGTTCCCAACCGCAACTACAACTATCGTCGCCCCCGACAGTAACACTAATGCTACCTCTAAATCCATTGACACAAGAGAAACCCTAGATCTAGCCGGATCTAATCAGATCTTGCCGGATCTGCTCTGATCTGATCAACTAGACTTTAAATATGATGGGATGATTTTGGTGGGGGAAGGGAGGAGGGAGGAACTATAGCCACCAACCTCCTCCCCTTCCCAGATCATCCCTTAGTAGGGTTTTCTTTCAACTCGGATTCTTTGCCCCCTTCCATGTTAAAAAGGATTCTTTGGCCCCTTCCATGTTAAAAACGACCATCCCTTAGTTCCAACTCTACATCTACAATTATTGATTGCGTTTGGTCCCCTCCAAAGTGACACGTTAGAGTTGTACCACCTTGGACATATGTATCTGATGTTGTCCATCATTCGTTTCAATAAGACTGTTAGAACATTATGTACTTTCGTATGACATGCCATATTGTGTTTGTGTTAGTGCATCTGTAGTGGTTGGCTAAAAATTCTTTTTTTACAAAATTTGAAAAAAAAAGTGCTGCAGTTATTGGCTAAAAACCCAAATTTTGGTTTTCAGGAAAACAGTAGCCGGCTATATTTGGAAGAAGAGATAGGTATTTGAAAAATATAGCTGACGAAATATCATATTTTGTCTGTTCAAAATTTTATCCCAATAGTTGACCGGATGAGGGATGATCTTTTGTCTGATTTTTTTTGTAATAAAAATGAACGGTCGAGAAATGATTTACCGTCTGATTAATTTTTTAAATTTAAAAAATGTCTCGGACAGGAATTGATCTCCCGTCCAAGACATTTTTTTCCCAAAAAAGTTGAAGGGTGTTTCTATGGAATTAGGCCTATAGAAATTGTTATGCGTACGTATTAGTTTTTAGATTGATGTGAATTTTGAGATCAAGGGCTGTGATGAAATGAGCCTATAGGAATTGTTATGCATATATATGCGTACAAATATTTTTTTATTTTAAATCTTTCTAAACAAAATTCCTCGGACGGGAAATCATCTCCCGTCCTTGTCTTTGAAAAAAAAATTAGAAATAATTTTACTCCGAAATGTTCTCTTGTCCGATTATTTTTTTAGTTTAATTTTTTATAAAATTGGGACGATAAATCATTTTCCGTCTGTCGCTTTTTTAAAATAAAAACTCATATTTTGGATTCAAACGACTAGAGCTCTAATCTAAATTTTCTATTTTTAAAAACCAAATACCCAAATTTTAACTCCATACGACTACAGATTCACTTAGCATGTACTGCATGTTTGCGATTATTTAAAGATGAAAAGTTGGGAATGTCTACAGGATTCTGCTATTTTTTATGGCCATCACTGTATTGCAATTGGCGGTAGTCTACATGTATTGAGACTTGAGAGCAAGTTGGTTATTAGGTTAATGTCCCACGTGATTACTCGTTAGTTTGATGTAAGCGTTAACTGAGTCAAAATCCAACCTATATTTAACCAAGTGATAGCTGTATATCAACCTATACATATACATTATTTCTATATATATATCTTCAACTATATTCACATTACAATTACTTCGAAACTTCCAAGAGATTTCAGATGCGATACAGCACTTTACGCTGTAGGTTCTTCTGTTTTTTTAGTTCTTTTTTTAAAGGAAAAGTTACAATATAGTATTTCCTTTTTCTATTTGTTATCTTATAATAAAACATGTCATATAGTTCCTTTCATGAGTTGTAAAATTGAATCATAAACCAACAGGCACAACCGATCCTGAATTAGTATACGAAGGGTAAGGGTTTTACTAAGTATAATTAGATCTACGCACTCAAAGTCTTTGCAGTTATCAATGATATATACAAAAATTGAAGGGGTGAGGTAATACAACCAGTGATATGAAAACGAGAATGAACAGGGTGTGGTATCAATGAAGATATTATTGATTGATGCGGTTTGATTCTGGGAGACGTGTGGATGCACCAGGTGTGAGTTCTTACTCGATTTGTATTTGAAGGAGGAAGCTCCTAATCAGACGACCCTCGGCTGGCCAAACGGTATCGGTGACGGGCTGGAGTGAGGCGAGGCTGGATGCTCGGCTCGGATCAGGGGGCTCGGATCCGAGGTCTCGTGTACCTGCAGACGGTCTAGGAACACCGGGGTTGGTCCCGACGGCAGACCCTCCGACGATCTAGTTAGTCTCTGAGAGAGAATAGCAGTAACTAGGATTTTGTGGAAGAAAGATTGATTACCTGGAGAAGGAGTAGGGGTCTGGTATTTATAGAAGATGCCAACCGGGTCCGGACCCGTTTGGGGCCGGGTCTGGACCCGGTTGCCCGTGTGGCTGAAGCGGTGGAAATCCGGACGGTTTAGGGCTGACGTGGCAGATGCCCGGGTGGTTTCCGGGCTGACGTGGCAGCGGTCTGGGCAGTTTTCCGACGCTGACGTGGCGAATCTGAAAAATCAGGAGGTGCGCGCATCCTGAGGGGATCCTGTGGGCCAGGATGGGCCACATCATTCCTAGCCCATATCACAAGCCCCACACTCCTGTAGGGCTGGGTGAACCAGCCGTGTAGGAGTGATTCTTCGCCTCCGTAGGAAGAGCAGGGTGGATGTTGGGGTGAGAAAGTAGGATCTGCTACCTTCCGAGGAGGCGAGGGGGGTAGGAGGAATGGATCCCTTATTGGAGTTTGCACAGGTGGCTGTGTAGAGTAGGAGAGCCAGAGCGACGCTCGCCGAGGCTTGGGGGTCGGCAGACGAACCCAAGGGTCGGCGGACGAGCCCAAGGGTCGGCAGACGGCCACCTTGTTAGTTGGAAGAGCGAGGGGGCGTCGAGGCCTTCTGTTGGAGCTTGCCAACCCTCATCGCCTCGGTAGATGAGCTTATGGGGTCGGCAGGTGAGCCCATGGGGTCGGCAGATGAGCCCCAAGGGTTGGCAGACGACCACTTCGCTAGTTGGAAGAGCGAGGGGACGTCGAGGCCGTCTGTTGAGGCTTGATTTGTCGAGCATTAGGGGTCGGCATCCGAGTCCCTCTACATCAGAGGAGGGCAGTTGGGGCTCGGGATTCTATCCGAGCGCCGAGTCCTTCTATGTCAGAGGAGCGAGGGGGCGTCGAGGCCTTCTGTTGGGGCTTGCCAACCCTCATCGCCTCGGTAGATGAGTCTATGGGGTCGGCAAGTGAGCCCATGGGGTCGGCGGATGAGCCCCAAGGGTCGACAGACGACCACTTCGCTAGTTGGAAAAGCGAGGGGACGTCGAGGCCTTTCGCTGGGGCTTGATTTGTCGAGCATTAGGAGTCGGTGGACGAGCCACTGGGGTTGGTAGACGGTTCCCTTGCTAGTTGGAAGAGCGAGGGGCGCTGAGGCCGATTTTATATGATTGGTTCTTGTGGGAGGTCGGCATCCGAGCTCCTTGGGTCGGAGGACGATCTCCTTGCTAGTTGGAAGAGAGGTGAGGTTTTTCTTCTGGGGCTCGATTCGTCGAGTACTAGGGGTCGGCATCCGAGTCCCTCCACATCAGAGGAGGGCAGTTTGGGGCTCGGGATTCTATCCGAGCGCCGAGCCCCACTATATCAAAGGAGTAGTTGGGGCTCGGGATCCTATCCGAGCGCCGAGTCCCACTATGACAAAGGAGCAGTTGGGGCTCGGGATTCCATCCGAGTGTCGACCCTTCTGTGAATAGAAGGGGAATTACTGGCTCGCGTTTCCATCCGAGCATCGACCCTTCTGTGAAATAGAAGGGAAATTACTGGCTCGCGCTTCAATCTGAGCGTCGAACCTTCTGTAAAATAGAAGAAGAATTATTGTCTCGTGCCTCCATCCGAGAATCGACCCTTCTGTAAAAATAGAAGAGAAATTTGCTCGCGCTTCTATCCGTGCGTCGACCCTTCTGTGAAATAGAAGGGGAATCACTGGCTCGCGCTTCCATCCGAGCGTCGACCCTTCTGTGAAATAGAAGGGGAATCACTGGCTCGCGCTTCCATCCGAGCGTCGACTCTTCTGTGAAAATAGAAGGGGAATTACTGGCTCATGCTTCTATCCGAGCGTCGACCCTTCCGTGAAAATAGAAGGGGAATTACTGGCTCGTGCTTCCATCCGAGCGTCGACCCTTCTGTGAAAAATAGAGGGGGAATTACTCGCTCGTGCTTCCATCCGAGCTCCGAGCCCCCACTGAGAAGCAAGAAGGGGGTATGGCTCGGGGTTTTATCCGAGCGTCGACCCTTCTGTGAGAAAGAAGAGGAATTACTGGCTTATGCTTCCATCCGAGCTCCGAGCCCCCACTGAGAAGCAAGAAGGGGGTATGGCTCGGGGTTTTATCCGAGCGTCGACCCTTCTGTGAGAAAGAAGGGAAATTACTGACTCGCGATGCCATCCGAGCTCCGAGCCCATACTGAGAAAATAGAAGTCGGTATGGCTCGCGGTTTCATCCGAGCGTCGACCCTTCTGTGAGATAGAAGAGGAATTACTGGCTCGCAACGCCATCCAAGCTCCGAGCCGATACTGAGAAAATAGAAGGCGGTATGGCTCACGGTTTTATCCGAGCGTCGACCATTCTGTGAGATAGAAGAGGAATTACTGGCTCGCGACGCCATCCGAGTTTCGAGCCCCCACCAAGAAAGAATAAGGTGGTATGGCTCGCGGTTTTATCCGAGCTCCGACCCTTCTGCCTTGGGAAAAAAAGCATTTTGGAGGAGATGAAAGAAGCCTGGGGGGTAGTGGGGTAATTTTTACGTGTATTGCTGACGTCATGGGCACAAAGATCAAAGCATTTTTAGATCTTGGTAGCCGTTGGATCTTAGTAGTTAAGATCCAACAGCCAGATCTTTTTTGCAGAAATCGAGGAGTCGCTTTCCCCTTTAAAATCCCCTTTCCCCCTCATTTCTTCTTCTTCACTTTCATTTTTCACTTTCCAAATTAAGCAAGAGTAGAATTCTTACTTGCCATCGGCGATACTTTTCGGTGATCGTAACTTTCTACGCTCCAGGTTAGTATTTTTCTTTTAGTAATGTCGCGAACTTAGTCCGGATCCGAGGCTAGCTCGTCAAGTCGTTCTGCGGAGGAATCAGAGCAGGAAACGTCCTCGTCCTTGAGCAAGTACAAGGTGAAGGAGGAGGTTCTTACCGACCCTGATTCAGACGGTGACGATGTTGTCTTTGTGGTGTCCCCGTTGAGGTCCAGGAGACCGGGGAAGGAGCCCATGGAAGAGGGTGATGAAGAGGAAGAGGATGAGAGGGACGGTGAGGACGAGGACGAGGAGGAACCAGATCAGGAGTGGGATGATGATGAAGAGGAGGGGGACGAAGATGATCAGGTCGCCGAGGGTGATGAGGAAGACGAGGGAGACGAGGAGGAGGAGGTCGACGAACAGGAGGCTGGTCAGAGTATGGCTGGGGGGCCGACTGGGGTCGGAGAAGATCTTCCTCCACTACCCCCTTTGTCGATGCCATCCCCCGAGCGTAAGGCTCGCCCCCGTCGGAAGAAGAAAGCATGACAATTTCCCACAGTCCTTCCTCGCCCGATGAGTACGCGCCAAGATCGGGTCTCGATGTTCCCCCGGTCTCCTTCTGGAATCCAGGGTCGATTCGTATGTATCCTGACGATATTAAGGACATCCAACCGATCCCTCCCGTGCCAGGTGAAGACACTCGGGTGAAGATCCGCGCAGATAGCATCCCGAGCATCCTGAAGCCGGAGTACCTCAACATTATCAGGGCTGCCTACTACATTTCGCGGGAGTTCGAGCTCTGCCTTCCGAGCCTGGGTATTCGGCCAACCACGGATCTAGCGCCGGGGTATTGTATGTTTCCTGAGGACGCCTTCCTCTCGGGGCTGAGGCTGCCCCTCCATCCCTTTGTGAAGAGAGTTCTGAACTAGGCGAAGCCGTGCCCCATACAGTACGGTCCGAACTCCTGGAAACATTTAGTCTGCTATATTCTGAAGTGTCAAGAGAAAGGAGTGAGGCCGAGGCTGACCTACTTCTGAGCTATTTTTGGGATTGGTTCGCTCGGAGATCAGGAGGGGATATTTTACTTTTTGCCGAGGCCACATAAGAAGGTTAAGCACGGTCACCCGAACTCGATAAAGGCATGGAAGGAGAAGTATTTTGTGGTTCGGACTGAGGGGTCTTGGGGAATCCCGACCAGGTGGAACTTCGTCAAGCCGAAGCACAAGCCTCCAAGGAAGAGCGACCTGACTGCCAAAGAGTGGAAGAGGGTGGAGAAGATCACTGGGGGGCATAGTATAGCGTGGCCTCGAGTGACCGAGATACACCTCGCCCGGGCCGGACTGAGTCCTGCCGACCCCAGTATGTCTCTTTCCGAATAGGTTCATTTCCTGCCTTCGTGTTGACGTTAGCTTTTCTTCTGTGTTTTTGTAGGGATGACCACCCAGTAGGCGGATGCCAAGAAGTTGTTGCTTGCTGTCGCCGATAAGGCGAGGGCAGAGAAGAGGAAGAAGGCGAGCAGGGGAGGATAGCGGCCGAGAAGCAGAAACTGGCCACGCAGACAGGGGCCTCTTTCCAGGCACCGGCACCGGCGGCCGAGGAGCCTTCCCCAGAGAAGAGGGCTAAGAAGCATCACTCTCAGTCCTCCCACTCGTCGAGGGGGGCTCGGGATGCCGCGGGGGGTTCGGGTAAGACCGTGGATGCCCCGGAAAAAAGACTTCCCCCCCTCCGTCCGTCTACCGCGGAGATGGTGAGCCAGCACGGCACGCTGCCGTTTGCCCTTGACTGGTCGATCGTGTGGGGCGATTCTCTGATCGATGTGCCTGTGGCGGTCGAGTTCGTCTCGAAGGCCGCCACCGAGTGCGATCGGATGGCCCTGGCGGTGCAGACGGCCGATCAGGCCTATATGCGGTGGGCCTAGTCAACCCTCTCGGTAAGTTGGTTTGGCTCTGTTGTACTTAATGACTTGGATTTCTCTTTTTGATCTTTCTCTTCTTCGGCCAGGCGATGCTCCATGGCCAGCACTTCCGCAAGTGCCTGGAGAAGGAGATTATCATCGGGCGGCAGAATGCGGAGAAGTACCTTCGTGACATGAACAAGGCCACAGACGAGCTGAAAGAAGCTCGGTCGATGATCGCCGTCCATGAAGCCCAGATGGAGTCGCTCATCCGGATCCACAAGCAGGATCGGGAGGACCTTGCGGCGAAGATCGTGACCGAGGCGGCGAAGGGGAAGAAGGCACTGGAGGAGATGGAATCGGCGTTGGGGGAGACCGTCATGGTGGCGCAGGACGAGGCGTACGAGCAAGCCAAGTCCCATTTTAGACATATCTACCCTGAGCAGAACGTGGACCATCTCTCCTACGGATGGGCCCCTAACCTTCCTATCACCCCGGGAGGTGACGACGCGGGGGGTAATCAGAACGAAGAAAAGGTGCCACCCCACCCTCAAGAATAGATCTCTTTTTTCTTTTTGATGTAAATGCCTTGGGCGGACTGGCCACCGCAGTTTTTTGTACCGAACTTTTTTGAAAGTAATGAAATATATTTTTCGGGCCGATTTTTCTATACTTGTGTTTTTTGTGATGTTTGTTCTCGTCTTTTGATAGACGCACGGGACCTATGTCGCCTTCCCCGTTGTTGTCGAGGTGCCCTCAGATCGAGTGGGGGAGGGGGCCACGAAGGCGGCTTTGCTTCGTCAACAGAAGCAGGCTCGGGACCGAGCCGCCGCCGTTGACTATTTTATGAACAAGTCCAGGGAGCTCGGCTTGGAGCTGGTGCGTCTGAAAAAGACCGTAGCCGACCGAGACTGGTGGGTTATCAAGACAGGCTGGTCCCTCTCGGATGCTTCGAGTGGGAGTTCGGCTTCGGAGTCCGCCCTTCGTGAGGCCGTAGTCGAGAAAGAGTTAGAGATTCGCAGGCTGAAGCTGTTGTTAGGCACTGGTCTGATAGAAGGAGCCGGCAATGCGACCTCGGTGTTGCCTCCGATATTGGAAGATACTGGAAGCTTGGTGGCGGGAGTACATTCGCGGGCCGTTTCGGCCGATCGTGAGAGGAGCCCCGAATTCAAGTTTCCCGCCAAGTGTGAGTGAGTTGGGTTTTTTCCTTGTATTTGTACCTTGTATTTGTACCGACGTTCATTGAGTTGTAAGCAATGAGTAATCAATAAGAACATTGGTTTCTTGGAACCTTGATTGCCTCGGGTGCCGAGGGTGGTCGGCGTGACAGCTACGAAGGGTCGCTACTGACGTGACTGCGTCATTAATTGCGACATTTTGTATTCCTATGAGCATTTATGGCGACGTTTCGCCTTCCGCCATTTTGTATTTCTAGATGCAATAAATGGTGGCCTTAGGGGGCTATATAATCCCCACCCCCCATTTAGGTTGTTAGGTAGTTAGTTGCTTGATTAGGGTGCCTGCGGAAGGCGGGCGCCCAGTGAACACACTTTTTCCGCATGCTCCAGATTGGAAGCACACCGATCACCCTCGGACCATTCGGGGTACCGACCGTTAGAGCCATGAGACCCCGGGTTGTTCGTTGGTGAGCAGTGGGCCGACCGATCGTTTCGGGGGTTCGGAGAGAGCCGAAGCATGGTGGCTCTTCTGCCGTCCTCGAACAGTTCAGGGTTTTGGGCTCGTAAGAGTCGTAAACCCCGAGTTGTTCGGGGGCGAGAGAAGGGTCAGCTGAATGGCTCGAAGGCTCGGAGCATTTGTTCCGGGACGGATAGAGCAGTGGGTTGATGGCCCCCCTGCCATCCTCGAACAGTTCGGGGTTTAGGGTTGTAAAAGCTGTAAACCCCGAGTTGTTCGCGGGTGAGAGGGTGGTCAATAATTCGACCCGGAGCTCGGGGCGTCTGCCGAAGGCGGATGCTCTAAAACTAATAAAATTGTCAACACACGGTTGTGGCTCGTAACCGAGCGTAGTGTTCGAGCGGCTTCGAATAAAGCTGCGGCCTTGCTCCGGTTGGTTGGGCCCCCATGCTTGCCTGAACGAATTGCTAGAGTAGCGGGGTGTCGCCGCCGAGTGTTAAGGTCGCGGTGCCTTGGAGAAGGCACCTGCCTTGCTCGGGGTCGACGCCGAGTTCCTGCACGTATTCTTAAGGAGAGTCAGTGCGGGCATGGCTGGCGGATGTCGCCTCGCACAGGTTGATGAGCTTGAAGAAGCCCCAGCGGAGCGAGGGACGGTTGCCGAGCCCCCATACCAGTGAGAAAGACAACTGCAGGCGTAGCAAAGGGTCGCCACCGAGCGTCAAGGTCGCGGTGCCTTGGAGAAGGCACCTGCCTTGCTCGGGGCCGATGCCGAGCTCCCGCACATTTTCTCAGGGAGAGACGGTGCGGGCGTGGCTGGCAGATGTCGCCTCGTACATAGGTTGGTGAGCTTGAAGAAGCTCAAACCGAGCGAGGGACGGATGCCGAGCCCCCATACCGGTGAGAGACAATTGTGGGCGTAGCAAAGGGTCGCCACCGAGCGTTAAGGTCACGGTGCCTTGGAGAAGGCACCCGCCTTGCTCGGGGTCGACGCTGAGCTCCCGCACATGTTCTCAGGGAGAGACGGTGCGGGCGTGGCTGGCGGATGTCGCCTCGTACATAGGTTGATGAGCTTGAAGAAGCTCAAACCGAGCGAGGGACGGATGCCGAGCCCCCATACCGGTGAGAAAGACAATTGCGGGCTTAGCCGAGGGTCGCCGCCGAGCATCAAGGTTGCTGTGCCTTGGGGAAGGCACCGCCTTGCTCGGGGTCGACGCCGAGCTCCTGCACATATTCTCAGGGAGAGACGGTGCGGGCGTGGCTGGCGGATGTCGCCTGGTACATAGGTTGAGCTTGAAGAAGCCCACAAACCGAGCGAGGGACGGATGCCGAGCCCCCATACCGGTGAGAGACAGATGCGGGCGTAGCACCAGGTCGCCGCTGAGCGTCAAGGTCACGATGCCTTGGAGAAGGCACCCATCTTGCTCGGGGTCGACGCCGAGCTCCCGCACATGTTCTCAGGGAGAGACGGTGAGGGCGTGGCTGGCGGATGTCGCCTCGTACATAGGTTGATGAGCTTGAAGAAGCTCAAACCGAGCGAGGGACGGATGCCGAGCCCCCATACCGGTGAGAAAGACAATCGCAGGCGTAGCCAAGGGTCGCCGCCGAGCGTCAAGGTCGCGGTGCCTTGGGGAAGGCACCCGCCTTGCTCGGGGTCGACGCCGAGCTCCTGCACATGTTCTCAGGGAGAGACGGTGCGGGCGTGGCTGGCGGATATCGCCTCGTACATAGGTTGAGCTTGAAGAAGCCCACAAACCGAGCGAGGGACGGATGCCGAGCCCCCATACCGGTGAGAGACAGATGCGGGCGTAGCACCGGGTCGCCGCCGAGCATCAAGGTCGCGATGCCTTGGAGAAGGCACTCGTCTTGCTCGGGGTCGACACCGAGCTCCTGCACATGTTCTCAGGGAGAGACAGTGCACGGACGGTTGTTTTGTTGGATTGGATGCGCCTTGTTATCAATCATACAAGTTGGTTCCTCCGGGCGTCGAGCCCCCAGAATTATAAGTGGAGTTTTTACGGCTCGCGGTTCCATCCGAGGGCCGAGCCATAAGCTTGTAAGAGAAGCTGTTCTGGCTCGCGATTCCATCTGAGGGTCGAGCCATAAGCTTGCAAGAGAAGCTGTTCTGGCTCGCGATTCCATCCGAGGGTCGGGCCATAAGCTTGCTAGAGAAGCTGTTCTGGCTCGCGATTCCATCCGAGGACCGAGCCATAAGCTTGCAAGAGAAGCTGTTCTGGCTCGCGATTCCGTCCGAGGGCCGAGAGCGGAACATTTTCTCTACTTGTAACAAATTAAGAAGCCATGGCTTGTTTTAAGAAAGCTGGCATGTTTCAACATATCAAAGTTTTACAAAAGACAAGGCACGACGTGCCGGTTACAAACTTAGCTATTTACATGGAGCCTACTCTCCTAAAAATTTGATGAGGTGTTCGGCGTTCCAGGGACTCTTGATGGGCTTGCGCTCTGGGTTTGTCAGGCGATATGTGCCCGGCCGTACGACCTCCGATACCTTGTAAGGGCCCTCCCAGTTTGGTGCCAACTTCCTTTTCTGGCCGGGGTTGGATACCGCCAGCTTCCGGAGGACAAGATCTCTGAGTTTGATGTCTGTTGGGCGCACCTTCTTGTTGTAGAACCTCTCGATCCTCTGCTGGTAGATACTCCTTCTGATGACCGACTTCTCCCTGACCTCGTCAATGAGGTCCAGGTCTGCTCGTAGCTGTAAAGAGTTACTTGCCTCATCGAAGGCCATGATCCGGGGAGAGGGGATCCCTATTTCCAAGGGAATGATGGCCTCCGCGCCGTATGTCAGATTGAAGGGCGACTCCCTTGTCGGGATCCTCTTCGTCGTTCGGTGGGCCCAGAGAACACTTGGCAGTTCGTCGACCCATAACCCCTTGGAGGAATTATCGAGTCGCTTCTTGAGTCCGTCGAGGATCTGACGGTTTGCATTCTGCGCCTGCCCGTTGGACTGGGGATGACATACTGAGGAGAAGCGCTGCTGGATCCCGAGATCTTCGCAGAACTTGCGGAAATGCTTGCCTGCGAATTGGGTCCCATTATCTGTGACGAACACTTGAGGGATCCCGAACCGACAGACGATGTGCTTCCAGAAGAATTGTTGAGTCTGTTGCTCGGTGATCGTTGTTAATGGCTCTGCCTCGATCCATTTTGTAAAGTAGTCTATCGCCACAATGAGAAACTTTCGTTGCCCTGTTGCCTTTGGAAAGGGGCCTACCAGATCCATTCCCCACATGGCAAAGGGGGTCGGACTGGCCATTGAGCGGAGGTTTGCTTGTGGAGCCCTTTTGATGGGTGAGAACCTTTGACAGGGACCACATATCTTGACAAGGGTTTGGGCATCTCGCAACATGGTGGGCCAGTAGTACCCGTGATTCAAAGCCTTTCGCGCGAGCGAGCGGCTTCCCATGTGGCATCTGCCGATCCCCTCGTGTAGCTCCTTGAGAGCATATTTGGCTTCATCTGGAGTGAGGCAGCGGAGATAGGGTCGGCCATCCGAGGTCGTGTAGGACCTTTTGAAGAGTGTTGAATTGATCATTGTAAATCTTTCTGCTCGGGCCCTGACCCGTCTTGCCTCGGCTCGGGCTTCGGGGAGCTCTCCCTTGACGAGAAATCGCCTAATAAGAGTGGTCCAGTCGTCGGGGGGAGCTCCGTCTTCAATACACAGGACCTCCGGGATGTCGATGCTTGGCTTCAACATGACTTCGATCAGGACCGTACGGTCGAGGCCTTCGAAGGATAAGGAAGCCAGCTTTGACAGGGTGTCAGCCTGGACATTCTGTTCCCGGGGGATCCTCAAAACAGCCGACTCGTCGAAGGATGCCAGTAGGTGTTGAACTACAGTTCGGTACCGGACCATTCGATCGTCACGGGCCTCGTACTCCCCGGTGATCTGGTTGACCACGAGCTGGGAGTTGCTAAAAGCCCTGATCAGTCTGGCACCGGCCTGAGCCAGGGTGAGCCCGGCGATCATGGCCTCGTACTCGGCTTCGTTGTTGGAGGCCGGGAAGTTGAGGCGGAGGCAGTATTGGAGAAGAAAACCATCTGGTCCTCGCAGAATAATGCCAGCTCTGCTACCTGCCTCGCAGGAGGAGCCATCGACGTAAACTTCCCACGTTTGGTCGGCCTCCTTGCCCGCGGGATGCTCGGAGATGGTGCATTCCGTGATGAATTCTGCGAGGGCCTGCCCCTTGATGGCTGTTTTGGGTTGATAGCCAATGTCATACTGGCTGAGCTCGATCGACCATTTGACGAGTCGACCCGAGCTCTCCGGCTTGTGGAGCACGGCCTTCAGGGGTTGGTCTGTCAGTACCTGGACCGAATAAGATTGAAAATATGGATGGAGTTTTCGCGAGGCCATGACCAAGGCGTACGCTACTTTCTCCATCTGAAAGTATCTGGTCTCGGCTTCGAGCAGGACCTTGCTGACATAGTATAGAGGCTTTTGTGATCCCTCTTCCTCCCGAACGAGAACGGCGCTGAGCACCTTCTCCGAGGCTGACAGGTAGAGCCAGAGTGGCTCTCCCGGTTCGGGCTTGCTGAGGAGGGGAGGGTTCGCGAGGTACTCCTTCAATTGGGCGAAGGCCTTTTGCTGTTGGGTACACCACTCGAACCCTCCGGTGCCGCGCAGGGCTTTGAATCATCATCAGGGTTTTGAAACCATCCATGTGATCAGCAGGATCTCCCTCGCCATCATAGGTCTCGAACTGAGTTGGTCGGAAATTTCGGGGTATTTCCGCTTGGAGAATGAGGGGGGAGAAAGGAGGTCGGACAGGTCTGTACCCCTGAGCCTTTCCAGGACCGCCGTCGCCTATGTGGTCGATTCGATCCTCCATTTCATGGAGGCGCCTTAGGAGATCGCCATCGTACTCTGGTGGGATCGTCGATGGGCGGGACACGCTGGCCTCCGCGTTCGACCTGGTTTGAGAATGGCGGACATCCTCCTTGTTGGGGGCCCCTCGGAGGGCCCCCAGGATTTCCCTGCGGAAGTCCTGGAACTCCTGGTGAGTGACTGGGGCTCCCTCGACCCGGTTCGGTCGAGCTGAAGGTTGCCGTCTGACTCGGCTGAGCGCTGGCCTCCGTCCTTGGGATGGTGGTTTTGGGTGGTTCGGGGCCGAGTTGGAAGTGGCCCTTCCCTTGCTGCGGCTAACCTGCCGGTTGATGATTACACCCCGTAAGTCGGGCTGGGCCGGACGGGAGGCACTCGGCTGGGGTCCCCGATAGGGAGCCCCGTGATTGGATGCGTGTGCTTCAGCGGCGGCACTCGGCGGGGGTAAGTCCTGCCGAGGTGCGGAGGTAACAGCCTTCTTGGCTTTGGGGGCCATGAGAGCTCGGTTGTCGAGGTACCTTGAGGGTTGGGCTCGGGTCGGCCTCTGAAGTAGCTTTCCCACAGACGGCGCCAACCTGATGCGGTTTGTTTCTAGGAGATGTGTGGATGCACCAGGTGTGAGTTCTTACTCGGTTTGTATTTGAAGGAGGAAGCTCCTAATCAGACGACCCTCGGCTGGCCGAACGGTACCGGTGACGGGCTAGAGTGAGGCGAGGCTGGATGCTCGGCTCGGATCCGAGGTCTCGTGTACCTGCAGACGGTCTAGGAACACCGGGGTTGGTCCCGATGGCAGACCCTCCGACGATCTAGTTAGTCTCTGAGAGAGAGTAGCAGTAACTAGGGTTTTGTGGAAGAAAGATTGATTACCTGGAGAAGGAGTAGGGGTCTGGTATATATAGAAGATGCCAACCGGGTCTGGACCCGTTTGGGGCCGGGTCTGGACCCGGTTTCCCGTGTGGCTGAAGCGGTGGAAACCCGGGCGGTTTAGGGCTGACGTGGCAGATGCCCGGGTGGTTTCGGGCTGACGTGGCAGCGGTCCGGGCAGTTTTCCGATGCTGACGTGGCGAATCTGGAAAATCAGGAGGTGCACGCATCCTGAGGGGATTCTGTGGGCCAGGATGGGCCACGTCATTCCTAGCCCATATCATTGATGAACAGGTGTTTTACAAAAAAAATATTCATGAACAGGTGCAGTATCAATTGAAGAGATACATGCTACTATAGCAGGAATTTTTCCCAAACTAACCCACTTTTCCCAAACTATTTCCCCTACCAACCCACTTCTCAACTAATTTCATGGGTGAGCGACTTTTAGACACAACATCATATGCCGCAGTTGGGGATTGCAACTTCTTTGATTTTGAGGCCACAATGCCCAACTGCGGCCTCTTCACAATTTTTTTCGAGCGGCCTCAATAATTTCATATTTTGGTTAGAGAGACTTCGAGATTTAAACAAAAAATTGCCAAGTACAATGTGTTAAACTTAGGCTGTACTAACCATATGCATCCTACATATAACAGAGGCCGCATGACTGCAACCTCTCATGCTGAGGTTGTGGCTGCAGGACCCAGCTCTCTCTCCTCCAACTAGGTAGCAGCCATTTGCAGTCTCAGTATAAGAGACGCCGCAGTTGGGGACTGCGGCCTCTGTTATATATAGGCCGCAGATGGCTATAACAGCCTAAGTTTAACACATTTTAGTTTTACAATTTTTATCTAAATCTCGAAGTCTTTCTAATCCAAATATGAAATGAACTGAGGCCGCAGTTGGGAATAACGACCTCGAAAAGAAACTTTGTGAATAGATCATAGTCGAGCACTATGGCATCGTAATTGAAGAGGCCGCACTCACCTATTGTGGCTGATGCTGACGTATCTAAATGTGGCTCACTCATGGAATTAGTTTGGGAAGTGACTTAGTTGGAAAAATAGTTTTCAAAAGTGGGTTGGTCTGGGAAAAATTTTCTATAGCAGCATAGGGATGTGCATGCATGCATAATCAATACAATGTTATAGTTTGTCCTCAAATGTAACTCAAAAAATTGAAACCAGGTCTGCTATATTAGGATTTCTTAGAAAAACCTGACTGAGGATCTTATTGAGTTATTCGATGTAATCAACACAAACTACCAAGTACATATGAGATCATACCAAACACACCAAAGCACACATAAGTTTGTCCCGGTTGGGGCTTTTGCCTTAATCCGGGGGAGAAGAAATTCAACTAGAGAAAATACAAGAATATTACAATTCTCACCACGACCCTCTCTCAAGCCTCACTAGCAATTACTAGTTGTTTACAATTGGAGAAACTCTCAAACTCCGCCTTCAATGAAGTACTCTCTCTCTCTTGGTTCTCAATTGAGCCCAATAACAACAATATATAGAGATCTATAGAAACCCTATGTAACACCCCGTAAAATTGAAAATGATAATTTTGCCCTCGTATGTTACGCACGTGTATTTTGTACCATTACTGGTAATATTTGTAATGTGTTTTCATTACGTATTTTGATTTCCCACTATTTATGTATTTCCTGTATTAATTTTATCTTATTTTGATTCAACTAAAATATTAAATTTCAATCTCGGTATTTTTACGTGCTTTTTACGTATTTTTGATGCACGTACCGACTACGTATTTTTCCACTGCTACATGGGATATTTCTGTGTTTCAGTTATTTATTTTATGTATTCAAATTTATTTTATAATACATAATTTTTTTCCATATTTTGATTAAAATACTTTTATACGTGTAATGCACGTGTTTTCTATGTACGTAGCAATTACATCGTGAAATATGTATAAATTAATAGATATATTTTTCTTATATTGCATTTTGACTATCTTTAACAGTTTTCCGTTGATAAAGTCGAATTTCGCATTTTCCGTATTTTACGTGCGACGCACGTGTTTCGGTGCGCGTATTTGTGCGAATTCTTTTCAAAATGAATTCATAAAATGTGTGTGTCTATTTTATTTTTGCATGAAAAATTATAATTTTTAATTAAACTAGTTTTACATACATATTTTATAAATGTATAACATATATTTTAATTTAAAAATATAAATAATTTATTTTGTAGTGTACACAAAGTATGTGCACGTGCACGCGTGCAATTTGCACACAAAAATGAAGTTCGCCGGCTATTCACTTTGGAGTGAAGGGGAGAACAAGATTTAAATTTTGGAGAGTGGAGTTAGTGGTTTAAGTGGGGAGGTGGTTTTATAACTACTCCTATAATCTCTTACTAATACCCCCACCCCTACACTCTACTTCTTCCATTCTTTCTTTCTTTGCTCTGTCAACTTCCGAAACCCCCAAACCAATCTCCATTCATGTCCTCTTTTTCTCCTCTCAAAATCCACCATACAATACAATGTGTGCAAATATATATATGTATATATATGAATACATTTACACCCCCTTTCACTTCCCTCCTCATCTTTCTTCCCTTCCCTTGTCTACTGCCGAAAGCAAGCTCTCCAATCAGCAAGCCCACTGTTGTACTCCACCTATGTACACCTATATCATGTTCCATCATGCGTATACATACATATATTATATATAATTATATATATATGTACATGTATATGAAGGGATTGTCTTGCTGTTGCTTTGACCGAAGATGGAGTTGGAGCTCTTGCTGTCTTTGCTTTGCCGAGATGAGGAGTATTCTTCCGCGCGGAATTCGAGGAGGCGGAGCGGAGTTTCTAGGAGTTTCTAATTCTAGGAGTTCATTTGAGTACAACAAAATTCTTCAATTTTGGGTGGGTGATTCTAAAATCCTTTCTAATGTAGGAGTAGATTTTGCATGCTAGATTATATAATATTTAGTTGTTAAATGTTGATTGGTATGTTAATTTGTAGATTACATGATCTTGATATAGTTGTGCTATGATGTGTAGAAATATTATTGTGAATCACATGCTCTTGTTAATTAGAAAGAAAATATTCATTTGTTGAAACGAAAAGAAATTGTGCGTGGTAGAATATTTCCTATTATAGCCACAATAATGTAATGTGTATGAAAATAATTTAAAATGCTATTATAATAGAAAAATGTGGAAATAGCCTCATATATATATATTTTTTTGAGTATAGAATTTTTATAGAGGAGTTTCGATGAAAGACAACATTTTACTTGGAAAATTGAGTATATGTGTTTTTATGAAGAAAGATCTTATTATATTACGAAAATGAGAAATTTATGAATTTAAAAATATGTACGATACTGTTTTTCAACGGAACACAATCTGGAAAATTAATTATATTTTTGTAGAAGCACAAATCAATTGGAAGATCAAGTTTATTAAGGGAAAAATAAATGACAGTGAGGTATGAACAAAAATTATTTAACCAATCTCGAATCAATTAGCCACTTTGGCCATACTGGTTTTCAGGTGCGAATTAAGCTCGTTACTGTTGCTCAGCGGAGCCTATTGGTCTCGGGTTCGAGTCTGGTTAGAGACTCTATTTTTACGAATTTTGATTTAATTCAAATTACCGACAGTAAATATATATGTATATTTTGATCTCCCTTTATTTCAGTTAGTTGCTCTGGCCTTTTTGGCTAGTGGGTGCACGTGGGGGACGGTTACCGTTCATGACTGAGGGTGGGCTCAGGTCCTGCGTTCGAAACCTGGTTGTGGCCTTTTCTTTTATTTTTATTTTTTTGATTTTTTTAATGTTTTGAGGGTTTTTAAATTGAGATAAAAATTCAGAAAAAATTCTATTATTCTTCTAAAAATGTTTAGATTTTGTGAAAATTATTTCTACAATATTTGAGATATTTTGGGAGTATTGAAAGAGGATTTTACATTAAATATTGTTAAAGAACTTGATTATTATCGATTAATTTGTGACGATGGTTAATTTAAGAAAAAAATGAAAGTTGGAATGCAATTAAAGTTTCTCTTAACGAGATTTTATGATTTTAAATACTTGATTGAGATTATTTGAAATGTACACAAGGGTATGAATGGTTAAATCGATAAAAGAGTTGAATTGAATTGTTTTCATGTTATGACGTTATAAAGAAATATTCTCTTTAAGAAAGAGATATGAATAAAGAAATTAAATGATTATTTTGAGATTGATTATGAAATATTGTTGATCTTTAGAAAGAGATAGTTGTTGGAATCTAGAGGCTAGGTGAGACCCTAGTGACTGGCAGTTTTTATTTATGAATTTGAGAGCTAACCAGTGTGGGTTGAGCGTCTCTTGAGAAGTAGCCAGCCAGGTAGGCTGACTGTCTCTTTTTGTTTTGGTTTAAGTTCGGTAGGGTAAGCTAGCTCTGGGTTGTGATGATTTTTCTTTTAAAAATAAACAAAATTGTAAGGACTACACTATAGTGGAGATGTGATGAAAGTAAGAGAAAAACACGAGTATGAGGGCCTCGGAGCTACAACGTGAAAGTATTCACATGCTGTCTACACGATGCGTCGTGTCATGACGTGGATACATCTCCAGAAGTTCGTACTGCAGGCAACGCTTTTGGGGTGTTTGGTGACTACGGGTGGTGTCATGTCCCATGATGGAGACTGAATTGTCCATAGGTTCTATACGATGCGTCATATCATGACGTGGAATTCCCCTCCAGGCTGTCTGGACATGAGCTCGTAACTCATAGAACTTCTAGGATACTTACCGTAGTTACCGTAGTAGTTTAAGTCATGACGAGGGATTGAACCCTACAAGATGAAGAAAGATTAAGGGCTTACCCTCAGACCTATGTAGTATGGGATGCATAGAATCCGAACAAGTGCACATTAGTGTCATTTAATATAAATATCTGCATTAAGGACTAAGTGCACAACACCCACGACATCAGTAAGATAGACCCCTCTTAGCTTTGTGTGTGATTAAGTTTGTGGTTTGTTGAAGTATTTAGGAATCATTATACTATTCGGCATAGCGAGGATGGCCGTATATAATATTTCATTGGTTGTAAGCAACTGACGTGCCCACAATTTTATATGCAGGACTTGGAGTTTATAAGAAGACTTAAAGATGAATTTGATGCTGATGATTATTTAAATGCTAAAGTTGTTACAATTGTACATTTATCATTGTTGTATTTTATTTATTCCGCTGCGTGTTAATGTAAAAGACTCTGGTATAATCATAGTTATATAAAAGTTTTAAATTTCTTGTAAAATTGTACGAAATGAAGTGTAAAGATCTTGTAGAACTTTGAATTCAGTCATATTGGGAATTTGGGGTGTTACACCCTAGTTTGATATCTTGATACAATAACTATTGGATATTTCTGAAGAGATAACCCTACGATAAGAGTCGTATAATCTGATTTGAAGAGCGAGTTGGGCTTCTCACGAATCACTAAGACCCGACCCAAATAATCCATTAGCGCCATCGGTCGACCGCACCCCTAGGTCGGTCTACCGTCTCCCTCTCGGGAACTCCTGCATAGTAGGGCGGTCGACTGCACCCTAGGACAGTTGACCACAACCTGCTGCTGACTGTTTTTCCTTGCTTTCACCCTATCTTCGATCGTCTCGATTCCTCCATCGTCTCATCGTCTTCCTATCTAACATGGTATGCAAGACATCAACCTAACAATATCCACCTTGGATTGCATACTCATGAATCCACACCTGTGTGATTTAAAAACTTCTAGACTTTTTCCTTCTCTTCTTGCAAACAACTCATTTTGATGGCTTACTCTGCTAGTTGAATCTATCTCCACATGTTTTTCTCCAGCTGTATGCCCCCTCAAAGGTATACCCCAGTAGATGTAATCATGGAGGTGCCACCCTCTACACGAATTCCACCTACCTCAAGGCTCTCTCCACCTTTCGATGATATTCAAACGTTACAGTTTTGCTCGGATGATTCCAGTAATGACATACTAGATGGTGCTTTAGGAACAATGGGCTTTGAAATACTTGTGCAAGTTTTTCTATTACTCCAAAGTTGGTAGAGGTTGTGCTGACCCTGCTCAATCCCCCTCTCACCCTTCATCACCTTACGATAACTTTTCCAAACTGATCAAACTCCACCTGGATCTGTGTACCTATTGTCCTGTGCTTCTAGAGTTCTCGTGGATATAAGGCTCCACTTCATCAAAGGAATATACATGCCCTCCTCTAGTGTGTGTTCTCTTCCATTTGTCATCCTCAACTCATTTATTTTCTCACCCCTTACTTCACAAGTGTCACGCCCCGCTTTCCAAAAGAGAATATGGAATACAGATACGCGAAAAAAGCTCAGCGAATGATTTTCATCATCCATAAGCTGTTCAAAAATCTTTACAACATTTCACAAGAATAATCAGATTCAGAAGCAAAAGAATCAACCAAGCATGCACATATAAACCAAAATACCAACAAGAATACCTGAAACCAAAATATTATAATCTCAAATAATCCAGATCTGAATAAGTCAAATATCCTGGGTCACATTGCCCAAATACAAATAAATCCAAGTATTAAGATACAATTGTTCAAATAAGAAACAAGAAATAATAATAACAAATCTAGCTCTAATACTTCATATCACCGATACCATCTGGAACATGTTCTCCAAAATCTACAATTTGACAATTGCAGGGATGGGAAAAAGAAAACAAACTCCCGTCAATGCAAGTTACGGGCTGCTTGTAATGCAAGATACAAGTACATGGGAAACTAACTAATAACATGGAATAAGCATGATAATGATGTATAACAACTAGCATGGTAAGGTGAACAATTACAAGTAGCATGTATCAAGTATTAAGTGAACAAGGACCATGTAAACAAGAAACATGTGTCAAGTAAACAAGTATCATGTAAACAAGTAACAAGTATCAAGAATCATGTAAACAAGTATCAAGCATCAAGTAAACATGTAGCAAGTGTCATGTATCATGTAAACAAGTATCAAGTAAGCATGTATCATGTATCAAGTCTTGTAGTGATTACTATCTAGGTAGCACTTCATGCATCCCGGTTTTTACTATATGGTTGCTACAACAAACAGTTTCGCTTTAGATTTCATAGTAGACTATAGAGGGCAGTGTACTCAGGGACAAGTATCAAGTATCGAGCTCCAAGCTCCAAGAATCATGTATCATGTAATCACGTGTCAAGTTGTGCAAGTGATAAGTAACGTGTCTTGCATGCAAGTGTCAAGTAATCATGTGTCAAGTATCATGTATCAAGTAATCACGTAGGATTAGTGGATCCCCTTCCGAGTACACGTTTCTGAATTATCCACTATTAGATCTTTTCCTTAAACCCCGGCTTGATTATTTATGATTAATGTCAAACAAGCATGTAGGTGTGCAAAAAATATCAAGAATAACATGGCATGATCACGTAACAAGTTCAAGTTGCAAGATAAATATGTACGGATGCAAGATAACTCATAAAAGGATAAAACAACAAAACTTCTAGTTCAGGACAGCAAGACTATACTGTAGTAAAACAGTGATTCACAGTGTTACAGACATGCAAACCTGAATCCGTTGAAACTTCTAGAAAATAGACTCCTGGTCAAATCCAGCGAATATAAATAAGTCATATAGTATTTCATAAAAACATAACTCAAACCTAATTTGAATCCAGAAAATACGTTCAGCCAGAAATCAGTAAATCGAATTCAAAGTCAGGAAAATAGCATCAAACACCTCAAATAAATCCAGGAAAAATCTGGAGTATTTTCCTATATGTCTAGTATCAGAATATAAAGTTTCATAATTTTCCAGTAAGATTAGTTTAGCCATCAAAATTTAGACAACATCAAGAAACGATAATTTGGCAAATCTGGAATTCCCAATACTGCTGTACGAAAACTGTAATATCTCGCAAACCGTGAAATGAAATCCAAATCAGCCAAAGGGAGAAGAAAATAAACAAAATAAGCTAACTTTCATATTTCATAAATATTTTTCATACAAAAAAAGGGAATTAGGGTGAAAATACAAATCTTTACGGAACAACGAGCAAAATCCAGCAAGTATAGTTTTTATAAACAAGCATAAACGGTATATAAAATTCATCAATAAAATCCATCAAAATTCTGTGTAATCCCTAAATAGGTATAGAAATACTGACCATAATTTCAGATCAAAATAATATGCTTAGCACTAGTATCAAAATAGTTTAGTCATCGAAATCATCAAGAAATGAAATCTGGAAATGAAATACACCTCTGTAGTAAAACAATCATATCTCACACATACGAAAACAAAATCGACAAAGGTCAGAGAGTTTAGAAAGAAGATGGATTTCTCTAAAAATCATGTTTAATGCTGAAGTTAATATATTGACCTTAATATGGTTTAAAATAGCAATCAAAACTGATTATCGACAAAATACAGATTTTTCTTTTAACAACAAATCAACATACAACACACGAAACTTGTTCCAAACATAACCAAACATGTTATAGAGTCTACTAAGTGTCCAAAAATCATGAAATAGGGTATATGACATGTCCACAATAAGTATATCATATGGATCCAAACAACACACAAATACTCATAATTATTCGACAAATATAATCACATCAAGAATGGTCAAAACCTAAGTTGTTTCATGTCAAATTTTGTGTCGTGAGGCAACTATGGTCAATAGCACTATAGAGACAATACTCTTAAAGATACATCACACACGAGTTGTCTTTAGAACCCAACTACACTATAAGCGGTATATATGTCTTGTATCATACAAAGGAATTGAGTAAAAGCTACTTGCCCTAACCGAAGACGAAAATGACTCCAAGCAATAATAATGGGAACGGATTCCTGGCCAACGAACTCAACAAACCATGAACGAAAAACTACGAACTCAACGAACCACGAACGACGATAAACCAAAAATCCACGTACACGAAAACGCTTGTGCACCAAGAACCAACGAACAAGAACTCAAGCAACTAACCACAACAACACGTGCAAGAGCATGGGGAATGAGGGCGGTGCTCGGCCATGGAAGAGCGGTGGCGGCTGGCAGCTGGCGGCGCTGGTTGCGACGTTGGCCGCTACTGCGCCTATTGTGGGACATGCCAAATAGAGCTAGAGATAGAGTGGGACAGAGAGAGACAGGGGGCACAGGGGATGAAGTCAGAGATCTTGGTGGGGATGCAGGCGCTAGGGGGTGATCGGGTGAGAGTAGGGGGTGTGCAGGGTGAAGGTCGGGGCTGGGGAAAGATCGAAAGTCGGAGGCACAGGTAGACTTGGGTTTTGGTGTATGCACAGGAGCAAGGAGAGATAGGTTTTATATAGGTTGAAGGATTAGGGTTTTGGGGGCTTGCAGGTTGAATAGGAGATCGGGTTTGGTTGTTGGGTTGAAGGTAAATAGAAACTGGGTATGGTTTAATTTGTTGTAGGTTAATAACTGATGGGTGAGGACATGAAGTAGGATATAGTATAGGGTTTAAATGAATAGGATTGTGTAATTGGTATTGGTTTAAAATGTAAACAGAGCATGGGTAACAATTTGGGTGTTTGGTTTTAGTGGATAGCTAGGGAAATAAAATGGGTATTAGGAATTCAAGCAAAATATGGATAGGGCAAAAATGAACAGAATAATAGAAAAAAATATAGGGTGAACAAATAAAAATAGAGAAGATGACAACAGCTAGATCAAAAAAGACGAAACAAGACACGAACAAGTATCAAGAATCCACACAAAAGAGACCAAGAATAATAAAAGAATATATATTGAAAATAAAATCCAATATACGGTCCAAAAGCGATACAACGGAACCAAATACAACGAAAAAAAATACACTCAAAAGTACACAAAATGAAAACAGGGGTTACAACAAGTCTTGTCAATCTTCGTTCTCACACAACGACATGATGCAAACTTGTAAGTAGAAACTATCTCCCTCTCGGGGCAAACTTGAGAAAAACTAAACCAAATAAAAAAAACAACCAGAATCCACATCTAAGGAACTTAAAACAAAATCAGTGTTGAAGCCATCACCTGATTTAGCAGCACTGGATTTTGGCCGCTTGCAACAGTCTCTCATGTAATGCTCAATTCCTTTGCACTAGTGGCCACAGACCTTACCCCTACATACACTTTTTCTTCCATTCGAAGTACAATCCACTCCTAAGCAACTTAGAGAAGTTGACATCGATTTCTGACTCTCCTTCCTAAGTGCATCCTCCTCCAACTCCTTGATCATACCTGCTTTAAAAAACTTCTCCTTGGTAGATTTCTTGTCTAGCATGGTTATCTTGTTGGATGGATTTGGTGGTAAATATATCGAGTTGAAAACCTTTAGATCATCTGCGTTAAACGCCCTCAGTTTAGATAACTCCATATTCTGAATCTTGCCCAAAGACTCACCGCGCTTCTTCTATACCTTACTTCGCTCGTCGAATACATACGGATTAAAACCAAGGCTTCTGAATAAATCTCCTCCCAATTCTTCTGCTTTGTGTCGATTTGTCTCCCTTTTATCTCCTTTTAGGACTATATCCAAGTCATGTTGAACCGATTCTTGTACATGTCCACCTTCAAGAGATCAAAGTTGATCTTGTCTTTGAACCGCTTGATCTTCGTGATCTGATATGCCATCTTCTCCAAAGAACTCAAATAAACCCTTGAACCCAATGATCTGATACCAATTGTTAGGATTTCTTAGGAAAACCTGATTGAGGATCTTGTTGAGTTATTCGATGCAATCAATGCAAATTACCAAGCACATATGAGATCATACCAAATACACCAAAGCACACACAAGTTTGTCCCGGATGGGACTTTCGCCTTAATCAGGGGAGAAGAAACCCGAGATGTTATTCAACTAGAGAAGATACAAGAATATTACAATTCTCACCATGACTCTCTCTCAAGCCTCACCAACAAGTACTAGTTATTTACAATTGGAGAAACTCTTAAACTCCACCTTCAATGAAGTACTCTCTTTATTGGCTCTAAATTGAGGCCAATAATAACAATATATAGAGATCTACAGAAACTCGAGTTTGATATCTTGATACAATAACCATTGGATATTCCTAAAGAGATAACCCTATGATAAGAGCCGTATGATCTGACATAAATAGCAAGTTGGGCTTCTCACAAATCACCAAGACCCAACCCAAATAATCCATCATCTCTGCGTTCAGTCGACCGCACCCAAGGTCGGTCGACCGTCCCCATCTCGGGAACTCCTGCATAGTAGGGCGGTTGACCGCACCCCAGGACAGTCGACCGCAACCTACTGCTACTACTATTGATGAATGTTTCCCCTTGCTTCCACTCCGTATACGATCGTCTCGATTCCTCCACCGTCTCATCGTCTTCTTATCCAACATGGCATGCAAGACATAAACCCAACACACTAACATCTTTATTTTTCCCCTAGTTGGAATTCTTGCTTCCGTTGTTTAGGATCACAGTTCATGATGCTTGGAAGTTGTTAGTTAAAAAGCTTGGCCTAAGCTAGAATTGTATAAAAACCAAAGTTTCATTTCTGAGTGATGTGTAAGTCCACCTCTTACAATAACTAGCTTTACAAGTATGTGCAATATGATGCTGTTGTTTTCTTGTGTGAGAGCAACAGATGATGAGTTTTTTGTTGGAGAGGTAATACAGATCTCAGCCGCATATCTGATTTTGATGAGAGGCTGATGTGTGATTGGAATATGTGGATTTGGTGGTTTACTGACCGCCGAATACTTGCAAAAAGTTTGAAACACCAGAAGTTTTTCCAGTGACAGACCCTCCGACAATCAAGTTAGCAACCAAGCTGAAAAATGGAATTAGGTTGTAAAAAAGTGATTACCTGATAACTGTGGAGGTTATCAGGTAGAAAAGATTCTCTAGCTGCCTAATTTAGATTCCACAGATTAGGGATATGATGGAGCAGTTAATCCCCTGATTCTAGGAAATTTGATTACTGGCCATGAATGGCCAATAAACTTTCCTTTGGTGGGCTGAGTTGAGATGACAGGCATGTGGAAGGCCCGTGAATATCTTTGGGCATGCGGCTGCTCATGTAATTGTTATTCTGGCTCTAGGAACCTCGAGATCATGCTGGGAGCGTGTGGTACAGATTAGCCATGATATTTACCCGTATCATAAGACCCCCGCTCTCGGAGGCGAGCTTCCGATCTCCTTCGAGATGTACGTAATTTGTAGAGGAAATCCTTCTGGCGTAGAAATCGGTTCATTACCGTGAAGCTGGGTCTTCATTCCCAACAAGCCTAGAAGGTTGGCTGCCTAGGCCAGGACCTCGAGGTGCATAGCTTGAGGCGTGGGGTGCCAGGGAAAGAGGTGTGAGGCATTCTGTGATTGGTTCATGGTCGGAGCACCACGTCGAGGTGCTAAACGCGAGGTGATGAGCCTCTGTGATAGCCTCGAAGTCGAGGTGCCATGCCGAGGAGCCAGGCACAAGGCGGAGAATAATTGTGGAGAAATTCTTGGTGGCATTGGAGTCAGAGTGCATTGCTGAGGGGCCATACATGAGGCAGAGAGTAATTGCGAAGAAATCTGTGAATGACTCGAAGTCGGAGTGCCGTACCGAGGGGTCAGGCACGAGGCAGAAAGTAATTGCAGAGAAATCCGTAGTAGCTTCGGAGTCGGAGTGCCATGCTGAGGGGCCAGGAACAAGGCAAAGAGTGTTTGCAGAGAAATCCACGGTGGCCTCAAAGACAAAGTGCCACGCCGAGGGGCCAGGCACGAGGCAAAGAGTAATTGCAGAGAAATCCGTGATGGCCTCGGAGTTGGAGTACCATGCCGAGGGGCCAGGCACGAGGTGGAGAGTAATTACAGAGAAATCAGCGATGGCCTCGGAATTGGATGCCACACCGAGGAGCCAGACACGAGGCAGAGAGTAATTGCATAGAAATTTGTGATGGCCTCAGAGTCGGAGTGCCTTGACGAGGGGCCAGGCACGAGGCGGAGAATAATTGCGGAGGAATCCAAGATGGCCTCGAAGTCGGAGTACCATGCCATGGGGACGTGCAAAAGGCAGAGAGTAGTGGCGTAGAAATCCGCGGTGGCCTCGGAGTCGGAGTGTCATGCCGAGGGGCTAGGCACTGGGCGAGAACCTTATCGTAAAGAATTCCTCGATCGACTCGGAGTCGGAGTGCTAAGCTGAAGGGCTGGGCATGAGGAGCTAAACTTGAGAGAATTTTGGGTACAAGCGGGTTGGGCGAGTGACGCTAAACTCGATGCTTACATGACTTCTCCTGATCTTTGAAGAGTTGTTACATGATTTTACAGTTGTCAAGGAGAAGACACGTGCTCGGGGTCATTCGAGGAGTCTCTTTTCCTTCCATAAGTTCCTCTTCCTCTCATTTTCTGGGATCACTCTCTTTCTTCAACGAGAGCTTCTTTCTCTAAAACGAGTTTTTCACTTCAAACATGCATGGTGATCAATCCAGTGGTTCGACATCCTTTGGTGGGTCTACCTCAGTGTCCTTATACCAGTCATCTTCATGGGAGACTGAGCCTCAAGTTACAAGTCATGTTCAAATCTCATCTTTGGAGGAGGATATTAAGGTTGAGGTGCACCGGGCTCCGAGGGGGCGGAGCTTGGTCATCTTAAGGAGACGGCCGAGACCGGACAAGTGAGGGGAAGTCCCGAGGAAGCAGAAAGTGAACATCCCATAGTGCCTGAGGTAGGAGAGGATTGGGAGATTCACAGGCGGGCGACGGAGGAGGATGAGGACGAGGAAAAGGGAGTCGCAGGGAGGCGACGGAGGAGGATGGAGGAGGATGACCAAGAAGTGGGGAGTCCCCTAGTTCAAAAAGTAAGGACCTCGTTGCTTGGTGAAATCCTAGCTATCCCTCCTCCTTGTGAGCGTTGAGCGGTAAAGAAGAAGGTAAATCTTTCCCCCGACAAGGAGTACGAGCACGATGGGGGTGTGTTCTGGCCAACTATGGGTGCGAAGCTGATCCTAAAATATTCGGAGGACCTGCAGGATGTTTTTCGTTTCGGTGTGCAACTATCGTTGCCAATCAAACCAAAGATCGAGGCGGACAAGACAAAGAATTCCTCTGTGATGAGTGATCTTGCCAATATTTAGGTAGCTTTCTGCATTTCTCGAAGGTTTGTGCTATTTCTCCCAATTGTCGGGATTCGCCTGACCGATAACCTCTCGGAGTGGTTCTGTATATTTTCCTCGGACACGTTCGCTTTGGGCTTACATCTTCCTATTGACCAGTTCATCAAGGAAGTCTTGAATTGGGTGGGGATGAGTCCTACACTGTACGGGCATAATTTGTGGAAGCAGTTGAGTAGCTTCATCATGCTCTGTATGGAGGATAACGTACATATGAAGATCAAGTACTTCCTTATGTACTTGGGACTGAGTGCTTCACCAGGGTATCAGAATCGGTGGTACATCCCCGGCACAAGTATCGTGTGGTGCACAACAACCCTGATTCGATTAAGGATTGGAAGTCAAAGTGCTTTATTGTCTATAGTCCCGAGCCTTGGGATATTCCCACAAAGTGGTCGTACGAGCCCCCACCGAAGAAGACTCCGAAGCCTTTAGATTTCACTCCAGAGGAGAATGCTGAATTCAAGAGGTTGCTCGAGGGCAGTAATAGCATAAATTGGGCGAAGATGACAAAGGGGACACTGTCCAGATGCGGCTTGAGCCCCTACATTCCCCATGAGTCTTTATTTCCATGTTGCGGTAAATTTTGGCTCTGTTTTAATGCATTTGTTTCCTGACAGCTGTCGACGATATTTTTGTCATTTTGCCCGAGTCGATGGAGATGAGAATTGACTGGGAGCCCAAGGGGAAGAAGAGGGAGCTAGCTTTGACGCCGAGGCATCTCCAAAGGGACAATGTAATAGGGCAAAGAGATCGAATTCCATTACCATCTACGACCCAGAGGAGTCTCCGAGGGCCAACCAAGTGAGAGATCTTTCAGGGCCACAGAATTGGCTGTGTCTCCACTTCTTCTATTCCACCCTGTGTTGTGAGCCGTTATTCCTGATATGTTCGAAGAGACTTTCAGGCTAGATTGGGTCGTGAAGGTGATTGATTCTATAATGGAGTCCTGTGTGGCTCCCGAAATGGTGGACAACCTTGCTTCACTGAGGGATAGGAGGGCTCTTACCTTGGAGACCAGCACCTCGAGCTACCTCAGATTTGCTCAAGCCTCCACTGTGGTAAGGGCCTAGCCTGTGAATCCGATGTGTTCCTTCATTTTTGCACCTTTTTTCTTTAGTGTTTTGCCCTCTTCCACAGGCCATTCTTCACGAGGCGGAGACCAAGAGACAGTCCGAGCATGAGCTTAAGCGTGCAAACAGGAGTGCACAGCGGCTTGAACAAAAGTGGCAAGACAAGAAACTCCGCGCTGAGGCAATTGAGAAGAACGTGAAGGAGTTGGAGGAGGATTTCACCGACGGGGCCTTGACCAAGGAATTCTGATGGCTGAGAAGGAAGCCCTCGTGGATGAGTGGATGAAGCTGAAGGCTAAGCTCGAGGGCACGTTGGACATGATTATCTCAGGGCAGGATGAGGGCTATAGTCGGTCCCTCGAACACTTCATGGACAGATACCCTGACCTTGATCTTAGAAACCTTTATTTTGAGTTGGATCTTGAAAGTACTCCTCCTATTCCTACAGAGATGCCCCTGACTCCCGCAGAGATACCTACGGGTGATGAGGAGCTTGATGCCGAGCATGATGTGGTTGGGATCGAGGTGCCTCTGTTAGTTTTCAATGGAAAACACAGATTGAATACACAGCGGAAAAATTACAAAACATTGAAACCTAGCCATGGATCCATGTGAAAACCATAAAATGTGTTTAGGATTTATACCTTAAGGATGGATCTGTTGTCTCCAAGATATTTCGATCAGCACTGCAATGTTGCAGTGCCTCTACGAACGGATCAAAACAAAGCTTTCCTCACGCCGCGGTGCTAGCTGCGGAATGGGGCTATTCCTCACGACCTCTCTCTTACAATTTCTGTGATGGCTAGGATTTTCTCATATGTGACTTTTCTACAGATATGTATCATATATATAGCTATAGTAAATCAACCCTAAGAGAGTAACGAGCTTGTTGGGCTCATAATCCGACCTGGGTCAGATTCATGTGTGGGCCTCTGAACTTTAGTCAGCCCATCTAATCTAATTAAATGTCCAACCAATCTGAGGAGTCCAAGTCTTACTTGGATTCCCAATTAAATTCATCTTATGAATTTAAATCTCAATTTTGATCCATTCTAAGTGTGTGAAACTGTAGGTTCCCATTACATTGACAGTGATACTAAAATCATATTCTAGTATTACAAATGGTAAGCAGTATCTTGCAATACATCACTGCTACTCAAGTAGTGGGAATGTCATTGACTTGACATAACCTATCCGTGACCAATGTTACCATGTAGTCTAGTCCCTTTGTCCAAATATCTTAATTGAACATAAGGCATAGAGCGTGTCACCCTTGTATAGTTCAATCTTTGGTTTCTTGATCTCTGAGTAGACTTACTAAAACAAATGAGCTCAATATCTCATATTGACTCATTTGAGCATGACCATGCATTTTGTAGTCTCACTCAATCAAGAGACCCATAGATATCGCTCCTATTATGTAAGAGAGACAAATCCTATCTAAGTCACTCACATTCCTCCGCATGGTTTGTAGTATATCCAATAGTCGACTTTACAATTACCTTATTACATGGAACGTTTGACGACATTAAAATATATAACTTTTCATGTAGGGAACCATAGTGACTTCAAGTCAAATGACTCCATACACCATGGTCACTGTGAGAACCGCTTATGGCACTCACGTAATGATCCATGCAGCGTTCTCATGGTGGGTCAGTCCAGTACATTATTACTCTAATATGTACTCATGTGAAGACTTGATATCTCATATCCGTGACCTGTAAGATATGGTCATCAGTCTACGCACATACTAGTCTCTATGCATTATTGTTGTCCTAATTCACAATAATACTTGACTAGGGACATTTAAGAATAGTGTTCTGATTACAACCAATAGGATCTCACAATCAAGTCATGCACTTGATATCCCATGATATTGAACCTACAATTCTAAGGAATTTATTATGCTCATTTAATCACAATAAACAACACAATAAATGAAATGCATTATATATGAAATAAATGTCATAATGGCATATAAACTAGTAATATCAATACACAACTGGCCTCTAGGGCATTCACCAACAGCCTCGCCCTTCTTCCCGGGAGGTGCACCCTTCACCTTAGCCAGTTTTTTAATTAATTGTTTCTGTACTGATTCAAACTGCGGACTGGACACCACTCCTTAGTAATTTTTGTTTAATGGAAATTCATTCAAATTTTTTCTGTCTGTCGTTCAGTTTTTGAGATGGTCATTTTTTTGACCGGATTGTGAGATACGAGACTCAGGAAGGTGGATATCAAGAAGAGATCTGAACCCTCCGAGATCAGTTGCGTCAAGCCAAAGACATTATTGTCCATCTTTGGAAGGAAGTGATTGACAGGGAAGGAGCGTTCGACTACCAAATCCGTAAGTCCCAAGAGGTGGGAGAAGAGTTTGCTCGCTTAAAGGCGTCTGACCCCGATGCCAACTTGGCCCTCACCAGAGCTGAGGGGTATGCAGCCTCTGGTTCAGTTAGGGGGTAGTTCTCTAACTTTGTTTTCAGGCAGATGCTCGTGGAGAGGGACTTGGAGATATATGCTTTGTTTACCTTCTGGAGCCCGTTCTCGAGGAGAAATCTCTACCCGGGGACCCGTTCCCAGATTGGAGTGTCGGGTCCCCGAATCGGAATTCCTGGGGATGCCCAAAACAGAGTGGCTGGATCTTCCAGCATTGCTAGTGTCCGAGGGGAGGGGGGGTCCTGATTCGCAAGGGCTAGGCACCCGTCCCTCAGGGACTGACATAGTATGCACTGGGGCATTGTTTATCGAGCGAGACCTCAGGAGTTGGGCTCTTAATTCCTTGGACTTGTAAGAAGCCTTCGATTTCTAATTTTGTGAATGTAGCATATTGTTTCTGAATAATAAAAGCGTTTGATTGCCCTGGCCCTTTTAGTGATGTATAGACAAAATGAGGTGGCACGCCGGGGGCACAGAATTGGCACACCTTGCCGAGGGATGGGAACCCAAGGTGTAACTCTTATTTCCCGTATTTGTATTTTTATACGGTATTTTGTCCCATTGTACTCTTTCATCTATTTGAGATCCTGTTTTTTGTTTCTGATTGAATAAAACCATTAATTTGTTTTCGACTCAATTTTCGGTCCTTTTATCTAATTCAATTGTATGTGCTCCTTGTGTCGTTCTTCATGAAGAATTGGATGTTTTTTCTCATTCATCTCTTTATTTCCCATTTTAATACATTTTGACCAATTCTCCAGTTGGATCCCACTCAAAACGGATACCCTAAAACCCAAAACCCAAAACCCATACTATTTAAACCCTAACCGCCTAACCCTAACCCTAACCCCTACCCTATTACTGTGCTAACCCAGATCCTACCGCCGCTCTCCTTCTTCTTCATCCCGCTCCTTTCGCTCGTCTCCCGAGTCCTTCTACAACACCCAGAACCCAATTCCCTTCATTTGCCGTCGCCATTTCCCCATTACACATCCACCATCATCCCCTCTGAACCACCACCGCCATCACACATCCACCATCGAACCCAACTCCTCCATTACCCAAACTCTCGACCTCCACCATCTGACCACCTCGATGCCATTACCGTCGCCCCTCGTCCCCTCCAATCTCCTCGCAGCCTCGCCGCACCCAATAACTCACCACTACCATCGTAGCCAACTCCCCAAACACATTCCCATCGCTCCTTCCCTGTTTCGAACCATCGAAAGTAGCATGCTAATTCCCGATGCCGCGTCACTTCTCGACGTCCTGCCACCAATCCCGCCGCCAGTCTTCGCCATCGCCGCAGTCGTGCCAGCCCTGCGCCGTCGTTCTTCCGTTCGCCGCTATCGTGAGGAAGAAGACGCTCACCCAGTGGTCGAATTCGCTATTCAGTGTTTGGGTGCAGTAGATCCCTGCTTGCTGTTTCCTGTTCGGCCAGATCCGCTGCGAGGAAGTTTCCCTATTGGCTGGATTCGGTGTTCGCTGTTCTGCTGCCCCAGATTCAATTCTTGCTACTTGTTGTTCTGGCCGGATCCGGTGTGGGGGGATTCACTCTTACTGGTGATTTTTGCACGGTCTTCGCACGTGGTTTTGGGAGATTATGCCCGGGGTTTTTTGATCCCGATTTCTTCAACTAACGGATCTATCGTCGTCAATCAAGGCAAGTATTCCTCTTGTACACATTTTTGTTCAGTACAAGCATTCATTGAAAATACTACAAATAATTAGAAATTGTGACTCCTCCTTAACTATCATTGTTGATCAAATAGTAAACCTTCTCAATTTTATAATCTTAAGAGTCACAATAATTTCATTGTATTATATTATAACTACTTGGACTCATTTTACCCTCGGAACACATGGACACATGAATTAAGGAGTCCTAGATGTGTAGACATATGTTATATCGTGTACTTGATGATCTTGCAACCATTTTGGCTTGAAAAACAATTATTACTTGCTATTTTGATAACCATTTCCCTGTATTTATATCACACATTAACCTAGACGCCTTATAACAAAATTTCATGTAACCTATACTCGTAAGACATTTCCACATGTTGCTGTCCTGAATCTTGTTATACTGTTTTGACCCCTTTAACATCAGAATCTGAACCCGAGCACTGAATATAAATTGTAGCTCTAGATGTCTAGATGTCGATAGATTCAGTAATTTCCAAATTCGGAGTTACATTCTAGGAGTTATTGCAGTTTTACTGCAGCTGTGTCGGTAGTCACATATTCACAAAACTGCTGCACACCTTTACCTTGCGAATTAATTTATCTATGTTAACAGTAAGCGTTTGACTCAAAATTTTATATGCTGTTGCTGGACACCCTATAGGACATCCCCAATTTTTCCTAGAATTAATTAACATTATTTCAACACTATTCACATGTATAAATACAAATACACAATTTCTGCCTGAACACTCGAGCTATGAAATTCGCTGTTTTGACACGTGTTCCCACCACTTTCTCGTGCCTTAATTATATGCATTGGAACCGGGCAGGAGTCTAGTTTCTAGATCTCCTGATGGATCCACTTTTGCTTTCTCGTAGCAACGGGAATCACACTTTTGGTACAGCGACGTCGTGCTGTCCAGATTTGGGATTTTCGTTGTTCGTGTTACTTTTATTCATGTCGACCCTCGGTTATGCCATATAATTACCCTAAACTTGTTCCATGTACATGACCGTGATTTATAGACTTGTTTCGCACACCTATATGCTTGCTTGATAAAATAGTAAAAAGTAACAAGCCGGGGTTTAAGGGAAAGACCATAATAGTGGACAATATAGGTAAGTATACTCAGAAGGGGGCCCGTGTTTCCCAGTACTCGGTTCATGAACCTGTTGCACTTGATGTATTCTTGGAGCCAGTTACTTGGCTCATGAACCTGTTGTATTCATGGACCCACTGTGTGGTCCTTGAACCTGTTAGTATTCACGAATTCGTTTCGTGAACCTATTATTTAAATTCGTGTTCATGAACCGTGCCTGCTTGATACTTGATACTTCATTCCTGAGTAAGCCGCCCTATAGACTCCATTACTAGGTCTAAACGTAACTGAATTGACTGTAGCAACCATGTAGTAAAAGTATGAATGCATGAAGTGCTACCTAGATAGTAATAACTACAAGACTTGAACATGAAACTTGAACATGACACCTGTTACTTGATACTTGATGATATGATACATGAAACATGATACATGAGACTTGAAACACGAAACTTGAACTTGAAAACTTGTTACCTGATACTCGACAACTTGTTACTTGAGACTTGACACTTGAAATAAAATTTTGACACTAGACTTGGCACTTGTTACATGATACTAGACTTGAGACTTGACACTTTATGTTAGATACCCCTACAGGTTCATTTTTCATGTGTTTTACCATTAGCAATTGTTATCCAGCCCGTTTACTAAGATGTCCCTCTTGCTAGTTAGTTCTTGGTTTTCCACTACTTGTTGAATCCCTATTACATTCTTGATTCTAATTCTTGTTCCCCATTACTTGTACTTGTTTTTACTATTTGTGGCCCTAGCTTGAACTAAGGGCATTTTCTTTTATTTTTCCCTATTTTTCCTTTTATATTTATTAAGCAGACTTTGGCGACGAGCTACCTACTGGAATTGGTGAGCAGACGTTCTAGACCTTGCTTGGGAAAAGCTTTCTTTAATCATTTCGTTTTGTAATTTAGTTATTCCATTTAATGTTGCTTAAGACTTGTAACGGGCTGATGTTCCCGAGTTTTAACTTGGTCCAGACATGAAAACTATTTGAATATTATTATTTATTTTCAATTGTTTTCTGTTGCTTAATGAATTATTCATGCATGCTTGGTTATATATAAATCTTGTTATATTCTTGTTATGATGCTGAGTCGATCCTACAGCTTATGGATGATGTTAAAATTATTCGCTGGGCTTCGTCACGCACTCGTATTCCATGTTTTTGGGAAGCGGGGCGTGACAAGGTTTTCAGTGGTATCAGAGCTCAGGTTTGGCTAATGTGTTAGTTTGACTAATACATTAGACAAGATTGACTCAGTCAGGATTAAGTCAACATTAGACAGGCCATGCAAACACATGGATAATTTGATAATCAACTCGATCTGGATACAGGTCTCATCTTATCCATTTTTGATCCCTTCATATTCAATTCTTTGATTCATTACTTCCTTCCATCTCTTACCGTCGTCCTGATTTGTTGATTCCATATTGGGTACAAATTTATTCTTTTCGTACCCATATTCTTTTGATTCCGATGCAAGCAATCTCTGATTTTCTGCTTGCCTCGTTGATCCCTTCTTACTTCAGCTCGTGTGTCGTTCATTGCTTTCCCTACCTTACATTCATTTTCATTTGTTGATCCATATTGAGTATCATATTGGTTATTTCTTCTCTGCTATATTCTCTTCAATTCCGATTTTGCCCCTCGTCCTTCTTTCTTCGTATTCAATTCCTTAATTTTCTTTTTGTTCCTTCTAGTCATCCTCCTCTTTAACTCTTTATTGGGCATAGATTCATTTTTCTCCTACCTATTTTTTTTCTTTATATTTATTTATTTATTTATTTATATATTTTTCCTGAATACTTTCTATATTTCGATTATCAATTGTTATATTTATTTTCGATCTTTTATAAAAATGTTTCTCAACAAAGATTTTGTTATTTCGAACAATGGTATATTTTAACTTCACTTTTCATTTTTGATTGACTACAAATTTCTACTGGATTATTTTGATAAGACAAATTCTTATTTTGTTGTATAATGTTATTATTACTACCGTTATTATTATTGCTATTATTTTCATTATCATTACTATTATTATTATTATTTTTACTACTATTGATATTCTTATTGTTGTTTTCATTATTTTATTATTGTTGATTAATGATGAATTACTTCCACAAAAATGTTGGGCCCGAACTATATCTTGTCTTGCATTATTACTTTTACTAGTGTTGTTAATATTTTAATATTATTGTTATTATTATTATTATTGTTATCATTCTTTTTGCGATTACTGTTATTATTACTACTATGATCATTGTTATTATCATTGTTATTCTTATTGATATTTTTTTATTATTTTGTTATTAGTATTATTATTTTTATCGTTACTATTATTATCATTAATTTGTTTTGAGCCTGAGCATGCTCAATTTTATATACATTTCACCACTTCGGTGCAACCTAATGTCGAGATGGAAAATATGCAACTCGATGTCAATGGAGGCAAATTGCAACTGGATATCGGGGAGGCAAAATGTGCAACCGAATATCCAGAGGGCAACCTGCAACCTGATGTCATGAAGGCAAACATGCAACTTGATGTTAAGGAGGTAAAATTTTCTACCTATTTGCTAATTGATATTTCAAGACTCTTTACTTATGTACTGAACCTAAAGGTAAAGAAATATTTTCTTAAATATTTTCTTTATGACATTTTGTTTATACAGTTACACTTTATGTTTCCATACAATTGGAACTAGTATAGTTGAATTTTACTCTATTTTGTGTATAAAATTATTATTGCTATTATTATCATTATCGCTATTGTGTTCGTTATTATTATTATTGGTATTGTTATTTTTATTGTTAACACTATTGCTGTTATTATTATTGTTGTTATTATTTTTGCCATTATTATTGTTGATATTATCACTATTATTGCTATTGTTTTTATTATTATTGTTATTATTTCGTTATTATTATTACTATTTTTATTACTATCATTGTTATTATTAGTTATTATTATTTTTATTATTATTCTATTACTATTGATAGTTTATTATTGATATTTGTTGTTATTATTATTTCTGTTAAAAGCCATTAGTTTTGATCTGTATTATATTTCTTAATTATTTAGATTGAAGCTAAAGCCTTACATTCACTTTGCATCATTGCTTATCTCTATTTGGAACCCATATTCTCTTTGGTTCTTGGTGCCTCATTCTTTTTTTTCTGCTCGGATCGTCGCCTGATGTCGCGTGGTCTACAACGACATGTCTGGAGCTTGGAACGTTACCATCAGAGTGGCGCAGTGGAAGCGTGGTGGGCCCGTCCGTAACCCACAAGCCCCAGGATCCTTTTGTTTTTTCTCCGTCCATGCGTTGTTCTGCTTTTTCCTATCCCTTGCATTTGTTCTCATCCGTTGACTTATTGTTTAATTCAATTCTTTCCTGTCTTTTCTCTCTTTGATTTCAGTTCTGCCGACTCCTTATCTTACTTTATTATCTCGTGTTGTTCTTTCCTTTTGATACCGTTTATTCTCTTTCATGCATTCCATTTGACATCGTTGTTATCCACCCCCTTCTTATTTTGGTGTTACCACCAAGTTGACTTTTTCTTTTGGATCCCTTATTTGTTATCCTCCCCTAAGTTGCTTTTACCCTATCCTATGTACCACCTAATCAAATTTCGAGGACGAAAATTTTGTGTAAGGTGGGTAGGATTTGTAACTCCTATTTTCCGTATTTGTATTTTTATACGGTATTTTGTCCCATTATACTCTTTCATCTATTTGAGATCCTGTATTTTGTTTCAGATTGAATAAAACCATTAACTTGTTTTCGACTCAATTTTCGGTCCTTTTATCTAATTCAATTGTATGTGCTCCTTGTGTCGTTCTTCATGAAGAATTGGCTGTTTCTTCTCATTCATCTCTTTATTCCCCATTTTAATACATTTTGACCAATTCTCCATTTGGATCCCACTCAAAATGGATACCCTAAAACCCAAAACCCATACTATTTAAACCCTAACCTCCTAACCCTAACCCTAACCCCTACCCTATTACTGTGCTAACCCAGATCCTACCGCCACTCTCCTTCTTCTTCATCCTGCTCCTTTCGCTCGTCTCCCTACTCCTTCTCCAACGCCTAGAACCCAATTCCCTTTATCCGCTGTCGCCATTTCCCCATTACACATCCACCATCATCCCCTCTGAACCACCACCGCCATCATACATCCACCATCGAACCCAACTCCTCCATTACCCAAACTCTTGACCTCCACCATCTAACCACCTCAACGCCATTACCGTCACCCCTCGTCCCCTCCATTCTCCTCGCAGCCTCGCTGCACCCAATACCTCACCACTACCGTCGCCGCCAACACCCCAAACCCATTCCCATCGCTCCTCCCCTGTTTCGAACCATCGAACAGAGCAGCGTGCTAATCCTCGATGTTGCGTCACTTCTCGACGTCGCGCCACTAATCCCGCCGCCAGTCGTCGCCGCTCGTCGTCTTCGCCATCGCCGCAGTCGTGCCAGCCCTACGCCGTCGTTCTTCCGTTCGCCGCTATTGTGAGGAAGAAGACGGTCACCCAGTGGTCGAATTCGTTGTTCGGTGTTTGGGCACAGTAGATCCCTACTTGCTGTTTACTGTTCGGCCAGATCCGCTGCGAGGAAGTTTCCCTATTGGCTGGTTTCGGTGTTCGCTGTTCTGCTGCACCAGAAACAATTCTTGCTGCTTGCTGTTCTGGCTGGATCCGGTGTGGGGGGATTCACTCTTACTGTTGATTTTTGCACGGTCTTCGCACGTGATTTTGGGAGATTGTGCCTGGGGTTTTTCGATCCCGATTTCTTCAACTAACGGATCTATCGTCGTCAATCAAGGCAAGTATTCCTCTTGTACACATTTTTGTTCAGTACAAGCATTCATTGAAAATACTACAAATAGTTAGAAATTGTGACTCCTCCTTGACGTCGTTGTTGATCAAATAGTAAACCTTCTCAATTTTATAATCTTAAGAGTCACAATAATTTCATTGTATTATATTATAACTACTTGGACTCATTTTACCCCCTGAACACATGGACACATGAATTAAGGAGTCCTAGATGTGTAGACATATGTTATATCGTGTACTTGATGATCTTGCAACCATTTTGGCTTGAAAAACAATTATTACTTGCTGTTTTGATAACCATTTCCCTGTATTTATATCATACATTAACCTAGACGCCTAATAACAAAATTTCATGTAACCTATACTCGTAAGACATTTCCACATGTTGATGTCCTGAATCTTGTTATACTGTTTTGACCCCTTTAACATCAGAATCTGAACCCGAGCACTGAATATAAATTGTAGCTCTAGATGTATAGATGTCGATAGCTTCAGTAATTTCCAAATTCGGAGTTACATTCTAGGAGTTATAGCAGTTTTACTGCAGCTGTGTCGGTAGTCACAGATTCACAAAACTGCTGCACACCTTTACCTTGCGAATTAATTTATCTATGTTAACAGTAAGTGTTTGACTCGAAATTTTATATGCTGTTGCTGGACACCCTATAGGACATCCCCAATTTTTGCTAACATTAATTAACATTATTTCAACACTATTCACATGTATAAATACAAATACACAATTTCTGCCTGAACACTCGAGCTGTGAAATTCGCTGTTTTGACACGTGTTCCTACCACTTTCTCGTGCCTTAATTATATGCATTGGAACCGGGCAGGAGTCTAGTTTCTAGATCTCCTGACGGATCCACTTTTGCTTTCTCTTAGCAACGGGAATCACACTTTTGGTACAGCGACGTCGTGCTGTCCAGATTTGAGATTTTCGTTGTTCGTGTTACTTTTATTCATGTCGACCCTCGGTTATGCCATATAATTACCCTAAACTTGTTCCATGTACATGATCATGATTTCTAGACTTGTTTCGCACATCTGTATGCTTGCTTGATAAAATAATAAAAAGTAACAAGCCGGGGTTTAAGGGAAAGACCATAATAGTGGACAATATAGGTAAGTGTACTCAGAAGGGGGCCCGTGTTTCCCAATACTCGGTTCACGAACCTATTGTACTTGATGTATTCATGGAGCCAGTTACTTTGCTCATGAACCTGTGGTATTCATGGACCCACTGTGTGGTCCTTGAACTTGTTAGTATTCATGAATTCGTTTCGTGAACCTGTTATTTAAATTCATATTCATAAACCGTGCCTGCTTGATACTTGATACTTGATACCTGAGTACGCCACCCTATAGACTCCATTACTAGGTCTAAACGTAACTGAATTGACTGTAGCAACCATGTAGTAAAAGTATGGATGCATGAAGTACTACCTAGATAGTAATAACTACAAGACTTGAACATGAAACTTGCACATGACACCTGTTACTTGATACCTGATGATATGATACATGAAACATGATACATGAGACTTGAAACACGAAACTTGAACTTGACAACTTGTTACCTGATACTCGACAACTTGTTACTTGAGACTTGACACTTGAAATAAAATTTTGACACTAGACTTGACACTTGTTACATGATACTAGACTTGAGACTTGTCACTTGATGTTAGATATCCCTACAGGTTCACTTGTCATGTGTTTTACCATTAGCAATTGTTATCCAGCCCGTTTACTAAGATGTCCCTCTTGCTAGTTAGTTCTTGGTTTTCCACTACTTGTTGAATCTCTGTTACATTCTTGATTCCAATTCTTGTTCCCATTACTTGTACTCGTTTTTACTATTTGTGGCCCTAGCTTGCACTAAGAGCATTTTCTCTTATTTTTCCCTGTTTTTCCTTTTATATTTATTAAGCAGACTTTGGGGACGAGCTACCTACTGGAATTGGTGAGCAGACGTTCTAGACCTTGCTTGGGAAAAGCTTTCTTTAATCATTTCGTTTTGTAATTTAGTTATTCCATTTGAAGTTGCTTAAGACTTGTAACGGACTGATGTTCCTGAGTTTTAACTTGATCCAGACATGAGAACTATTTGAATATTATTATTTATTTTCATTTGTTTTCTGTTGTTTAATGAATTATTCATGCATGCTTGGTTATATACAAATCTTGTTATATTCTTGTTATGATGCTGAGTCGATCCTACAGCTTATGGATGATGTTAAAATCATCCGCTGGGCTTCGTCACGCGCTCGTATTCCATGTTTTTGGGAAGCAGGGCGTGACACAAGATACAACCATGTTGTAGTGAAATCAATGTATGGTTCGGAGTTAGGTTACCATATCGAGGAGGATGGTACGAGGCGAGAACTTTGGGGTGAAATCTGCGAGTTACTTGAAGTCAGTTTTCCCCACCGGGGGTGGAGTGTACTCGCACAAAACCGCAAGTTTCTCGTAGTCGGGATGCGATGCCGAAGAGGAAGCCTAGATACAGTGAAACTCATGATTGGTTCGGAGTTGGGATGCCATGCCGGGGAAGAAGCCTTGATTGTGGATAAAAACCACGAGTGGCTCAGTGTCGGGATGCGATACCGAGGGGGAAGCCTTGATGTGGATGAAATGGCAAGTGGCTTGGTGTCGGGAGACCATACCGAGGACAAAGCCATGATGCGGAGAAAACTGCAAGTGGCTCGGAGTAGGGATGCCAATGTCGAGAGGTAACATAGGAAATTTAGCCCATGCGCACGTGTGCATCATGTGCGCGTTCACGTAACATCACGTGCCTGGCTCCTATATAAACTTTGCGATGTTCCTCATTTCTTACTTGATCTACCTTTCACCTCTGACTCCCGTACCTTCATCTCCTTGGTTGCACCTTTTTCGGTAAATAATCATGGTGTCTAATGAGTTTTTGAAGGCCAGGCATGTAGCCTTAAGGGCGGCGGCGTAGGCACATGAGCTGGCACAGGAACAAGAGTGGGTGTAGGTAGAGAAGCATCCCTCTTCCCTGGGACCGAAGCCTTCAGAGAGGAAGAAGCCTAGAGGTGTAGATCCTCCAAAAGCCAAGGTTTTCGAGGTAGTTGTGAAGAAGGAGGCCCTGATGCCTCTGGCCACATCCTCAAAGGACTTCATGGAGATTCCAAATCACCTCCATCAGGGATGGTGTGGGTGCCTCCCCGGTCCATGACAGAAGCAGACTTGTCGACCGAACGGCCCAGCGCTCTGTAGATGGTTGAGCACCTCATCACTCCTCGCAATAGGACGGCTATGAAGAAAGAGTCGGAGGAGGAGGTTTATAGCCATTGGCCCCACACTTCCATCCTAGTGAGGACCTTTGTTTGCTGTTTACCATTCACTGCTTCTGCCTCTGTCTGATTTCACTTATACTATTGGTTTCTTTCAGGCAGCCATTAATGGGGCCGAATTGAAGAGGAGGCACAAAATGCTCCTTTGGCAAGCGTAACAGGCCAAAGCGGGTGAGAAGGAGCTCTTAGACCAGAATACTGACCTCTGGCATATGATAAAGGGGTTGAAGGAAGAACTTGCTCAAGAGAAGGCTGCTTGGGAGGCGCTTTTGATGGAGAAAGAGGAATTGGTCGACGAGAGGCTGGCATGGCAAGCGAAGCAGAATGAGATGAAGAAGGAGTGTGACAACGCCTTTTCTTGCATCATCAGGGGTCAAGACGAAGGGTACAACTATGCCCTTGAGCATGTCTGGGTGAAATGCCCAAATATCGGCCTCCGGGGCTTTTCTTTTGTTGTAGAAGCGGACGACCAGCCCAAACTGGTGGAGGATAGGATTTGGTGAACCATGAGGCAGTCCTCCCCGTTGCTGCGGTAGGGAAAGCTTCCTTCGCTCTTGTCATCGAAAAGGGGTCTTCTTCTAAGCAGTAGACTAAGCTCTTTTTCTGATTTTGCCTTCTTGCGGATTTACCATCGCTCTTGTACTTGACTTTTATTAATGAAAATGTATTTGAGATGTTCTCCTTTGTTTTTTGCCTTGTCTGACTTGCGTTGGTATCCAAGCCAATCCCTTGGTGATGGGTGGTCCCTCATCCTTGGGTTTTTCTTATTTTTCGAGACGTCATGTGAGCAATCACATGAATTGGCGTACGTCACTCTTTGTGAGAATCAAGGCATTTTTTGTTTAAAAAGTTGAAATGTTGACTATAATGAATGAGAAAATTCGCAACAATCATAAAGTATCTCACCAAAAAACCTATAAATTTCCCCATCATTAAGTAGTTGGCTCACAAATCTCATTGTTTTGTCCTTCTTAATGACTGTGCTCTAGGAGGATCTTTTGATGAGTGGCTCGATTGGAAATCCGAGGGTCGGAAGAGAAGAGGACGGGTTGCGCAACAAGGCTCCCCCTAGTGGACGGGTCAAAAAGTTCCACAAGAGGCTCAGAGTCAAAGTGCCATGCCGAGAGGTAAGGCAGTAGTTGTAACGCCCCGCCCCAATACTCAGAAATTTTTTATTATTTTTTAGAAGACAAACTAATACTTATAGTACAACTGCCTACCACAGGTTGCCTCTCAAAAGGTGTTTAACCGATTAGGTGACTCTTGATCATAGGCAATTATATTTATATTAAATTATTTATAGTATACTCCCGATATGGTATTAATACTAAACATCCCCCATTGTCTTAAATCCCGTGCACACATCACATCACAAGGAGACAACACAGCCACTGACTTCCGGAATTCAAACCTGGGTGCCCCCCCCCATGGGTGACATCATCATGACGTCACCCCTCAACCTTTTTTAACCGACAGCACTTCCGTGTTGTTCTCAACTCATGTGGGCCTCCCTCTTCACCATAATATTTACGATACTGCCACTCCCCCCTTTTTTATTATATATTATATACATAAATATTCCTTTGAAATTACGGGGTATTATATACACCCCCGTTTAGAAATCAGCGTCCTCGTTGAGTACGGGGCATGCACATCTAGTGCCGGATCCTTCTTTCTAGCCATGTGGCATTGTCCTCGATCCCGGAGATCAGTGACTCTCAACACTGCAGATCATTCCCGATCCCGGAGATCAGTGACTGTTAACACTGCGGATCATAGTGAGGCCCTCTTCCACACCCGGTGTCGAAAGTCGGCTCTGATACCATTTGTAACGCCCCGCCCCAATACTCAGATAATTTTTATTAATTTTTAGAAGACAAACTAATACTTATAGTATAACTGTCCACCACAGGTTGTCTCTCAAAAGGTGGTTAACCAATTAGGTGACTCTTGATCATAGGCAATTATATTTATATTAAATTATTTATAGTATACTCCCGATATGGGATTAATACTAAACATCCCCGGCTATCTCAAATCCCGTGCACACATCACATCACAAGGAGACAGCACAACCACTGACTTCCGAAATTCAAACCCAGGTGGCCCCCCCAGGCACCCCTTAACCTTTTTTTAACCAATAGCACTTCCGTGCTGTTCTCAACTCACGTGGCCCGCCCAACCTCTTCACCATAATATTTACGATACTGCCACTCCCCCCTTTTTATTATATATTATATACATATATATTCCTTTGAAATTACGGGGTATTACACTAGGGGGAGCCTTGTTTTGAAAAATTTCGCGAGAGGATCGGAGTCAGAGTGCCATGCTGATGGACAAGGCACTAAGGGGAGACTTATTGTGAAAAATTCTGCAAGAGGCTCAGAGTCGGAGTGCCATGCCGGAGTCAGGCAAGGTACTAGGGGGAGCCTTGTTGCAAAAAAGTCCACGAGAGGCCCGAACTTGGAGTGCCATATCGAGGGGTAAGGCACTAGGGGGAGTCTTGTTGCAAAAAAGTTCGCGAGAGGCTCGTAGTCAGAATGCCATGCTGAGATGCAAGGCATTAGGGGGTGCCTTGTTGTGAAAGTCCGTGAGATGCTCGAAGTCAGAGGGCCATGCCGAGGGCAATACACGAGGCCGGGGAATTTCTCGGAGAAACTCACTAGTGGCGCGATGACTTGACTAGAGTACGCAAACTTGTTGAATTTTAAATAAATTTTTTTTCATTAACTTCCGATAGACGAGCGTTTATTACATCTCTCGGCTTTCATAGCCTTGTTACAAGAAAAGACCCGTAAGAGCCATCATGTAACTTCATAAATTGTTCAGCTGTAACACCCCGAATCCCCGTTACCGGACATCTGTGACACAACCAGAATTTTTGCCTTCAAATGCATCTCAACACAGTAATAACACGAAAATTTAATTACTTTTTATTGCCAAATAAAGTCATTACATCATCGATTACAACCAATATCTTTTTCTTGAATAAGAATACAAATTATATTAACTTATTACATCTTATTACAAAATATTTACCAACTCCTCTTGTAAAGCTATCAGTTGTCTCCCGGAATGGTAATCGATTGATCACCGCCGAAGCTCCGCTGAGTAGTCAATCTGCTTCCCTGGAACTTGCCCATCGGCTTGAGTCTTCCACCATGAGACTCTGATATTTCTGCACCTTCTCGAAATGTAGGACCGGTACCTAAAAGGTGGGGAACGTTAGTACTTCGACGACGCACTACTGATAACAACAACGATCTCCAAACTGGCAACCACAAACCATCTTGAATGGAAAAAGAAACGTGCATCCTAATTTCCTAGTGTTTGTGTATGCCATGATCAACTAAATGCACCAGTCACATGCCTTATTCTAATGCAAGCAAGACTTTAGGACTCTAGATCTGCATGCATCCCATACTACATACGTCCCAGATCAAAGCATGACATGTCCTAATCTAATGCACTAAACAAGGAATGCATACGATGCACCTACTCTAATGCAATTCATTTGGGAACGTATGCATCCTATACTACATACTTCTTCAAAATCAACTTCAATGGAAACGTATGCATCCCATACTACTTACTTTCCAAAGAGTTCGCCTCTCCTGATTGTAGGGTTCAATCCCTCGCCATGCATCCTATTCTTGTACTCATCCTGTTCTGAATAGATTTCCGTGTCTGAGGAGGTTGCAGTCATTTGGTCTAGTCCCTTACTGCAGTCCCTAAAGTGGTGGTCGTGTTTGCCACTTAGTACCCACGCATGGACCTCACTCAAAAAGCCGTGTCAAACCTTCCGGTACAAAGCCATGTACCCAATGACGTCAATGAATCACATATAGAACAAAACCCACGCGCATAGGAAGATGATGGCCTCGAGGGTCAAATCCCCCTATCCGACAGGAGATTCTCTCCCGTTCCTTACCCTGGCTCTTTGGGAATTAACAGATCGAAATACAAGACCCGCAAACTCAAAACCTGAGAACCAAATTCGTATCCCTACGACAGGAAAAGTGCAACACCCGACTATGGTCTGCTAGTACTAATGCAATGTACATACCCCTAATACATCCCTTTAATCTAAGACTCACACTAACCATTTAGGTAAAAGATTGGTCCCAAAACATTACGTGTCGACCAGTGGCCCCGGCGATGCAAGTCCTGCTCGCCACTTCCCCTAGCTTGGAATCGTCCCTCTCCATGGCCCGCGTTCATCCTTAACCGGCATGAATACACTCGACGGCACAAAACTTGGACGTCCAACGCCTCGGTGGAAGTTCACAACTTGGGGTCGATAGACTAGGGTATCACCCTACCCTAGTGACTAACCCGAGTCACAACAATCCTCCACAGGAGTCAACACCAACAAGACCAGCAAATAGACACCATTAATCCCCAAACAACGAGTCATCAACTCTTAGGTACAAAAAGGGGAAAGGTTCTACCAACACTTAGCCAAAACTATGACTAAACACTACGGTATTTCTGCCTGAAACTTAAAAGGACCATAACTCCCACAATGCAACTCAGATTTGGGTGTTCAAGCCCAATATGGAAAGGTAAAGACCTAGGCTACAACTCTTTAGTTGATAATCACCTCAGATTTAGTCATCTAAGTCCTCAAAATAGCCTCACAGGCCTCAGTCTGTGTACTTCCAGTATACTGGTTGCACCTTACCGATAGCATAAAACTCTACCTGCTCATCGGAATAATATATCTGAATTCTGTGGAAAGGTGTGAATATCCTCTACAACTTCCTAGTTGATCACCAACCCAAAATGTTTCATTTTATTATCCTAAAACAGTCATTACTCTCAGGCATACAGAACCACACAAGGCTTTACTCAAACAGAGCCTATAGCTCAAAATTTGGTTTCTGTCCAATCTTGAAAATTAATCTACTCACAGGAATTTATTCAAATAGGGCTTCATGGAAACCTCTAGATGTCTACTACAATTTCCTAGGAGAACACTTCCTCATATTCTGCTCTTAAAGAGCCACAAAAGTATCATCTTATCAGAGTGTCAAAACAGACCGTGTTCTGCATAGTACATGCTAAAATATTCATTATAAATCACATACTCATCAAATGGTCTTGCATTAAAGAAACTAGATATCATCAGGTATAATATGAAAAAAGTTTCACATCCAAATTCCAAGTAATCAAAGAGTTCTACCTGTTGTAAATATGCACAAAAGTTTTGTTGTTCTTCAGCTACTGTCTTGACTACTCCTAATTAATTAATTTTAAACATGCATCAAATTTCATCCAAATAATTTCATGATTTTTCCATGTCAAGATGTATGCAAGAAAACATGGTAAAAATTAAATTTAAGAGATAGATCATGTGCCAAGTAATTATAAGAATTCCCAAGTGTTCAGTTATCACAATAGACAGACCCAGTCTCCGCCTTACAACTCAGTCCTTAAAATGAATTTTATTAAAATATTAAATAATATCAGAAAAATCCGAAATAAATCATGTAGCTTCTAGACATCCATGAGATCATTCTGTATAAATTTCAAGATCAAATTCGAATTATTTTGTTCTCTGGAAATTCGGGAATATGAAATGCAGATCATGTTTTCTGTTTCCATTTTCAGATTCTAACAATCTACTCCTAATCAACCATTCCTATAGCTATTAATACTTTATTAATGCAAGAAAAATCAAACAAAATAAACAAGACTAAAGTTCAGAGAACTCCCCACCCTTAGTTGGCTTGAGAAGATGATGTTTGACTTGAGCTTCCTCCAAAATCCTACTCCAAAGCTTGAGAACACTTCTTCTTGTAGCTCCTTTCACTCTTTCCTTTTTTTTTTCTTTTCTGAAATTTTCAGAGCTAAAGAGGTGAGAAGAAAGGGGTTTTATCAAGAGAGGAGTGAGGGAGACAGGGGGGTAGGCCAGCCAAAATATGTGTGTGTGTGGGGTGTGTGTGTGTGTGTGTGGGGGGGGGGGGGGGGGGGGGGGGGGTTTAGGGGGTAAGGTGGCTAGGTTGTTTTTTCCCAAAACAATGGCCTCTAGCCCCTTGTTTTTGAGACAAGTCATGGCTGAAATTTTTGGTCATGATCAAGCTCTAGATGAGAGGTGAGAGATTAAATTTGAGTGCATGCAAAGTATACCTATTGTAGTACCATACAATTTCATATTTGCATACGTACCGCACTCAAAACTAGTGTATGTACTAGTATCGGTCCTTATCATTCTCCTGCACCATCAAGAATGCAACCATCCACACGAACTGTCCTGCAAACATAAATGCACCTCACATTCATACATATATAATCAAACAAACACTGCAATATATATATACACACAGACAATATATATATATATATACATATATATATATATATATATATATATATATATATATATATATACAAAAGCATTATACAAAAGTATTATATTATCCGGGGTATTACATCAGCATTCCAAGTTTCCTTAATCACCATGCCCCCTGGGTCTTTAAGTCGGTAAGTCCCAAGGCGAACACCTTTGGAGACCCTATATGGACCTTCCCAGTTGGGAGCGAGCTTTCCACTTTTGCTTGGTTCGGAGATATCAAGCCTCCTCAGTACTATGTCATCTTTGGTATTTGCCCGGCGGTCCTTCTTATTGTAGAATCGCTTTACTCATTGTTGGTAGAAATTTCTTCTAATGACGGATCTGTAATGTCCAAGTCGGATATTGTATTATTTTATTTTTATTTTTAAAAATTAAAATATTTCTTATGGAAATTAGTTAGTTTTAACTAATAAAAGTTATATATATATATATATATATATATATATATATATATATGTATCATATCGATTTTGTGCACTTGTACAAAATCATGTAATATGCGTTTTTGAGAAAATATTTGTAATATTCCAGTCTGATATTAAGAATTATTTTTTTTATTATTATTTCAAAATTAAAATATTTTTGGTAAAGATTGTTTATTTTAGCAAATAAAAATTATCTATATATACTAGTATGTACGTACATGTATTGTATCGATGTCGTACGTTTTTATAAAATCATGTAGTACGTGATTTTGGAAAAATATTTATTATTTTTGATCAATCATGATCAAGTTGGAGGGCTAGGATTAGATTGGGTGTTGATTTTAATTTATTATTTTACAAACAAAACACTTAATTTGTTTACCACAAAATGAAGACACTTGTCTTCTCCTCACCCACACCCTCTCTCCCCCTCTCCCTATATTTAGCCGGTCAACAAAGGGGCAAAGACCCATTTCATTTTTGTTTCCTCCATTCTCATCTCACTCCCTCTCTTCTTCTCTTATATTTTCTTCTTTTTCTTTTGCATGTTTTGAGTTGAAAAATATTGGGAAGAGAAAAGAAAGAGAGAAAAGAGAGAGATCAAATCAAAGAAAACATTGGGTTACGTTGTTTTAGGTTGTTCTTGAGAAGAGCACGAACAAGGAGGAGAAGAGCAAGCAAGTTCTTCTTACAAGTTTTAGGTGGGGGATTCTCAACTCTTGTTGTTATTTTTGTTGTTATTGTTATTGTTATTATTGGTAATGGGCGGATTTCATGTGCATATGGGAAGTTATGAATTAATAAATGTTTCATGCAAGATTGAAGCAAATTTTTTTAACAAAAACCCTAAAGATCCAACTTTTAATAACTAGTATGTTATTTTAATGGTTAGAATGTGATAACTTGTGGTAAAGTTGGAATTTTGAACCCAAATTAATATGAGAAGTTCTCCTACATGTACTTACCATGCTCTAATTTTTTTAGATTTTTGTGGCTAACTTTGATAGGTTAAATAAATTCATTTCCTCAAAATAGCGAGTAATGAAAAGTTATTGTTTTGGCAGATTTTTTAGCATGTTTGAAAATTCATAACTTAAGTTCTATAAGGATTTGAGAAAGTTGTCAACTAGGAAATTTTATTAGAGGTTCCCACCTTTCTAAAAAGTCTAATTTTGTAGGATTCCGATAAGTGTAGCATTTGTTATAGATTTTAAAAGTTTCAGAGGTAGCCTCCTTTTGGTTGAGTTTCTGTTTAGGGTGTTCGGAGCTTTTATATCTCTTGTTGAATTCATTTGAGAAAGTTGTCAACTAGAGATTTCTAGTAAAGGTTCCCAACTTTCCGAAAAGTATAATTTTGTTAGATTCCGGTAAGAATAGCAACAATTATGATTTTTACAAGTTAACAACAGTTGGCCTTTTCTGGCTGAGTTCACTATTAATATATTAGGAGTTTTTTCTACCTCTTGTTGACTGAATTTGAGAAAGTTATCAACTAAAGAGTTGTAGTAGAACTTCTTATCTTTCTATAAAGTCTAATTTTGTTATGTTCCATTACACGTAGCATCAGTTATGATTTTTAAAGGTTAACAGCAGTTGGTCTTTTTGGCTGAGCTTACTGTTTAGGGTGTGAGGAGTTTTTGTAGCTCTTATCCACTGAATTTGAGAAAGTTATCAACTAGAGAATTGTATTATAGGTTTATACCTTTCCATAGAGTCTAATTTTGTTAGATTTCGATAAGTGTAGCATCAGTTGTGAATTTTTCTAGATTCAGCAATAGCTTGCCTTTTAGCTAAGCTCACTGTTGAGATGTTTAGGGATTTTTCAACTCTTTGTTGATTGAATTTGAGAAGGTTTTCAACTAGATAATTTCATTTGAGTTTCCCAACTTTATAAAAAGTCTAATTTTGTTAGATTCCGATAAGTGTAGCATTAGTTATGAATTTTACAAGATTTTAGCAGCCGCTCGACTGATCGGGTTGATTTGCTGTTTGAGTGTTTTGGTTTTTTCCCCTTATTCGAGCACTCTTTTAGGATATAGATGTACTCCTATGTGCTCATGATTCATTTTTCATGTTGGGAAATGTCTTGTGGTAGTTATTGGCATTGTTTTGTCTCATACGTAGCTTGATTAGCTCGTATGTTGTTGTTTGGTTCATACGTAGCTCGTGTAACACCCCATAATTCCTAAAAAAAATATAATAGTATATATTAGTATAATATAAAAAGAGGATGGCATAGTTGTAAATAGAGTGGTAAAGGGGGGGGGCACGATCTGAGAAAGCAACAGAGGGTTGCTGCTTGTGGCATATGATGACGTCACCCATGGGGGGGGCCGCCATGGAAAATGACACAGCACTTGTGTTGTGTGCTCTCTCTTCGCGTGACGTGGACAACAAGGGCCCATGTAAGGGGCTTGTGTGTGTCACGGAATTCAAGAGAGAGAGAAAGAATGTGATTAAGATAGTCCCATATCGAGATTATACAATAGATAAAATAATAATAAATAATATATCCTATGATCAAGAGTCCCCATTCCGATTAACCACCTTTTGAGAGGCAGCCTGTGGTGGGCAGTTGTACTATACTATAAATAATTTATCTGATAAATTGTATAAATTTTCTAAGTTTGGGGCAAGGGCGTTACACCTCGTTTGGCTCGTATGTAGCTTTTTAGCTCGTACGTGGTATGTTGGGCTCGCCTATGGTAATATCATTACTTTAGGTGTCATCAAACATCAAGACATGTATTTATTTTTTTCCTCGAGGACTGTGGATGAGTCACTCATCATGCACCGTCAGATCTTAATCGGGATAGGTAGATCGTGGGCTGGGAGCGTAGAAGAAATTCAAGTTCAGAGTAGTAGCAAGCAAGTAAGTTCGCATTGCCGGGGTCTTGGATCGATAGGATGTGAGCGGGATCCATTGTGATCTCGAGAAGTCTAGGTTGAACGCCTAGCAAAGTTATCTTGTGAGGTCTAGATTGAGGCCTAACATGTTGGCTTAACAGTGTTGTCATCCCTTGGATTGTTTAGGGTTAGTAACATCATTAGGGTAGTAACTATTGTTACTTAACCATTTTATCTATTATTTTGCCTAAGGGAAGAGTTTGTATTAGGGGTGATACCTTATGATCCGACTTGTCCTATAGGCCGGCCCCAGGTGGTGTTACTGTTTGTACCCTTCCTGTCAAAGGGATACGGTCTGTGCCTTCTCACGATTTGGGAGCACGGGATCCGTATCTCGGCTGTTAATTTCTGAAGTACTCGTATGAATTTTTGGTTCGTTTGAGGTCTGGTACACCGGGCAATGGTGGCAAACAAGGACACCACCATATGACTATGGTAGCAGGACTAAGTCGTTTAAACTGCAACCGCACAGGTTATTGTTTAGGAGTGGATTAAGAACACAGATCTCGGTAGAGCCATGATTACTGGCCTGATCGGGAGGGGAGAGAGATCACAGATCCTAGAGGAGGTGGAGAAAGACCATAGATCTGAGCGAACAGGGTGATCACTGTCGTTTAGAGTGGAGAAAGGCCACCATACTGTCTCCATTGTAAAATTATAATCTTCAGGAACAGGTTGAGTACATCAGTAGAATTCATGGCGCGGGTTTAATTCCCTAAATATGAAGAAACGGCTTGATATGGGCATATGTAGTTATAGGATGCATACTGTCCAGAGTCTCGCTTGCATTAGAATAAGTGTCTCTTTGCATTAATTGGTATTGCATTAGAGTCTAAGTCATAGCATACACTAACACATCAAATTATATATACACATTTCTCTTTTGATCAATCTGTTTGTTTAAGTTGATAATCTGCTGCTTGTAATTAGCATTTAGTGTCAGTATATGTACTGACGTCCCCACTCAATTAGGTATTAGATACAGGACCAGTGATTCAGGATTCAGAAGGACTCCAGGCGAGTGAAGCACAAGTGTTTGTTATTATTTCAAATTGTAACCTCTAATTGTAATTTATTAAATATTGAGAAGTATCCAAGTGAAGTACCAAGTGTTATTTATTATCCGTTGTACTCTGATGTAAATTTATTGAAAGTTTATAACACTTGGACTTGTAAGACATTATTGTAACACTGAAGTAATGTATTGAAGTTTTATAACATTCGGACTTGTAATACATTGGTGTTGAATAAAAAGTTTTAAATTTTTCTATTTTTCAGTGTATTGTAACAAATTGAATCATAGGAAAATTAGGGCATTATAGAGTGGTATCAGAGCCGATTTCAATTTATAGTCCGACACATTAGGAAAATAAACTTGGATGCCTTATACGGGTTGGATTTTTAGCTAGTTGTAGATGATTATAATTGATATTGTTGTTCTTTCGACTTATGTTTTATGATTTTTCTATATCTGGATTAATACCCATATTTATTACTTTCGACCAGATGTCTCGAGGAACCTGGAGTGGTAGGAAAGGCCCGATTGAGGGTGAAGATAGTGGTGCCAATGGCACAAGTCCAATTGTGGGGGCGGAGTTCGCTCGTATGTACCAAGTGTTTGGGGATTTTATAGAAGCAAGCCGGAACAACATTCTGCAACAAGGAGCACCAGTTGGTAACCAAGGAATTGCAACGACTGATCCGATAAGAATGGTTGAGTCCTTCAGAAGAATGAAGCCGCTTGTTTTTGAAAGCCAGGTAGACTTGACAGCAGCTGACAATTGGATTCCTTAGGTGAAAATAATATTTGAGGTAATGATGACACCTGATAACAGCAAGGTCATATTGGTGAGTATTCTATTGGAGAAAAAAGCTGGGGTCTGGTGGAAGTCTGTGAAGAGAAGTATGGGTGAAGGACCCATAGCCTGGGAAGACTTCTTGGAGGAGTTCAGGAAGCATTATTTTTCGTTGGAGGTACAGGAGGACAAGGCGATGGAGTTCTTCAACTTAAAGCAGGGAAGCCTAACGGTCTAGGAGTATGAGACCAAGTTCATTCAGCTTTTCCGATATGCTCCAGAGATGGTAGAAGATGAGGTCAAGAAGGCCAAGAGATTCAAGCAAGGGCTCAGACCTGTACTCAGAACCAAGTTGGTACCCTTGTGCATTCGAAAGTTTGAGAAATTGGTTCACCGAGCAGCAATGATAGAGTTGGATATGAATCAATGTCGGGAATCACGAAGAGAGACTGAGAGTTCAAACAAGGGAAAGCGGCATGTTTCAGCCACAAAAGACTCGAACCAGAAGATAAAGAGGGTCAACACCAGCACCGGAGCACCCAAGCGAATAACATGTTTCCTTTGCGGTGAGCAGGAGCACTTTAAGTTTCGATGCCCAAAGAAGGAGGTGAAGTGTTTCAACTGTGGGGAGACTGGGCATATCAATCCATTTTGCCTACAAATTCAGAAGAATAGCGGCAGATCAGCCCCAGAGAATAACAACAAAGGGAAGGAGCTGCTTCGCCAAGGGCGAGTGTTCGCACTTACTACAGATGATGCCAATGAGGGCAAAAGAATCATCACCGGTGTGTGAAGAAGGGGATACAACTAAGTTTAAAGTTGTATTTTGAATTTTATTTTTGGGACTAGAAGTAAAGTATGATGTGACACATTTTCTAACCGAATGGATTTATATATATATATAGAATCCAGGCAACTGTTTGTCCAATAGTGGTTCATCACATTCTTTTGTCTGAGTTATTTTGTATCTGTTGTTTTCTGTTTCTCCTGACTAAACATAGTTATAAGGACAGAACTATTTTAAGGAGGGAGTACTGTAATATCCCGACCGGATATTATATTATTACTAGATTTGCCCGTGGGCACGTGCCTACGGCACGTCTTCAGAACGATAAAGCATATGAAAAGCCTTGTAAACAGTAAATCAACAATTATGTAGCTCAAGTTTGAATAGTATGACAATAATTAGTTGTAAATAAAAGTCCATGTTTCTATATATATATATATATATATATATATATATATATATATATATATATATATATATATATATAAGGAAATGCTTAGTTGAAAACGTAAATGTCTGTGAAAACGTGAAAACCACCCTAGGCCGTTGTTGGAACAACGGCCTAGGTTATAATGCATTATAACCAAGGCCGTTCCAACAACAGCCTTAGTGGTTTTCCACGTTTTCACAGATATTTGCGTTTTCAATGGAGCATTTCCCATATATATATATATATATATATATATATATATATATATATATATAGAGAGAGAGAGAGAGAGAGAGAGAGAGAGAGAAATAATTAAATAAATAAAGGAGTTGTTTTGGGGTTTTGGGGGATTTGGATTTGAATTTTGGGGGAAAACTTCGGGGGGGGGGGGGGGGGGGGGGGGAATGTGTTTTGTAAGATTAGATATGAGCCTTTGATTTTGGGGGGATTGAAGGAGAGCCACTTGATAGCTTTCTTTGTGTTTTATTAAATGGAACTTTTTTTAAAATTAAAACATTTCTTATGGAAATTACTTAGTTTTAACTAATAAAAGTTATCTATATACATATATACTAGTATGTATATATATGTATCGCATCGATTTTGTACACTTGTACAAAATCATGTAATATGCGTTTTTGAGAAAATATCTGTAAAATTCCTGTATGATATTAAAAATTATTATTTTTATTACTATTTCATAATTAAAATATTTTTGTTAAAGATTCTTTAGTATAACTAATAACAATTATCTACATATATACTAGTATGTACGTATATGTATTGTACCGATTTCGTACGTTTTTACAAAATCATATAGTATGTGATTTTGGAAAAAATATTTATTATTTTCGATCAATCATGATCAAATTGGAGGGCTAGGATTAGATTGGGTGTTGATTGTAATATGTTATTTTGCAAACAAAACACTTAATTGTTGTACCACAAAAATGAAGACACTTGGCTTCTCCTTACCCACACCCTCTCTCCCCCTCTCCTTATATTTGGACAGCCAACCAAGGGGCAAAGCCCCATTTCATTTTTGTTTCCTCCATTCTCATCTCACTCCCTCTCTTCTTCTCTTATATTTTTTTCTTTCTTTTGCTTGTTTTGAGTAGAAAAATATTGGGAAAAGAAAAAAAAGAGAGAAAATAGAGAGATCAAATCAAAGAAAAGAATGGGTTACTTTGTTTAAGGTTGTTCTTGAGAAGAGCAAGAACAAGGAGGAGAAGAGCAAGCAAGTTATTCCTACAAGTTTTAGGTGGGGGGATTCTCAACTCTTGTTGTTATTTTTGTTGTAATTGTTATTGTTATTATTGGTAATAGACTAATTTCATGTGCATATGGGAAGTTATGAATTTATAAATGTTTCATGCAAGATTGAAGCAAAGAACTTTACAAAAACCCTAAAGATCCAACTTTTAATAACTAGTATGTTTTTTGGTGATTAGAATGTGATAACTTGTGGTAAACTTGGAATTTTCAATCCAAATTAATATGAGAAGTTCTCCTACATGTACTTGCCAAGCTCTAATTTTTGTAGATTTTTCTGGGTTAGTTTGATAGGTTAAATAAATTCATTTCCTTAAAACAGTGAGTAATGAAAAGTTTTTGTTTTGGCAGATTTTTAAGCATGTGTTTGAAAATTCATAACTTATGTTCTATATGGAATTTGAAAAAGTTGTCAACTAGAGAATTTTAGTAGAGGTTCCCACCTTTCTAAAAATTCTAATTTTTTCGGATTCCGATAAGTGTAGCATTTGCTATAGATTTTATAAGTTTCAGCAGTAGCCTTCTTTGGCTAAGTTTCTGTTTAGGGTGTTCGGAGCTTTTATACCTCTTATTGACTTCATTTGAGAATGTTGTCAACTAGAGATTTGTAGTAGAGGTTCCCAACTTTCCGAAAAGTCTAATTTTGTTAGATTCCGGTAAGCATAACATCGGTTATGATTTTTACAAGTTAACAGCTGTTGGCCTTTTCTGGCTGAGTTCATTATTGATATGTTAGGGACTTTTTCTACCTTTTGTTGACTGAATTTGATAAAATTATCAACTCAAGAGTTGTAGTAGAACTTCTTAGATTTCTATAAGGTATAATTTTGTTAGATTCCAATACAGGTAGCATTAGTTTTGATTTTTACAAGTTTAACAGCAGCTGGCCTTTTTGGCTGAGCTCACTGTTTAGGGTGTTAGGAGATTTCGTAGCTCTTATCCATTGAATTTGATAAAGTTGTCAACTAGATAATTGTAGTATAGGTTTCCACCTTTCCATATATTCTAATTTTGTTAGATTCCGGTAAGTGTAGCATCAGTTATGAATTTTTCTAGATTCAGCAGTAGTTTGCCTTTTGGCTAAGCTCACTGTTGAGATGTTAAGGGATTTTCGAATTCTTTGTTGACTAAATTTGAGAAGGTTGTCAACTAGAGAATTGTAGTAGAGGTTCCCAACTTTCTAAAAAGTCTAATTCAGTTAGATTCTGATAAGTGTAGCATCTAGTTATGAATTTTATAATATTTTAGCACCCACTCGACTGATCGGGCTGATTTGCAGTTCGAGTGTTTTGGTTGTTTTTCCCTTATTTGAGCAATCGTTTAGGATCTATATGTATCCCTATGTGTTCATGATTCATGTTTCATGTTGAGAAATGTCTTGTGCTAATTATTAGTATTATTTTGTCTCATACGTAGCTTGATTAGCTCGTATCTAGTTGTTTGGTTCATACGTAGCTCGTTTGGCCCGTATGTGATTCGTTTGGCTCGTATGTAGCTTATTAGCTCTTACGTGGCTTGTTGGGCTCATCTAGGGTAATATCGTTACCCTCGGGGCCATCGACCATCAAGACGTGTATTTATTTTCCTCGTCAAAGACTATGGACGAGTCACTCCTCGTGCGTAGTCAGATCTTAACCGGGGTAGGTAGATTGCAGGCTGGAAGCATAGACAAAATACAAGTTCAGGGTAGTAGCATGCAAGTAAGTTCGCAATGCCGGGATCTTGGATCGATAGGCTGTGAGCAGGATCCTTTGGGATCTTGGGATGTCTAGGTTGAACGCCTAGCAAAGTTATCTTGCGAAGTCTAGATTTAGACCTAGCATGTTGTGTTAATAGTGTTGTCATCCCTCGGATTGTTTAGGGTTAGTGGCATCGTTAGGGTAGTAACTTGTAACTGTCGTTTAGAGTGGAGAAAGACCACCATACCGTCTGCATTGTAAAATTGTAATCTTCAGGAACAGGTTGAGTATAAGAGTAGAATTCATGGCGCGGGTTTAATTCCCTAAATATGAAGAAATTGCTTGATATGGGCGTATGCAGTTATGGGATGCATACTGTCCAGAGTCTCGCTTGCATTAGAATAAGTGTATCTTTCCATAATTGACCTTGCATTAGTGTCTAAGTCATAGCATACACTGACACATCAAATTATATATACACATTTTTCTTTTCATCAATCTGTTTGTTTAAGTTGAAATTCTGCTGCTTGTAATCAGCATTTAGCGTCAGTATATGTACTGACGTCCCCACTCAATTAGGTATTGGATGCAAGAACGGTGATTCAGGATTCAGGAGGACTCCAGGCGAGTGAAGCGCCAATTTTTGTTATTATTTCAAATTGTAACCTCTAATTATAATTTATTAAATGTTGAGAAGCATCCAAGTGAAGTACCAAGTGTTATTTATTATCCGTTGTACTCTGATGTAAATTTATTGAAAGTTTGTAACACTTGGGCTTGTAAGACATTATTGTAACATTGATGTAATGTACTTAAATTTTATAACATTCGGACTTGCATTATATCCGTGTTGAATAAAAAGTTTTAAATTTTCCTATTTTTTGTGTATTGTGACTAATTAAAGGAAAATATTCGGGGCACTACAAGATTTCTCCGCATAGGGAAATCGGGGCACTACAAGATCTTTCTCAAATTTCGTCAAGGAGGACGAGGTTGGCCCTGAGGCCGTTGGAGTTCAAGTTTTCGTCGAAGCTCAGGTTTTAAAGGAATGACAACTTCGGTTTTGAAGGTCAGGTTGAAGGGAGACTCGCCCGTAGGAATTCTCTTGGTCATTCGATAGGACCACATCATGCTGGGTAGCTCGACCCATAACCCCTTGGGGAATTTTTCAAATAGCTTCTTAAGCCTTTGAGGATCTGATGGTTGGAGTTCTCGGCTTGGCCATTAGATTAGGGATGCAAAATTGAAGAGAGTCTCTGTTGAATTGTAACCCCCGTACTTAAGACTATATATATAGCATTATATATATATATGTATACACACACACACACACACACACACACACACACACACACACACACACACACACACACACACACACACACACATACATACATATATATATATATATATATATATATATATATATATATATATATATATATGGGGAAAAGGGGTATGAGCAACTTGCTCATTTAGTAAATAAGCAATTGATGATGTGGTATGCATGTGATTGGAAAAGCCTTAAAAGAGTTAGTTGTCCAATGTATCACATGCATGCCACATAATCAATTGCTCATTTACTAAATGAGCAAGTTGCTCATATCTCTTTTACCTATATATATATATATATATATATATATAATAATAATAATAATAATAATAATAATAATAATAATAATAATAATAATAATAATTAGTGGTAGTTGGGCCTATAGTATAGAATTATGGGCTTGGCATATGGAATGATTATTTGGGCTATGATTTTTATTGGTTGAAATGAAAGTGGCTGCATGGTTTGGGTGGAGGCCAGTTTCTGCTTGTGTGTGAGAATACACATGGAATGCATGTGTTATGAAGTGAAATAGTGTGATGTGGGGATTTAATGTCCCACATTGGCTATGTGGTGGAGAGAGAGTATATAAATAATAGTTGCCCATGATCATTAAGGACCTTAAAGCTATATCACCTTTTGTGAGGCAAGCCCGTGGTGGGCAGTTGTTAGAATCTATTTTTTACATGTGCACGCACGTGTAGTCGCGTGCGCGCTGAGCTAAGCTCGGTGCATTACAAATTTTATCAGAGCTGACTTTCGACACCGATAGTGTACAAGATGTACGCCTTAGATGGAGCTAGAGAAATTTGCAATGGGCGAAATAGACCAGAGAAATGTACAATAGTAAAATCATGGTACTCTACTTCACATCGGTTAGAAAGACGATCATGTATTAGATTGTATGTCCCGGACTCAGCAAGGACGCTGAGTTCTTAAGGGGGGTTGTAACACCCCGTACTTAAGAGTATATATATAATATTATACTAAAAAAATATTATATATAGTAATAATAATAATAATAATAATAATAATTAGTGGTAGTTGGGTATAGTAAAGAATTTTGAGCTTGGTGTATGGAATGATTATTTGGGCTATGATTTGTAGTGGTGGAAATGAAAGTGGCTGCATGGTTTGGGTGGAGGCCGGTTTGTGCATATCTGTGAGAATACACATGGAATGCACATGTTATGAAGTGAATTACTGTGATGTGGGGATTTAATGTTCCACATTTGTGGTGAAATAAAGAGAGTATAAATAATAGTTGCCCATAATCATTAGGTACCTGAAAGTAATAGCACATTTTGTGAGGCAAGTCTTTGGTGGGAAGTTGTTAGATCTATTTTTCGCGTGTGCACGCAAGTGTAGTCGCGTGCGCAGTTGAGCCCTGCTCGGGGCATTACATGATTCTCAGGTTTATGCAGAACTTGCGAAAACCTTTGCCAGAGATGTGGGTGCCATTGTTGGCGATGAGGATCTGAGGGATCCTGAATTGGCACATGATGTGTTTCCGAAAGAACTACTGGACCTGACTGTGACCCCCGTTCCCGCAAATATGTAATTTCTATGTATTTTCAGTATTTCGATTCTTTATAAATCATTTTCCGCTTTTTAAATTCTCTTTGTTGAAATTTATTGTTGGATCCCCTAATAAAGTCCATTTCTATTCATTAATTATATTTGTCGCTATTTTAAACGACTATATATTTTAATACAAATCTTATTCCATTCTGTAAGTTTATTTTCTTATTCGGTTAATTATTTAACCCACCTTAAATATATTTTTATTAGTGGATTATTTCAATAAACGTGTTAAATCCAAATCTTATTATTATTATTCCTTATTTAATTGTTTATTAATTTGTGAAACCAATAGATCTTAACATATATTTTATTATTACTATTGGAGTACGAATTTTATGTACACTATTTGATTTAGTTAATTAATGTACTCTATATTGCTCTTTATTATATTTTAGTCCAAATCGAATACAGTCTTAATTATTTTTTGAGGTCCTACATTCTATCGTATTTATTAGTATTTGAGTATTAACTGGATGCATACTATTTGATTATTTTTACTATCGTATTACTATTTATTTATTTATTTATTTATTTGTTTGTTTGTTTATTTATTTTTAATCTAAAACCCGAAACCCATCAACTAATCCTATATCTCTTCTTATTGAATTGACCGGCACCCGTTAACCCGAACCCATTAACCAACTTCTAACCCTATTTATAACACTGTTTAAACCCTAATCTCCATTAACCCTAATTACTCTCTAAATCTCTCAGCCGCCTAATCAACCCCCACCCTTCTTCTTCCTTATTCATGCCTACACTTTCGAAACCCTTCGTCTTCGCCCATCTCCTCCTCCGTCGAAGCCATCCCCGTCGTCTGTTGCTTCCGTCTCCTACACCCATCTCCTCCTCGTCATCCTGCTCGTCGCCTTCATCTCCAACCACCCTCGCGACCACCACTCCACAGTCTCCATTGCTCCTCCTCTTCATCTACGAGCGAATCCATCGACTTCACCTCTGCAGTACCCTCATCCCCTTCGATGTTGTCACCAACCGTAACATCATCATCACCCTCGCCATCGCCAGTCACCCTCTGATCGCAATCACCGAGCGCTGCCACTGCCTCCCGTCACTGCACTTTCACCGACTACCTTTCCGCCATCGCTTGTGCCCCTATGCGCCACCGCAGATCCTCAAATTCCACTACAGATCACCGAACACCATCGCTCCCCACCACCGCTGCCACTGCCTCGCGATCCCCGAGCACCGCACACAGTTGCTGCCATTTGCTGCGTTACGCCATTGTTGTTTGTTGTTTTTGCTGTTTGCCACTCTCGCTGTTTGTCGTTGCACGTGTTGCTATTACGTTTCGTTGCACGTGGGTGTCGTCCGTTGCTTGCACGTGTATTTTCGTCGTCGGAATTCTCATCTCGTTATTCGTTCATTTTGGGATTAATCGTCTAAGGCAAGTACCTAGTAAATTTTTATTGTTCGGTTTTAATTTATCTCCCGCAATTAGTACTTTTGCTTGATTATCGTGTTTTAAAACTCGTCCATGTTAATGAAAAATATCTTTACAAATTTCAATTGATTGAACCATCAATTTGTTTATGCCTTGAAATCCTTCCATGAATAAATCACTCGATATGTATGTTGAATCGAGTCAATCCATTTGCCTCTATGGTTTGATGCCCATCAAAAGATCACAGATATCAAATTGTATATTTCTGCCTTACTGTATGTTCTGACTTGTAATCAGATTTTGACCTAGCTACAGTTTGAATCGGTCAGAACTTTATGAATAAGAGTTTTAGCCCCCCTGAGTCTAGTTTTTAGAAGTTATAACGGACTGAATTCTGATGTGTAGATTGCAAGATATGCTATTTTAAGTACTGCGATGTTTTCAATTCCAAATTACTAATTTGAAGTATATGTTCTCGATTAACTAATTTAAATAGCATGTTAAAGTTATAATTAAGACCTGATATTTTGTAGTATGTTGGTTAACATGATTAAGAACCTGATTATAAATTTTATAGAATTTTTAAATGAATTTCTTACTGTTCAATGAATATAAGAGTTGTACCCTAAGTTTTTGCCAGAACAGGAAATCTGTAAAGAACAGACCAATTGACTTAGTTACTTTTATCGGAATGTTGAATTTAAGTATACGGTAGAACCGGTGAGGAGTCTAGTTTCTGGAACTCCTGGCCGATCTTGAATTGCTTTTTTGTAGCAGCAGAATTCCAGTTTTAGTGCAGCAACGTCCTGCTGTCCAGAATTGGAGTTCTTGTTGTTTCAATATTTATAAGTTTGTTTGTTTTTTTTTTTTGAGGTAAAAGGTGGAATAAGGCCACCCTGTTTCATTAATAAGAAGTTAATAAAACAACCCCGGCGTACTGGGACAAAACAAAAGTACAACAGCACAAAAACAAAAGTACAATGCAGGAAGAAAATGAAAGCAAACAAACATATACCCCCAACAAACCCTGGGGGGTGGGTCTAACTACTCAAACCTCCAGCAACCAGATAGAACAGAAGGATGAAACAGCTGGCCTAAGCCCCGTCAGAACTGGTGTAGCCAGTCCCTCAGTCCATCGTCGGCCCGATCTCTATCTCCTCATCATCAAACTCCTCAACTTGGAAAACTCTGGCTATCCTTCCTCTAGCCCCTGTGGCCGCAGCTGTAGCCCAAAAAGAGATAAAATGCATGATGTGAGTCAGGTTACCAGAAATACTATTACATGAATCACGAAAATAAAAATTATTTCTGTCAAGCCATAACACCCATGTTGTTGCTGCTATAGCGATATACCTCGCCTCCTTCATATCATGGCGGATCATTGCAAATTTGGGGCCAATCCATAAGTCCTCATATACACAGGGGTAGACATCTGTTCCTAAGGCTCGGAGTACCTTAACCATAGTCGCCTTACTCCTTGGGCAATGAATGAAAAGGTGGTTAAGATCTTCCACGTGTACCTCGCAGAAACCACAGTTGGTCGCCACCTGTGGTTGTCTTTTGGTAAGGTTTTGTCTTGTAAGTATGGCATTATTTAGCACTAGCCATAAGAAAACTCTGACTTTAAGGGGAGTTTTCGCCTTCCACAACACCTGTGCCCAGCTGGGTCTGCATCCTCGAAAGTGGATCCGATGATACAGCGATCTTACCGAGAAATCTCCCTTGCTCTCTAGTCCCCAACGCTTTTGATCTGGGGCTTGTGTGCACCTTGTGTCTGCCCGTGTGATGTGTGCTTGCATGTCAAGCAATTGTTGGTGTAAATTTGGGGTGAACGTTCCTCGTATCGCCGGACTCCAGCCTCCCCTCTTCCAACTTTCTGCTACGGAGATATTCGGTCTACTCGACCTATCATACAGCTCTGGGAACGTTTCCTTCAGGGTATGGGCTCCACACCACCTATCCCACCAGAATCTGGTGAACCGGCCATTGCCGATCGTCAACGTAACTGCCGAATTGAAGGGGCCGCTAGCCTTGGCCATTCCTTTCCAGAGTCGCGACACTTTTGCCCCTACTCGGAAGCCTAGGTTCCTCGTGCCTTTTCCCCTTAGATAAGGTTGAATGAAGTCCTACCAACCTTCCCCGCTATTGTGGAATACCTTCCACCACCATTTACCCAGCAGCGCAAGGTTCATATCTCTGAGGTCGATGATGCCTAGCCCGCCATGTATCTTCTTCATGCAAGCGATACTCCATTTGATGAGGTGGTACCCTCCTTTATCCGAATCTGCCCTCTTCCATAGGAATCGTTTTCGAATCCGGTCAATCCTCTGTATCACCCACCTTGGGAGCTCGAAGAATGACATGTAGTAGATTAGCAGGTTAGACAGTACTGAGTTGATGAGTACCACTCTGCCCCCGAGAGACAGCGATTTGCCTTTCCACCCAGACAGTTTGTCCTCTACCCGGTCAATGATAGGCAGCCAGTCTGCTTTAGCTAATTTCCCTGGTCTGAGTGGTAGCCCTAGGTATTTGATAGGGAAGCCACTCGTTGAACAGTTCAAAACAGTAGCGTGTTCCCCCGCTTCATCTTCAGAAAGGGAAATTGAAGTCAGCGCACTCTTGTGAAAGTTAATCCTAAGGCCTGACCAGGCCTCAAAACAGTAAAGTGTCCCTTTAAAGCAGACAGTTTCTCTTCTGGACCCATTACCAAAGAGTAGGGTGTCATTTGCGTATTGCAAGATCGTACAGCCTTTAGTGGTCGCAGAACTGGCCACTGGCGTGATCAAACCTTTATCCTGGCAATTCTCCAGCATAACCCTCAACACATCCGCTACGATTGTAAATAGTAGTGGTGACAGCGGATCCCCTTGTCTGAGACCCTTCCTGCAAGGGAACGACTGCCCCGACCTACCATTCACAGATATGGCCGTCTTGCTAGTCTGCAAGCACTGCCTAATCCAGCTGATCCATTTATACCCGAAGCCCCTACCCCTGAGAGCTTCCAGCAAGCACTCCCAATCGACCGAGTCATAAGCTTTCTCAAAGTCCAGCTTAAGCAGAAAGCTCATAGAGTTAGTCGTATGGCAGCGGTGGATAACTTGTTCTGCCGTTGCCACACAATCTAGGATATTTCTACCCTTAATGAAGCCTGATTGAGCTTTGCTGATAAGGCTGTCCATAATACCCCCCAGGCGGATAGCTAGGATTTTAGTAATAATCTTCGCCGAGCAATTTATGAGGCTGATTGGCCTAAAATCGCCCACTTTCGCTGCCTCTTCCCGTTTGGGAATCAGGACCACATCCGCAAAATTAAACATTCCTAATCTGAGCTTGTTGTTAAAGAAGTCGTCCAGCAATGCCATGTAGTCCCCTTTGATTTCTTCCCAGAAAATTTGAAAGAACATAATTGGGAACCCATCTGGCCCTGGCGACTTGTCCGCTCCCATTTGACTAATAGCCTTTTTAACTTCCTCCTCCGAGAACGGAGCCTCCAGGCAGACTAGAGAAGGTGCTGACTCGGTCTGGTAAGACTGCCAGAAATCATTCCTGAGTGGGACCCGGAAGTCATTCTTCTTTCCCAAGAGGTCCTTGTAGTATCCTTGGAAGGCTGTGGAAATTAAATGTTCATCTTGTACCGTCCCCGAACTTGTTTCTAAGGATAAAATGAAATTTGACCTACGCCTTGCACTTGCCACTCGGTGGAAGAAGGCCGTGTTCGCGTCTCCCTTTTTTAGCCACGAAATTCTAGATCTTTGTTGCCACTTTATTTCTTCTATCTTATACAGATTGGCAATATTCTCACAGAGCTCCAGGAGTCTATTTCTTTCCTCCTGTGATAGGTCTCTCGATTCCTCCAGTCTTTCAAGTTCATCAATTCCTTCCAAAAATGAGTCTTTTGCGCGCCAGATTGTCGAGAACCTCATCGATTCCATTTACGCAGCCGATTTCTTAACCTGCGAATTTTTTCACACCATCGGCCCGCAGCATCCGTGTCAGTCACTGGGAGTGCCCAGTTTTCCATAACCACGTGGTGAAACCCCTGAATCTCCAGCCATGCCTTTTCGAATCGGAATTTTCTGTGTCTTTTGGCTCCCTGAAGCCCAATGTCAAGAAGTATTGGCATATGATCTGACGTTGGTCTAGGGATCGATCTAGCAGTTGCAAGGGGGAACTTAGCCTCCCAATGTAGCGCCCCGAATTTCCAATATAAAATTTAGAAAATACGTGGCACTTTCCCAGCGATCCACTTCAATGTAACAATATACATAGACCAAAAACTCAAGTCATTTTATTCCAAATTCTTATTACAATAATCTTTTCAATTGCAGCGGAAATACAAAACACCTCGAATTAAAGATATTCTTTTACAATACTCCTCGTTACAAAATTACACAAGGCTCTATTACATCACTCATGATCTCTACAGCTAACCCAAGCATCCAAGCCTCCAAACTCTAAGCAACCTGCATCATATGAGGCTAGAGTTGAACCCTAACCCCCAAACTACGGGGTCAGCCATAAATGGTGTGAGTGATATAAACAACAAACATAAACAAACAAATAATCATAAGCAACATGTACTGAACAAAATACATAAACTGAACATGTAATCTGAAACAAGAACGATAGGCCAGTACATGAGTGAAGCCGAGTCAAGAAACAATACCAACGATCAAGTATCAATCAATCACTCTCAAAATATGTACAGCTTAACTGTACGGTACAGTCGACTGTCTTACGAACCAGTCGACTGTTCTGAACAAACAGTAATCCTCACAACTCAGAATATGTCCAACTGTCAACAATTCTCAATACCACAATGTATGTCCAACAATCGATCACCAATAATGCCATAGATCGGATAACAATATATCCATCTACAAGACCAAAGATAATATAGATCGAATACGAACCCGGTATGCCAAGACACCGACGAACATATCCATCTACAAACAAACTAAGAAGGTATAGATCGAATACGAACCCGGTATGCCAAGACACCGACGAACATATCCATCTACAAACAAACTAAGAAGGTATAGATCGAATACGAACCCGGTATGCCAAGACACCGATGAACATATCCATCTACAAACAAACTAAGAAGGTATAGATCGAATACGAACCCGGTATGCCAAGACACCGACGAACATATCCATCTACAAACAAACTAAAGATAACAAGAACCCTCAAGGTCATGAAACTCATCAGCACCGGTCGACTTATTCTATAGTAAGTCGACTGCCGAGAACCAATATCCAAGATTTTAACAAGTGCAGTAAGTCGACTCAAGAAAACCATCAGTCGACTTACCCGAGACAATTATTAATAATTCTCAAGAAACATTCCAAACACTATAGTCGACTTAAAGAAATCATCAGTCGTCTGTCCCGACGAGAAACTGAGACACTTTACAAACCAAATATTCGGCAGACCAGTCGACTGAATAGGGTCTCAGTCGACTGTCCCGGACGAATCCTCAAAAGACTGAAGGTACAATATTAGGGTCATATCAGTCGACTGTCGGCCTACAGATCTCACAAATTAGGTCTGTAATCAATTCTCAATACTGGAGTTTATCACAATACCAAATCCCTTCCTCAACTCAAATCTGATCCAATTCGTAATAACAAGGTCCAGAGATTCCTCCATCCAATTTCTTATCTTCAATAATCATAAATCAAACTTCAACATGTTTCAAGCAATCAAGAATTGTCAATCGAGATCTACTAATCTTTCATGGATTTCACATGTATATCACAAATACAACCATGGCGTCGATTTCATACAAGATACGAAAACATCAAACAAAACAATATGCAATCATACACATAAACAAAGCAAGTCTATATCACTCACTTTTTAGAATCAAGAAGAATCCACCAAAGCCTTCCTTTGCTAGATCCAAAAGTTTCTTCCTCAATCACCAAAAGAATGAGAATATAATAAGATCTGAGTTGTGCAGCGAATGATGGCTGCAAACTCTCTTATATAGGCCGGGATCAAGTATTAGGGTTTAGGAATATATTTACAAAATAATCCCTTCAAAATGCAATTATACATATATATATATATATCTACTCTTGGAAATTCATCTAAAATTCATTTAAATTAGGATTTAATAGAAAATATACTTCTAAATCTTAACCAATACTGTTTAAAACCTCCAGAATGCCAATTTTGCATTTTAGCCCTTAAAAATGTCAATTTTGCAAATAAGTCCTTCTTTTCTCAAAAATTGCAAATAGGCACAATTAATTTCAGAAAAATCTGAAAAAATACTAAATAATTCTCAAATAATAAATAATGGTTTTTCATTAAGAAAACTTAATTTTCCAAACTTCTCAAGAGTCATTTGCACGTGTTTTGCACGTGTACAAAAGATAAATCTTTTAGAAAATATGAATTAAATTCTCAGAAAATCATTTAAATTCATTTTCAAATAATTAAAATAATATTTGAAAATACGGGGTTCTACACCCAATCCATGGATACGAGAATCCTGTCCAATTTAGCCATAATCGGAGAGGACTGCATGTTAGACCACGTAAATAGTCTATCATTAATAGGGATATCTATCAACTCAAGATCCGTTATCACCCGGTTGAACTCTGCTCTGTGTCCGTCGTTGGAACCTCTACCCTTGTGTTCCAACGCAAATCGGGTAATATTTAAGTCCCCCCTACAATCCAGGCCCCCGGCCAACGGATACGAATGTTGACAAGTTCTTGCCAGAAGGTGTCACGTTCTAACGCCACATTCGGCCCATAAACCACAGTGATAGTCTGCTTATACTGATCAGATCGACGTTCCAGGCTTGTGGTCAGGGAGAATGTACCATTATAAACCTCTGAACAAGTGAGCAGGTCCGAGTTGAAGCCAATGGCAATTCTCCCAGAGGCTCCCACAGATGGGCGTAAAACCCATTCCTTGATTCTGTTCCCCCCTACTCTCTTGAGTTTTGTCCCGTGTATAAGTTTGGTCTCCTGAAGCCCAACCACCTCCGCCTTGGACTTCATGATTACGTCTCTCACCATATCTATTTTATCCTTATCCCCTAGACCCCGGACGTTCCAGAATAGTGTATTCATTAGGGAACTATGTCCGAGATTACAGTGTGAGAGGGGCTCGGGCGGCTCTCGCCCTCAGAGACCGTTATCCCTCTAGAGTTGGTTCCTAGTTCCATATGAACACTAGATTTAGCCCTCTCATTTTCCCAACCCCGCAATTTGTTAAGGAGTAACGCGTTGCGCTCTTTATCACCAACTTCCAAACCACAGGTAATAGCTAATAGAAAAACTTCAGAGTCTGACATGAAATTTAAAATATTAGCAAGAAATGTTTTTGTACCTCCATTGACGTGTTTAGCCGCTTTGGCTACTGCAGCTCTCTCCAGAAAGTCATCCAGGGACTCTGCATGAGCCCTCTTAGTTGACCATTGCAACCTCATACCAACTGTCCTATGAGACAATCCCGTGCTGTATCGTGGGGCCAACTCTGGTAAAGTGGATATCACCATCTCTGGCGATAGCTCCTTCTGTGTATCAGCAATAAAATCTGAGTCCCCAGAGTCCTCGTCTGTAAAAGTGAGGTCAACGTCTAGGTTAAGCCGCCCTTCCAGGTCCTCCTCACTGTCAGCGTGCTGGAGTTGTAACTGAAGAGTGTTCTCTCTAATTGTGGACTCCTCCATAAGCCCACAAAGAGATGAAGGTGCCACAAAAGACTCAGTGCTAACCAAGGTGGACCCCTCAATGGTACCTGTGGACTCCTCATTGAGCCCATCACCTGCCGTAGATCCTACAAGAGTAGCGATTTCCTTTGCGGACCCTTCAGTGGGCCCACAAACCGTTTGCACAGTTGAGACAATAGAATCCTTTGTAGTTTAAGCGACAGAGGGCGTCTTGGGCCCCTCAAAAGACCCATGGACTCCAATACGGCCCATGCCAACCCTACCCGCATAGAAAACTTCACCACTTTCCCTATTCGCATCTCCGCGGTGCACCGCACCGCTGGTCTTCGATAACCCGCGGTGCAGCACACCCTTCTTCACACAATCCAAAGCGTCAATGCTCCTGTCGCCTACGGTAAGTGCACCTCCCCTCCCACATGGCGCCTCTTCATTTGCTGCACCCGCGGCTGCAACAGCACTCTCCTTTATCGATGCAAAGGGCGTTGGTAACGAAGCTTTAAGTGCGCTAATACTGCCTTCTTTCTCCTTTAGACTCAGATCTAACTGTGTTCTTTCTTCCTCATTTGAATCTATCCCATTTTTGGGCGAACTCAGCTCGTGAGCGCCAGCCAACTCTCTCCTCTCTCCTCCCTCTAAGCCCTCTTCTCCGCTTGTCTCTTTCCCCGTTCTGGCCTCTGAGCTCTGTTCTTCTGGCTCCAAAGACGCTGCTTTTGGACCCTTTGGTGCACTCCACACTTTATCTACCCACTCTCTGGTAGATAAAGCTTTTTCACCTTCTTTTGTCTCTGCTTCAGAGCAGCGCTTGTCCCTTGCCAGCTCATTTTGAGGCCCTGCAAACCCAGACTTCACAGTCTGCCCAATTTTAGACGCCAGTCGATTTTGCAGCACTCTCTTGTCATAATGGGTACTCTGCTCCTTGCCTTTTGTCAGAGGGGCCCCAGATGCCGAGATGCTCACCAGCTCCGAATTTGAGGCAGCCTGGTCGTTGGATCCTTTGGGTTGACGCTGCCGTCGACCATCGGCGTCCCGCCCTGCCCCAACATTCCCTGATCCCTCCGCTGTGGCCTCAAGGTTCGCTTCCCTGACTCTCGCTGCCTTGATAATCTCTCTATGAGCCCTCTCCACCTCATGGGACCCATCAATGGTGAGCTCCCAAGTTGGTGAAGTCACTTGCTTGTAACTCCTACCGTCTCTGAGAGAGCCAGTCGGCGATGGGGAAGTGATGGAAATGTGGTGTGGCTCATCGCCTGCGTGTTTGTAAAGGACAAATCGAATAAGATAAGAGTCCTCAAATGAGTAGACCTTTGCAAATCGCGGCATTTGAGCGATGTCCCTGCTTCTAATTTGTACCCTTGCCGATACAATTTCCGATCGACGTACCGTCTTCTCGTCGATTTCTTCTATGATGCCGAAGTCGGAGACCATCTCTTGCAAGGCCTCCTTCTTCCAAAAGTGAAGCGGAATGTTGTGAATCCATACCCAGTATCAATCCCCTTGCGGTCTTTCGGCGCCAAAACTCGGTGACCACGCTTTGAAATCCAGTGAAAAATGTCCAAAGTCCACTTTAGGAGTTCCGGTGATCTCCACCATCTTAGGAGGGGATAGGAAGGAGACCAGAAACATGAGAGGCCCCATCTTTTTGACCACCCAATCCCGATCCGCCTTCATCAGCCACCTCGAGCTCAAGGCTTGTAGAATGTGGGCCTCCGACGGTCTCCCTGAGATGACACGTGGTACTGCACACCATTGTCGCAACCAAGCTTCCTCCGACTTGATAACAGCTAGACTGTTGGCTAGTTTGATGGTTGCAGGGTTGTCAGGAGATCGCCCCCGGAGTATCCTTCTCTCTTCGTCATTGTGCGAGGCTATTACGTTTGTGCAGTTGTAAGACAAGTGCCCCCACATCATACATCGTAAGCAATGCACTTCTTTGGTGCATTCTGTACGGTAATGTCCTAACTCGCCGCAATTGAAGCACGGAACTGGTTTTCTTTTTCCTTTTCTCTATGGTTTTTTGTGTTCCCTGATTGTTGTTGGCGGTGAATTTGAATTTCTTTTTCTTTTGGGCACCACCTCTTGCCAATCCTCCACATCTACTCCACACGGAGGTAGACTCACCACCTCCTCGGTTCCACCACTTGGACCCCTTCTTTGGGCCCATACAGCGGTGGACCTTGTAGGTTCTGAGGTCGGCTTCCTTGGACGTAGCTCTTGTGGGGGTGCGGGTGCGGGAGGGGGGGGCAGGTTGTTGGGGTTGGGGTTGTAGATGTATCATGGGGGCCCTTTGGGGAAGGTGGTAATTAGAATGTTGCTGATGTTGCCCTTGCTTAGTAGAAGAAGGTGGGGAGATTGATCGATGTTGCTCACTGGGGATGTGAGGATGTTGGTAAGGGCTATTCTGATGTGGTTTTGGTTTATGGTGATGTGGGGGGTAATGTGTTGTATCTCGGTAGTCCCGGACTCCTCTGTATCCTTCTCTAGCAGGCTTAGCACTGCGGTAGTCCCTGTGTAGCACATCGTTGTAGTGATGTGGATGTTGGTCGCGACGCTGGCCTGACGTTGGGGTTCTTTTACGCCGTAACTGGCCAGTAGGAGGACCCTCGCATTGGGCCCGTCCCCTCGACTCCACCTCACCAATAGGGCAGTGATGAAGAGAGCCTCCCCCCTCAAGCCTTGGCTGCGCATTTCTTTGTGCCCGCTTAGGGGAGACGGCCACTCTGAGCCCTGAGGGTACTCCCTCGACGCACTGTGGATGTCTGGTCGTTGTAGTATGTGGGTCGGTTAGCAGGGTAGAGTTAGCGGCAGAGGTATGGCTACTGCTGCCAAGTTGGAGTTGAGGGGGATCGGCAGCAGCATGCTGATGAGTTGGGGCAACGGTGGTGTGGCGGACCCTCTCATTGGGTCCGCAACCACTGAGTTCTAGTTCCGAGAGCATACTAGGTAGCAACAAACTGGTCATTGAGAGAGCAGCAGGCAATGAGAAACAAGCAGCCGGAAGCAGAAAGTGAAGAGGAAAGGGGAGATGGAAGCAAGAGAAGTGAGTAGCAAGCCAGCAGCTAGAAGTGAAGAGGAGATGGGATGGGATGCAGAACAAGAGTGGAAGCAAGTATGTAACTATGGGTTATAGCTGAAGGGGGGTGGTTCTACCGGAGCAGAAGTTGACTGGGGGAGAAGGATAGGTGAATGGTGAGGGAGTTGGTAGGAGCTCTCCATCCAGTAATATTTATAAGTTTGTTTATGGCACCCGAACATGTTTTCCGCCCAGTCTGAACCTAGTTTCTGTCCCTTTCATGTTTACCTATCCTTGATTTTGCACATTCATGTCTGTTTTGATAAAAAGAATAAGTATCAAGCTGGGGTTTAAGGAAAAGATCTGGTAGTGGACTATTTAGGCAAGTGTACTCGGAAAGGGGCTCATGTTTTTCATTTGTTATCTGTTTATCTGCTTGCATGATTACCTGACGACATTCTTCCCTATAGGAAGGTGTACTCGGATGGGGCCCGTGGGTCCCACCTGTTTGCATGAATACATGATTACAAAATTCTTGAGTCTGTTTATCTGTTTTGGTTTATCTGTTTATCAGTTTATATGATGCCTGAGTACACGACACTATGGAATCCACCGTTAAATTTAAACGTAACTTGTTTGTATGCAGCAACCATGGGGTGTGGGACACATGAGTGATGCATTAGATAGGATTAAATAAAAGACTTAAGAATAATATGTTTCACCTGCATATTCCTGTCACCTATTCACATGTTTAACCGATATCTGTTACAAGTTTACATGTTTATCTATTATCTGATCCTACTTACTTGCTTACGAGTTTATTTGACCCTATTTACCTATTGCATTCCTTTCATGTTATGTTTTGTATATTGATTCTTGTTTCCTGCTCTATATTCTTAGTTACCTTGTTCCTGTACCCTTTTTGCATGTACTACTTGCAGCCCACAACTTGCTTTAACGGGTGCTCCACCTATCTTGCTTTTGAGTTATGTTATACAGGTACAGACGATGGGTTACTGAAAGAACTTGTCGAGCTGTTATTACATTGCATATTCTCGAACTATTTGGTAAGTTCTTGTATCTCAGATATTGGTTATTGTATTATATTCTTGTTTATGTGATTATTATTATATTATTGAGTTATCTGGTAATCTACAACTTATGGATGATATGAGTTGGCATACTTATATCATTCGCTGGGCCTCAGTTATGCACTTGTGTTCTCATATAATAGGAAGCGGGGCGTGACACTGACACTCGGTGATGGTGGCCAAAGTTTTTTTCTTTGAACCAATTTGTAAAGTAGTTGATAGGAAGTGCCTTTGGCCTTTCGCTTTAGGAAACAGACCAATCGGATCCATCGCCCACATGGCAAAAGGGGATGGACTCGCCAGCGATTTGAGCTCGGCCTGAGGGGCGTGCTTGACTGATGGAAACCTTTGGCATGTGCCACATTTTCGGACGAGATCCTATGCATTTTGTAGTAGGGTTGGCTAGTAGTACCCATGGTTGAGGACCTTTCGCGAGTGACCTGCTACCCATGTGACAACTTCCGACTCCCTCGTGCATTTCTTTGAGTGCATACTTGGATTATTCAAGGGTCTAGCATCGAAGATGGGGTCGCCCTTCGACCTTTGTGTATGATCGCTTGAAGAGCACACCATTGACATGCACAAACCTCTCGGCCCTGACTTGGACCTTTCATGCTTCGGACGTGTCTTTTGGAAGTTTTCCATTTCTCAAGAAATTCATGATCAAATCCATCCATGTCACTGGCTGCACTGGCAGTTTGAGGCAAAGGACCTCAAGGTTCTCTTTGTCGGAGATTGGTCGGACAAGGACTTCCACCATTAACATTCGATCAAGAACCTCCAAAGAAGAGGATGCCAACTTGGATAATGTATCAGCTTGGTTGTTTTATTCACGCGGGATCCAGACGACTAAAGTCTCCTCGAAGTCCATCAGAAGGAGCCTGATGTGTGCTAAGTACTAAACCATTATGGTGCCAAGGGCCTCGTATTCTCCACAGACTTGATTGACCACAAGCTGCGAATCGCTGAAGGCCTTAACCCGTTTGACCCATGTTTTGCGTGCTAGGAGGAGTATGGTGATTAGTGCCTCGTACTCAGCTTCGTTGTTAAAGGCTTGAAAGTTGAGGCAAAAGGAGTATTGGAGGACAAAGTTTTTTGGACCATTAAATATTGCGCCTGCTCTGCTCCCTTCTTAGCAGGACGATCCGTCCACATAAAGTTCCAATACGGGCTCGTCTTTTTGGGCTTCGAGAGCTTCCAGAATAATGCACTCGGTTATGAACTCAGTGAGAGCTTGCCCTTTGATGGCATTCCTCGATTTATAATTGATGTCGTGCTGGATAAGCTCGATGGACCACTTGATTAATCGACCAGAGTTCTCCGATTTTTTTAGGACTTGCTTGAGAGGCTGGTCCAGAAAGTAAGGGTGAAGCTTCCGTGATGCCATGACAAGGACATAGGCTACCTTCTCCATTCTGGCATAACGGAGTTCAACATCGCGAAAAACTTTGCTAACATAATTGATGAGCCTCTGTGCCCCGCAGTCTTCCGTGATTATGACTGCACTGAGAGCATACTCTGATGTGGCCAAGTAAAGGTAGAGGACCTTACGCGGCTTGAGTTTACTAAGAAGAGGAGGATTGGCGATGTATTATTTCAGCTGGTCGAAGGCTTGCTGTTGGGGCTCTCCCCACTCAAGGTTCTTTCCCCTCGGATGGCTTTGAAGAATGTTAGGGATTTCTTTCCCGATTTCAAAAGAAAATGCCCGATGGCTGCAAGTCGACCGGTCAGCCTCTGAACCTCCTTGACAATCCTAGGAGGGGCCATATTCAGGATGGCCCGAATCTTTTTGGAATTTTCCTCTATTCCTCGATGGATAACCATGAAGCCGAGGAACTTTTCCGAAGTCACGCCGTAGGCACATTTGGACGGGTTGAGCCTCATGTTGTACTTTCTTAAGACTCCAAAGGCTTCCTTGAGGTTTGTTACATGGTCCTCTCCTCTGAGGCTTTTGACGCGCATGTCATCCACATATATCTCCATATTTTGGCCGATCTGCTCTTTGAAGACCCGGTTCACCAGCCTCTGATAGGTGGCTCTGGCGTTCTTGTAGCCGAAGGGCATGACCCGGTAGCAACACAGCCTTTGGTCTATCATGAAAGAAGTCTCCGGGATATCGGGAGGGAACATCTGGATTTGGTTGCACCCAGAGAATGCATCCATGAAGCTGAGAAGCTCATGCCCGGATATCATGTCGATCAGGACATCGATGCTCGAAAGAGGAAATGGATCTTACGTACAGGCCCTATTTAGGGTTGTGCAGTCATTACATATTCTCCATTTCTCATTGGTTTCTTTCACCATCACGAAATTTTTCAACCACTCCGAGTAGTTGATTTCTTGAATGAAGCGGGCGGAGAGGAGTTTCTCAACAGCTTCTTTCATTGCTTGTTGCCTTTCAGTGCGAACTTACGGTGCCTCTGCTGTACTGGCTTAGAGTCCGGATTGACACCCAGCTTATGCATAATCCGGTCTTCCGATATGCTTGGAATGTCTGATGGAGTCCAGGCGAATAAGTATCGATTCCACCGGACGCAGCTGGTGACATCTTGTTTTTTGTCCAGCGGGCAGGGCCTTGCTAACAAGGAACCATTTGGTCCTGTTCATTTTGGAGAAGGGGACCTCCACCAACTCATCAATTGGCTCTGAGTCGATTGAGCTCCGCTCGCATGTGAGCTCAATTGCATCAAGAGGTAGAACTGACCCCCCCCCCCAAATTGTAGCAATATAGCAAGCTTGAGCGGCCTCTTATTTACCCTTGATGACTCGACCCCGGGGGTACTGCCTGAAGAGAAGCGAGACTGGGGAGCCCGAGAATGGCATTATAAGCCACTTTGAAGTTGACCACCATGAAGTTCATAGGCTCAATTTGGGAGGTTGGGGATTTCCTCGCAGTGATGTCCGGAGTGATGATCCCTTCATCTGGACTGGGGCACCAAAGAAACCGTGAAGGGTGTAGCCCGCATGCTTTAACCTTTCTTGGGAGAGCTTCAATCCCTCGAAGGCAACGAGGAACAAGATGCTAACCGAGCTTCCATTATCCACGAGGATACGCCGGACCTCGTGATTTTCCAGGCCAAGGCTGATGACTACGACATCACAATAAGGAATCCGGATGCCCTCAAGAGCTTCGTCAGAGAACAAAACTGACAGTCCATGAACTCATGGAGGCAGAAAATTATGGACCAAATTAACCTCCCGGACGAACGCCTTGCGAGAGGAGTTTGAGTCTCCCCCATTGGTCCTCCGTGTATGGAATGGAGGATGGTCATCCTCTCAGAAGCTTGGGCCTTGGAGCCAGTTTCAGGGCCCTTGTTAGGCCCGTCAGGAGAAGTTCTCGGGTCATTTCAAGTGAACTTGGAAAGGTAGCCCCTGTGGATGAGTGACTCGATTTTGTCTTTAAGTGCCCAAAATTTTTCGGTCTTGTCGCCATGATCTCGATGGAATTGAAAGTATAACCTCTTGCCCTTCTTCTTATTATCGTTATTGGACCGAGGGGGTGTCGGATCAATCCCTCTAACTCCACCTCCATGAAGATAGCAAAGACACTTGCATTGAGCGGAGTGAACTTTTCAAACCGAGGCCCTGGAGAGGATGCCTCTGTTATGAGGTATCTTTCTAGCTTTCTTGGGTGCCTCGGAACTTTCCATCTTCCTTTGCCCTTGGCAGGGGACTCTTTTTAACCTCCTGGTTGCAAGGCCTCTTTGGCTTGGATATATTTATCACTCCGAAGGAGGAGGTCAGGGAAATTTGCAGGAGGCTTCTTAGCCAGAGAGGTTTTCAACAGGTTATGTTGGACATTGTGTCTGAATGCAGATGCTGTGACCCCAACGTCGAAGGAGGAGATGGACTTGGCCTCCACAGTAAACCTCTTAACGAAGTTTCGGAGGGACTCCTCATCTTTTTGCTTAAGATCAAAGCAGGGAGGCAATCGTCTTCTTGGCCTTGCGGCTGATCACGAAGTGAGCGAGGAAGCTCTCCTCAAGCTAGACAAAGGAGAATTTGGAGTTCAAGATGAGTCTAGAGTACCACTCTCGCGCAGAACCTCGCAGCGTGACAGGGAACGAGCAATAGAGGAGGGCATCCGAAGCACTGTGAATCATCATGAGGGTTTTGAATCCCTCAATGTGATCAGCCAGATCTGACTCCCCATTGTAGATCTCGAAGGTTGGAGACTTGAAGCTCTTCGGGACCTGGGCTTCGAGGATGTAGAAGTGGAAGGGAGGTCAAACTGGATGGTACCATCGGCCTAATTGCCTCTCGCCTTCCCCTATCCCGGTGAGGCAGTCTTCCATCTCCTGCAGTCGCTTAAGGACCGCATCTTCTCGTCCCTTGGATCGGGTAGACCCGTAGGACTCTTCGTGCCTGATCACTCCGGTATGAGGATTATCGGTGTGATGACCGTTCCTAGCTCTGCCTCAGAGAGCTTGAAGGACCTCATCCCAAAACTCTTGGAATTCAGCCCTTGTCACATGGCCCCCCTTTCCGTGGCCATTTAGGGGCCAAGGGTTCCTTGGATAGCGACTGGGATCCTTCTCCCGGTCAGAGGATGATTCGAGGGTCCTTCACCATTCCTAGAGCGGTTGAGGCGATGGCGAAGGTCCTGTTTGTCATGTCGATTGTTGATGACGTTTTAGAGATCCAAAACCGCTGGGTGTTCGGTCCTTTGCATGACCGAATGAGAGGCGCTTGGAGCCGGCCCATATGGGCGTTCGACTCACTGTGGTTACGATCCCTGAGTGATCGCTTGACTGTGTGACAGACGAGGAGGAGGGGGAGGGGGAGGTGTGGCAAACCATGGTAGCAGTCTTCTTGGCTTTGGGGACCATGGGAGAAGATGGCTACGGAGTAGGGTCTGCGTCAGAGGCTGGATTTATCTTTTACCACATATGACATCAATTCTATGATGTTGTTTCTCGGTGTAAGATCAATAGATGATGAGTTCTTTTGTTGAAGAGGAAATGCAAATCTCAATCGCAAATCTATCCCTGATGAGAGGCTGATGTGCGATTTGAATATGTGGATCTGGTGGTAAACTTGCTACCGAATACCTGCCAAAAGCCTGAAACACCAGAAATTTTCCTGGCGACAGGCCCTCCAACGATCATGTCATGAATGAATGCCCTTCATGGAACAAGGAGGCAAATTATGCAGAATTGGATGAAGAAGAAGAGATGTTGTTGGTGTCTCATGCAAAGCTGGATGAAGCTAAACATGAGGATGCTTGGTTTTTGGATTCTGGTTGCTCAAATCATATGTGTGGAAACAGGGCTATATTCAGTGAGCTGAATGAAGGGTTTAGGAAACTGGTGAAACTTGGGAATAATACAAGGATGCAAGTGTAGCACCCCGAATTTCAAACACAAGAAATCCATGACTCATCCAGAAACTTTACTTCAATGTAATATAAACATAGTACCAAAATGCAGAAAAATTTAAAACTTTTATTACATTAACTCCCTTTATAATGCACAGCGAAATTTTTACACATTAATTACAACTAGTTACAAAATTCAAACTTCAGTCTTTAGTATTATCCATGTCAAAACTCGCATCCATGTCACTTGTTAACTAGAGTCCTGCAAAACTATTGAAATGTGGGTACGTCAGTTGAATGCAACTGGCGCAATACTGATAATAACAGTGATCTTTCAATTCTCACAACCACACACTTGATGCAAAAATAAAACAATTAAGGTAAATAAAAAGAACAAGGTGAATCTAATCTAAGTGTATGAGTGTATGCTATGAAACAAGAATAAAAAGGCATAAAAAAAACAAATGCATAAAAACAATGCATAAAAGAAACAAATGCATAAAGACAAATGCATAAAATGTTCACTAAAGCATACTTGTTCGGATTCTATGCATCCCATACTATATCAGTCCGAGGGCAAGCCCTAAGCGTTCGTCTCATTATAGGGTTAAATCCCTCGTTATGCAATCCTGACACGATGACAAACTTCAAGATTTAGACAATATGTGCGTACCTGGCCTATGCCCCTATAATTTTGGAGACCAATCCTGCACCGTAGATTAGCTGGGGACACTCCCAATCGCATCCCAATAATTTTGGGGATTCAATCTCACACCGCAAGCCGTGGCACCTCACCACACACAAACATCCCATGAGCGTCGCATCGATCCCGATAATTCTGGAGATCAATCCCACACCGCAGATGAGCTGGAGACACTTCCATCAAATCCCGATAATTTCGGAGACTATCTCACACTGTAGACCCTTGAGGCCCCCCTACTCATGTTTTCTCTTGCTTCGTCATATCTGTATCTAGTGTCTGCCCTTATATTTACACAAAACAACCACGGTCACCTAGAGCTAACTCACTCTACCAGACTTAAATCAACCCCTCTAGGAACACTAGCCCAACCTGGCTAATTCCCACATTTTTATAATCACAACCTGCCGGTATTCAGGGTCCTGTTGAGCCTTTAGAGCTCTCACAATTCAATCATCACCACGTTACTTCTCTAGGGTTGCTACATTAGCCCTAATATATACACAAAATGGTTCATTCATAATTCGTCCCCAATTTATCTTTTTGAATCATTTCCTCAATCATTCAATAATCCAATCTCTTCTTAAAACATTAATAAAAATTAGTGAACTAGTCCACAACTAGCGCAAATTTACTAAACCATTAAATCACAACTCAATTAGATTTCCACTCATCGATTATTGTAATTAAAAATAAACAAGATCACAAAAAATCCTCTTTTCTCAAGTATTGAAATTATTCCCACGATTGCTCTAATTCTATCTTCTACATTTATAGAAAACGATTCAAGGAAATTAACTAGTTTAAAATTGATCAAAACATTTACATTTCAACTCATGAGATATCTTTCCATATTTGAAATATTCATATAATCCATCTATCATACAAAATAGAGTTAACCAAAAAACTGAAAATATATAAATCATGAAATTAACAAAATCTAAAATTTATCTTCTTTCAAACAACTAACAAAAGCCATTCAAAATCATCTAGAATATTTATATATACACAAAATACAACCCCAAGACTTATACGGTTAACCCGAAACCCAATGGCCCCAAATCAGAGCCCAGACCGAAAGAAAAAGAAGAAAAAATTATCAGTTTATTCAAGAAAAAAAATTAATCCACTCAAAAAATCTTGAACCCACCCAAGATTGAACTCGCAACTAATCCTCCAACCAAAAGTCTTAATCTAGGCACGCTAGCCAAAATATCCAACAAACCACCCTGCTAATCTCTATTCTGGAATTCATCAAAAACAGTCCCGAAAACCTCAACCATTGTTCAACCTGAAACCCATTTAAAAACCCTTTAACATATACAAATATATATATACCATATATTCATCCCAGACCCTAAAATTCAGCATGGTTTCTGGATAGAAAAATTTGACAATTGAACAGTTAAATACTTCTCATAATAAATAGAATTTTATCACTATTTGAATATACAAGATGGCCTTTAAATCATCATATCACATATACACGTCATATGCAAAGATTAAAAAAAACCCCTAGAATTAAAACATAAAATTTATGCTAAGTAAAACAGCGAATAAAGAACATTGATAGGCAACAAAAAGTCATGAAGAGAGCTCCACAAATTCCGGAGAGTGTGAGGAAAGGCGATTTCAAAGTGAGAAACTTCAAACCCCACCAGCAAGTAGCTGCGCGTCTCCCTCAACATCAGGATATGATGAAGAGGGGTAGAGAGTTTGTCAGGGAGGAGAGTCCGAGTAGACGTCACTATCACTACACCAATGAGGAGGGTAGGGAAAGGAGTAGGTCTGCTTCGAGAATCAGGTATCTGAGAGCCGATCATAGAGATCGATCCACAGAACCGAAGAGAGCTCATATCGAGAGGAGTCCCGAGCGTCCAACGGCTGAAGGAAGGGCTAGAACTTATGTGGAGGTTGCTAGGGGGGAGAGTCGTAGGGAGAAGGACCTCAGAGCTCCTAGAACTTCCCGTCCATCTCGTTCGCCGGAGTTAGCAGAATTCAAGAAGAAGGAGGATGAAGAAGGGGAGTGGGTTCTAGTCAAAGCTAGGAAGAGTAAGGGAAGAGATGTTGGATCGAAGAGTATCAGCAGCGGTGACTCTTCAGGGGGAGCGGGCGTCGGCGGGAGGCAGCTTTGCCATAAGTGTGCCCAAAGAGGGCACACGATCAACCAATGTAGGAACCAATAGTTCTGTTTCAGCTGTAAGCAATCAGGGCACATTTCAACTGCGTGTCCCCACGGTAATGCCGTCAGTCGTTCACACAAAGTTGTATCACCCCCGGCGTCAGCAGCAAGGTCTCATAATAGCATCACAGAGGAGAGTGCGGCGGGGAGGAGGAAGATGGTGTCGGCTAAAATCACGCCAACACCGATAATGGCTGACTTCGAAAAGAGGTATAACAAATGCATCGTGATTAAAGTGCATACTGGACACCCATCTTGCACCGATATCGATGAACTGATTTCTGCCATTACTGTGAGTACGCTTGACTGGAGCTGGGCATCCAAGCAAAGATCGGAAAATTTGTTCCTTCTCCAATGCAAGGACGAAGAGGGTATGGCAGAGTTGCTCCTTATGAAAGGCATGGAGGGCAAGGGTACCGATGGGATGGAATTCTACGTGACTTTCAGGCGGTGGTCGCGAATGGAAGGGGCGCTCAAAGCGCAATCGTTGTTCTCCGTGTGGATTCGGCTGTTCAATTTGCCGATTCAATGCTGGGTGCGATCAGGATTTCAAGATGCGGTTAGATCTTTTGGTATGGTTATCGACATTGATAGAGGTACCTTAGTTCATTCTAATATCCAGTTCGCACGCATTAAAATCGGAGTCGTCAATAAGCTTGATATTCCTTCGATCATTAGCGTCGATTTCGAAGACGAACGCTTTGAGGTAAAAGTGATAACAGAGATCAAGAAAAGCGTGTCTTTCAGAGGCGAGCGGATTCGGGAGGAAAATGGAGTCGAAGCTTGTAGCAATGATTTGGAGGTCGACGATGTTGGAGGGCCATTGGATAGATGCACGACAGATCAGATCCGTCCACCCCAGCCGATCCGTACAGCTCAGCCGATACCATCCCAGCCGATTCGAAAAGGAGCTCCACCTTCTATGGTAGCTGCTCGTCCCATTCGAGTCCTATCCAGCGTGGCAGCTAGCTACAGTAGGGATCCCATCGATGCCGTCGTAGCCAGGGAGGTAGGGACAGGTAAGAAGGGGATAGAGGAGAAGACGTCGCGCGGTGACAAGACTGGTGATGGGACACCCCAAAAACAGGGTATTCTGAAATGGCAGGGAGAGGCTCCGGGATTTGAGGGATTAGATGGTGATGGAGAGTTGCATTCGGCAGTGAAGTTTTCGAAAGAGGTGGCTGTTTCAATAAGGCTGGCTTTGAAAGCCCTTATTGCTCACAGGAATCATGGGCCAATTGGGCCGGCTGCTGGTAAGGGAAGCAATTGTATTGTGGAGAGGGGTGGGCCTTCTAATTTAAAGGGGACTATTAGAAACTCTGTTGATTCTCAACTCCAGATCATATCGCCTATGCATTTATTGCTACTGGAGGAAGCTGATCCGATGGGGGGTGTGGCGGATTGCTTCCAGCAGCAGTCGGAAATGGGAGATAATATAGTGCTAGAGGAGGCATTCGTTGCTTGTCGATCACCGACGGCCGAGGTGGAGAAGGACGATATTATGATAGAAGCATTGCAGGGGATTAGGGACGATAACGTCATTACGGTGACCGAGGCAGACGAAGGGGAAAAAGACGAAGAGCATACTCAGTTGGGCAGTACCGGTAAAAAGGTAACGGAATATCAAAGGAAAAGCAAGAGGCAGTTAGATAAGTGGGGCACTCAGGGTCCCAGTGAGGAGGATCTCATCAGGGTGGCGGCAAAAGGAAAGGAGCCAGCTTCAGCGTGTGGAGGTAATCTTTCACCCAATTTCTCAGTTTTAAATCTTATTAATGACGACTTGCTCATCTACTTTGCTAGTTTGTATGGATTAGACATGGGTGTAAGTAGATTAGATCAGGTCCAATATGTTCCGAGGATTAGAGAGGACATCAAGTGGGTGAAGCCCTAGGGTATAGGTATTATATCGGAGTTAGATAGATAGGATTGTTATTGTTTTTATGTCGTACATTTTTTGGAATGTGAGGGGTATGCGACAGAAGGGTAAGAGGAACCTTATTAGTAATACCATGGGTAGATTGAGGCCATCATTCTGTGGTCTGCAAGAGACTAGGATCGAGAATCCCTCCTTGGAGGAGTTCCAACAATTTTCGTGGGCTAAAGACTTCGATTGGAGGTTCAAGTCTGTGGTGGGTTTTTTGGGGGGTATCGCTCTTGGAGTGGACGCAACGCAGTACGAGATTATAGGGCATAAAATAGGCGACTTCACGGTATCAATGAGACTTAGAAGGAGATGTGACGGTTGGATCCACGTGGTCACGACGGTCTATGGACCCTATGACTCTAGGAGGAGGAATTAATGCTGGAATGAGATTAGAGATATCAAGCTTGGCTGGGCAGATCCGTGGGTTATGGGGGGAGATTTTAACATTACCAGATATGGTCACGAGCATGGGGGAAGGGGCCCAAGCAGAAACGACCAAGATGGTTTCAACGGTCTTATAGATGAGTTAGAGTTAATGGAGATGGAACAGGTAGATAGAAGGTTCACATGGTCTAATATGCAGGCGAAGCCTATCCTAGTCAAGTTAGACAGGATTCTAGTCTCCGCAAACTGGGAAGATGTTTTTCCGCTGGCAAGAGTGAGGTCAATTATTAGATTCACATCAGACCATCTGCCTCTTCTGTTGGACTGTGGGGTGGGGCAGTCTAAGAGGTCGGTTCCCTTTCGGTTCGAGAAAGCATGGACACTATCACCAAATGCGTGCATCATTATCCAAGAGTCTTGGATGGCCAATACCAGGGAGGTATCTGCGATAGGGATTTGGATGGAGAAAACAAGGAGATTACGAAAACGGTTGAAAGAATGGGCAAGGAGGGAATTCGGAGGGCAAATGGATAGACTTCAAGAGTTAGGAGCAAAGATAGAAGTGTTGGAAACTTACCAAGAAGTGAGGGATTTATCGGAAGAGGAAGTTAACGATCTTCTCAGTCACAGAGCACAGGTGAAGATGATTGGAGACATGGAGGAACAATATTGGAAACAAAGATCTAGAGTGCAATGGCTAAGAGAGGGAGATGCGAACACAATTTTTTTTCATAAAGTCGCTAACGGTAGGAGGAGGCATAACCATATTGCGGGCCTGTTCATCGACGGTTCCTGGTCAGAGAACGAAGGAGCGATCAGGCATGAAATCGACTATAGATTCAAGAATCTTTTCGGGATTACCAACGGTGGAAGGTGTCATCTAGCACAGGACATGTGAGAGGCATCAAGGATTCTAGGCAGTGAGGGCTTAGAGGGTCCCTTCTCAGAGGAGGAGGTGTGATCCGCGGTTAAAGCATTGGGTCAGGAAAAAGCACCAGGGCCAGACGGATTTCCAATCTTCTTCTATAATTTATATTGGGAGATTATCAAGGATGACTTGATGAGCATTTTCTATGAGTTTCATAGCGGGGATCTAGAGCTGGATAGGATTAACTATGCCAATGTTATTTTGATTCCGAAGAAGAAGGATGCTACCAAGGTAGATGACTTCAGGCCCATTAGCTTGCTTAACGGCTCGTTTAAAATCATCACCAAGGTCCTAGCGCTTAGGTTGTTGCCACATATGATGGATGTGGTTGGTGATTCTCAAAGCGGATTTATCAAGGGGAGAGATATCCTGGACAGTGTGGCTTCTGTGCACGAAGCGGTCTTTAGAGGTAACAAGGACAAGGTAGACGGATTTCTGCTGAAAATAGATTTCGAAAAGGCTTACGATTCCCTAGATTGGGAATGTGTGGAGGAAGCGCTTAAACTCAAAGGATTCGGGGATAAGTGGATTTGGTGGATTATGAGGTGTGTGCCGGGGGGGGAGTCACGCATTCAGGTGAACAGTAATCTTGGGAAGGAAATTAAATGCAAGAGAGGTCTCAGGCAGGGAGACCCGCTGTCCTCACTTCTATTCGCTATAGTGGCTGACGGACTGGCAGAAATGATCAGTAGGGGTAGGAAACGAGAAATCATTCAGGGGATTAGAGTAAAAGGAATTTCACAACCTATCACTATTCTTCAATATGCGGACGACACGCTTTTGTTTGGAGCAGCCAAAGAGGAGGAGATGTGTGCTATTAAACTGGCGCTGCAATGTTTCGGGGCTTGGTCGGGACCGAAAGTTAATCTTGCAAAAACTGCTGTCATCCCGGCGAGTGAGGGGATATCAATACCGATAGAGGATATCAAGAGATATTTCGGGTGCGAAAGTGGAAAATTCCCATTGACTTATCTAGGGATACCAATTAGGCCAGGAGCACTCCAAAGAGACGATTGGGTACCTTTGATCGAAAAGATAGATAAAAAGCTAGCCGGATGGAAGGGACGTTCTCTCACTCTAGGGGGTAGAGTAACGCTGCTCAATTCGGTGTTGAGTAGCTTACCAACGTACCTAATGTCGATCTATGAGATTCCGCAGTGGGTGATTCAGAGAATAGATAAAAGCAGAAGAAGGTTCCTTTGGAAAGGCACGGAAAAATTGCGCAAAGGTATGCCACTTGTAAAATGGGGAAGAGTATGCAAAAGAAAAGAATTTGGAGGTTTAGGAATTCTAAATTTGAGAGACATGAACAAGGCACTACTCTGCAAGTGGTGGTGGAAGATGAGGAGGAGACACAATTATTGGTGGTGCAAATCCTTTGATCGGTATAGAGGGAGGAAGGCCTTTAGGTTCGGAGGGAAAAGTGCGTTCGGGAAATATTCTACGATTTGGAAGGGTGTGGCTAAGGTGGGGCGGATGTTCCACGCACATACTACATGTCGGGTAGGGAAGGGGAAGGATGTCAGATTTTGGCATGATAAGTGGTGCGGCTACTCATGTTTGAGTAGCCTATTTCCAGAAGCGGCGGTGGCAACGATTAATACAGATACGTTGGTGGCAGAGGTGTGTTGTAATAGGAATCTCCAGTTGGTAGTTAGGGGTCAGTTATCTCAAATTCAGATGGAGGAATTCACTAACCTGAACAAGTTCATTACGGAGGAGGGGCGTTACAACAACGAGTCGAAAGATAGCAGAGTGTGGTTATTGGGGAAATCGGGGGAATTTACGGTGTCTTCGATGTACCATCGCATTAACGACGGGGGTATGAGATGCAAGGATGCCAAAATTATTTGAAAGCTGTGCATCCCGCTGAAGGTTAGGATTTTCGTTTGGTTAGTTATGCATAATGCGATCTTAACGAAGATCAACCTGCAGCATAGAAGGGTACCTATCGTAGCGAGAGTGTGAGAGTGGAGACGAAGATAGCAAACACCTTTTTTTTCGAATGCCCTACGTCTAAATTAGTATCGGAATTTATAAGTCGGTGGTTTGGGTTGTTACATAGTCCTAGAGTCTACACAGAGGTATGGGGACGCTGTTGGGTAGAGCTTGGATATAAGAATGTTAGAGAGGAGTGGGGGATTATAGCGTCAGCTACGTTGTGGTGTATTTGGCTTGTGCGAAATGACTTATGCTTTCGGAACATCAAATGTACTTTTTCTGGGCTTATGCATAAAATTCTAACATTTTCTCATGATTGGGCAGGCAGCAGGGGACCTATTAAACGCCTCAGGATGGAGGAAGAGGAATAGGAGTCAAGGTGGGTGAAGGACCATCCATGCTATTCAGATCGGTGGAGCATGAATAGATATGGAGGCTGTTGGTATCAAGGGTGGAGCTTTAGCGTATCTTTGTCTCAGTAGCGTGCAGTGGTGGTCTATGTGCTTTCTGTATCTTTCTGCTTTCTAGTTTGTTGGTTAGTTTGTTTTTGGCGTTTCGTGGTGGTAGACTGTCGTTGTTTTGGTGACTTGTTTTGTCTAGACTATGTATGGCAATTTCTATGTATGTAAGTAGCACTACTCTTTTTCTTTAATATTGCATTAATGAAACGATGACGGGGTCATCTTTTATCAAAAAAAAAAAAAAAAAAAAAAAAAAACAGCGAATAATCTTCTAAAAAATTTCACTTTTTAATCAATCCAGTATTAGATTTGTTTGCATATAATTGTCTTTAAATTATCATAACGAATACCCACACCTAATATACAGTCCATGTTCATACAAGCACTTTTATAAATCAAAATGAGTCTTTTATGCATCACCAATCTCTGACATCACCAATCTCTGACACCAATCTCTTACATATCTTATTTCATGAAAATATCGAATACCACATTCATTCATCATGCATACATTCATCATCGCAAATTCAAACATGAACAACATGCTAATTAAAATTTTATAAATCCATATGTAATTCCTAGCATGCTTTCTATTTGATTCATCAAAACAATAAATTAAAACAATACAAGAGAGTAGAAGAACACCCACCTTAAAGTAGAAATCTTTGAAAAATCGAAAAAGCTCTTCTCCTCCAAATTATGGATCAACTCCTCATAACTCCAAGAAAATCTCCAAAAATATTGAAAATATATGGGTAGCCATAAATTCTCTGTTCATGCTCTCTGTTATAAAGCCAGGTTCTAGGAAATTAGGGTTTTAATCACAATTTTGCAATAAAGTCCCCAACAATCCTAGAATTGCATTATATATATTTATTCAATTAAATCTATAAAAGTCAACCAAATATGGATATAATCTAATTTCATAGAGCCCTATACTGATATCCGGCGGTAAAACACAGTCAACCAATTTTAAGTTCAAAATTCACCTCCAAACGACTTTTTACAAAAAGGTCCCTTTCTTTCAAAAATTTACTAAAGTAGTTTTCTTTATTCAGAAAATCCAAAAAATTCAAATATACGCAATAAAAAATAATAGAATTCTTTATAAACTCATAATTCTAAATTCACACTTCGAAAAATATTTGGACTTGTTTTGCACGTGCAAAATGACAATTTTACAAAATTTTGAAATAATTAAATAAATTTATTTTAAAAAATATTTATTAATCAAAAATATATTATTTAAAATTCTGGGGTGTTACAGCAAGTGCTCGGGAAAGGAAATGTTAAGCTGTTTGTGGATGAACTTCATCGTATCATCATAGAAGTATTCTATGTACCTGAACTGAAGAATAACCTTCGGAGTGTGGGGCAGTTACAGGAAAAAGGTCAAGCTATCCTTATCAAATCAGGGATGTGCAAGATCTATCACCCAGAGAGAGGCTTGATTATTCAAACAAGTATGACGGGTAATAGAATGTTTGTACTGTTGGGAAGAACACAAGTCAATGAAAGTTCACAAGTCAAAGAAGCTGCCTATTTCCATGCACTAGCACAAGATCTCTCACATTTCTGGCATTGTAGGTATGGCCATCTTAGACATAAGGGACCGAGAACCTTGCAATACAAGAAAATGGTTCGAGGGCTACTACAACTTCCTACACCAACGATAATGTGCACAACTTGCGTAGTTGGTAAGCAGCACAGAGACCCCATTCCATAGAAGAGCCGGTGGAGAGCATCTCAGAGGTTGCAACTCATTCAGGCAGATATATGTGGGCAATCACACCAGCCTCAAACAGCAAGAAAAGGTATTCCTTGTGCTTTATTGATGACTATAGCAGAAAAGGATGAGTTTAATTTTTGGTAGAAAAGTCAGAAGCTTTCCAATCTTTCAAGTATTTTAAGAAGCTTGATGAAAAAGAAACTGGCCAGTTTATTAAGTTCTTAAGAACTAATAGAGGAGGAGAGTTCAATTATGAGGAATTCAATGAGTTTTGTAAGCATAAGGGAATTAAAAGGTAGCTCACCACATCGTACACTCCTCAGCAAAATGGAATGGCTGAGAGGAAAAACAGGACAGTGATGAACTTGGTGAGGTCCATGCTTTCAGACAAGAAGATTCCCAAAACCTTCTGGCCTGAGGTAGTGAATTGGACTATTTATGTGTTGAATAGGTGTCCCGCCCTTGCTGTTAAAGACATGACTCCAGAGGAAGCATGGAGTGGAGTAAATCCCTCAGTTGACTAAAAACCTTGTCACGCCCCGCTTTCCAGAATACGGGAACACAGACACGTAACTGAAGCCCAGCGAATGATGCGGATACATCATTCATAAGTTGTATATTTAACTCAACAACAAGATACAATATCAACCACGCAAGTATGTAAAATCACAATAGGATAATAAAGTACATGACATGTTACATAACATAATACAGGACATAACCAACAACTGGAAAAGAAACATAGTTACGAGTCAAACACGTTCGGATTACAACAAGAAGTACATGAACAAACAAGAACTAAAATAACATGAAATTAAACAACACTAAAATCTTTGCTCAGCAACATCTTCGGGTAATTCTCCATCTAGGCCTGTAAGTATATTATTATAAAGAAAGGAACAAAGAGGTACCCATTAATGCAAGTCACGGGCCGCAAGTGGTACAAGCTAACAGGACAATTATAAAACGAAATAAATGCAGGGAAAGAACAAAGAGTCAAGAATTATATAATAGGAGAAATACAACATGCAAACAGGAAAACAAGATATCATGGAACAAGTGGCATGCATGAAAACAAGTAAATAAATCCAATAGAAACATGTAACATGTAAACGAGTAAGCAAGCAACGTGTCAACATGAACATGTAACATGTAAATAAGTAAACAAGTCATCATGAACATGTAACATATAATTGGATCATGCAAGTGTACGTGTTAATGTCATGTCTTTTATTAATCTAACTAGGTAGCACTTTATGCATCCCATACCACATGGTTGCTACTCGCAATCAAGTGAACGTTTAGACTAGTGGTGGATTCTATAGGTCACGTACTCGAAAATCATGTTATGTCATGTCATGTCAAGTATATCTTGTATCAAGATATGTGCAATGTGGAACATGTAGTGTAACTTGTAACGTGCACATGTAAACCTGTAATTTAGCAAACTTGCAACTTGTAACTTGCAATTTGTATCGAGGAACCACGAGCCCCCGTCCGTGTACGCTCTTCTATATTACCCACTACTAAATCTTTTTCCTTTATACCCTGGCTTGTTATCTTTTATTATAATCAACATGAACAAAACTACATGCAACAATAAGGATGGGTAACATGACAGGATCGAGTATCAAGACTTATACAATGCAGGAAATATATTTTAGGGCTTATAAAACATGTTGATGTGACTAATGGTATGTATAATACTTAATCAAGAATAAAAGATAATATAACAACATGCAACCTAGTAACAAGCAATTCATGCACAACATCATGTATAATTATAAGAGTATATATGTGTATCGTGTTCATGTAATGCATATGGTGACAGAGTATTCGTCATCTTGTACGAATACGGGATCGATAGATTATGTATAATACGAATAGAGTCAAGAAATATAATTGCGGTATTTTGCAAAAGAGCTTGTACTAGAACAAACGAGTTGTACAAGAGATACTTGCCTGTTAGTTGACGACGATGGAATTAAAGACAGAATAACGGAATTAGTATCCTGGGCAGTAGAACACGTGCGAGATATGTGGCAGCCACGCCAAATCAGCAATTCCAATAATTCAACCAGCAATCAAGTGATCCAACCCCTTCAATAGCTCCAAGTCAGCAAAACTCCAAACAGCAACTCCAATTAGCAAACTCCCCAAAGACACCAAACACTAACACCAACTTCACTTCTCCACACAAAACACCAATACAAATAGATCCCAACACAACAGCAAACACCTAACACAACTCCAAACAGCAACTCCCAACAACTCCAAACAGTAACCTAACACCAACTCCAATAAATAGGATCCCTAATCCCTTCTTCTTCTACATCGACATAGAGAAAGATAGAAAGGGAGAGGGAGAGCGAGAAAGGACTGGTCGGCGAGGGGATGGCGACGGAGGTGCGCTCAGGGCGGCGAGCGACTGAGGTACAGTCGAGCGGAGAAGATGGTGATGGGGTCGAGCTTGGACGGCGACGGAAGAGGAGCAGCGACAGGATCGAGAGCGACGACTGGAGGAAGAGGAACAATGGTGCGAGGCGACTGCGTAGGTAGCGGTGCAGTGATGGAGCTCGGGGGAGCTTGGATGATGGGTTCGACTGAGGAAGACGACGGGATGGATGGGCGACTCGACTGAGGAGTCTTCAAACAGTTTTGGGTACTAAGATGAATTTCAGCACTGCCTTCCATCCTCACTGGTGGAGTTTTCCTACAACAACAGTTTTCAGACTAGTATCGGGATGGCACCGTTTGAAGCTCTGTATGGCAGGAAGTGCAGAACACCTGTTTGCTGGTTTGAAGTTGGGGAGCGACAGATATTTGGGCCCAAGATGTGTGAGTGAAGAATCCAAAGGCTACAGGTTGTATAATCCGGTTGCAGAAAGAGTTTTGGTTAGCAGAGATGTGATCTTTGAGGAAGAGAAGCAATGGGACTGGGATGTGAGTTACACGGAGCAGTTATTGGTGGACTTAGAATGGGGAGAACAAGAGAGCAACACTGATGAGAATGAAGTAGAAGATGGTAGTGAAGGTGGATAAGCAAGTGTAGATGGGAATGAAGTTGGAAATTCTGGAAAAGTTTCTCCAACTACAACTAGCAAAGATGATGCCAATCCAAATAAGAGAAGAGATATACATACTCCTATGTGGATGGGAGACTATGTCTCTGGAGAAGGTTTATCAAAGGAAGAAAATGAGTTGAATATGACACTTGTAGCAGATGTTGATCCACTAAGCTATAAAGAGGTAGTAAAAACTTCCAAATGAAGGCTAGTTATGGATTCTGAAATAAGGGAAATTGAGAAAAATGAGACATGGAGTTTTACTGTGTTTCCTATTGGAGCCAAAAGGATTGGAGTGAAATGGATATATAAGATCAAACTTAATGAATTTGGTGGGATGGATAAGTTCAAGTCTTGGTTAGTTGCAAATGGCTATGCTCAACAACGTGGTGTGGACCACATAGAAGTATTTGCCCCAGTTGCAAGGATGGACACTATACGTATGATTATTGCTCTAGCTGCATAGAGAAGCTGGCCTATCTACCAACTCGATGTTAAGTCTGCATTTCTCCATGGAGAATTAAGTGAGGATGTTTTGTGGAACAACCAAGAGGCTATGAGAAAAAGGGTGGTGAGCACAAGGTTTACAAGCTACATAAATTCTCGTATGGTCTAAAACAAGCTCCTCGAGCTTGGTTTTTTCGCATAGAGGCTACTTTTACACATGAAGGGTCCAGAGGTGCAACAGTGAACAAATCTTGTTTGTCAAGCAAAGCAGTGGAGGTAAAATTTTAATTTTTCAGCGTTTATGTTGATGATTTGATTTTTACTGGTAATGATGAACAAATGATGTGAGAGTTTAAAGAGTCAATGATGAAGGTGTTTGATATGACTGATCTGGGAAGACTGATGATTTTCCTTGGTATTGAAGTGTTACAGAAAGATGATGGGATTTATATCTGTCAAAGAAAATATGCACTGGAGGTTCTAAAGCGTTTTGGAATGAAAAAGAGTAATGCAGTGGTGAATCCTATTGTCCCCGGTTTTAAGTTGTGCAAGGATGAAGGAGTCAGAATTGATGAGACCTACTACAAGCAAATAGTAGGCAGTCTTATGTACATCACTGCTACAAGGCCAGGTTTGATGTTTGTTGTGAGCTTTATAAGCAGGTTTATGTCTAGACCAACGGAACTCCACTTGCAGGCTGAAAAGAGAGCACTGAGATACTTGAAGGGCACAGTTAATTATGTGATCTTTTACAAAATGGTGGAAACAAGGAGTTGATTGCTTTCACTAATAGTGATTATGCAAGAGACTTAGAGGACAGAAAGAGCACGTCTGGCTATGTCTTTATGCTGAGTGGAGGAGCGGTTTCTTGGTCTTCAAAGAAACAACCTATAGTTACACTTTTAACAGCTGAAGCCGAGTTTGTTGTAGCCGCAACTTGTGCATGTCAAGCAGTGTGGATGAGAAGGATTCTGAAGAAATTGAGTCACTCACATGATGGTTTCACTACTGTGTTGTGTGATAACAGCTCAACTATCAAGCTCTCGAAAAACCCTGTTATGCATGGACGCAGTATGCACATTGATGTGCGGTTTCATTTTCTACGTGATTTGACTCGAGATTGAGTTGTTGACCGGGTGCATTGTGGTTCTCAAGATCAAGTGGCAGACTTAATGACTAAACCAGTCAAGCTGGAGGCCTTTCTGAAGCTTCGTAAGCTGTTGGGAGTGTCTGTGATACCTGAAGTAAACTGATTGCTTATACAGCAATCAGTTTAACTGATTGCTTACAATAATCAGTTTAAGGGAGGGAAGTATGAGAAGTGCCTTGGGTTTCTGTTCGTTATGCTTTCACTTAGAATAAATCCCTTGGTATTAGGATTGTTATTGCTTAGTTGACAATTTCTTGGTTTCATGTACCACGTAGCATTAGTTCAGCTATAGTGGGCTGTTTTTACTCAATTCTGTTATGGTTTGTAAGGCTTTAAAAGCAAGATGCTGTTGCATTGAATAATGTGAGTCATTGCATCCAATTTGTTGTGTCTTTGATCATTTGCATTCATCTTGATCATCTGTTCTTAACATAAGCATGTTATTCATGCTGCAATGCTCAAGGAATTGTGCATATGAGTCTCAAACAACTGAAATTAAGGGTTTACTCACGTATGGAGCTTATCTCATCAATGTCATCATCTTTACTAAAATGTATAATTTATATGTGTTTTCGTTTACTTGCCTTGCCTTCCAAGTCCTGGATGCATTTAATTTGGTATATGCAAAGGGGAAAGATACGTTTCAGGGATATTCAGTTTAGTTTGATTTCTTTCATTCATTGTTTGCTTTTGATTCATTCATTCATGCATGCATCGATTCATTTTTCCACTTCTTTGTATTTTATGTCTGTGTGTGTATAGGGATTGAAACTGTTTGCAAGTCCACATGGTTTTGCAAATATGACAAGATGTGTTTAACGATCTCTGGTCTAGACTCTAAAGTTGAATAATTGTAACTGTAAAGGAATTGAGGTTTCACGTTTTCTTGAGAAATTGTGGGCTTCATTTTGGAGTGGAATCAGTATATTGAATATGAGGATTTAGGAATCTTTATTATGATCGGAGAAAGCCTTGTTTTGAGGAGGTCTTAATAGTTAACACTATGCTAGACTATGCTAAAGACATTAATGGTTGGTTGATCTTCTGAATATTTGTTCTTTATGATTAGATGGTGAAGACATGTGCTTTTTTGTTGCTTACATGGTATCATTTGTGGTATATTTCAGTGCGTTTTTACTTTTTATATTAATTATCAGGTACTAAAAATTATTGTTTTGTTTACTATTAAAAATTACTCTTTTGTTTACTATTTATTTTCCTTTTGTGATTAATATATGTATATCTACCTGATACTTGTAACGGGCTGATGCTGTCAATTTGAAGCTTCCTCTGTATATGCTTTCAAACCATCATAAGAAAGTTGTCTTTTGTCCATGTATATTTTCTCATGTCAACGTCTGAAGTCTTTTGTCAAGATATATTTTATTGTTTATTTGGTTAATGCTATGAATGGTTGTTGGAATCTATGTATCAATGTATGGTTGTTGGAATCTACGTATCAAGGTGTAGGTGTGGTTGTTGAATTTCTCGAATAAAATGTATGGTTGCCGATTAAAATTCTCTATGTATCATGTTGACTACGCTTACTAAATTTTTCCAAGGATCATATTGAATTCAGTTGTCAAGTTTTTGAGATGTACAAACTTTTACAAAATTTGATTACACAATCGTTTGCAATAAAATCAAGTATGAATTTGAGTTTACAAATCAGAGAAGGAAAAGAAGAAGAAAACCAATAAAATTTAAAAAGAAAAGTAAAATAACAAAACCAAACCGATTGGTGTCGAGGCTTGTGTATCACACAATCTCCTTAAATAGATTCGCCTCGTCCGGGTGCGGGAGTTTGTTGAGTCATCTGTCTCCCAGGATGCAACGACAAAAGAGCTCGATATAGGCACCACATCTAGTTCACGAACTGGACAGCGTCTGAATTCTATAACCGAATGACTAAGACTTTGAAGCACAGAACGGAGGGGGAAGAGAAGATTTTTCGGCGTGTTCATTCAGGAGAGAGAGGGCCTCTATTTATAGGGCTAGGGTGAGATTTGTAACAGTAGACAATGCATTGACTGCATCCACTGTAACGACAGACAACTCCTTCAATGCACCAACTAAAATGGCAGATAAAAGGTTGAATGCACTGTAACGGTGGATAAAACCGATACGTGAATAAATGGCAGACAAAACCGTTTATGCGTTTATTTCAGGCCTTACAGATCGGGGAAAAAAACTGACAAAACCGTTTCTGAATTTATTTCAGGCATTACAGATCTGGAAAAAACTGTAGTAAAAGTGGCTCTGCACGGGGTGGGCTCACGTCGGTCCGGCATTCGTGTTCGCAGGACGTGCAGGCACACACAAGTCGAATGTAATCCGGTCCGAGATTTACACCCCCCTGCGCGCGAGAGAGAGCCTCTTACCTTTCTATCTTACAATGCCAAGAAAGAGGTTATTATATAACCTCTTCTATTTTCTTTGTTTTTTTCGATGTGGGACTAAAATCCCTCAACTCATTTTCAAAGATGAAAATGGCTCACTTTGGGAGACAATTTTTCATTCACCCAATAATAGTTTTTAGCAAATAAATATATGATTTTGATCTAATCACGAAGGAGAACACAAATCCATCAAGATCTCTCACTAATTCATAGAGGACCTTACTCAAAAAATTGCTCAAAAACTGGTTCGTAAATGGTATATAAAATACCCATTTTCTAACATTCCCCACATGAATGAAATTGACGACCACAGACATGACTGACCGACACGATAAATTTGGTTATAGAATTCAGCAGTCGAGACCTGCATAGGATAGGTAGGTGTTACCTTTGAACCTTTCCTTATGAAAATATGTTTACTTTACTAACTAAATAGTAGACGCGATGTCCTTGAACTGTTCTGTCATTTGTGAAGAAGATGACATATCTCACATAGGAATCTTCCTAACGCATTTCAGTTCTCACTATTATGTTCGTTTTGGCCATGAACATACACCTCGTTCTGCAAGAGTTTAACAGGAATATTTCCTTACATTATTCCCTTAGAAGCGGCCCTTCTTCACTCTCACATAGGTGATTACTTAGTTAAGAGTAACCCGCATTACTCTGATCAGATTTTCGACTCATAAGAATCATTAAAAGCCTAGCTTAGCCTCTAGCCTTACGGGTATCATTGTTTCATCATAGGAATAGACATAGGGAAATTCCCACAGTGATCCAACATGGTCTTTACAATTTAGTTGTTCCTTTGAACCTAGATCTTGGAATCTTTAGTCAACTAGGTTGGGTGTCCATTGTATTGACTTATTGTTTCATGGGCTTTATTCCCATTCCCCTTGATGATTTATCAACTAACTCTCGGTTTAACCTTTTAGTTAGCGGATCCCCAATGTTATCCTTTGACTTTACATAGTTCACAGAGATAACCCCAGTAGAGAGTAGTTGTTTAATGATATTATGTCTTTGACGAATATGTCCAAATTTATCATTATACATATTGCTATGTACTCTACAAAATGCAGATTGACTATCTGAATGTATGCAGATTAGAGAAACTAGATTTTTCCACCTTGGAATATCCTCAAGGAAGTGGCGTAACCATTCAGCCTCTTCCCCACATTTTTTCAGTGCGATAAATTCAGATTCCATCGTAGATTTAGCGATCACTGTTTGTTTTGAGGATTTCCAAGAAACTGCTGCACCACCTAGTGTAAACACATAGTCACTAGTGGATTTTGAATTATCACTAGATATCCAGTTTGCATCACTGTATCCTTCATGTATAGCCGGATATCTAGTGTAATGCAGCCCATAATTAGGAGTAAAATGTAAGTACTTCAGTACTCTTGAATTGCTTGCCAATGCTTGCTTCTAGGATTACTCGTATATCTACTTAGTTTACTCACTGCATAGGCTATATCTGGTCATGTACAACTCATTAAGTATATTAGACCGCTTATGATTCTAGAGTATTCTACTTGAGAAATTCTCTCACATTTACTCTTGGATAAATGTAAATTTAGATCTATTGGAGTTCTGGTGATTCCAGAATTATTTTTATCAAATTTTCCATGAATATTGTCAATATAATGTGACTGGCTTAAAACAAGCTCGTCTGATGTTCTTGTAATTTTAATTCCTAATATAACATCAGCTAGTCCCATGTCTTTTATGTCAAACCTTGAGTTCAATATATTTTTAATAGATTTAATCATCTTATCATTACTTCCAACAATAAGCATGTTATCTACATACAAACATATTATGACATATCCACTTTCAGTATCTTTGACATATATGCATTGGTCACATTCATTGATCTTGAAACCATTCGTCATCATGACATCGTCAAATTTCTCATGCTATTGCTTTGGTGCTTGTTTTAAGCCATATAATGACTTCACCAGTTTACAAACTTTCTTTTCTTGTCCTGGAGTTGAAAAATCCTCAGGTTGCTCCATATAGATTTCTTCATCTAAATCTCCATTAAGAAAGACCGTTTTCACATCCATTTGATATACTTCAAGATTTCGCAAGGCTGCTATTGCAAACACCATCCTAATAGAGTTTATTCTCGTCACAGGAGAATATGTATTGAAGTAGTCCAGACCTTCTTTTTGTCTATAACCTCTGATTACAAGTCTAGCCTTGTATTTATCAAATGATCCATCAGGTTTTATTTTTCTCTTGAAAATCCACTTGAAACCTAAAGGTTTACTACCTGGTGGAAGATCCACTAGTTCCCAAGTATGATTTTGCAAGATAGAATCAATTTTGCTCTTAATGGCTTCTTTCCATTGAGGACCATCACTAGAGCTCACCGCTTCTTTGAAAGTTTGGGGTTCACCTTTAAGCATGAAAGTCAAGAAATCTAGACCAAACAATTTTTCCGTTCTTGTTCTTTTACTACGTCTAGGTTCCTCCTCAACTTCTTCATCTTGGTTTTCATTATCACCACTGATAGTCTCTTGTGTTCGTTTAGAAGAACGTGGTTCTTCCTTAGACTTACATAGAATACATCTTCAAGGAACGATACATTTCTAGATTCTATTATCGTGTTCTTTGGTATCTTAGAGATATCAGATTTGTACACCAAGAACCGATAAGCACTACTATTATGTGCTGATGAAAATTCAATCAACCGTTTTAGGTCATATTTTCACTTTCTTAGGTGGAGGTACTGCCACCTTAGCAAGACCTCCCAACATTCGTAAGTAATTATAGGATGGCTTTCTTCCTTTTCATAATTCATATGGTGTTTTCTCTTCTTTCTTTTTGGGTACTTTATTCAAAAGATAATTGGCTGAAAGAATAGCTTCTTCCCACAAGTTTGGTGGCAAACCAGAACTTATTAACATTGCATTCATCATTTCCTTCAATGTTTGATTCTTTCACTCAGCAGCATCGTTGGACAGAGGAGAATAAGGTGTTGTGGTTTCATGTATAATCCCATGCTTAGCACAAATTTCAATAAATCGCAATTCAAACTCTCCACCTCGGTCACTTTTTACTGCCTTAATTTTCTTGTTGAGTTGATTCTCAACTTTGTTTTTATAGAGAACAAATTTCTCTATAGCTTCGTCCTTACTTTTAAGCAAATATACATAACAATATTTTGTGCCATCATCAATAAAGATAATAAAATATTTATTACTACCTCTTGTTTGTATCATTTTTATATTTATCAGTGTGAATTAAATCAAGAGGTTCAGTGTTTCTTTCAACACTTTTAAAGGATGATCTTGTTAGTTTTGCCTCAACACAAGTTTCACACTTATGTTTGGAATCAATTTGGAATGTTGGTATATGATTCAAGTTAATTAATCTACGCAAAGTATCATAATTAATATGTCCTCGTCCACTATGCCATAAATTGGAAGTCTCAAGCATATAAGTAGAAGAGTTAGCTTTATTGATATTCTTGACCATGGTCATTACATTGAGTTTAAATATTTACCACTCATGCATCCTCTACCAACATACATTCCACTCTTCAACAAATTTTTTTTATTTGACTCGCATTAACCGAAATCCATGATTATTAAGAAACGAATCAGATACCAGGTTCTTATGGATTTTAGGAACATATGCAACATTATTCAGAGTCAGTTCCTTTCCAGAAGTCATCTTCAAGATCACCTTGTCTTGGTCCATGATTTCTGAACTAGCCGAGTTCCCCATAAATATTTTCTCCCCATTCTCTAATGGTTCGAAAGTAGAGAACATACTAATGTTAGAGCACACGTGTCGAGTAGCTCCAGTGTCAATCCACAATTCCTTAGAGTTTGAACCCATCATGTTCACCTCCGAGACCACAGCTGAGAGGTTGATATCAGAAATATCTTGAGCAATGCCTTCAACAATATTTGTTTCTTTGTTCCTGTTTTTCTTGGGTAGTCTGCAATTAGTAGACTTGTGACCTAGCTTGTCACAGTTGAAGCACTTGCCCTGAAACTTTGGCTTCTTGGAGATTCCTCCTTTAGACCTCAACTTGGACCCCTTGTTGTTGTGATTTTTGAAATGTTGGCTATATTCCACCACATTAGCCTTGGCCACTTGACTATGGCTCTGACCTTTTCAGAACCTCTATTGTCTTCTTCAATACAAAGTTTAACAATGAGATCCTCAATGCCCATTTCCTTTTGCTTATGATTCAAGTAATTTTTGAAGTCTTTCCAACCTACTGGCAATTTTTCAATTATACAAGCAACTTGAAAACTTTCACTTAAGTTCATATCTTCAGCATATATCTCAAGCAAGATCAGTTAATTTCTTGAACCTGACTGATCACTGTTTTGGAATCCACCATTTTGTTGTCTAGGAAGCGGCCCACAATGAATTTCTTGGCACCGACATCCTCAGTTTTATATTTATGATCTAGGGATTCCTAAAGTTCTTTAGCTGTTCTTTTATTAATATAAATACTGTACAAAGAATCGGCTAATCCGTTCATTATGTAGTTCCTACATAAGTAATCAGCATTTTTTCCAAGCATCCACAGCGGCGATGACTTGGTTATCTTGCTCATCTTCTTTAAGATTTGGAGCTTCTTCGTTCAAGAATCTTGATAGATTCAAGGTGGTCTAGTAGAACATCAATTTTTGTTTCCACCTCTTGAAAATTTTTCCGTTGAACTTCTCAGGTTTCTCCCTATGGGAGACTGAGACAGGTACAGCGGTCGGCATTGACACTCATGCCACAGCAATAGTCGGCACTTGTGCTGCATCAGCAACATCAACATTCTCTGATGCATTTGTCATTGTTAATCTGAAAATACACAAGACGAGTGTGAATTTTTCAGAATGAAAAGAAAAATAAAAGAATGCCTCAAAATCAAGGAAATTGAAATCAAGTAAACGAGAATTTGTATTAAGTTTGTTACAAAATTTGATTACAAAATTGTTTGCAATAAAATCAATTATGAATTTGAGGCACAAATCAAAGAAGGAAATGAAGAAGAAAACAAATAAAATATAAAAAGAAAAGTAAAATAACAAAACCAAATCGATTGGTGTCGAGGCTTGTATATCACACAATCTTCTTAAAACTGATTCCCCACATCCGGGTGCTGGAGTTTGCTGACGCGTCTGTCTCTCTGGATGCAAAGACAGAAGAGCTTGACGTAGGCACCACGTCTAGTTCACGAACTGGACAGCGCCTGAATTCTATGACCGGACAACTAAAACTTTGAAGCACAGAATGGAGGGGGAAGAGAAGAGTTTCTGGTGTGTTCACTCAGGGAAGAGGGGCCTCTATTTATAGGGCCAGGGTGAGATTTGTGACAGCAGACAATGCATTGACTGCATCCACTGTAATGGTAGATAACTCCTTCAATGCACCAAATATAACGGCAGACAAAAGGTTGAATGCACCACAGTAACGGTGGACAAAATTGTTACATGAATAAATGGCAGACAAAACCAGTTTAGCATTTATTTCAGCCATTATAGATCGGGAAAAAAAAACTATAGCAAAAAGTGGCTATGCACGGGGTGGGCTCACGCCGATCCGGCATTAATGTCCATAGGACGTGCGGGCGCACACAAGTCGCATGTAATCCGGTCCAAGATTTGCACCCCCCCTGCGTGCGCGAGGGAGAGCCTCTTGGCTTGCTATCTTACAATGCCAAGAAAGAGGTTATTATATAACCTCTTCTATTTCCTTTGTTTTTTCCGATGTGAGACTAAAATCCTTCAACTCATTTTCAAAGATGAAAATGCCTCACTTTGGGGGACAATTTCTCATTCACCGGATAATCGTTTTTAGCAAATAAATATATGATTTTTAACTACTCACGAAGGAGAACACAAATCCATCAAGATATCTTACTAATTCATAGTGGATCTTACTCAAAAAATTGCTCAAAAACTAGTTCGTAAATGGTGTATAAAATACCCATTTTCTAACACAACTTACTGCAAGTCCCCCTGATTATCAAGTACTAAAAATGTATGGTTGCTAATAATAATTCCTACAGTAAGTACACTTTGCAAGTACCCTAATTAAAACTCTGATTAGTGGCAGATTTTACAACACTATAAACTCTAAATTAAGCTCATAAACAAGGCAGTATACACAAGAAAAATTTAGGCTCAGAATATGAACAACAATATACACAAGAAAAACTAGTAGCAAAATCATGAAATGTTCTTCCATTCATTTCAGGATTTTCCTTTCAAAGTGCATACAACTAAGGTTAGATAACATGAGTGTTAAAAATAGAACTAACATTTACTACTCTCTTTGCAAAATTAGTTGTTTATAAGTTACATCAACACTCAAAAATTCATCACAGCACTACACTGAAAAATCCATCACATCTACTTGATCTTCTTCTTAGGCCTCAGCTGTAGAATAAAAAGAGATCATATGCCTATAACAAAGATCAATAAATAACTAAAAAAACAAATAATAAATTCCAAGTAAATCAATCAAAGAAAATTTTGCTATAAAATTGCATTAGGCTGAAGAATATAAATGTTACTATACTAAACATACCTGATTGATGTGACCACACTTGTTCTTCATGCAATTGACAGCCCTTGGGTGCAGCCTTGCATAACACCTACGGCAGTATATAGCTCATCAATCACCAAATGATCAGAATGAGCAGCAACTTAACAAACCTAGCATCTTAAGACGACAAGATAGAAATTATTGATTTTAGAGATGAAATACAAATAGAAAAATACATATCAGTGCCATTTGTGGGACAATAATCTTACAATTTATTACAGGACTAAAGACAATCTACTCTTTAGATAAATTAACGAAAAGGAAAATTTTGGTAATTATTGATTTTAGAGATTAAATACAAATAGGAAAATATATATCAGTGACATTTGAGGGGACCATAACTCAGGTACTATTAGTAATTGTTCATTTTACAGATGTAAACACAAAAGAATCATTTATAAAAGTCACATTTATGGAAATCATAAATTTTACAATATATCATAACACTATTGGAAATAATCCATCTTTAGTTAAAATTAACTAACTGTTTACCAGTAAATGTTTAGTTTGAAGCCTATATACATAACAGTCATTTAAGGAAACAATAAATTTCACAATTTGGTAACTACACTCCGATAGTCATCATTTAATGAAATTTTAAGCCAAAAGAAAAACAAAAAAACCCCTTCTTTTAAAGTAAAAATTCAAAATTAACTCAATAGAAAACTAACAAATCTAAGTAACAAGATCAATTTCGATATGGAGAGCGGCTAGGGTTTCGGAATCAGGGATAGAGGAACGAGAGAGAGGAAGAGAAGAAAGAAGTGAACTGTGTCAGGAGTGGCATTCGGGTCGACCGGGCCGGGTCGGACCTGCGTGGGCTGTAGCTAAGTTAGGGCGGGTTCGGGTCGAGTCACGAGCTTAATCGAGCCCGGGCCCGGCCGAGTTCGAAATCCAAAATTTTGACCCAGTCGACCCGCGAACCCATTCGGGTCGAATCGGTTTCGGGTCGGGCTGGATCGCCGGTTGGCCCGGCTAATTTGTTTTTAATTTCTTTTTTCAAACTTCACTTACAAAAAAATAAATTACAACAAGTATAACTGTATAAGAGTGAAAAGATGCATATATTATTTATTTCAACTACTATGAATTTTTTACATGTTTTTTTTACATACAAATACAAGTAATAGAACTCATAAAGAACATATAATATTTCTTGATTAACCATTTTATATTTACATGTTTGAGCAGATAATCAGAATCTAGAGTTCGAGATAGCCTAGAGTTAGATTGAAGAGAGGGTATTGGGCTACTATCGTGCACCTCTACTTATCCTAAACATAGGATCCCATCATCCTAAATTTCCTAATCTTGTTGTTGGGAATCAGGCGAGTTGCTTCCACTTGTTGATGTAGATATCGCTTTTTCCTTGAGTCTTATCTTTAGTCTTCATCCAATCTTCTGTTCACACGAGCATCTCCAACGAATTCAGCTTTAAGCGATTCCTGTAATCTTTTAGAACTCTGTCACTTATAGAAAAAACACTTTCTGAAGCAATTGTGGAGATATGAGGAGTTAGTAGATCTCTAACCATATGTGAAAGAATAGGGAAAAGATTTTCATGTTCTTTCCACCATTGTAGCACTTCAATTTTAGTACTAGAACTCTCACTATCTTGTTGATTATACCAATTTAATTCATTAGGTGCATTAGTCCTAGGTTTTTTTTATTGAATATGAGCAAGTAAATTAGCAGTGATTTTCTAATGTACTTTTACCCTTACCTCTAGAAGTTGAAGACAAATAAGTAACTATACTAGTTGTACTACTACATGCAAAAGTTCTATCATAATAATCATATAAGTTATTCAATGTCGATTCAAAGCTAGCTAAAAATTTATTATAATCATATTTAGAATCATCTCCAAGTAAAGTAAAAAATATTTCAATCAAACTCTTCGTACCCGCTAATTTGATACGATGATCCATAACAGTAGCAATACAATACAACATAGGAGGTGAATTAAAATATTTCAAAATTTTTGTATAAGCGGGAATAACAATATGACTAATATATTCGTCCGAAATCATTTCTTGAAAAGTTTGCATCATAGTAATGATTGAAATAAAAAATACTACTAGAAGTAGAATATAAGATGTAGAAAACTTCAAAGTTGGGGTTTTAAAAGATTCCAAAAATTGTAATAAAGATTCGGCAAAATACCATGATTGGGGAGTCATTTAAAAATTTTCCATGTTTTTTGCAAGACAAAAATCGTGTATAATATCTTTGTATTGAGTAACAACATTTAGTAAATCGAAAGTAGAGTTCCATCAGTGTTTAATACCTTTAGAAAATTTTCTAAAATGTATTTCCCTAGCTTTACACCATTCTTTAAATTCTTGAAGCATAGGAACACTCAAAACAATAAAATGTATACAATTTCTAATTACAATTATATATGAATCGACTATTTTCAATGCATCTTGTATACATAAATTTAAAATATAACACGCACGTCTAACATGAAAAAATTCATTACATGGAGGAGCTTATTGTATTTTTAATGTACTAATCGAAGCATTGTTGTTAGATGTATTATCAAAACTAATAGTAAAATTCTTATCATGATTATGATATAAATCACAAACTTCTAAAATATGTGTTGCAATAACTAGTCCACTATAGGGATACGGCAAAGTGGCAAGTGAAATGATCCTTTTTTGAATCATCCAATCACTATCTATCCAATGACAAGTTAAGTCCATCATTGGAATATCGTTACAACCTTTCCAATAATCATAAGTTAACGATACTTTGCAAGTTAAAGAATACAAGAGTGTAATTAAAGCATCTCTCATTTCGTTGTAAAGTTTAAAACAATCGAACTTTAGTGTGTTTCTAGGAGTTCTTCTAAAATGTAGATTTAGTGTATTTTGGTTGAACGAATCAATATTCCTACTCTCAGAATAGGAAAATGGTAGTTCATCCTTAATAACTAGTCTGGCCATTTCCCGACGAACAAGTTTGGGATCATAGGGTTGACTATCTATTTGTCCGGTCCTAGGGTTGATTTTTTGTTGGCCTTGTTGGTCTTAGACTAAGTCTTTGTGTACATTTAAAATGTGTCATTTAATTGTACTTGTTCCCTCACTATTATTTTATTTGTAACTCTTGTCACAAGTTTTACAAATTTTATGTCCTACACCCGGAATATTCTCATCGGAGATATAGTCATAAAATCTGTGCTAATCACTTGTTTCTCACACAGTTTTTCTACTACTAGTGGGTTCGGTTTGTTGTGTTTGTGTATCAACATTATGCATTTCTTCTTCTATGTCGTATGGAGGGACATTGTGAGTTCCTATGTAATCCCTGTTTCCCTAAATACGTAATTTGTGAATAATTTTCGTATTTTGATTAATTATAAATTCAGTATTATTTTTAACTCGAGTTGAACCTTCCATTAAAATCTTTTCGAACTGGAAGTTGTATTTTCTTCGAATAGCAGTATATTCTAACTTTAATAAATATTTTCTAAATGATCGGCTATTTGTATCTTATTTTATTTTTGTTTGGATTTTATTAAACTTGTTTATCTCAAATCTCATTTTTGATAGGTGTATCAAAAATTATTATTTTTGCTATTAATATTGATATTATATTTGATTGATGAATTGGAAGTCTATTCTATTTTACTTAGCAGTATTTGAGTATTGATTTGATGCACACAAATTAATTTATTTTTTTCGCTACTATATTATTATTGATCTATTATTCATTTGTCTCTAATTGTGTATTTTTCTTATTGGATTTTTAATACTCATTTTAATACCCAAACCCACTCTATATAAACCCTATCTCCTATCCCTACCCTAACCCTAATCAAACCCTAATACTGTTATAACCCAAATCCCACAGCCGCTAATCATCTTCTTCACCCCGTTTCCTTCTCCATCTCTTTCGCATGCCATCAACCCATCCCCCGATCTCCTTCCGTCCACTTCGACCTCCTCTCCACCTCCGACGCTTCGCCAACAACCCACACCACCACAGAACCCCACCATCGTCCTCCATCTTCGCCATCGAACTCAACTCCGAAACCCAACCAAACTCGCCTTCATCCAAACTCGACATCTCCCTCACCATCACCTCGCCGCCTCCAACTCATCCCCTCGACCACCCCTCATCCTTCGTCACGTCGTCGCACACCCCATACCCACTCCCTTCGCTCCTCCCCTGTTCTTGAACCCAAACAGAGCCGCTGCGCGACGAGCTCCCTCTCGACGTCGTCGTCGCCGCCGCCGCCTACCGTCGTCACTGTCGTCGACTGCTCCCCAGGCGAACCCCGACCAAGCTATCGCCACCTTCAGTCGCCGTCGAACCAATCGGAAAAGAACGAAGAAGAGAACGAACGAAGAAGGAGGAGGAAAAGGCGGGATCGAATCTCGACCATCGGATCCCGTCAAGATCCGCGCTATCAGAGCCCACCTGATCGGTGTCCCGTGTTCTGGCCACAGCGGATCCCATTCCGCTGTACGCTGTTCGTCCCAGATCCGGTGTGCAGAATAAATCCGATTGGCCGCGGTTGCTGTCCCGTGTTCTTGCCGCACCAAATCCCGATCGGCTGTCCGCTGTTTTGGGCTGATCCTGTGTGGGGGAAAATTCGATCTTCGGTAGTTTTTCGCGCGCGCTTTTTGAGGACTTCTTCCGGGATTTTTCAACCCAAACTCTTCTACAAGTGGATCTAGTCATCGTCAAACTAAGGCAAGTATCCTTGTACATTTTATTGTTCTAGTACAAGCACCCTTGAAATACTACAAATAGTTAGATTGTGACTCCTCTTTGAAATATCATTGTGGATCAATATTGAACCTCCAAATTGACAAATCTAAGAGTCACAAAATTTTCTTGTATTTAATTTATAATTATTGGACTCTTTTACCCTTGGACCCATGAACACATAGACATATGAATTAAGGAGCCATAAATTTGTAGATACATGTCACATTCAATTTTTGACGAACTTGCAACCCTATGACTTGAAAAACATTTATTATTTGATGTTTTGACCTCCATTATCATGTATTGATGCCACATAATAACTTAGACGCCAAATGACATTTTTCCATGAAATCTACACTAGCAAGTTAATTCTACGTGTTGCTGTTTGAATATTCTTTTGCGGTTTCGACCCTTTTATCATTTGAATCTGGGCTCGAGCCCTGAATAGAAATTGTAGATCTGGATGTGTAGATATCGATAGACTTCGAAATTTTCGAATTTGGAGTTACGGTCTAGGAGTTATAGCAGTTATACTGCAGCTGTGTCAGTAGACGTAGTTTTGCAAAACTGCTGTATACGCTTACTTTGCAAATTGATTTAGCTGTGTAAACAGCGAGCGTTTGACACAAATTTTTATATGTAGTTGCTGGACATCCTATAAGACATACCCAATTTTTCTTAGAATTAATTTTTATTATTTTAACCCTGTTCCACCTGTATAAACTCAAATACACAATTCTGCCTGAACAAATGTAACAAGCCGGGGTTTGAGGGAAAGATTATAGAGTGGACAACAGAGGTAAGTGTACTCGGAAGGGGGCCCGTGTTTCCCAAGTTGTATGTTAAATGGAACTAAGTGCCATGTAGAACTAAGTGCCACGTCATGGTGACGGGGGCCACCTCTAGAGCCTACGGGAGCCACCTCTAGAGCCCATTACAGGGTTACATGATATATATTTGTGATCACATGGAACTAAGTGACACGTAGAACTAAGTGCCACGTCATGGTGACGGGGGCCACCTCTAGAGCCTACGGGGGCCACCTCTAGAGCCCATGGTTGATCACCTGCTTGTTTGATGCCTGAGTACACCGCCTTATAGACTCCATTACTAGGTCTAAACGCAACTGATTTGACTGTAGCAACCATGTAGTAAAAAGATTGATGCATGTCGTGCTACCTAGATAGTAATCACACCAGACTTGAACTTAATACCTGATACATGATTATCCTGTTTCCTGATTATCTTGTTACCTGATTATCCTGTTACCTGATTACCTGGTTACCTGATATCTGATACATGAAACTTGAACATGACACCTGTAACTTGAAATATGAAACTTGATACGTGAAACCTGACACATGAAACATGATACTTGATGTTAGTTACCCCTACAGGTTCACCTGACATATGTTTTACCATTAGCAGTTGTTAACTAGCCTGTTTACTAAGAAGTCCTCTCTTGCTAGCTAATTCCTGGTTGTTCCCACTACTTGTTGTATCCCTGTTACATTCTTGATTCCAGTTCCTGTTCCCCATACTTGTACTTGTTTTCACTATTTGTGGCCCTAGCTTGCACTAAGGGCATTTTCTCTTGTTTCCCCTTTGTTTTCCTGTTTATATTTATTAAGCAGACTTGGGAGACAAGCTACCTGCTGGAATTGGCGAGCAGACATTTCAGGTTTTGCTTGGAGCAAGGACCTGTTTAAACAATTGCTTCCCTTAAGGTATTTATTCCCTGCTGTTTAAGACTTGTTCCCGAGTTTAACTTGATTCAGACTTGAAACTATTTGAATGTTTTATTATATTTCAGTTGTTTCTGTTGCTAATAAATTATTCATGCATGCTTGGTTTTATATATCTCTCTTGTTATATACTTGTTGTGATGCTGAGTCGATCCTACAGCTTATGGATGATGTAAAAATCATTCGCTGGGCTTCGTCACATGCTCGTATTCCATATTTTTGGGAAGCGGGGCGTTACATCCTACCATAGGATTCAGTATAAATTCGGGCTGTACATGTGGGACTATTGGAGGCCGACGTGAATTACTGGTGGACTCTTGTTCACTTTGGTTACGGTCGATACCTCGTGATGTAAATGTGGTAACAGTGTATGTGAAAAAAAAATGATTTCTAGTGTTTTACTAGTGTATGTGAAATAATACAAAACAGTCTAGGAGGTATATGTTAAAAAATAAAATATAAAAAATAATAAGAGGGTTGAAAGAGAAAAGTGAAAAACCAATAAACAAATATGTTACAAAAAATTACAACTACAACAAAAATCAAGACAATAGGAGGGTTGTAAAATTTTGATACTGTACTTCGCAGTTAATCGAATATAGAAATAAGAGAGAAAATAAAAGTAGAGAAATGTATTAGACGTAGTCACGACGTGACGTAGTCCGGTAGTCGTTGAAAAAGAGAGAGAGAGAGAGAGCTTCTTTGCTAGAGGAGTTAAAATAGACGTAGTTGAGAGTTGAATCAACACAATTCGATACGGTCGAAAATTTTAACTTCTTTGTTGCCTGCTTCTTTGTTGAAAAATTTTGATTGAATTGAGTAGTAGTACTAGAGAGAGTTAGAAAGTAAGGTGTAGAAAATTTTAGATTGAATTAAGAGATTATTTATAGGGGAAAAACTTTTTTTAAAAAAACCCCAATAAACAAAATAAACAGCCCAACGGCTGAAACAAAGTCAATAACTCTATTTTTTGCGTTTTTTGCCCATTCGACCCGCGCGAGTCGAACGTTTGCGGTTCAAACTGGTCCAATCCCGTGGGCCGAGTTACGGGTTCGCGGGTCAGGGCGAGCAGGTTGGATTTCCTAATTTTTCGACTCGGGTCGACCCGCAGATTTACTCGGACCCGAACCGCCTATTTGCTTCCGGTTTTAAGTGGGCGGGTCGCAGGTTAACCCAGCCCGGTTGCCATACCTGTGTGTGTGATTGTGTGAGAAAAATGGAGATGAGTAGGGAAATACCAATTTTGCCCCTCTCAGTATATAACCATCTCAGTTTAGATGGGCGGAGAGAAGGAGGGACGTTGGATCGCGATCCATTGGGGCTGAGATCTTTTGCTCACGATAAAGGGCTCTTCGTACCATCTCATAATAGACTTACTACATATACTAGTAATTTGCACGTGCGATGCACGTCTTAATAAATATAGTTTTTTAAAATAAAAATTTAGACATAATCTGGATTTTAACTTAGAACCTCCTTTATAATAGTTATGCACGTGTATTGCACGGGTTGATAGATTGACAAAACATTTACAAATGACACAAAGGTCTTCTCCCATTATAATATTAGAGATAAGAGTATTTCTTAGTTTTTAAAAATAGTGGGGTATATGCTAATTTTCACATTTTAAATAGGGGTATTTGCTAAAATATCCCTTTTTTAGGGACTGCACGTGCATCACACAGATATGTTTGGTGAATTTAGTTTACCGTATATTGCACGTGTTTACTCAGTTACAAAATTAGGATTTGTTTATTTACAATCCCAACTCTCTCATTAAAATAGTATAGTAGAGATGTCCTTCGGCTGTGCACTCATCTGGGGTGCACTGCTGTGTGTAGTCCTCCTCAGCCATCCGATCCCCACTTTGATCATGATCATGATCGAAGGGCTCACATTCGCTCCCTATTTCTCACTTACAAGGAGGGGGTATTTGTGACATTTCCTCTACCTCTTCTTTGCAGCTCCTTCTACCTTCCATCTCCTTCTCTCTCTCTCACATCGCACCCCGTAGAACTCAGCCCCCTAATCCGTGAACCCTAGCGCCAAATCCTTTCTCTTCCTCCATCCTCCATCCTCCAAATCGAAACCCTATTCTCTTCTTCCAAATCGAACCCTCACACCTCCACTTCCGTCTCTCATCGCACACCGAAGAATGCACACCCAATTCGCGAACCCTAGCTCCAAATTCCTGCGATTCATCAAATCAAAACCCTATTCTCTTCCTCCAAATCGAACCCTCACACCTGATTATAAACGCCTGCAAGGATTTCTACCAATTGGATCTTTGCACCTGGCACTGATAAGGAGCGCATAGTTTCTGCTGAAGATGATGTGAGTTTTTTTTTTCTTTTTTTTTCTTCAGGCATTTATAATCTTTGTGGAATTATTTAGCTATCCAATTTTGTAACTCCTCATAGCAGCTTCATAATTTTATAAAAGATACATATGTGCAACTAACTAGTTATGCTTTCGTGGGTCAAAAATTGATCCAAACCGGAAATATTCTAAGGTGTAGTCTCTGATGGAAAGAGATGGATAAGCAATAGTACTGAAAGATAAGGAATGAGTCACTCATGGGAAGTTAGAGTGGTAAACTTCTAGATTTGTAGCAAACTACTACTGTTATTTAACTTCCATCATCAAAATGAACAGAAAAAGTTGAAAATGTGCCTATGAAGCTGTTTTACTGTAGCATTCCCACAATTTTCAACATTTAATGGGAAAAAACTAGGATTAAGGAGGGAAAACTGGTTATGATGGTTTGGGATTTTACATGCTTACAGCGGAAATCAATAATGGTGTCAGGGAAGAGTGACATGATACTAGATAGTGGATTACAGAGCAACAACTAGATGTAGGCTTAAACATAGATTTGGATGGATGCTGTCAACAAGGGTATGGTATGTGTAACATTTTGCCTTAACGAAGCTGAATGAAGAAGAAGGATTCATGTGATGATCTCAGAGTTTGAGAAAGACTGTTGCCTTAACGAAGCTGAATGAAGAAGAAGGATTCATGTGATGATCTCAGAGTTTGAGAAAGACTGTTGTTGTTGTTTGTTTGTTTGTTTGTTTGCCTTTTATTTTACTTTTTGTTGTACTTGTAACTTATATAATATGCGACAAGAAGGAAACAAATGCAACGGTGAGTAAACTTCAAAATTGTTAATCTAATTCATCTCACTTTATACCTTGTTCTACCCTGTTCTAATTCTCATAGCCAATAGTTATACCCTGTTCTAATTCTCGGGTTGCCATATTTGGTACAGATTTGCTGCATATGCCTGGCTTGGTAATTGTACAATGAAGAGCTCCATGAGTTTCCATGCGCACATTTATTTCATACCGAATGCGTTGACAAGTGGCTCACAATCAATGCACTTTGCCCACTATGCAAATCAGATGTAGGGAATGCTACAGCCCCTTGTACTTTCTTTGATAGCACTAGACGGCGTGCCACCAATAACTGGAGGTTGGGCAATAGTGGCGAGAATGGTAGAGTTTGAATTCAACGCTTCGGGGATGGGTTCTTTGTGGAATTGAGTTTTTATGTATATATTTTTGAGATAGGATGAATCATCCTTTCACGTGTGGATTTTGAGGCTTTAACTTTGTTTTTTGAATCATTATCCTATATGAAGACCTACAGATCGAACATTATGTGTGCGATTAAAGCTTGCATGCTTGTAGTGGTGCGGAACAATGTGTATTTTGTTTTCACCGTGTTTTAAAAAATTGGATGTTATTAGCGGACAATGCAAACCCGTGTTGAGTAGTGTTATAACTTTAATGGGGGGTGCTCGCAATCTCTTCTTTACTGCTTGGATGTACGACAACTACACTGCATGCTTGCCTTTCAGCGTGGCCATTGGTGAAGATTATGAATTGCCTCACTGTTACCAACTTATCAATGGTGACCATTTTATGTGTGGGGTTGGCAATCAGTAGAGAAGAAAAGGATGTTTAGTCCAAATAAATCTAAGAAGCTGTTATGAACCAATATATAAGAGCATCCACAGTCGTTTTTCTCATATGCTATAAAATGGCATCTACAGTAATAGCAAATACAATCGATCGCTGCAGTCGTCGTTTGCTATATTGTTTCTCATTTTTTAGAAATAAGACGGGGTACCATACACCGTCTCATCGTTTAAAATAAATTAAAAAAAGTTAATTACTTATTAACTATTAAATTAAATTAATTAACTAAATTAAATAATATAATAATAACTAAACCTAATTAATATACTACCTTAAACCTAATAACTACTCCTAATTATACCTATTAAACCTAATCAGCATTAATTGGATGCCCCTTTCACAGACGGGGTATCATACCCCGGCCGGGGTATGTATCCCCGTCCCACCAATTAATTTTTTTTTTTTTTTTTCGAATCGGCCAATCAGGGCCGTTCATTCATTAAAAAAAAAATAAAAATTAATCCATTTGCAGACGGGGTATCATACCCCGTCCGATCTATTTTTTTTAAAAAAAAATGAAAATTATTGAGACGGGATATGATCTTCCCTCTGAATCGATTAAAAAATTATTAAATCGGAGAGACGGGGTATCATATCCCGTCCTTTATAATTTGAGAAAGTTCATTTCGTTTCTCATATTTGAGAAATGAGAATAGAACGTTTGCCAAAAAATGGCAAAATGAGAAACGATTGCAGCACATCGTTTGCTATAATATGGCAAAATGGGAGATATAGAAAACGACTGTGGATGCTCTAACCAAGTATTAACAAGCATCTCTTCATCTCAATTCTGAGATTGAATTATTTTGTGAAGAACTTTGTGAATACCCTCTGTAATATATATTGGTTACAGGTGACATCTTAAATAGAGAAAGACTATAATTTTTGAATTTTTTTTAATCCAGGTGTACGAACACGTGAACTTAAAAAAGTTATAGTACGAGTACATTAGTCAAAAACAAAATTAATAAAGGACAATTTATTTCTTTGTAGCCAGTTTAAGAATTTGACATGTCGGAATTCAACCAAATATCAATACAGAGTTTTCAACCTAATTAACTGGGAAAAGAAAAAATAAAATTATCGCCAACAAAATATACCAAAAATCACATTCTGACCGAATCCACAAAAAGAAGAACAAAATCCACTTCTAAAGCATCCACAGTCTATGGTAAAAATATGCATAAATGGATATAGCAATTTCTTATTTTGCTATAGTCGTAGAATGCTATTTTTTACATTTTTAAATTAAAATAATAACAAATTGTGTTTCATGTTCCGTACGAAAGGAAAAAAAAACAGTTAAAAACGGTGGGATGACATATTATGTTCCGTCGGAGAGAAAAAAAAATTTAAAATTGTGGAACGGCACTTCAAGTGCAGTCCGAGGAAAAAAAATCGTACTCGAAGCGCAAAAAAAATTACAAAATACAAAAAAATTACAAAAATTACGAAAAAATTACAAAAATTACAAAAAAAAAACCAGAGAGGTGTGGGAGCCACTTCAAATGCCGTCCGACGGTTGGATTCTTTTCGGTTTTTTTAATTAGAAAAATTAAATTTTTTTCGAGGGATGGCACTTCAAGTGCCGTCCGACCGTTAAAAATTTTTTTTTTTTTGTGCAACGGCGCTTCAAGCTCCGTCTCTCATATATGCATATTTCTCATTTCGATTCTCAGTTATAGCAATCTCCTGTAGCGATTTATGCATAATATGCATATTTAACTAACAACTGCAGTGCTCTTTTTAACTTAATATGTATATTATGCATATTTAGCAAACGACTACAAATGCTCTAACAACTAAAAAAACATACGACATAGCAGTTTACAACTTAACTCGGAAATTCGTTCACATAGACTCGATTCGAAGTGTAGTTTAACGAGCGGTTTTACACTTGAACTTCTTTTTCAGTACATACATAGAGTGATAAAGCTTCTTAGCATAAGATGATGATCCTCATCATCTTCAGAAAGTCCAGTCTAGATTAGATCCCACTTCTTTGAATCTTTCACCAACAACAAAAGGTAATGAAAAAAGATAACAGTGAATCAGTAACTTCCCTCAAAACATCGCAGGGTTCATCTGGAGCTAGGGTTTCGGAAGAGAGAGATGGAAGAGAGCAGCGGTGAAGGGGGCAGAAGAGAAAGGTGGAGGTAGGGATTGAAGGGTGAAGGTTTGAGGGTTCAATTTGGAGGAAGAGAATAAGGGTTCAATTTGGGGAATCGAAGGGATTTAGAGATGGGGTTCGTGGATTTGGGGGCTGGATTCTACGGGGTGCGATGTGAAAGAGAGAGAGAAAGGAGCTGCAAAGATGAGGCAGGGGAAAATGTCACAAATACCCCTACTTGTAAGTGAGAAAAGTGGATCGAATGTGAGCCCTTCGATCATGATTATGATCAAAGTGGAGATCGGATGGCTGACGAGGAGTGCATGCAGCAGTGCACAACCGAATGGCTCTCTCTCTATTTATACTAGTAATATACAGGTGCGATGCACATATTAATTTTTTAATAAAAAATTTAAAGTAAAAACTTTGATTTACACGTGCGATGCATGTCTTAATAATTATGATTATATATTTTTAAAAGTAATGTGAAGACTATAATGGGAGAGCTGAAGTTGCACGTGCGTTGCACGTAAGTATGTAGATTTACAACTCTAACTCTTCCATTATATTAGTTATTATAAATTAAATTATAGATAGATGGATAGATAGATAAGTAATAATTTACAGGTGTGATGCACATTTAATATATTAAAAAATTAAAGAAAAAAAGTCTGACGTAGTGAGGACTCGAACCTGAGACCTTCTTCATATTAGTTATGCACGTGCAATGCACACGTTAATAGATTTACAATTTACAAATGACACTAAAGCCTTCTTCCCTTGTAGTATTAGAGATTTGAGATTAGAGATATATTAAGCCTATTATTATGAGATGGTGAGAAGAGCCCTTATCGTGAACAAACGATCTCAACCATTCAATTGCAATATGATGGTCGAGATCAGCTCAGTCCAAATCAGTGTGATGCCATTAGTTTGTGGATTTTTTACCAAAATAGGTCACTTTTTCAAACTAATTTTCAAAACAGACCACTTTCGAAACTAATTTTCAAAACAGATCACTTGCAGTTCCCAACTGCGTCCTATTCTTTTTTGTTGATGCAGTTGGCAACTACGGTCTAAGTATATGTCACAATAATTCAAATCCAACACTTGTGTTAAAATAGTGTTAAAGAGAAAACTATGTTCATCTTAGACCACAGTTGGCAACTGCGTTCTTGATTGCAATAAGTTCGCAGTTCCCAACTGCATTCCTAATTCAATCTTTCATAGGGTCCAATTAGGAATGCAGTTGGGATCTGCCAGCTTAGTGCATCAAGAACGCAGTTGGCAACTACGATTTAAGGTGAACATAGTTTTCTCCTTAACACTATTTTGACACAAATGTTGGAGTTGGATTATTGTGGCATATACTTAGACAGCAGTTGCCAACTGCGTCAACAAAAAAGAATAGGACGCAGTTAGGAACTGCAAGGATCTATTTTGAAAATTAGTTTCGAAAGTGGTCTATTTTAGAAATTAGTTTGAAAAGGTGGCCTATTTTGGGAAAAAAAACCGTCTTAGTTTGTGGGGGCAAAAAGGGAATTTACCTACTCTTCTCTACCTTTCTCACCATCTCATAATAACATTCCATCATCCCCTTCTGCTTCCCATTTCACTTCGAACGCAACCCTAGCTCCACGATTCTCATCCTCACCTTCAGTCCCCCCGACGCCAAAATCCACCCCGACGCTCCTCCCCGCCGTTCGACGCCCTCGAACTCCCCTCCCCCAAATCGAACTACCTTACCTCATTTCTCCTCCCCGACGCTCAACGCCTCCAAACCCTACCTCAAATCCCGACACCCCAAACCCTACCTTCCTCCATCTTCCCGCTCGAAATCCTCCCCGGAAACCCAAGTCGACGGCGACCCCGAAAACCAAGCTATTGCGTTCATCCAAGAAACTCTCAGGTATTGAATTCTAACCCTAGTTTTCGTTGGTTCATGAATTTTATTGTTTTGATTAATGGCTAGAGATTAGTAATGTGAATTGATGTATGTAATTGAATAGTTTAGTTCTCACAAAAAAGATTAGTGTGAATTGATTTATGTAAAATTAGCTTGGTTAGATAAATTGATGCATGTAAAAATACCTTAGTTTCTTAAATGACGAGTTAATGTTTTAATGTCAAATGGACCGAGTCACAATCAGAGTTGCTAATCTTTTAGAATTGAGTTTCAACCAAAATCATATACTAAGTGTATTATATGTGGCCTATCAGAGTTGCTAATCTTTTACAATTTTAATTTTGTGAGTCGCAGTAGGTAGTAATTCAATTCATATCTTTCATGTTAAATTATTGTTGTATATAAGTGTTGGCAGTTTCCTTCACAAAACCAAGTTTACCTTTCCCTTTTTTAGTCCCACATCGGTGGTTAACAATGTCATATGAGTGGATATAATACAAACCACTCTTTATCCCATTGTAGTCTAGTGTGGTGTGGAGAGAACCCGTGGGCCACACGTGCGCGCCGCCGCCGCCGCCCGACCCAGTTCGGTTCGGTTCGGCCTGCGTAGTGGGCACGGGTGTGCGCGCCCGCATCTGCGGACACGAATGCCGATCCGAAATTGCTCTTCGGGTTCGGGTTGAGATCCAAAACTTATTTTTGCTGTTTATTTCTTTTCCTTTGACTAATTCTTCCTGAACGTTGGATCAATTTTCTCAGATCCGATTTTTCTGGCTTTCTTCTCTCCCAACGTTCACACGTTTGTGTGTATTTATATTCCAAACACCCTACCGTTTTGCTACTACTGAGAAATACCGCATCCCGCATCAGATCCACACAGAAAGTATACGTTCTTTCCTCTTCGCTGCTTTCGCGATCCGCAAGCGCAGCAACCAGTTCCATTCGCTGCTTCCGCTCCTTTCTTTTTCACCGTCGTTCTGGGCAAGGCTAAGTTCGGGTCATCTCTCGACGTTGTGTGTGACAACGAGACGCCGGTGATACCGGGGGTTTTACCACTAGGAGCATCTGCGAAGCGTCTGCACATAAGGCCGCGGATCAACTTTTAGGGCAGTGCGTATCGCGCGACTTTTCTATAGGCCGGTAAATCTGTTTTTATTTCTTTTGTTTCGACAGATTAACAAGAAAATTAGGGACATTTTACACAACAATCTAAGAGTTGACACGTATTGTTAATCTGATTAGTTTATCATATATTGTTAACTAAGAACAGTCATCTTGTTAATCTGATTAGTTTAGCATAAATTGTTAATTAACAACAGCCATATTGTTAATCTGACTAGTTTACCATATCTTGTTAATTAAGAATAGTCGTATTGTTAATCTAATTAATTAAGAATAGTCGTATTGTTAATCTGATTAATTAAGAATAGTCATATTGTTAATCTGATTAATTAAGAATAGTCGTATTGTTGATCTGATTAATTAAGAACAGCCATATTGTTAATCTTATTAGTTTATCATATCTTGTTAATTAAGAACGGCCTAATTGTTAATCAGATTAAATTAGTATTTATTGGTAATTAGCACATACATACTGTCAATCTGGTTAGTTACCACATTTAAACAAAATTGCCTTTGTTAATCTGTCAATTAAGCATATACATATTGATTAACTGATTAATTAGCACATATAAACATAATTGCTTATTGGTAATCTGTTAATTTAGTACATTCTGTTAATTCACTTCATTATTAAATATTGTAAGGGCTAAATAAATAAATAAATTATTAGTAAAATCCGAAGCTTTAATACTATCTTCGTTAATCACAATTTCGAGACAGATAATTAAATTTTGTTGCATCACTATAGATTCCATACTGTAGAATATCTATAGCTTTAAAATCCTTACATTATTAACTTATTGTTAAATCACAAAATTTGTTGGCACCAAATTTGTGTTATTAGATTCACTTTAATATTCTCAAAGCCTTGAATACTTCTCGCTGTTCATTTGTTTTATCAGCTTGCAATTTGCTAGTATAATTAAGTGTATTGTTGTATTGTGAATAGCATTACTACCTTCATAACAATATCAAGACTTTTATTAGCTGTGGTGCTAGATATTTCTTAGTATCCGTTAAACATTTAGATAAAGGAATAGTTATTAATTTTGCAAATTCCTTAAAAGAAATCTAAAGGTCTTAAAAGGAAAGATAAATTTGGGAACAAGCCTAAAGGGTCCTTCTGTCAACCGGGTGTAAACAGCCCTAAGCGACACGGTATTTAAGCGTCTTCGGACCACCGCTAGCTGGGAACCGACTCCTACAGCTAACCCAAGTTAATCAGAACTTGATAGACTAAAGATTTGTTTAGGTTAATTAGCAAAATCATTAAACTATTGTCTAGAACCCGCGATACCTTTATTGAGTAGCTACAGTATTATTTCTGCAGCCTCTAGACTATTATACTTCTAAATCATGATTGGGAAAGAAGAGACCGCTTCTGCAAAGCCGGCCAAGTTTGATGGCACCCACTTTAAAAGGTGGCAGCATCAGATGAAATTCTGGCTCACTACCTTAGGACTCCTTTTTTGCAATTGATGGATCCACACCCAACACAACTGAGTCTGACAAATTTGAGTCCACCAAAGAAGTTTCTGAATCCACCTTTTCATCTCAAACTCCTAAGGAATCCGCTAGTTCCCAAAAACCAAAAACCCCTAAGGATATAGACTTCCACTGTTTTCATCGAATCCTAAGCGCCTTATCTGACTCCCTTTATGACATATTCTTTGAATATAAAAATGCTAAAGAACTTTGGGATGCTTTAGACGATGAATATGGTTGTGATGATGCTGGAATTGAAAGATTCAATTCTTCAGCTTTCAATAGGTATTTCATGGTAGATAACAAACCGATGAATGACCAAATCCATGAATTCCAAGAATATGTGAGGCATATTCAAGCAAAAGGAACAACCTTTTCTACTGAATATAAGATAGCTTGCCTAATAGACAAACTCCCTCCTTCTTGGTCTGATGTCAAGAAGGAACTCACTCATACTCAAGGTGAGCTTACCTTTGCCCAAGTCCTAAAGAAGATTAGAACAGAAGAACAACTTAGGCTTAGGTCAAACCCTAAAAATGAGTCTAAAGCAAAGGTAAACCTTGTAGTGTTAAACCAAGGCAAATCCAAACCTAATAATCCTCACAAACCTAAGAAAACCTCCTTCAAGAAAAAGAACTTTCAGCCTCATCACCAGAATCACCAAAACCACCAAAATCGTCAACACCAGCAAAACCACAGGACTAGAAACTTCGGTCAGACTCAGGACCAACAAAAGTTTTGTTTGGTGTGTGGAAGAACAAATCATCTATCCTTCAATTGCTTTCATAGGAAGAAGGAATCAATGAAGACTCCTTATAAGGAAAAAGGCTCTACTAAACCAGAAGCCAACATGATTCTAAATGGATCTTCTAGTTCCTTCAGGTCAGTGTCTTTCCAACCATCTGTTAATATTTCTTACCATTCTGATGACTGGTGGTTGGATTCTGGAGCTAATGTTCATGTTTCATTTGATCACTCCTGTTTTTCAAACTATCAGGAATCATGTGGAGGAGGCATAACCCTAGGAGATGGATCAACGGCACAGATTGTAGGAAGAGGAAGAATAGACCTGAAGATGACATCAGGAAAAAATCTAGCTCTTCATGATGTACTTCATGTGCCGTCAGTTAGGAGAAACTTAGTTAGTGGTTCCCTTCTTGTAGCGTCAGGTTTCAAAATTGTAATGGAAGCAAATAAAATTGTATTTTCTAAGAATGAATCTTTTATTGGGAAAGGATATGTAAAGGATGGTCTTTTCATTCTCAGCACTATAAATAAAATATCTGATCCTTCTCCTGTTGTTTCAAATATAGAATCTTCCAATGTTTGGCATGGTAGACTAGGTCATGTGAATCTGGGTTCTCTTAAAAGGATGATGAACTTAGATCTTATTCCCAAGTCTCCTGTAGATAATAAACACAAATGTGAAATTTGTGTTCAAGCCAAACATTCTAGACTGCCTTTCAAATCTATAGAGAGGAATTCTGATCCTCTAGAACTAGTTCATAGTGATGTTTGTGACTCAAATAGAGTTTTGACCAGAGGCGGTAGGAAATACTTTGTCACCTTTATAGATGACTTTTCTAAGTATTGCTATACCTACCTTCTCAAAACCAAAGATGAAGTTCTAGATAGATTTAAGGTTTTCAAATCCGAAGCTGAGAACCAATTAGAGAAAAAGATTAAGATCCTTAGATCTGATCGTGGCAGAGAGTATACCTCAAACGAAATGACTAACTTCTGTGAAGAACACGGAATAATTCATTAGGTGACTGCTCCTTACTCACCACAGTCTAACGGAGTTGCTAAAAGAAAGAATCGAACTCTGTTAGACATGGTGAATGCCATGCTTCTCAGCTCAGGAGCTCCTGATAACTTGTGGGGAGAAGCCTTATTGTCAGCCTGTTACATCCTAAACAGGATCCCTAGTAAGTCAAAGGATAAGACTCCTTATGAATTATGGAAAGGCAGAACGCCTAGAGTCCATTACCTTAAGGTCTGGGGATGTCTAGCAAAAGTAGGAATCCCTGAATCTAAAAAGAGAAAGATTGGACCTAAGACTGTAGATGCTGTGTTCATAGGATATGCCTTAGATAGCAATGCCAATAGATTTTTAGTGACTCATTCTGAAGTAAATGAAATCTCTAATAATACCATCATAGAAGCTAGAGATGCAGTTTACTTTGAGAATATATTCCCTTTTAAAGATAGAATTTCTTCCAACCCCTCCAGTTATTTCCTGTCTCCTTCTACCAGTTCCCATTCTCAGCCTTCTAGCTCTCAACCTGATCAAGACTCAGAACCTCGAAGGAGCAAGAGAGGTAGGATTGAAAGAAATTTAGGTGAAGATTTCTTCACTTATTTGATAGAGGGTGATCCCTCAACTTACGAAGAAGCAATATCTTCTCCTGATGCACCTTTCTGGAAAGAAGCTATCAACAATGAGTACAACTCCATTATGGAGAACAGTACTTGGCATTTAGCAGACCTGCCTTTAGGTAGTAAACCCATAGGCTGCAAGTGGATCTTTAAAAAGAAACTTAGAGCTGACGGTTCAATAGAAAAATACAAAGCTAGATTAGTAGCCAAAGGTTTCACCCAGAAAAAGGGATTAGATTATTTTGACACCTATTCTCCTGTAGCTAGGATTGCCTCTATTAGAACTCTTCTAGCTTTAGCCTCCATTCATGACTTGATAATTCATCAAATGGATGTAAAGACAGCCTTTTTGAATGGAGACCTAGAGGAAGAAATCTACATGGAGCAACCTGAAGGTTTTATTGCTAAGGGTCAAGAAAAGAAAGTTTGCAGGTTAGTAAAATCTCTTTATGGCCTAAAGCAAGCTCCCAAGCAATGGCACAACAAATTTGATAAAGTTATTTTAGAATATGGCTTCTTACCAAATGAGTATGATAAATGTATATACTCTAAAAATACTGATGGAAGTTGTGTCATTATATGCTTGTATGTAGATGACATCCTTATTCTAGGATCAACACTTGAGTTAATAAATAATACTAAAGATTATTTATCTAGCATGTTTGATATAAAAGACCTAGGAGTAGCTAACCTGATTCTAGGAATGCAAGTATCCAAATCCAAGGAGGGTTATACTCTCTCCTAAGTACATTCTATTGAGAAAATGCTAAGAAAATTTGAGTACTTTGATAAGACACCTGCTCGTACTCCTTTTGACAGTAGTATCATTCTCAAGAAGAATGAAGGTTCACCTGTAGAACAACATAGATACTCTCAAATGATAGGTTCTTTTATGTATATATCAAATAGAACTAGACCTGATATTGCATTTGCTGTTGGGAGACTTAGTAGATATACTAGTAACCCAAACCGGTCACATTGGTCAGCATTAGAAAGAGTATTTAGATATCTTAAGGGTACTATAGATTACAAACTTCATTATTCTAGACACCCTGATATCATAGAAGGTTACTCAGATGCAAACTGGGTAACTGACTCACATGATGTGAAATCCACAACTGGATATGTCTTTACCTTAGGAGGTGCTGCAATCTCCTGGGGTTCATGTAAACAAACCATCATAGCTAGAAGTACTATGGATTCTGAAATGATAGCTTTGGATACTACTTGTACAGAAGCTGAATGGCTAAGAAATTTGATTATGCATATACCTGTTACTAATATTCCTGTTCCACCTATTTCCATAAACTGTGATAATAAATCTGTTATAGAACTACTAAAGCATGATTCTGTGAATGCTAAGATGAACAGGCACCTGCAGCTGCGCTTCAAGTCAATCAAGAGCCTATTAGGCAAATATGTGGTTCTTGACTATATAAAGTCAGAAAAGAACCTTGCAGACCACTTAACAAAGGGTCTGTCTAGGACGTTGATCCTAGAATCATCGAGGGGGATGGGGTTAAGCCCATAAGTAAGTCACCAGCAGTGGCAACTCAATCGAGTCTGACTGGAGATCCCAAGAAGCCGGTTCAATGGGTAGAAACAAGTTGGACTTCGGTGACTATTATGGAACACTGACTCAGAGATTAAATTCTCATAAATTAATGCCCAGGTGGCTGTACGAGGTTGTACAATGATATCCCATCCCTATGGTGACAGTGTTCCTGTGTGATCTGGTTAGGATGAGTTCTAAACTCTTAATAGGTCCAAACATTATTATGTAGGGTTGACTCCGATCACCAACCCTTTGAGGACTTACCTATATGAGAGGTCGTGAAGGCCGCGACTATGGGACAGGGCGATCCCAGACAACTCTCATGAATATGGAAAAGTGCGCATGGCCATTCAAAAACGCCACCCGATAGACCCAAGAACCTCTAGCGTACTATGTGTGCTATTTTCTGAATCTGAGTCAAGAAGTCTGATTCAAGGCGTAGTCCATCAAGCACTTCTTCAGACAAAGACAATAGTCACTACGTGAGATTCAAGGCTGTAGTCCATCTCATCTATGCATAGTATACTCTTAACCAGAACTTCTACATCATTATTCTTTTGTTATCACTGTCTTTGGAACTTGGTTTTGGGGGGGGATTATTGGCAGTTTCCTTCACAAAACCAAGTTTACCTTTCCCTTTTTTAGTCCCACATCGGTGGTTAACAATGTCATATGAGTGGATATAATACAAATCACTCTTTATCCCATTGTAGTCTAGTGTGGTGTGGAGAGAACCCGTGGGCCACACGCGCGCGCCGCCGCCGCCGCCCGGCCCGGTTCGGTTCGGCGCGCGTAGTGGGCACGGGTGTGCGCGCTCGCATCTGCGGACACGAATGCCGATCCGAAATTGCTCTTCGGATTCGGGTTGAGATCCAAAACTTATTTTTGCTGTTTATTTCTTTTTCTTTGACTAATTCTTCCTGAACGTTGGATCAGTTTTCTCAGATCCGATTTTTCTGGCTTTCTTCTCTCCCAACATTCACACGTTTGTGTGTATTTATATTTCAAACACCCTACCGTTTTGCTACTACTGAGAAATACCGCATCCCGCATCAGATCCACACAGAAAGTATACGTTCTTTCCTCTTCGCTGCTTTCGCGATTCGCAAGCGCAGCAACCAGTTCCATTCGCTGCCTCCGCTCCTTTCTTTTTCACCGTCGTTCTGGGCAAGGCTAAGTTCGGGTCATCTCTCGACGTTGTGTGCAACAACGAGACGCCGGTGATACCGGGGGTTTTACCATTAGGAGCATCTGCGAAGCGTCTGCACATAAGGCCGCGGATCAACTCTTAGGGCAGTGCGTATCGCGCGACTTCCCCATAGGCCGGTAAATCCGTTTTTATTTCTTTTGTTTCGACAGATTAACAAGAAAATTAGGGACATTTTACACAACAATAAGGTCTATGTTATACTCTAATCTTGATGTTTACATGCAATGAGCATGGAAGCATGTTTGTTTGTAATGATGGGGAGAAGAGTGCATGTGATTCTCACTCACAGGAAGTGCTTCATTCTCACTCATTTTAAATGTACCCCTTGCTCTTTTATTTTTGGGTTGGAACTAGTTGGAACTAGTTGGCATGGCATAATAATGCAGCCCCAGCGATAACCTGATACCTGATTTGAGCAAACCCTGTATATTGCAATTCATGATTCACATGAAGCACCTGCAGCATAAAGAAGAAGGAGGAGGAGGAGCAACACAAGTACCTGCAGTTGCAATAGAACGAGCAGGAGGAGGAGGAGGAGGAGCAACACAAGTACCTGCAGTTGCAATAGAACGAGCAGAATTTCAAACCTAGGAGATTTGAATGCTGAATTTTTGTAACATCAAAATCGAATACTTTTGTAATTTCATGCAATCCAAGCTTTTTTCAAGGTTGGAACAGTGTTTTTTGTGATTGACAGTGTTTTATTACAGTACTCAGATAGATGAAATGCAAGTATAATGCTTGGTTTTTTAACTGTTGATCTTTTGTGAACTTTGTGAGTTTTGACTTTCCATAAGATCTTGGCATTCACCGCTTTATAGTGTGGAGAATTTCTGGATCTTCCATTTTGTTTCTTATTATGAAGTGTTTTGATATTACAGTGTTTTATTACAGTACTCAGATAGATGAGCTTTGGAGAATTTTAAATGCTGCTTGTGAGGGGCTGCAAAGCGAACCCGCTTATTAGCAGCTGTTCAAGGGCAAACTGGACTGCAACGTCAACTAGTTTCAACTAGTTATTTTACATAGACAAGGGTTGTAAGTACTTGGATCTGACATATTATTTATACAGACAATCATTATTTGCTAGAGAATAAACAAACAAAAGGTTCAATCATAGAATCCCATTAATTCAAAATGCAGACGGTTCTGTTGCTCACCCATTCACTTGTACCAGAAATGTACAACCGCACCAACAGCGATAAGCTTTATTCATTATCAAAAGTTTATGAAAAACAAGTCACATTATTAATCATGAGTTCTTCCCCTTGGGTCAATATTATTTCACTATTTTTTTACAATTCAATCTGACAAAATTTTCTAGTTCCAGGTCACAACAAAATGTCTAATGATACATGAAACACCCTACATTCGTAGCATAAAAACTACAACGGATCTTCAAATCTTCCGTATAAAAAGAAGACCACTGAGATCTAGAAGTAGATTCTATCATCGGAGTTTGGCAAGCTTTTCAGCACATCTCTTGCATAATAATGGCTATCACATTTATGGTCAGTTAGAATTCTATGGAAATGTTCTCCTGCTCCCCTCTTCCAGAGTGTATATAGGATTCTCTACGGTTCTCACTTCCACTGCCCTCTTAGAAATTTCTCTTCAAGAAATATAGCGTTCCAGGGGAGAAGAGCTCTTCCGGCTTGGGGCCGTCCAGTTTAACCGTAGTTCTTGCATAAGAACTTGGCTTCTTCCTCCGTTGCTGCAGGGTCCCGTCAAGCTTAACTACGGTTCTAACATCTGAACCTCGGTTTTGCTGTTGTTGCTGCTGATTTTGGTGTGGGAGCAAACAGATAAATTTGTAGATTTTTTTGGAAACAAATAAGACAAACCTGTTGATTTCTGGCCGGAGTTTGACTATTTCTCGCTACTGCCGTTAACCTGCAAAAAGTTCGATACACCGGGATGGATCCTGGCGACGAACCCTCCGACACTCAAGTCAGTAATCAGGAAAATTATGAACGAGCGCTTTTGTCAAAAAATATTGATTACTTTTTTTATGGTGGGGGGATAGGAGTATTTATAGTCGTTTTTAGAGACAGCTTAGAGATAATCATTTATCCCTATGTCCCGGTGTTTTTGGATAAGATGTAGAGTTTAAATCGTTTTATGATAAGAAACGGTTTAAACCATCTCTTAGGGATAACCATGAATTTGAATTACTCTTTAAATGACCCAGACTGGTTTGTAATGGGTTGTCACCCTGACCCAGTAAGACAGACCCTTTTTTTGGTTATTAGGCTTGGAAAAGACCCAGTTCCCTATTCAGACCTGTTTGTAGGTGAAATTACCGTTTTACCGCTGAGAGCTTTAAAATTCGTGCTCGATTTGAACAGTCCCGATTTGGTTCTATTTTTAGCCATATCACAAGTCCCCCACTCCTGAAGATTGAGTGTTACAGCATTTGAAGAGTAGTTCTCCCGTTTTCAATGGCTTATAGAATTTATCGGAGTTCTCGGGAGAGTTTGGATCTTGCTCGAGGTGTAACATTGTTATTCTGAGTTTGTAAATGTCACGCCCCGCTTCCCCAAATACGAAAATATGAGCACGTAACGAAGGCCCAGCGAATGATTATATATCATCCATAAGCTGTAACAGATTAACTCAACAATATACAAGAGAATACAATCACGCAGGAAAAGAATAACCACATAAACAATGTATAAACTCCAAATATTCATGAAATAAATTCACCAAATAATAATCCAACATCTGAGATAAAAAAAACTTCGGGTCATAAAATCTCGGAATACAAAGTATGATAAAAGCAGTATAATAAGTAAATAACAAGAGATAGCTATAGCAGTCTAATGGTCCAGCTCCGATCTTCAGAGAGTTTGCTCACCAATTTCTTCTGGTATTGCTCCTTCAGTACCTGTAACTCTTGATCTAAAAAGAAAGAAAAGAATGTCCTTAGAGCAATTCGTGAACAACAAGTAGAAAAACAGAGGATAAAGGAAGCATGAATGTCAAAGAAAAGGGGCAGGATCAAAGTCAAAGAACATAGCAAAGGCAGGCAATAATATCAAAGGTCTACAATTAATCACATATGTTATGAGTAATGTCAAGTCAAGTTCAATACAGGATTAAGAATGAGATGATAAATGCAGGTTATTAATCATTTTATTAGCCTATCTAGTGCACGTACTACTGCGTCCCATTCCACAGGTTCGGCGCAAACACACAGTGAACGTTTTAGACTGATGGTGAATTCACGGATCGTGTACTCGGCATTGATAAAAAATAATTTTACAATCAATAATTAACATTCAATAATTTTCAATCAATACTTCTCCTTCCATGACAATATTTCTCCTCCTTCCATGACAATACAATATAACAATAAGGCCTTGCCGAGTACATTTTGCGATCGTTCACTATCAAGTCTACCCATAATACCCCGACTTGTTAATAGTTTATTTTCATCCTATGTGAGCAAGCAAAAAAGTGTCAATATTGTAAGATACTAAGTGTGACTAATTCTACTCGTTATAAACAAATCATGAAGCAAACAAATTAAATTAGCATAATTACATAATCAGGACAACATGACCTTGCTGTACAAAAACACAGGTTACCGCTACTACAGAGAAACAAATCTGGATCCGTCAAAAATTCAAGAAAGCAGAATCTCTGCCGGTTCCAGCAAATATATATATGACATATGAAAGCTACGGGAACTAGGGTGAAAATTCTATTCTTTTCAGATTTTATGTTCAGACCGCATGTTGTAAATTGTGTTCACCTATTTGTTTCAGGTTAGAAACTCATCAATTATATTTATAAAAATTCAGGGTAGTTCCTACACATGTCTAGGTTCAGCCAAATTCAGATTTTTATTTTATTGTTAACATGGTCAAATAAATTATGGAACAGCAAGATACACATGCATTTGTAAATCTGAAAATTCTAACACAGCTGTACTAAAATGATGCAATCTAGCAGATTACACATCGAAATTCAAATCCACAAAAAGGGTAGTAAACTAGACGTTTGAGGCTAAATTTCATGTTCAGAAAGTTATTTCAAAATATGATAGCAACATGGTCGAAAATCTGATTTAAAAAGAAACAACTAGCAGTCTAGAATATATTTTGACATGGATAGGCAATAATTAAATTATACAACCATATATTTCATGCAAATTAATAATCAAAGTGTTCTTGGGTGTTTAACATGCATAATTTCAGTTTTAAGATGCAATTTCTCAGGCATGGTAATCAATTCATTTAATCACATTCTAACATGTCTAACACATCAAACAAGTCTACAATATGGATTTAGTTATTTTCATGTAAATGTGCATATGCATGAAACAATAGGGACTAGGTTTTGATAAAAAAGATCGGCATGATGTTAAGAATATCTCGGGTTAGCTCGTGTAAACCCTCAATTGACTTAACAGAATTTTAAATAACAGTTGATAAAGGAAAGGACTAGATCTAGTTGCAGAGATCAAAAGAATCTTGAACAAAACAAAATAGTAGTTCAAGAAGAGACTTTCCTGTTAATTAGTAGATTCGAATAACTAGAATAACGAGCACGTGCGAGTCACGTGCAAAACAACAACAGCAACTAGGATCCCCTAGTCCACAAAACACCACACAGCAAACACACCAAGATCAGTCCCTTCAACTGCCGAACACCAAACAGCAACTCTAGATCCCCTACTCCACAACACAGCATACACCGAAACAGCCAATCCCTCTTTGTCTTCTTCCTCACTTTGACAGAGAGAGAGAGAGCGGGTGGGAGAGGAGACGCGACCACGGTGGTGGCTGGCGACAGCAGCGGCGACCACGACAAGGGCGGCGACGGCGGTGTTGCGGTCGGGAAGCGACACAACGACTAGGCTTCGACTCTCGACAACGAACTCTGTTTCTCGACGAAACAGGGGAATGGGAACTGCGAGGTGCTCGGCCTGGACGACGATGACGACAATGATGAGGGGACCTACGGTGGATGCAGGGGTGCACGGAGGGCGAAGACGAATGGCGGCGAGGAGATGGGTAATTGGTCGACTGGAGGATCGGCGATGGCGACGGGACGGAGACATCGACGGGAAAGATGGTGATGGTCGGAGGTGACGAGGGCGGCTAGGGCGACAAGGAGAGGGGTCGAAGGTGGTGGCCGGCGTGAACGGGAGGAGCAATGGGCTGGCTGGCTGTTGGGTTCAGATGGAAATAGAGAGGGAGAGAGAGTCGGGGTAGGGAAGAGAGAAAACGGTGGAGAGAGAGAGAGAGCGAGAGAGAGAGAGAGAGAGAGAGAGAGTAAATTAATTAGGGTTAGTAAATAAGGTATTTATAGGGATTAAAAAATTGGGGTTTTGGGTTGCGGGTTTTGGGTACAGGTTCAGGCTCCAAAAAGAGATGAACAAGCCTAAAACAATGTGATGAACATAAAGCAAAACAACTCAAACTCAAATCACGAAGAGCAAAATTTGTGATATGGCTAAAAACGAGGTTAAGTCGGAACCGTCCAAACCAGGCACGAATCTTGAAGCCCGGGGGTAAAATGGTAATTTTACTTACAGCCGGGTCCGAAGCGGTTATTGGATCTCTGCTCCAAAGATCCAATAACCCGCAAACGGATCCGCCTCAGCTAGGTATGGGTCCCGACCCGAGACGAACCCAAATCAGTAGAATAGAATTAGGGTATCTGATTCAGCCAAATCAACGGCCCTAATTCAAATCTATCCTGTCACCTGGAAATCAGGGATCACATTCCTTATCTGGTTACGAGGATTTTATTCCTTAACAGATTCACAGGGATTACATTCCTAATCTGATCCCCAAAGACGCCTATGAATAGCCCCCATCCATGTCCGTTATGAGGTAATCAATCTTTTGCTAGTTAAACGCTCTTTCATAATCATTGCTGGTTACTGACTTGAACGTCGGAGGGTGCGTCGCCGGGATCAACCCCGGTGTCTCGCACGTTTTGCAGGTGAACGGCGAAAGTCAGCGGTCAAACTCCGACAGAACGGGTTCAGGTTTGCTGTTCAGATTTTCCAAGAATCCACAAATACTATCTGTTTACCCCCACACCAGATTCAGCGGAAACAGATTGGCGCCGTCTGTGGGAAAATCAAACAAATAGTAACCTCTCCTATTCCCGTCGGTCAGATCTTCTCCAGCCATGCCGCCTAGAAAGGTAAGATCCAGGGGGTCCAACCGAGGACCCAATCCCGTTCAGCAACAGGAAGTCCCCCCTCAACCCGCTTAACAGCAGGGGCAACTTCCACCTCCAACCGAGAACCCTCTCCAACAGCACCTGACTCCTCCTCAGAATCAACAACCTCCTAAGGGTCCCAACTCGCAGAAACAACCTCTCCATCCGGACCACGTCTCCATCCACAATGCCTCTTCGGATTCTATGGCCTCCCACAATCCCCGAGCTTCCGACCTTCACAACACCGTCCTCAATCGGCAGAAGGATGAGGATCTTCGCCGCCGTCTGGATGAAAAGCGGGCCCGAGAGGGAGCCTCCCTCCAACACCATCCGGATGAGCGATCTCCTCGCCGCCGAGAATACAGAAGGTTCCCTATCCGAAGGGGGCGGAGAGAGTCCCCCGAGCATTACAGAAGAAGACCACACTCCCCTGCCAGTTGGCAACAGCCTAGGAACGATGAGGCACCCATCACCCGTGCCGAGTTCCAGCAGTTCCAAGCGACCGTCCTACAAGCTCTCAATCTCCGTCCCAACACCAATGCTCCAAAGATCCCCTATCCTCCTCCAGTCCGAAGTCCTCGCCGACGGTCCATAACTCCTCCTCTGGCTCCTAATCACCAACAACACAATCATAGTCCTCGCCGCTCCTAGGACTACTGTCGCCGTGGTCCCCACTCCCCTTCCTATGAAGACGAGTCCAGAGGCTCGTTTGATTATCACCGAAGGGACGATGCTCTCTACCGTCGTCTCCACGAAATGGAGAGGCGCATCGGCAGAATGGACAAGGACAAGGAATCGAGAGGAAGAACCGTCCGCCCCAGCAGACCTCCCTTCTCCCGGACCATCATGGAAGCTCCCATCCCCAGGGGTTTCAAGCCTCCGCAATTTGAAACTTACTTGGGGGAATCGGATCCTGTTGACCACGTCGAAAGCTTCAAGACCTTGATGCTAATCCACCAGGCTTCCGACGCCTTGCTTTGCAAAACCTTTCCCGCCACTCTTAAGGGTTCGGCTCGGGAATGGTACTCCCGCCTCGCCCCCTCTTCCATTTTCTCTTTCGAGCAGTTCGAAACACTCTTCATAACCCACTTCGTGAGTAGCAGACGCACGGAGAAGACCAGCATCTCGTTACTCCACCTTCGTCAGGAGAGGGGAGAAAAGTTGAGGGACTATGTAAGGAGGTTTACTGCGGAGGTCAGATCCATCGCCTTCCTCGACCAATCAGTCGCAGCCGTTGCATTCCAATCCAACGTTCTCAATTCCAACCTTCGCTCGTCCCTCACTAAAAATCCCCCACATAACTTTGCCGACCTTCTCCTTAGGTGCGAGAAGTATATTCGAGCTGAAGAGGCCGAACATCTCCCGGGCTTCGGAGGATCTGTCTCCGGGACGAAAAGAAAGACAACTGAAGAGGAAGGGAAGAAGAAGCTTCAAAAGGACAATAGCGGTCAGCGCCACCCTCGCCCCAGGTTCGAGAAATTTACTCCCCTCACTACCAATGTCTCTACCATTCTGATGGAAGTTGAGAAGGAAGGGGTCATACCTCCTGCTCCGAGGATAAACACCCCATCCAAGAAGAGGAATAGAGAGAAATGGTGCCACTACCACCGGGATCATGACCACGACACCAACGACTACCGGGCGCTGAAGAACGAGATAGAGGTCCTCATCCAGAGGGGATAGTTGGCCAAGTTTATGAGGACAAATGACCGGACCGATCACACCACTCCTCTGCCTCGGGGGGCTAACAAGCAATCCGAGCGACGCGATGAAACCCTCGAGTTCGAGGAGGATCACGTCCTGCATCTTATCCATGGAGGCCCCATGGGAGGCTCTTCCAACTCTTCTCGAAAGGCCTTCGTCCGAGAGGTCAATTCTGTTCATGGCGTCCGTCCCCCCAAAGGCCTCGGTGTCCCGGTCACATTCTCAGATGAAGATCTCGAGGGGGTTAGGACTCCCCACTGTGATGCACTTGTTATTGATCTTCGTATGGCGAACTTCAAAGTGTAGAGGATCCTAGTAGACAACGAAAGCTCCGTGAACATCCTCTTCCTCTCAGCCTTCCGAGGTCTTCAACTATCTCGGGACCGTCTTAAACCGGCCAGCTACACTCTCCACGGGTTCACGGGAGTGCCAGTAACTATCGAAGGGGTCATCACCCTCGACGTAACTGCTGGCAAAACTCCTACCACCCGGACCGAGCCGATGGACTTTATGGTCGTTGACGTCCCCACTGCTTACAACGTCATCCTGGGCCGACCCGGTCTAGTCGCCTTAGAAGCCGTGTCTTCGGCGTACCACCTCAAGATGAAATTCCCTACCCGGGCAGGAGTAGGGGAGGTCAAGGGCAACCAAGAGATGCCCCGGAAGTGCTACATGACTTCCACCGGGGGTCCGGTCCTCTCCCTCGAAACTTTGGAGATCCCATAGGAGACTGATCGACCAACGTCCGAGCCGGTGGACGAATTGGAAGAGGTGCTCTTCTCGGAGGATGATCCAAGCCGAAAGTTCCTCGTTAGCAAGACCCTCCCGTCTGTCCTATGCTCCGACATAGTATAGTGCATTCGGAGAAACCGCGACCTTTTTGCCTGGTCCGCCGCCGACATGCCAAGAATCTCCGAGGAGATTTTGGTCCACCACCTCAGCGTTGAACCGGGATCTAAGCCGGTCCAACAGAAGCGACGCAAGTTCGCCCCCGAGCGACAACAGGCCATCAAAGAAGAAGTCGATAAGCTTTTAAAGGCTGGTTTCATACAGGAGGTTAACTACCCAGAATGGCTTTCCAATGTAGTCATGGTGAAGAAGTCAAATGGGACTTGGAGGATTTGTATCGATTTTACCGATCTCAACAAGGCTTGTCCCAAGGACCCCTTCCCTCTTCCGAGTATCGACACTTTGATTGACGCCACTTCGGGTCATGAACTCCTCAGTTTCATGGACGCCTTCTCAGGCTACAATTAGATCTGGATGTTCCCCCCGAATATCCCGAAGACCTCGTTTGTGACCGACTAGGGCCTCTACTGTTATAGGGTGATGCCGTTCGGATTGAAGAACGCTGGTGCCACTTACCAGCGCCTGGTTAACAAAGTCTTCCAGAGCTAGATAGGTCGCAATATGGAAGTGTATGTCGACGACATGCTTGTAAAAAGCATCCGAGGTACCGACCATGTCGCTGACCTGCAGGAGGCGTTCGGCGTACTGAGAGAGCACAACATGAGGCTCAATCCAAACAAATGTGCGTTCAAAGTCTCATCAGGAAAGTTCCTCGGCTTCATGGTCAGCCAACGAGGAGTCGAAGCTAATCCAGAGAAAATCAAGGCCATATTAGACATGGCCCCGCCTATGAATGTTAAGGAAGTTCCGAGGCTGACAGGCCGCCTAGCCGCAATAGGTCATTTCCTCTCCAAGTCCGGGGAGAAATGCCTCCCCTTCTTCAAGGCCCTCAGTGGGGCTAAAGGTTTCGAATGGGGTCAGCAGCAGCAGGAGTCGTTCGACCAGCTAAAGGCTTACCTCGTCAACCCTCCTCTGCTCAGCAAGCCCGTTCCAGGCGAAACCCTATACCTCTACTTGGCTACTTCCGAGCAGACCCTTAGTGCCGTTTTAGTAAGGGAAGAAGACCAGACTCAAAGGCCCATCTACTATGTGAGCAAGGTGCTCCGCGATGCCGAGCTTCGCTACCCAAAGATAGAAAAGATGGCGTACGCTCTGATCATGGCAGCAAGAAAGCTTCGCCCCTACTTCCAGTCCTATTCGGTGGTCGTCCTTACCAACCAATCGCTGAAACAAGTCCTCCACAGACCTGAGACCTCTGGCCGCCTTATGACATGGTCCATCGAGCTAAGCCAGCACGACGTCTCATACCAGCCCCGAACTGCGATCAAAGCTCAAGCCTTGGCAGAGTTCATTGTCGAAACCACCATTTTCGAGGTCAGCCAGGTGTCGAATGGACCCCTATCTGGATAGGTTTTGTGGACGGTTCCTCTTGCAACGAGGAAAGCGGAGCTGGGATCATTCTGGCAGGCCCAGATGACTTCATCCTCCAGTATGCCCTCCGCATGAACTTCAAGGCCTCAAACAACGAAGCAGAGTATGAGGCACTAATTGTCGGCCTCAGATTGGCCCGAAGCGCAGGGGCACAATGCCTCCGAATCTATAGTGACTCTCAACTGGTGGTGAATCAAGTCTTGGGCGATTACGAGGCACGAGACGATCGGATGGCAAAGTACCTCGCTAAAATCCAAGCTCTCATGGCTTGTTTCGAAGAAGCACTCATCCAGCGAATCCCCCGAGAAGAGAATTTCCAGGCCGACGCCTTCTCCAAGTTAGCCTCCTCCTCCCTCCAAGGTCTCGAGCAGACCATCTTGATCGAGGTTCTCTTGAAACCAAGTATAGAAGACGAGACCCTCGATTCAGTGGAGTCGCTGCCGGTCCTACTGCAAGATAACTGGATGAAACCATTGGTGGAATTCCTAAGGGACGGGCTCCTCCCTGAAGACCCTAAGGAAGCCCGCCAAGTAAGAACCAGAGCGGAGCGGTACACCCTAGTCGGGGGGATCTTATACAAACGCTCCTTCTCGCAGGTGGACGGCAGGCCGTACTTGAGGTGCCTCTCCCCAGAACAAGCCGACTACGCCTTACAGGAGCTCCACGAAGGCATCGGCGGGGCACATTCGGGGTCCAGATCCCTTGCTCGGAAAGTATTGAATTACGACTACTTCTGGCCTACTATTCTCCAAGACGCCGAGCGACACGTTCGGCAATGCGACTCTTGTCAGAAGTATTCAAATATTTGTCACCTCCCACAAGCTCAGCTCGCCTCCCTATCAAGTCCCATCCCCTTTGCTATGTGGGAGATGGATTTACTAGGGCCATTCCCTCCAGCTCCGGGCCAGTTCAAGTTCTTAGTTGTAGCGATCGACTATTTCTCGAAGTGGATAGAGGGCGAGCCTTTGGCAACAATCACAGAGAACAAGGTACTTCAGTTCTTCTGGAAGGGCATCATCTGCCGATTCGGTGTCCCCCGAGTCCTACGTAACAGACAACGGAACCCAATTTAGTGGGGCTGCATTCCGAGCTCTGTGTGAGGACCTCGCCATCCAGCAACGTTTCTCCTCCGTCTCCCATTCGCAGTCGAATGGTCAAGTCGAAAATGCTAACTGGCAGATTCTCGTCGGCATTAAGAAGAGATTGGACAAGTGCTCCAAAGGTTTATGGGTCGATCAGCTCCCCAACATGATGTGGAACTACCGCACCACTAAACGGACCCCCACGGGAGAGTCCCCGTTTAACCTCACCTATGGGTCCGAGGTGGTGATCCCTCTCGAGGTCGAAATACCTTCTCCTCGCCTTGTAGCCTACAGCGAAGAGCAGAACGCTAGAGAACTTCGGACAAACTTAGACCTGATAGACTAGCTGAGGGAAAGAGCATCAATCCGCCAACAGAACTATCGGAGGAGGATCGAGTTGGCATATAACAAAAAGGTCCGACCTACCGATCTCAAAGAGGGGGACCTAGTTCTCAGAAAGCTAGCTGTCTCCTTCCCTAGTCAGAAGAGTAAGCTTGCTTCAAATTGGGAGGGAACCTATAAGATCACGAAAGTAGTTCGGCCTGGAGCTTACCGTCTCGAAGACCACGAAGGCAGAGAAATCCCTAGGACCTGGAATGCCGACCATCTTTTGAAATACCAAGAAAGTACCCCGGCACCTCTCTAAGTACTTCGGGATGTCGAATCGTTCCTCTCCTACCCCCTGTATCTTCTCTCTTTATTTCTCATATGTAATAACGGCTCGCAACTCAGAAGCGGCCGATTAATAATCTTCAATAAAGAGTTTTCTCATGCTTTAATTGTACAAATATATCTCTGCTCTTTGCTCTTCACTCTAACGATGGTTCCGAGTCCAACACTCGGCTCGATTCTACTTCGCAAGTTCACTCTTAAGCGAGCCAGAAGTAGGTCGCCGTTCGGAACTGCTCCGACAGCCGTTGAACAACTCTAACGATGGTTCGGAGTCCAACACTCGGCTCGATTCTACTTCGCAAGTTCGCTCTTAAGAGAGCCAGAAGTAGGTCACCGTTCGGAACTGCTCCCACAACCGTTGAACAACTGTAACGATGGTTCGGAGTCCAACACTCGGCTCGATTCTACTTCGCAAGTTCGCTCTTAAGCGAGCCAGAAGTAGGTCGCCGTTCGGAACTGCTCCCACAGCTGTTGAACAACTATAACGATGGTTCGGAGTCCAACACTCGGCTCGATTCTACTTCGCAAGTTCGCTCTTAAGGGAGCCAGAAGTAGGTCGCCGTTCGGAACTGCTCCCACAGCCGTTGAACAACTGTAACGATGGTTCGGAGTCCAATACTCGGCTCGATTCTACTTCGCAAGTTCGCTCTTAAGCGAGCCAAAAGTAGGTCACCGTTCGGAATTGCTCCCACAGCCGTTGAACAACTCTAACGATGGTTCGGAGTCCAACACTCGGTTCGATTCTACTTCGCAAGTTCGCTCTTAAGCGAGCCAGAAGTAGGTCGCTGTTCGGAACTGCTCCCGCAACTATTGAACAAGCCTAACGATGGTTCGGAGTCCAAACGCTCGGCTCGACTGTGCTAACTAAGTACCCCGAACCGAGCTGACGAGGAACCGACCTCCACATATGGAGAAAAATTCCGCCGAACCGATTTCACCGTTAGATCATCTCAAAATGCGTACTAGAACTTGATGAATGGATCAGGTCGTGCCACGTATCCACAAAACGATAAGATAGTGTTTTCTTGAAACTCATGCCTCCCACCTCGTGATACGTGCCATGATCGTGATCGACCGTCCAGATTGAGCCACGTGTCAACGGCATGTTCGGAGTCCGACGCTCGGTTCGACTTCACCCCCTTAGTTTCCCAAATCGAGCGGCCGAGGAATGCATACTATCGAAGTATGAAGTCGCCTCGGTATACTCCGAGCAAAAGTCGAAGTTCTACAGCTAAGGCAAGAATCCTACGGCTAAAACACTCGAACAAGCTAACTATTGGTCCTTATAGTTCGTTTCGAGAGTAAGACAACTACGGCACAGCATTGGGCGGACGAACTTCGATTTCATTGAAACAACTTGATAAATTTACAAGGCAAGAAGTTACAGCAAAAAAGCAACTTGATAAATTTACAAGGCATGTTGTTACAACGAAGAAGACGATGCAAGAAATCAAAAGCTCGACACAACTCGTTCAACGCCTCCTCGGAATAGGGACGTTTCGATTCAGAGACACTCGGGGTTTTCGTCTTTTCACCTCCGAGCTCGTCTCTAGGCCGGCGAACTGGAACGCTTCTTCGCAGCTAACCCGAACAGTGGCTCCGATCGAGGCTCCGCTCGAGCTAACAACAACACCGCTTTGTGCATCGGTCGCAGTCCGACCAGCGACGAGAGGACGAGTCGCGAGCTCGTAGAAGGAGATACCTCGCTCTCTCTCCTCGCGAGTGCACGAGGTGCTGCGGACGTTAGTCTTCACGGGCCGAGGCTTCAGATGAGCTACCTCCTCCTCGAGCTCAACGATCCTGTCTTTCAAAGTGTCGTCTTTGACCAGATTCTTGAATCGAGGGAGCTTCGCCGAACCCGGATACTCAGCACTATCGGATATAATGCGACGCAAGTTGGTCACCTCGATACTCTTGTCGATCGTGACCCTCTGCAGCTACTCGACATTCTTCGCGAGCTCATCTCGCTCGGCCAGCACCGAGGCTAGCTCTTCCTCCTTCGCCGAGAGCTCCTCCTCGACTATCCGGAGGTGATGCACCTCGGCCAGCAGCTCGCTGTTCTTCTTCTCCACGTTGAGCGACACTCTCATGATCAGCTCGATTTCACCCTCGAGGCGAGCCTCGCGAGATTGCTTAAACAGCTCAGCACGACGCCGAGCTGCTGCGGTATCTAGGACATGTTCGAGGATCTGAAATACGAGAACATCACAATTGGAAGACTACAGACCAACCCAAATACTTGGACAAATTTGAAATAAAATTTTTATTCATAAAAGAAGAGGCGGTGGCCAGTCCGCAAAAAGGCGTTACATTTTTTGAAAAGAAAAAACAAAATTACAAAAAGACGAGGAGATCAGAGGTCCACCTGCGTCGTCGGCTCGACCACAGGCGCTTCACCAGACGGCCCCTCATTCCTCACCCCGGCCTGGGGGTTGGTCACCGCAACCTCGGGGACCACCTCCTCGTCGTCGTCGCCCTCTTCCTCGTCACCTTCCTCCTCTTCACCTCCTTCCTCTTCGCCATCTGATGCGGATCCGGGCCACAGCCTGTAGCTGACCCGCTGAAAGCCGGGGACGCGGTCCTGGACGTGGTCGAGCGCCCTCTGGTAGGACTTCTCCATGTTCGAGGCCATATGCGCCTTCGCCTCGGCCTCGACCTCGGCCCTGATCTTCGCCGCCAAGGCGTCCTTCTCCGCCTTCGCTTCCGCCAAAGCCTTAGCCGATGCCGCCAACTCCTCGGCAGCCTTAGTGACCTTGGCGACCTCTTCGGCGAGCCGCCTCTTGGCTCGCTCCAGGTCCTCCTCAAGGTCGGCGACCCGGACCTCCAAGCCGTCCGCGCGCCTCTGCTCTGCCTCGAGCTGCCGAACCGCCCTCACCTTATCCGCCCTGTCCTTATCGCTCGTGGCCTTCAACTCCTTCTCCTGTTCGGCGAAAGATTGAAGGAGATGGCCGAAGTGACAAGTAGCCTGCCAAAGGAAAGCGAGAAAAAGAACAAAATAAAAGCCGGACAGCAGACTTAAGAAATTCCCAAGGAAGAGTATGCAAAACTTACCGACACAAGTGACCGAGCGACTTCATAGGTGTCGTCGCCAACCGTCCCCACCTTCAGAGCGGCTCGATCCTTCGGGGTCGCCAGGTGCCTGACGGCTTGCATGCACATCTGCGAGTCCTCGAGGAAGCCGTCGTGGTTCTTGACTCGCCAGTCCGGGACGAACAGCTGCTTGTGCTGCTTGGTCAAGATCACCTTGGCCTGAGGGGTAAGGGGCGGAGCCTGGAGCGACAACACCGCTGAAACGTCGAAGGCCCCCCCGGCCATGGCAGATGCAGCAGGAGCCGAGGGATCGGCGACAACGACTACCGCTGGCGAGGAGACCTCAACAACAGGGGGAGGCGAAGCAACTGCCGAAGCAACCTTAGAGGGCCGACCAGACGAAGCTTTCGTGCTCGGCCTCTTCCTCTTCCTTCCGTCGGCGACTTTGCCACGCTCGTTCATCATCCCCAAAAAGTCCATCTTCGGCGCTTCTGATCCAAACAACGAACAAACAGCAAGTTAGCAAAACGAGCTAAAAACTTGGAAAAAATAATAATATGTTACGAGATGTCAGGAGCGTACTCGGGTCGATCGGACTAAGGCCTGACCCGTGTAGCACCTCCTCGGTCATTTCCCTCTAGCTCAACATCGGGAGGGCCATGATCTTCCCCACCACTTCTTCCTCGATCGCAGACTGTTCCGGGTCGGCCCTCGCAAACTTTGGCACCTCTACTTTCCACCGAGTTGGAATCTTCAGCATCGATGGCTCCTTCAACAAAAAGAACTTCACCTTCCAACCTTTGATCGAGTCAGGGTTCTCTATAATCCGAACGCCTTTCCTCGGCGCTAAGTAGTAGCGATGCTCGGTCTTGTGCATCTGGTGGACCCGATACATGCTCCGGAAGATTGTCAGGTCAGGCTCGACCTCGGCGTTGCGGCACTGTAGCAAGAAGGCGTTCACATGGTACCAGGTGTTCGGCATGAATTGAGTCAGCGCAAGGCAGTACCACCCGAGGACCTGTAGCACGAAGGGGTGCAGAGGAAAGCACAATCCGGCGTTCAGCGAGTCGTAGTCGAACATGCACATATCCGACGACGACAGTTTGGAATTCGCTCGCATCCCAGGGCCAGAGAGGATCAGCTTGTACTCCGGAGGGATGGAGAACCCTCTTCTGATCCGGAGTAGGTCCTTCTCGGATAATACCGATGCAATCTCGTCCGTCTTAGTAGTCTGAATCGGGTTGTTCTCCTCGTAGACTGCCGACCTACCTATGATCGCCTTATTCATAAGGTCGCCCTCGTATTGCCTAACTCCGGCATGGCCAGACAGCACACTTGGGTACCGACCCATCTCGGGGGCTCGCCTCTCGGTCTCCACGATCTCCTCGACTACGGAAGATCGACCCACAGCCTTCTTCTTCTTCCTCCTCACCTCGGCCACAGACGGCTCGGCCACCTGCTTCCCCTTTCTTCGGATCTCCATTCGTCTCCTCTCCTCGGTGCCACTATCGTTCGAGGACGAAGCCTCACTCCCTGAGTCTACCCTTGACATCTCTAAAAAAGCTAAGGCAAATAAAGCTGACCTTGATGTGACGCGGTCTTGAAGTGACGTTCACGGTCGGAATTAGTTCGCCGGAAATCGCCTGGCCCACGCGACAGCTAGCACAACCGCCTTGGAGCAAAAATCACCGCTAGCGGAGCACACAGAGAGTAAAAGTGAACTTGGAGTGAAAAAGTGAGAAATGAGCTCTGGGCTGGGGGAGTGAGGATTTATAAAGGCAAAAGCGACGTTTGGGCTTCCTTGGGCATTTAATAGCCCACTAAGGGAAGGCAAAGCGCCAAAACGAAGAGTTGCGACGTTTCAAAACAAAAATTCCATAATCGCTTAAGTCAATGACTCGGCCACCGGTGTGCATGGCCGAGCTGCCGAACTGCTTGGCTAAGCAACCGAGCTACTGGGTCAGAGGGTGACGACTGTTCAACAAGGTTGCTTCAAAACAACTCCATCCCTCGGCATGCAAACACCTCGACGTGTCACCAAAAGACCGTTCTCACTGAGCCGAGGGGACGAGGCACCGACCCTCACATATGGAGAAAAATTCTACCGAGGCTAAATCACCGTCTGATCGTTTCAAAATTCGTGTCAGATCTCGATGGACGGTTCAGATATCACCACGCCCACAAAACGACAAAATAACGTTTTCTCGTGATCTGAACCCTATCCTCGCGATTCACGCCATGATAGACGCTCCAGATCCAGCCACGTGTACCTTCCGAGCTCCTAGCCACCGGCGTGCCTAGCCGAGCTACCGAACAACTTGGCCAAGCAACCGAGCTACTGGGTCGAAGGGTAGTGACGGTTCAAAGTCTGAACTCTTCAAAACTTCTAACTCCATTCCTCGGCTAACAACACCGAGCTGCCGAGTCAAGGAGACGAGGAACCGACCCTCACATATGGAGAAAAATCCTACCGAGGCTAAATCACCGTCGGATTGTCTCAAAATTCGTGTCAGATCTCGATGGACGGTTCAGATAGCGCCACGACCACAAAACGACAAAATAATGTTTTCTCATGATCTGAACCCTATCCTCGTGATTCACGCCATGATAGATGCTCCAGATCCGGCCACGTGTACCTTCCGAGCTCCCGGCCATCAGTGTGCCTAGCCGAGCTACCGAACAGCTTGGCCGAGCAACCGAGCTACTGGGTCGAAGGGTAGCGACAGTTCAAAATCTGAACTCTTCAAAACTTCTAACTCCATCCCTCGGCTAACAACACCGAGCTGCCGAGCCGAGGAGACGAGGAACCGACCCTCACATATGGAGAAAAATCCTGCCAAGGCTAAATCACCGTCGGATCGTCTCAAAATTCGTGTCAGATCTTGATAGACGGTTCAGATAGCGCCACGACCACAAAATGACAAAATAACGTTTTCTCGTGATCTGAACCCTATCCTCGTGATTCACGCCATGATAAATGCTCCAAATCCGGCCACGTGTACCTTTCGAGCTCCCGGCCACCGGTGTGCCTAGCCGAGCTACCGAACAGCTTGGCCGAGCAACCGAGCTACTGGGTCGAAGGGTAGCGACGGTTCAAAATCTGAACTCTTCAAAACTTCTAACTCCATCCCTCGGCCCACAATGCTGAACTACCGAGCCGAAGGGACGAGGAACCGACCCTCACATATGGAGAAAAATTCTGCCGAGGCTGAGCCACCGTTGGATCTTTTCAAAATTCGCGACAGATCTTGATGGATGGTTCAGATAGCGCCACGACCACAAAATATTTTCTCGTGATCTGAACCCTATCCTCGTGATTCACGCCCAGATGGACGCTCAGGATCATGCCACGTAGTTCGGCAGATCCAAAGGCTCCGAGCCAATTAGCCGAGCCGAGGAGCCGAGCGGCCGACCCTCGCATGCGGAGAAACTATCTGCCGAGGAACATGGTTCGTCCGATCACCCAGAAAACCACGCTCAACGCAGATGGAGGGCTCAGATCACGACACGCCATAAATCTGTATTAAAAATTAGTTTTTATTTATTTTAATCGTTTTATCTATTTAAAAATTGCGAAAAAATTACTAGAAATTCGGGAAAATTAACCAGAAATTCTAGGAAACAATTGTGAATTCGGGAGTATATTTTTGAGCCCCTGAACGAACAATTAAGGCCTAGAACGCGTTGTTGAGACCCCCAAACGACTAGTTAACACTTTGCAAAATTAAATACATAATCCGAAAAAATAGATAAAAATCACCAAACATCAAGAAAAGTTCAAGGACAACTAAGAGTGCGACCAACCTGAAGAATCACCACACTACCTCCTTTACAGATTCAAAGCCTTCCATTTGGACTCCGACACAACTTCACCAGCCATTAAAACAGTAAAACTACTCCTCAAAGGCTGATCAAGCTTAGTCTTTGGGAGTGGGGGGCTCGTGATATGGCTAAAAATGAGGTTAAGTCGGAACCGTCCAAACCAGGCACGAATCTTGAAGCCCGGGAGTAAAACGGTAATTTTACTTACAGCCGGGTCCGAAGCGGTTATTGGATCTCTGCTCCAAAGATCCAATAACCCGCAAATAGATCTGCCTCAGCTGGGTATGGGTCCCGACGCAAGACGAACCCAGATCAGCAGGATAGAATTAGGGTCTCTGATTCAGCCAAATCAACGGCCCTGATTCATATCTATCCTGTCACTAGGAAATCAGGGATCACATTCCTTATCTGGTTACGAGGTTTATTCCTTAACAGATTCACAGGGATTACATTCCTAATCTGATCCCCAAAGATGCCTATAAATAGCCCCCATCCATGTCCGTTATGAGGTAATCAATCTTTTGCTAGTTAAACGCTCTTTCATAATCATTGCTGGTTACTGACTTGAGCGTCGGAGAGTGCGTCGCTGGAATCAACCCCGGTGTCTCGCACGTTTTGCAGGTGAACGGCGGGAGTCAGCGGTCAAACTCCGGCGGAACGGGTTCAGGTTTGCTGTTCAGATTTTCCAAGAATCTACAAATACTATCTGTTTACCCCCACACCAGATTTAGCGGTAACAATTTGCAATGAGCCAAAAATAGAAGAAATGAGAACGGAATGATTAAAAGAAGATAAATGGACCCAAGAAAAGCAAAACTATATAATAGAAAGAATCCAGATACAATAATCAAGAAAGAAAATAAAAAAACAATAGAAATCCAAAATAGAAAAAATATGGAGAAATAATTAGTATCGTATGGTTTATAAAATAAAATAATCATATTCATAATAGTAACAACAACAACAATAATAATCGCAATAGAACTATAATAATAGTAATACTAATTAATCTCAATAACAATAAGAATAATAATAATGACCATGACAATAAAAATAATAATTCTAATGATAACAATTAATAATAATCATAACAATAAGAATAAAAATACTATCAATAATAATAGTGACAATAATAATAATAATAATAATAATAATAATAATAATAATAATAATAATAATAATAATAATAATAATAATAATAATAATAATAATAACAACAATAGAAATTATTAGAGCAATATCATTGTTGCCGCTAAATTTGGTGTGGGGGCAAACAGATAGAACTTGTGGATTCTTAGGGAAACTGAATAGAAAACCTGTGTACCTGTTCCGTCGGGCGTCGATCGTCGTTCCCGCCGTGCACCTGCAAAAAGTGCGAGACACTGGGGTTGTTCCCGGCGACGCACCCTCCGACGCTCAAGTCAGTAATCTAAAAGACTATGAGAGAGCACAAAAATTGGTGAAAGATTGATTACCTCTTAATGGAGATGGGTGGGGGGTATTTATAGGCGTCTTTGGGAACGGATTAGGTATGTAATTCCTGTGTATACAGATAAGGAATGTAATCCCTAATTCCCAGTGAAAGGATAGATATGAATCAGGGCCGTTGATTAATATTAATCAGAAACTCTAATTCTATCCCGCTGGACCGGGTTTGTTGCGGGTGGAAACCCGCACCCAATTGTGGTGGGTCCGTTCGCGGGTTATTGGATCTACGAGAAGGAGACCCGGTACCCGCTTCAGACCCGTTTGGTAAAATTACCGTTTTACCTCTGAACTTCAGGATTCGTGCCCACTTCGGACGGTCTTGATTAAACCCCTATTTTTAGCAATATCACGAGCCCCCCACTCCTAAAGGCTGAGGAGAATCAGTCTTTGAGGAGTAGTTTGACTGTTTTAGTGGCTAGAGGAGTTGTATCGAAGTCCGAATGGGTGTTTTTGAAGCCCAAAGTGGATGGTAAGGTAATTCTTTCTTCTTTCCCGAAGTCCTGTGGTATATCAAGTTTTTATCTATCTTTTCAGACTATTTATCTAATTTTGCGGTGCGTTAGCTAGTCGTTCGGGGGTTTTAGCTGTACATCCTAGGCAATAATTGTTCATTCGGAGGCTCAAAAATGTCCCCCGAACTTTCCATTATTTCCTAGAATTTTTAGCTAATTTTTCCGAATTTTTAGCAATTTTTCGTGATTTTTAGATAAATAAAATGATTTAAATAAATAAAAATTGATTTTTTAATACCTATTTATGACGTGGCATCATCTGAGCCCTTGATCAGGGCAGAGCGCGAGTTTCGGAGTGATCAGACGGTCCCTGCTCCTCGGCGAGTTTTTCCGTCGTATACGAGGGTCGGTACCTCGGTACCTCGACTCGGCTTGGTACTTCGAGGACCAGCGCCTCGGCTCGGAGAGTTAGTGCCTCGGCTCGAAGAATCCGAGGTACGTGGCATCATCTGGGCCGTCTATTTCAGCGTGGATCTCCATAAAACGCTATCTTGTCGTTTTGTGGGCGTGGCACGATCTGAACCGTCCATCAGATTCTGTCGCGAATTTTGGAGAGATCCGACGGTGACTTTGCCTCGGGTCGATTTTTCTCCATATACGAGGGTCGGTACCTCGTCATCTCGGCTCGGCACGTCAGGGCTGTTTGGCCGAGGTGCTGAGTTGGCTATTTTGGAGGAAGCATCTCTTGATGGTTCCACTTCTCCGTCCCTAGTGGCTCGGCTGTTCGGCTGAGCTGTTCGGTAGCTTGGCTGAACAAGCCGATGGCGGGCAGCTCGGAAGAGACGCGTGGCTGGATCTGGGCCGTTCATCATGGCGCGCATCACGAGGATGGGGTTCAGATCACGAGAAAATGCTATCTTGTCGTTTTGTGGGCGTGGCACGATCTGAACCGTCCATCAGATTCTGTCGCGAATTTTGGAGAGATCTGACGGTGACTTCGCCTCGGGACGATTTTTCTCCATATATGAGGGTCGGTACCTCGTCATCTCGGCTCGGCACGTCAGGGCTGTTTGGCCGAGGTGCTGAGTTGGCTATTTTGGAGGAAGCGTCTCTTGATGGTTCCACTGCTCCGTGCCTAGTGGCTCGGCTGTTCGGCTGAGCTGTTCGGTAGATCGGCGGAACATGCCGATGGCGGGCAGCTCGGAAGAGACGCGTGGCTGGATCTGGGCCGTTCATCATGGCGCGCATCACGAGGATGGGGTTCAGATCACGAGAAAATGCTATCTTGTCGTTTTGTGGGCATGGCACGATCTAAACCGTCCATCAGATTCTGTCACGAATTTTGGAGAGATCCGATGGTGACTTCGCCTCGGGACGATTTTTCTCCATATACGAGGGTCGGTACCTCGTCATCTCGGCTCGGCACGTCAGGGCTGTTTGGCCGAGGTGCTGAGTTGGCTATTTTGGAGGAAGCATCTCTTGATGGTTCCACTTCTCCGTCCCTAGTGGCTCGGCTGTTCGGCTGAGCTGTTCGATAGCTTGGTTGAACAAGCCGATGGCGGGCAGCTCGGAAGAGACGCGTGGCTGGATCTGGGCCGTTCATCATGGCACGCATCACGAGGATGGGGTTCAGATCACGAGAAAATGCTATCTTGTCGTTTTGTGGGCGTGGCACGATCTGAACCGTCCATCAGATTCTGTCGCGAATTTTGGAGAGATCTGACGGTGACTTCGCCTCGGGACGATTTTTCTCCATATACGAGGGTCGGTACCTCGTCATCTCGGCTCGGCACGTCAGGGCTGTTTGGCCGAGGTGCTGAGTTGGCTATTTTGGAGGAAGCGTCTCTTGATGGTTCCACTGCTCCGTGCCTAGTGGCTCGGCTGTTTGGCTGAGCTGTTCGGTAGCTCGGCGGAACAAGCCGATGGCGGGCAGCTCGGAAGAGACGCGTGGCTGGATCTGGGCCGTTCATCATGGCGCGCATCATGAGGATGGGGTTCAGATCACGAGAAAATGCTATCTTGTCGTTTTGTAGGCGTGGCACGATCTAAACCGTCCATCAGATTCCGTCACGAATTTTGGAGAGATCCGACGGTGACTTCGCCTCGGGACGATTTTTCTCCATATATGAGGGTCGGTACCTCGTCATCTCGGCTCGGCATGTCAGGGCTGTTTGGCCGAGGTGCTGAGTTGGCTATTTTGGAGGAAGCGTCTCTTGATGGTTCCACTGCTCCGTGCCTAGTGGCTCGGCTGTTCGGTAGCTCGGCTGAACAAGCCAATGGCGGGCAGCTCGGAAGAGACGCGTGGCTGGATCTGGGCCGTTCATCATGGCGCGCATCACGAGGATGGGGTTCAGATCACGAGAAAACGCTATCTTGTCGTTTTGTGGGCGTGGCACGATCTGAACCGTCCATCAGATTCTGTCGCGAATTTTGGAGAGATCCGACGGTGACTTCGCCTCGGGACGATTTTTCTCCATATACGAGGGTCGGTACCTCGTCATCTCGGCTCGGCACGTCAGGGCTGTTTGGCCGAGGTGCTGAGTTGGGTGTTTCGATGGTGGGCAGTAGCTCGGTTGCCCAGCTGGGCTGTTCGATAGCTCGGCTCGGCAGACCGATGGCCGAGTTGTTGACTTAGTGATTTGAAGAGTTTTTGTTTCTCGTAACGTTGCCACTTCTCCGCTTGTCGCTTTGGCTTCTTAGTGGGCTTTTTGCGTTTCCCAAGGAGGCCCAACTTGTTAGGGGTTATAAGCTTTCGCCCTCACTCTCAAGCTTATTTCTTACTTTTTACTCTCAAGTTTTCACTTTCGATCTCTAAGTTCTCTGCTAGTGGCGATTTTCTCCCCAAGGCGTTGCCGTTAGCTGTCGCGTGGGCCAGGCGATTTCCGGCGAGAGCACTCCGACCGTGAACGTCACTTCAAGAGGTCAGTTCACTTAGCCTAAATAATTTTTCTAGAGATGTCTCGAGTGAACTCGGGGAGTGGGGCTTCGTCTTCGGGCGATGATGGTGCCGAGGAGAGGAGGAGGGCGGAGATCCGGAGAAAGGGAAAACATGTCGCCGAACCGTCTGTAGCCGAGACAAGGCAGGAGAAGAAAAAGAGGAGGGTGGAGACCCAATCTCCCGTAGTGGCGGTGATTGTGGAGAATCCGAAGCAAGCCCCCGAGATGGGACGATATCCTTCTGTCCTGTCCGGGCATTCGGGGGTCAGGTAGTACAAGGGCGACCTGTTGGAGAAGGCGATCTATGGGAAGTCTAAGATCGTCGAGGAACCTAACCCAGCCCTTCCCACCGAAGCCGACGAGCTCATTTCGTTGTTGTCCGAGAAGGATCTGCTTCGGGTCAGAAAGGCCTTCGCCATCCCTTCGGAGTACAAACTGATCCTCCCGGGTCCCGGGATGCGAGCGAATTCCAAGCTGCCGTCGTCGGATATGTGCATGTTCGACGTCGACTCCTTTAATGCCGGGCTACGTTTCCCGCTGCACCCCTTCGTCCTTGAGATCCTCGGCTGGTTCTGCCTCGCGCCGACCCAATTCATGCCGAACACGTGGCGTCACGTGAACGCCTTCTTGCTTCAGTGCTACAGAGCCGAAGTAGAACCGGATCTAACGGTCTTCCGAGGAATGTATCGGATAAATAGGCAGCACAAGACGGAGTATCGATACTACTTGGGGCCGAGGAAGGGGGTTAGGATTATAGAAAACCCTGATTCAATTAAGGGTTGGAAAGAAAGATATTTTATAGTAAGGGGCGAGGCGATTCGGCCTATTCCGACCCGGTGGAAAGTGGAGGTGCCGAAATTCGCGCGGGCCGACCCTGTTCTGTCCGAGGCCGAGGAGGAGGTGGCGAGGAAGCTAATGGCTCTCCCGCTGTTGAGTAGGAGGGAGTTGACGGAGGAGGTGTTGTTCGGGTCCGGCCTAAGCCCCATCGACCCGAGTATGCTCCTGACATCTCTTTTATTTTCGTTTTTCTTTCAAGTTTTTAGTTCGTCTCGCTAATTTGCTTGTCCATTTTTTTTTGTTTCGATGCAGAAGCAATGAAGATCGACTTCACCTCCATGATGGCTGATAGGTCGAAGTTGGTCAGGGGTAGGAAGAGGAAGAGAGCGGCCGCGGCTACCTCGTCGACTCCGCCGCCCACAGTCGCCTCGACCATCACCCCACCCCCTCCGACTGTTGACGCGCCCTCGGAGGTTGTTGTTGTTGAGGAGCCCTCGTCTCCTGTGGCCCCTGGCGTGATTGAGGGGGCCTTCGACGTGAACGTGGCGCTGTCAATCGAGGCACCACCGCTAACCAGGGATGCCGAGGAGATTCTGACCGAGCAGCACAAGCAGCTGTTCGTGCCGAATTGGCGAGTGAAGAATCATGACGGGTTCCTCGGCAATTCGCAAATGTCAGTGCAGGTCGTCAAGCACTTGGCGACCCCGAAGGATCGAGCCGCGCTACGAGCGGGGACGGTGGGCGACGACACCTACGAGGTGACTCGGTCACTTGTCTCGGTAAGTTTCTTGTTGCTAAGTTTTTCTTTTTTTTTTTCAGTTTACTGCCCGGTTTGTTTAGCGCGCTTCGACGTTGTCTTCGCAGGCTACCTGTCACTTCGGCCATCTCCTCGAGACGTTCGCCGAGCAGGAGAAGGAGTTGAAGGCGGCGAGCGACAAAGACTGGTTGGCGAAGGTCCGGGCGGTCAAGGAACTCGAGGCCGAGCAGAGGAGAACCGAGGCCTTGGAAGTCAGGGTGGCCGACCTTGTTGCCGACCTGGAGAAAGTTAACGGGAGCCTCAAGGCGGAGTCTGCTAAGGATGCCAATGCCGCCGAGGAGCTGGCTGCGGTGACGAAGGCCTTGGCCGAGGAGAAGGCGGAGAAGAAGGCCCTGGCAACGAAGATCCGGGCCGAGGTGGAGGAGGTCGAGGCCGAAGCGAAGAAGCACATGGCCGAGAACATGGAGCGGTCTTATCTAACGGCGCTCGACCATGTCCAAGAGCGGATCCCTGGCTTCGAGCGGGTCGGCTACCGCCTGTGGCCAGGGTCGCCTTCAGGCGACGAGGGGGAGGAAGGCGAAGGCGACGAGGCCGAAGACGAAGACGAGGAGGGGGAGGCCGACCGACCGATGGTGGATGGCCCGGTCGAGGGGGGATCGAGGGGCCATCTGTTAATGCGCCCGTGGTCGAAGCGGCGACGCAGGTGGACCCTTGATCCCCTTGTTAAATTTTTGTAGTTTTCGTTTTTTTTTCCTCGAGCATTGTAATGCCTTTTGCAGACTGGCCACCGCTTTTAATGAATGGAAAATGTTTTGTCTCCGAAATTTGTCTAAGTGTTTGGTTCGGTAGTGTAGTATTTCAATGCTATCCCTTTCTCGTTTCAGATTGCCGAGCAGACCCCTATCACCTCGGCTGATCGGCGCCGAGCCGAGTTGTTTAAGTGATCTCGGGAGGATCGTCTCGAGGGTGAGGTTCACTTGACGAGGAGGATACTTCACAACTTAGAGATTAGGCATAGTGAGGCTTTGGCCGAGCTGCACCATCTACGGATAGTCGAGGCTGAGCTATCCGCTAAGGAAGAGGAACTGGCGCGAGTTTCAGCGGAACGAGATGGCTTTGCGAAGAAGGTGGAAGAGCTGCAAAGGGTGACGGTCGACAAGAGCATCGAGGTGACCCACTTGCGCCGCGTTATATCCGACAGTGCTGAGTACCCCGGTTCGGCAAAACTTTCTCGGTTTAAAGTGATAATAAAGGATGACACACTGAAGGATCGGATCGTCGAACTGGAGGAAGAGGTCGCTCGGCTCAAGCCTCAGCCGATGAGGGCTAACGTCCAGAGCACCTCGTGCACTCGCGAAGAGATCGAGCGAGGGATCACGTTCTATCAAGCGGCGAGCCGGACTCCTATCGTAGGCAAGTCAGCAGCCGACGCCCAGAGCGGTGTAGCGGTGTCCTCAAGGGGTGCTTCGGTTGGGGCAACTGTCAGGGTCAGTGGCGAGGAGGCGTCTCGGTTCGTTGGACTGGATTCGAGCTCGGAGGTCAAGAAGCGCCGACCCAAAGTGTCTCTGAACCGGAGCATACCTCTTCCTCGGAGGTAGTAGACGGGTCGTGTCTTGTCGTTGTAACCCATTTGCAAGCTTTTATTGTTGTAATCCACTTTGTAATTTTGTCCAAGTTATTAATAGAATTGAGGTTGTTTTATCCGAACTGTTCTCTGTTGTCTTCTTATCTGTGCTCTAGTTGCGCTAACTAGGGTAGGCTCGGAATGAATCCGCGAGGCAGGTGTTCGCATCGCCGAACACCTTGGCCTCGGAACTTTCTCTTTTGCTGCGCTTCCGAACCTTGCCCGGTCCCTTCAGGTACGGCTCGGTTCGGCGGCTTAGGCGCAGTTGTTTCTCGACTGCGTCCACATGGCCTGACCGTAGTTTGAAGACCGGGGTGACTTCTGCCGAGCGAAGTGAAGCGATCAGGGCCGTCTGATGTTTGCACGAATCTTGAGGCGGGTCCATTTTCCAAGAAAACACTATCTTGTCATTTTGTGGACACGTGGCTGAATGAGATCCGCTCATCACGCCTTAGCACACCTTATGAGATGATCTGACGGTGGTTTCGTCTCGGGAGGTTTTTTTTTTGCCATATACGAGGGTCGGTACCTCGTCTGCTCGACTCGACAGTCACGGGGCAGGTTGTGATCGGCATCTAACTCCGGCCCGTTTGAGGACGAGCCGGTGAGGTAGAGTTAGGCCATAAGAGAGATCCGATCGTTAGATCAGTTTAAGGGATGCAGGAGCAGTTCCGAATGGCGAGCTACCTCTAGTCCGCTTAAGAGCGAACTTGCGAGGTAGAATCGAGCCAAGTGTTGGACTCCGATCCATTCAACGGCTGCAGGAGCAATTTCGAATGGTGATCTACTTCTGGCTCGTCTATGGACGAGCCGAGGAAGAAGAGTCGAGCCGAGTGCTGGACTCCGAACCATCGTGAGGTTTGTTTAAGGGATGCAGGAGCAGTTCCGAATGGCGAGCTACTTCTAGTCCGCTTAGGAGCGAACTTGCGAAGTAGAATCGAGCCAAGTGTTGGACTCCGATCCATTCAACGGCTGCAGGAGCAATTTCGAACGGCGATCTACTTCCGGCTCGTCTATGGACGAGCCGAGGAAGAAGAGTCGAGCCGAGTGCTGGACTCCGAACCATCGTGAGGTTAGTTTAAGGGATGCAGGAGCAGTTCCGAATGGCGAGCTACTTCTAGTCCGCTTAGGAGCGAACTTGCGAAGTAGAATCGAGCCAAGTGTTGGACTCCGATCCATTCAACGGCTGCAGGAGCAATTTCGAACAGTGATCTACTTCTGGCTCGTCTATGGACGAGCCAGGAAGAAGAGTCGAGCCGAGTGCTGGACTCCGAACCATCGTGAGGTTTGTTTAAGGGATGCAGGAGCAGTTCCGAATGGCGAGCTACTTCTAGTCCGCTTAGGAGCGAACTTGCGAAGTAGAACCGAGCCAAGTGTTGGACTCCGATCCATTCAACGGCTGCAGGAGCAATTTCGAACGGCGATCTACTTCTGGCTCGTCTATGGACGAGCCGAGGAAGAAGAGTCGAGCCGAGTGCTGGACTCCGAACCATCGTGAGGTTAAAGAATTAAAGGCAGAGATGCGACAGTATCGAAAATGTAAAAAACTTTATTTATTAATATCAAATGATCGGCTGCTTCTAAAGTTGCTAGCCATTATTACAATGAAAAAATAAAAGAAAAATCAATACTAGTAACAGGAAGGGAATGGTCCGACATCTCGAGTTACTTAGAGAGGCGTAGTCGCTTTCTCTTGGTATTTCAAAAGATGGTCGGCATTCCAAGTCTTGGAAATTTCTCTGCCTTCAAGATCTTCTAGCTTGTACGCACCGGGGCGGATCACTTTGGAGATTTTGTATGGTCCCTCCCAGTTTGGGGCCAGTTTGCTTTTCTGTCCGGGGAACGAGATGGCCAATTTTCGGAGGACCAGGTCCCCTTCTTGGAGGTCCGTTGGGCGGACTCTTTTGTTGTATGCGAGCTCAATTCTTCTTCGGTAACTTTGTTGCCGTATAGCAGCTCTTTCTCGGATTTCGTCTATCAAGTCTAGGCTTGCTCTGAGCTCCCTGGCATTCTGCTCTTCTTCAAAGTCTATCAAACGAGGAGAGGGTATCCCAACTTCTAGGGGAATGAGGGCCTCGGACCCATAGGTGAGATTAAACAGGCTCTCGCCTGTTGGGGTCCGCTTCGTGGTGCAGTAGTTCCATAGCACGTTGGGCAGCTGATCGACCCACAAGCCCTTGGAGCACTTGTCTAATCTTTTCTTGATGCCTGAGAGGATCTGTCGGTTGGCATTTTTGGCCTGGCCATTGGACTGGGGATGTGAGACGGAGGAGAAGCGGTGTTGTATGGCGAGGTCCTCACATAAGGCTCGGAAGGCAGCCCCAGTGAACTGCGTTCCGTTATCTGTAACTATGACCCGGGGAACGCCGAATCGGCAGATCACATTTTTCCAGAAGAATTGAACGACTCTATGCTCGGTGATTGTAGCCAGAGGCTCGGTCTCTATCCATTTCGAGAAATAGTCGACTGCCACGACTAGAAACTTTAGCTGTCCGGGAGCTGGCGGAAACGGCCCTAGTAAATCCATCCCCCACATTGCGAAGGGGATCAGACTTGATAGGGAGGTGAGTGGTGCTTGTGGACGGCGTCGGATGTCGGAGTATTTCTGGCAGGAGCTGCATTGCCGAACGTGTTGTTCGGCGTCCCGTAGGAGAGTGGGCCAATAATACCCATAGTTCAACACCTTGCGCGCTAGGGCTCTGGAGCCAGAATGAGCCCCGCCAATGCCCTCATGGAGTTCTTTCAGGGCGTAGTCAGCTTGCCGGGGGGAGAGGCACCTTAGGTAGGGCCGACCGTCTACCTGGGTGAAGGAGCGTTTATACAGAATGCCTTCGATTAATACATAACGCTCGGCTCGGGCTCTTATCCTTCGTGCTTCCTTCGGATCCTGGGGGAGGAGTCCGTCCCTTAGAAACTCGACGAGGGGCTTCATCCAATTGTCTTCAAGGAGGACTGGCAGTGTTTCAACGGAGTCGAGCGCATCGTCCTCTATGCTCGGCTTAAAGAGGACTTCTATCAGAACAGTTTGTTCGAGGCCTTGAAGGGAAGAGGACGCTAGTTTGGATAGGGCGTCGGCCTGAGCATTCTCCTCTCTGGGGATTCTATGGATGAGGGCCTCATCGAACTGTGCCATGAGGCTTTTGACTTTAGCCAAGTACTTAACCATCCTGTCATCACGGGCTTCATATTCGCCGAGGACCTGATTGACGACCAACTGAGAGTCGCTGAAGATCCGCAGGCGTTGTGCCCCTGCGTTTCGGGCCATTCCAAGGCCGGCTATGAGCGCCTCGTATTCTGCTTCGTTGTTCGAGGCTTTGAAGTTTATACGGAGGGAATATTGGAGGACAAAGTCATCTGGGCCTGCCAGGATGACCCCTGCCCCGCTTCCCTCGTTACAAGAGGATCCGTCGACATAGACCGACCAGACGGGTGGTCCCTTCATTGCTTGCTCGGAGTCGGGGATAGTTGTTTCAACTATGAATTCGGCCAGTGCCTGTGCCTTGATCGCGGTCCGAGGCTGATAAGTTATATCATGTTGGCTCAGCTCGATTGACCACTTCATGAGGCGGCCGGAAGTCTCTGGCTTGTGAAGAACCTGTTTCAGCGGCTGGTCGGTAAGGACGACCACCGAATGGGACTGAAAGTAGGGTCGAAGCTTTCTCGCGGCCATTACCAGGGCATAGGCTATTTTCTCAATCTTCGGGTACCGGAGCTCGGCGTCCCGAAGCACTTTGCTGACGTAGTAAATGGGCTTCTGAGCCCTTTCTTCTTCTCTGACTAAGACCGCACTAAGCGTCTGTTCGGAAGCTGCCAGGTAGAGGTAGAGTGGTTTGCCAAGTATGGGTTTACTGAGAAGAGGTGGATTGACAAGGTATGCTTTAAGCTGGTCGAATGAGTCTTGTTGCTGCTGCCCCCACTCAAATCCTTTAGCCCCCCTGAGGGCTTTGAAGAACGGGAGGCACTTCTCCCCGAATTTCGACAGAAAGCGCCCTATGGCGGCTAGGCGACCGGTCAATCTCTGAACTTCCTTGACATTTCTAGGAGGGGCCATGTCCAATATGGCCTTGATCTTTTCCGGATTTGCTTCAATTCCTCGTTGGCTAACCATGAAGCCGAGGAACTTCCCTGATGAGATGCCGAACGCACACTTGTTCGGGTTGAGTCTCATATTGTGCTTCCTCAAAACATCAAATGCTTCTTGGAGGTCAGCCACGTGATCAATGCCTCGGATGCTTTTCACAAGCATGTCATCGACGTACACTTCCATGTTCCGACCGATCTGGGCCTGGAAAACCTTGTTGACGAGGCGTTGGTACGTCGCCCCTGCATTCTTCAGGCCGAATGGCATGACTCTGTAGCAATAAAGGCCTTGGTCGGTGACAAAAGATGTCTTCGGGATATCCGGGGGGAACATTCTTATCTGATTGTAACCCGAGAAAGCGTCCATGAAGCTGAGGAGCTCATGTCCCGAGGTTGCGTCAATCAGAGTGTCGATGCTCGGCAGAGGGAAGGGATCTTTGGGGCAGGCCTTGTTGAGGTCGGTGAAATCAATACAGATCCTCCAGGTCCCATTGGACTTCTTCACCATTACTACGTTTGACAGCCACTCAGGATAGTTTACCTCCTGTATGAATCAGGCCTTCAACAGTTTGTCCACCTCCTCTTTAATAGCTAGCTGACGCTCGGGGGCGAACTTGCGTCTCTTCTGCTGAACCGGTTTGGACCCCGGAACAACACTCAGGCGGTGGACCAAGAGTTCTTCGGAGATACCGGGCATGTCTGCAGCTGACCATGCGAAGAGGTCTTGATTGCTCCGGATGCATTTTATAATATCTGAGTACAGGGCGGACGGTAGGGTCTTGCTAATGAAGAACTTGTGGGTCGGCTCTTGCTACGAGAAGAGCACCTCCTCCAACTCGTCCACCGGCTCGGAAGTCGGCCGAGCGGCATCTTGGGGAATTTCCAGTGTTTCCAAAGAGAGGACGGGTCCGAGGGTAGAGGTCATATAACACTTGCGGGCCTGCTCCTGATTGCCCCTTACTTCTCCTACTCCGGCCCGAGTGGGGAATTTCATTTTGAGATGATAGGCAGAAGGGACGGCTTCAAGGGCGGCTAGACCGGGCCGACCCAAAATGACATTGTAGGCTGCTGGGACATCTACGACCATGAAGTCCATCGACTCTGTGCGGGTAGTAGGAGTTTTGCCAGCTGTGACATCGAGGGTAATCACCCCTTCAATATTCACCGGCACTCCTGTGAACCCATGGAGCGTGTAGCCGGCAGGCTTGAGTCGGTCCCGTGAAAGCTTCAGGCCCTTAAAAGCGTCGAGGAAGAGGATGTTGACGGAGCTGCCGTTATCTACTAAGATCCTTTCCACTTTGAAATTGGCCATGTGGAGACTGATGACGAGTGCGTCACAATGAGGGGTGCGGACACCCTCGAGATCTTCGTCAGAGAAGGTGACGGGCACTCCGAGGCCTTTGGGAGGAGGGGTGGTTCGGACTGAGTTGACTTCCCTGATAAAAGCTTTTCGAGAGGAGTTCGAGGAGCCCCCCATTGGACCCCCATGGATGAGGTGGAGGACTCGCTCTTCCTCAAAGTCTGGCGTCTCTTCTCGTTCCGGACGCTTGTTAGCCCCCCGAGGCTGGGGAGGAAGTTCTGCTCGGTCCTTTCTTACAAATTCCGCCAGCTGCCCCCTCTGGATAAGGGCTTCGATCTCGTTTCTCAGAGCTCGACAGTCGTTGGTGTCATGCCCATGGTCCTGGTGATAGTGGCACCATTTCTCTCTATCCCTTCTCTTGGCGGGGGTGTTCATCCTCGGAGCTGGAGGCAAGACCCCTTCTTTTTCGACTTCCATGAAGATGGCGGAGATGTTTGTGGTGAGGGGAGTGAACTTCTCAAATCTAGGAGGAGGTCGGCGCTGGCCGGCATTATCCTTCTGGAGCTTCTTAGCTCCGTCTTCTTCCGTTCCCTTCCTCTTAAACCCGGAGGTAGACCCCTCCCAGTTGGGCTGTTGCTTGGCCTCTTCGGCTCGGATATACTTTTCAGTGCGAAGGAGAAGGTCGGAAAAGTCATGTGGTGGTTTCTTAGCGAGGGAGGAGCGGAGGTTGGAATTGAGGATATTGGATTGGAACGCTGCGGTAGCAACTGACTGGTCGAGGGATGCGATGGTTCTGGCTTCACCTGTGAACCTCTTCACGTAGTCCCTCAATTTCTCCCCCTTCTTCTGACGGAGGTGCAATAATGAGATGCTGGTCTTCTCAGCCCTACGGCTGCTTACGAAATATGTGACGAAGAGGGTTTCGAACTGCTCGAAGGAGAAGATTGAGGAGGGGGCGAGGCGAGAGTACCATTCTCGAGCTGGTCCTTTGAGTGTTGCGGGGAAGGTTTTGCAGAGGACGGCGTCAGAAGCTTGATGGAGGAGCATCAGAGTCTTAAAGCTTTCGATGTGATCGACTGGATCGGTCTCCCCGGTGTAAGTCTCAAATTGGGGAGGTTTGAAGCCGAACGGGACAGGTGCATCCACTATGGTTCGGGAAAAAGGGGGTCGGCTAGGACGTAGGGCCCTCCCCCTGAGCTCCTCTTCTCGGTTTATCTGACCCAGGCGTCTTTCTACTTCATGAAGACGGCGGTTCATGGTGTCATCTCTCCGACGATAATCTGCCGAGCCACGAGACTCGTCTTCGTATGAGGGGGAGCGAGGGCTGCGGCGATGGTAACTTCGGGAGCGGCGAGGACTTGGGGTACGCCGAGAGTTGCTAGGAGGAGGATGAGGAGATGGAGACCGTCGGTGAGGGCTTCGGACTGGAGGAGGGGATGGCACCTTCGGCTCATTAGGATTTTGACGGAGGTTGAGAGCCTGCAGGACGGTCGCTTGGAACTGCTGGAACTCGGCACGGGTGATTGGTGCCTCATTGTTCCTGGGCTGTTGCCGACCTGCGGGAGAGTGCCTTCTTCGGTAATGATCGGGGGACTCCTTCCTCCCTCTGCGGACGGGGGACCTGTGGTACCGGTGGCGAGGAGACCGCTCGCCCGGATAGTGTTGGCGGGAGGCTCCCTCTCGGGCCCACTTTCTTCCAGATGGCGGCGGAGATCATCCTCTTTCTGGCGATTAGGGGCTGTATTGTGGCGACCAGAGGCTCGGGGGTGATGGGAGGCCATAGAGTCAGAGGAGGCGTTGCGGATGGAGACATGCTCTTGATGAAGGGGTTGTTTCTGAGGGTTAGGACCCTTTGGATCAGGAGGGGGAAGGTTCTGTTGAAGCGGGTCTTCCGCCGTAGGGGGAAGCTGCCCTTGTTGAGCAGGATTGTTGGGAACTTCTTGCTGCTGATCAGGGTTGGGTCCTCGGTTGGACCCCCTTGATCTGACTTTCCGAGGTGGCATGGCTGGAGAAGACCTGTTCACCGGGAAGAGGAGAGGTCTCTATTCGTTAGTTTCCCACAGACGGCGCCAATCTGTTGCCGCTAAATTTGGTGTGAGGGCAAACAGATAGAACTTGTGGATTCTTAGGGAAACTGAATAGAAAACCTGTGTACCTGTTCCGTCGGGCGTCGATCGTTGTTCCCGCCGTGCACCTGCAAAAAGTGCGAGACACCGGGGTTGTTCCCGGCGACGCACCCTCCGACGCTCAAGTCAGTAATCTAAAAGACTATGAGAGAGCGCAAAAACTGGTGAAAGATTGATTACCTCTTAATGGAGATGGATGGGGGGTATTTATAGGCGTCTTTGGGAACGGATTAGGTATGTAATTCCTGTGTATACAGATAAGGAATGTACTCCCTAATCCCCAGTGAAAGGATAGATATGAATCAGGGCCGTTGATTAATATTAATCAGAAACCCTAATTCTATCCCGCTGGACCGGGTTTGTTGCGGGTTGAAACCCGCACCCAGTTGTGGTGGGTCCGTTCGCGGGTTATTGGATCTGCGAGAAGGAGACCCGGTACCCGCTTCAGACCCGTTTGGTAAAATTACCGTTTTACCTCTGAACTTCAGGATTCGTGCCCACTTCGGACGGTCTTGATTAAACCCATATTTTTAGCCATATCAATCATTATGTAGAAAAAATAGGAATTTGTTGAAAAAGTCCAAGCAGTAATAATATTTTTGAGGGTTAAAATGTGAATAATTGATCAAGTAGAAATGGAAACAAAGTTTATTCAAAATAATTATAACTATTCTTTAGAAAAATGCTTTAACATAAAATTCAAAATGAATTTAACAAATAACGAGTTTATAAATATCGAGATACAGAAAATACTCAGAAAATACGTATTTGCATTAATAGGGGTTACAGTAGAATACCCAAAATTATTCTCAGAATTTTCTAGACTTTTTGTGATTTTTCTAGACTTTTCTAAATTTTTAACAATTTATAATCATTTTTGAATTTTTTTATTCAATTGCCGAATTTAAATAATTAATTTTCAAAAATTTTAATTAATTATTTTAATTTAATAATTATATTTTCAAAATTTTAAAATTATTTTTTGAAATAATCATTATTTTTAGAATTTTTAATTAATTTCTTTTTATTTTTAATTAATTTTTTCAAAATTTTAAATTGGAAAATAAATAAATAAATAAATATTTACCTGGTGACGTGGCGCAATCATGGGCATTTGATCAAGATCAAGTGCGAATCTTGGCGCGAAGTATTTTCTCCCTATTTCAAGTCCGGATCGGTGGCAAGAATGCTCGGATCACATTTTTGAACTCAGGAGAGGCTTCAGCGGCTTGACGCGTGGCGGTCAATGGTTGATCATTGGCCGTTGACTCTCACTTTTTTCTTTTAATCACGATCATTGACAAGAGTGCTCGGGAGGCAATTTTTTCCTCATTTCGACGTTGGTGACAAGAGTGCTCGGGGAGCGCTGCCAAGGTCCAGAGATACTTCAAGAGAGCGATACGAGGGGAATTTTGACCGTGTTTGCGTTGACTTAGTCAACCCCTCGATTAGCTTTGCGCAGCTGCATTGTAACTGGCTTTCCCAGTGCTACGGAGGTCGAATTGGGGCATGTGACTCTTCATTTCGAAGCTAACTCAAAGATTTTTACAATTTCTCTTCAGAAGTCAGTTAAAGAATCATCTTTCTTCATGGTCAAAATCATCTTGCAACATCTTTGCCTTCACAAAGTTGAGAATTGCTTTGTATGACTCTAGGGGAGATCCGTTCTTGGAGGCGAGTTTAGGGAGCGTCTTTAGACGAGTTAGGCTCCGAACTTGTTGCGAAGAAGGCTGCTCGGGAGGCGAGCGGAGCGAAAAGCATCACCAGGCTGTAGAAGAAAGCCGTTCGGGAGACGAATTTGAGGAGAACTCTAGGGGAGAGTTGAGCTCCGAACTCGTTGAGAAGAAGGCCACTCGGGAGGCGAGCGGAGCGAAGAGCATCACTGGGCTTTAGGAGAGATTCGTTCGGGAGATAAGTTTGAAGAGCAACTCTAGGGGAGAGTTGAGCTCCGAACTTGTTGAGAAGAAGGCCGCTCGGGAGGCGAGCGGAGTGAAAAGCATCACTAGGCTATAGAAGAGAGCCGTTTGGGAGACAAGTTTGAGGAGAACTCTAGGGAAGAGTTAAGCTCCAAACTCATTGAGAAGAAGGCCGCTCGGGAGGCGAACGAAGCGAAGAGCATCACCAGGCCTTAGGAGAGAGCCATTTGGGAGACAAGTTTGAGGAGCAGCTCCAGGGGAGAGTTGAGCTCCGAACATGCTTGTTGCAAAGTTTAACCAATAGCGGGAGTAGTATGAATGTTCGTTTTGAGCCTCGAAACTGCATACTTGCAAGTTGTGAAGGCAATTTTGAACCATGATTGTAAACTCCGAATGGTGAGCTGTTCTGCACTTTCTTGTTTGTAAGCGGCTAAAGCGGCATCGAACCAAGTGTTGGACTCCATACTTGTTGTTTGGGGGTTATCAACGAGTTGTAGGAGCAATTCCGAATGGTGAGCTGCTCTGCACTTGCGTGTTTGCAAGCGGCTAAAACAACATCGAACCAAGTGTTGGACTCCACACTTGTTGTTTGGGGGTTATCAACGAGTTGTAGGAGCAATTTCGAATGGTGAGATGCTCCGTACTTGGTTTTTTGCAAGCGGATAAAGCGGCGTCGAAAAAAGTGTTGGACTCCAAACTTGTCTTTTAAGCTTAGTAAGTTGTGGGAGCAGCCCTGTAGGACAAGCTGGACTCCGAACTTAACGTTTAACGATTCGTAGATGTGACTCAGAGAGATAGAAATGAGGTATTTGCAAGCTAAGTTTATTGAGACAAATTAAGTGGCCGCTTCAATGGGGCGAGCCATTATTACATGCTTTTGACCGTGTTACAAGCATCAGCCTTACTGAAAACTGAAAACCTACTTCTACGATATGGTGAAGGCATTTTGGGAGGAGTTTTATTCTCCCTCTATTGGGCCTCCATGGATAAGGTGGAGGATGGCCACAGGTTCGGAGTCTTGGAACTCGGCGGGCCTCTCGATTCACTTGTTGGCTCCTTGGGGTGGAGGATCGGCCCCATCCTTTCTGACGAACTTGGCCAAGTGTCCCCGACGTATGAGTTCTTCAATCTCCTCTTTGAGAGCCCAACAATCATCCGTGTCGTGGCTGTGGTTCCTATGAAAGCGGCACCACTTATTCCTGTTCCTTTTCTTTCCAGTAGTATTCATTCTAGGGTGACTGCGGAGTAGCCCTTCCTTGTCCACCTCCATAAAAACTACTAATATACTAGCATTGAAGGGGGTGAACTTTTCAAAATGAAGAGCTAGGCGACTTTGGCCATTGTCGTCCCTCTTAAATTTCTGGAACCCTTCTGCACTTATATTCTTCCGTTTGTTCCTGAAAGATGTCTCCTCTAGATCGGGAAGGTTAAGAGCCTCTTATGCTCGGATGTACTTCTCGCTCCTAAGCAGGAGCTCCGAGAAGTCCCGAGGAGGCTTCTTGGTAAGGGACTTCTTGAGGTCGGCATTAGTGATGTTATGCCTGATGGCTACAGAAGCTACCGATTGGTTGAGAGAGGCAATAGACCAGACTTCGGCTGTAAAGCGCCGAACATAATCTCTTAGGCATTAACCCTTTCTTTGACTGAGGGCTAGCACAGATGCACTTGTTTTCTCTGCTCGGCGACTGCTAACAAAGTGGGTGAGGAAGAGCTCCTCAAACTGTTCGAATGAGAAGATGGGGACTGGGGATGAATCGGAGTACCACTCTCGCGTTGGTCCCCTCAACGTTGTTGGGAAGACCTTGCAGAGGAGCTGAGGCTTGATGAATCATCATGAGAGTTTTAAAACTCTCGATATGATCGGCCAGGTCTGACTCCCCATTGTAGGATTCAAAGCGGGGCAGCCTGAAGGTTTCGGGGACCGGAGCTTCCATGATGGCCCTAGAAAAGGGGGGTCTGCTTGATCGAAACTTATTGGTCCGTTGTTCTTCTTTGAGATTGATCTTGTTGAGGCACCTATCCATCTCGTAGAGACGGCGGTGGACCGAGTCATCCATCCGATTGGATCTAGTCGACCCTCGGGACTCTCCTTCATGAGTGGCGGTATGGCTAGGGTTAGGCGCACGCTGATCCTGACTCGTGGCAATATTAAGAGCTAGCATGATATCGTCTTTGTAGTTTTGGAACTCGACCTGAGTGATTGGCGCCCCTCCAGCTCGGCGGTCCCCTGGAGCGGCTCAGCTTATTGGAGTATGATTTCTCCGCCGATGACGTGGCGGGGCCTCTCTTCACCTCCTCGGGGGAGGGGATCTTCTGGTTCTCGGCCTGTGGGGGGTCCAGGCTTTCGTGGCCCCTGGGTGCTCGGGTTGAGGGACTTCCTCAAGGGCTTGCCTTTCATTCAAGTGAGTTTGGAGGTCGACCCCCTACTGACGGTTAACAATTACTTGACGGACGGAGATCCTGCCCAGGAGGGTTTTGAGAATCCATAGAGTCAGTTGATGGATTATGGACCGAGACATGGTCGTGAAAAGGGTGTTGCTTTGGACGACTTCGAAGAGAGCCCCCTAGGGCAGCCCTCCAAGATCGTGGAGGGGCTTGTTGAGGAGGAAGCTATTGGGAAAGGGGTTGTTCAGGCTGTGGTTGCTGAACTTATTGGTCGAGTTGAAGAAGAAGATCTTGGAGTGGTGGAGGAGGAGGAAGAGGATTGGCTCTTCGGATGGAAGCCATTGCTTTTCATTTCCCTTTCGGAGGCACGATTTGGAACCTGCCTTTACTGGTAATATGTGACAGGATTGCTTTTTCATTTTCCACAGACGGCACCAATCTGTTGCTACTGATTTTGGTGTGGGAGCAAATAGATGAATTTGTAGATTCTTTTGGAAACAAATAAGGAAAACCTGTTGACTTCTGGCCAGAGTTTGACTATTTCTCACTGCTGCCATTAACATGCAAAAAGTTCGATACATTGGGATGGATCCCGATGACGAACCCTCCGATAATCAAGTCAGTAATCAGGAAGATTATGAAAGAGCGCTTTTGGGGAAAAATGTTGATTACATTTTTTATGGTGGAGGGAGAAAGGTATTTATAGTCGCCTTTAGAGACAGTTTAGTGATAATCATTTATCCCTATGTCCCTGTGTTTTTGGATAAGATGTAGAGTTTAAATCGTTTCATGATAAGAGACAGTTTAAAATGGTTTAAACCGTCTCTTAGGGATAACCATGAATTTGAATTACTCTTTAAATGACCCAGGCTGGTTAGTAATGGGTTGTCATCCTGATCCAATAAGACAGACCCGTTTTTGGGTTATTGGGCTTGGAAAAAGCCCAGTTCCCAATTCGGACCCGTTTGTAGGTGAAATTACAGTTTTACCCCTTAGAGCTTTCGTGCTTGATTTGAATGGTCCCGATTTGGTTCTATTTTTAGCCATATCAGTTGTGAAGAAGCCGAGTCTTTCTTTATGGACCTATCTGTAACAAATAAAAATAATTGGTGGCAATGTATCTGATACTAATTACCATTAGCAAATGAGAAACACTAAGGTGAACAGAAACATTACTGATCAGTAATTTGGTCTGAATTAAACACATTCTTAGTAAAGCATTTAAGTGCACTTACCAGTGGCATCTGAATTTTTTTTGAATTTTGTATAATCAATGAATTTGCGAGCTACGTCTTGAACTGAAGAAACAAACTGTTTGGCATTTGTAACAAAATCTACAACTCCCTTCAAATCTTCCTTCTCTAGAACATTCATCCTGGAAAAGGAAACACAGAATTCATCAATAAGTAAAACAAGAAACAGTACAGTCTTCAGCGGTATGCTAGGTGGATCAGTCTAATAGAGCTATAGAAGATTAACTATGTATCAGAAAGAACAAAATTTCTTAACATGAGTCGTATATGAACAACATTCTATTACTAACTATACTTTCATACAACACCTAAATTTATTCAAAGTAATACATTATCTTCTTAATAGAATCACAAATTCAATTCTAACTATAAACTAGCTATAATAAAACACTAATTAATGATAAACTAGACACCATCAGAGGGACCTAACTATGTCTGAAAGATGCAGCAATTTGACACTAACTAGAAATGAGTAAAAATAGATGATACTCTCAAAGATCAGATATTTTGGCAGTTGATTGACCACATAAATGATTAATGTTATCACAACAAACTATCAAGTATCAGTAAAATAAAGCAAATAAAGTATCTCCACGTAAACAATAATTTTCTCTAGCTCTTTCTACTGTCTCAAAAATAATTTAACAGCAACTGTGAAATGTGGTAGGAAAGAACTGTGATAACTATGTTCTTGTATATAATCTTCACTTTATTTCTTCAAAAAAAAAAAAAAACAAAAAACAAAAAAACAAAAAAACAAAAACAAAAAAACAAAAAAACTACTAAAAAAAACTTCACTTTCTGTTAGCCGATGGCTAATCTGAAGTGTAATCTCACAAAGGCATGCACCTCAGTTCATCCAAAACAATATGTTTGAAAAAATGTCAGGACTGAAACAAACACAATGTCAGGACTGAAACCTAGCTCCTCTTTTGACTTCTTTCGGATCAGAATTATGAGCAATGCAACTGCAGCACCGAGGGAGTGACCTACTATCCTCAACCTAAAGCCCTGCCCATAAATTGGGTCAACTACCATATCAAATCAGGTAACCCAAATAGGCAACAAAATCTAAAATAAGCTAAAGTATGGACTTTTACCTTATGTTTCTCGAGTCATTTTCTTATAGTTTCCATCTCATGGCGAAGATACCATTGTGCATCTTCTTATAGTCTACGGTAACTGCCCACAATCCTTGAATGAACTTTCTCACATCTTCCCGCTCAAATTTCCCCTAATGCGATAACTGCCCACAATTCTAGTAATTTTCTTTTTTAATCATTAACGGTGGGTTGAAGGCCCCCCACATTTCATTAAAAACAATTTAACAAAATATATGACAAAAAATAAGGATTATAAAGTTCATGAAACCCAACAGGCTGGGTTGTGGAACTGATACTCCCCAATTAACAAACAAATAATACAACAAAATCTAATGATACTGATTGGCCGACCTCGCCATAATAAGTTCCTCGTGCCAGCTTGAGCTCATTCTCTCTCATTCTCTCGCTTGTACACCATTTTTCCTCGCCGTCGCTCGCAACCACAGTCGTCGCCGCCCCCAACAATGACACAAACGTCAACTTCAAACTCCTTGACACAAACGTCAACTTCAGTTCTAGTAATTTATTTACTGCAAAACAACGCATCAAAGAAAACATCTATAATTCTCCAAAACTAGGGTTATGATTCAATATCTAGAGTTTCTTGGATGGATGCAGTAACTTGGATTTCGGGGTCGCCGTCAACTTGGGTTTCCGGGGAGGATTTCGAGCGAAGATTTGAGGTGGAGATGGAAGATATGGAAGAAAGTAAGGTTTGGGGGTGTCGGGATTCGAGGCAGGGTTGTTCGATTTGGGGGAGTTCGAGGGTGTCGAGCAGCGGGGAGGAGCGTCGGAGGACTGAAGGTGAGGATGAGGATCGTGGAGCTAGGGTTGCATTCAAAGTGAGATGGGAAGAAGAAGGGGATGTGGAATTGTTATGTGATGGTGAGAAAGATAGAGAAGAGTAGGTAAACTCCCTTTTTGCCGCCACAAACTAATGGCATCACACTAATTTGGGCGGAGCTGATTTTGACCATCGGATCACAATCGAATGGCTGAGATTATTTGCTCATGATAAGGGGCTCTTCTCACCATCTCATAATAGACTTACTTTCATTGGCCCTACTCAAAACTTATAAAATATCATTATACATATATAGTGACATTTTATAAGTTTTGAGTAGGCTTCTCCTGCATTTTTTAAGTCCTAAGGCCAATGCGTGTATCAATTGAAGTGTTCCATAAGTATAGTCAAATCTTTTTACTTTTTCGTTGTCGACAATGCATGCTATAGCAGCAATTGGTTTCACTACTTCCAACAATTATCAAACCTTGATTGTGTCCGTTTAACAATTTCTATCAGTGTCAGAATTGGTCAACGCGCGGCGCAGACTATCTTTTAGAAGGTCGAAAGATTGATTAAGTTACAACTTAAGATATAAGTGATCAATGATAGTGGTAAAAATCGTAGCAAATCAGAGCCATACGATTCCATCACGGATCTCTAAGTTTCTACAACAGATTAATCATAACGGATATTTTTAACAAGTCCGGGCCTTTTTTAGACTCCGCTACAAGACATGAGCCTCTTTCAAGCCCATAAAAAGTGACAGATTAGGTTCACTAAGAGAGACCCAGTCTATGAAGGCTTTTAGTCATATCTCTAATTCCTAAACAAGAGAGCTTATCTCTTGAGGAGGAGATTCGAATAGGAGATATGGAATTCATAGTCAATTTTCTATACTGTTTCTTGGGCATATAAATACCCTCATCCTTCCTCAGTCAGAAGGTAATCAATAGTTTCTTTCTCAAACTCTCTTTCTCTCTCTGGTTCTGACTTGAGCGTTGGAGGGTCTGTCGCTGAGGCCATTTCCGATGTTTCAGGTTTTTTGCAGGTCCATCAACCGCGTCAGCAACAGTCGGATTCAGAACACGGTGTTCAATCAACGATCCAGATCCACTCTCAGGAGTTGTAACTACTTTTCTCGGCAACGATCAAAAGTTAGACTTTTAGTAGTTTCCATCAAATATTAACTCACAATCTGTTTGCTCACACACAAAATAAGCAGCAACAATCAATTAAGTTAATACAATATGTCAGATATGGATTAGCTGCCCACTAATTTGAAATAAATATTGTTGTTTAAGAAGTTGGAAGAACTTGTTGTTATGAGATTAATTGTTTATGGCTATAATTATCTTAATCACCGATTTCTTGTTGCTAATGATTTTGATTATGTTTTTTTACTTAGATTTTTGCGTACGTGATAGGTTTTAGGTAAGTGTATATTATATAACGTTAAATGTTAATCACGTTTTCTTAAGGCAAATTTGGACCATAGCCGTTAATTGTCTTAGAACACAAAAATGAAGTTTAAATCGTATAATTTCATTTTAGTTAATAATAAAAAAATTTGCCCATATTTTGGTCAGAAAAGAGTAGTTAAATCTACGAACTAGTTACTAGGATATGCATTAGTTACTGATATTGAAGACTCCATTCTTCTATTAAGAACATGGCTGTTGCAACCTAAAATAATCGGATTGAAACGTGGCATCAACACTTGCTCAGTATGGTAAAAATACTTAAACGAAAATACGGTTTGTACAACTATTTAACTGCCATACTAATTTTTGGCAATTTATAACAAGGCCAGAAAATATTGTTGAACCAAAATTTGGTGTGTACAAAATATATATATGTATCTAATATTTTATCCAAGATATGTATAGAAAAATAAAGAATGAAATTCAAATAAAATCTCAAGATCTTCGGAATCAAAACAAAAAGAAAGAATCGAACAAATCTAAAAGATTGCGAAGTATCTGGAAAGATTCACTCAAAAGAATCACATAATTAAATCTTCAAGAAGCCAATCGTTCAAAATTATATTATGTTGTAATTGTGAGAATTAAATTTGTAAAAGTATCGCTGGTAAATAATTCAGTTCTGAAAATAATATAAAGAGGATTCACCAAATTATTGGATTCGGGACAGGTACGGTCGATAGAACCAAACATAGCCGACAGCAAAACTAAGTGTTATTGGTGCAGTCGACTTCCAATTCTCTCTGACTACCGGAAAATACAATCGACCGCAACCTGCACCAAATCAATTTTTTGTATTTCTTTTCACTTTTGTGGAAATGAATAATTTCATAATTCTTTAAATAGTGGTGAATTCAGTAAGTATTTTTTTTAATCTCTTTTGACTCTAAACTTCAGAACTCAATACTTTACCAAAGACCAAGAGAGAAATGCGCTTTTATTGCTATCTTAGTAAAGACGTCGATCTTACTTTTTCATTTTGTTTTCATTTAAAAAAAATGCGGGTTTCGGGGCTTATAGAGTAATAGAAGTTCCGTATGGTTTAATAGGAATCGGGGCCTGAATACCGAGACCTCACTGTATGGAGATGAAGTATATTGGAACGCTTGCAACGTAGAATTGATGCACATAACCGGTAGTTGAGTAAACGTGGGGCCAAAGCACTGTTAGGAATGTGTCTTGAATACTCGTGGTTCAAATTAGAAGAAGGTAAGATGAAGCACGGAGGTCGAATCGTCGAAGAGAGTAGAAGAAAACAGAGCAGTAATAGTGCAAGCAGAGTTGCGGTTGATTGTCCAAAGTTGCGATCGACCTCACCCCCGAACGCACACCCGATCACAATTGCATAGGGTTTGGCCGAGAGGAGGACGGTCGACCAGACTTGTTGGACGGTCGACCGACCGCGACGCTGTGTTTATTTTGGGCCTCGATTTGTTCGGTCGTTTCAACCCAATCTTCAACTCCAAGTTAGATCGTACGGCTCCTATTCAATTACTTATTTTTCAGGTTATATCGGATGATTGAGAATCAAGATTAGACCTAGGTTTCTCTCTATTCTTCTATATATATTATAAAGTCCTCTAATATGAGAGAGAGTACTTCATAGATTATTTTCTCCATTGCAAAGAGAGGATCGAGAGAGAGAGAGTTCTTGGTGAGTGAGTTTAATTCATTGTATTGAGTGAATCAGTAACTCCTTCTAATCTCTTCTAGTTGAATATCAGATCTCCCTATATTTTCCCCCAGATTAAGCAAAATCTAACCGGGATAAATCCTCGTTGTGTTTGTGTTGGATTGGTGGATCTACTTGTTTACTCAATTGATTCGTCTCATCTATTTCGACTTCCTCATTGCTCTATTTAGTTCTGCTGCGATAATAGGCATTCGTTGACTCTCCAATCCCAACAGGCACTTATCTTTTCTTTCTCTACCTCTACTATCTACTTTATGCATTTACTTTAAAATTTTAATTTTTGCGCAATTATCCTATTTACCCTCCTTAAAGTGATTCTCATTCTGTAATAAAGGCCTCAAAGGAGAAGTCGAGAATGAGATCATATTATAATTAGTTTAATTAGAAATTAAAATAGGAAGAAGGGGAGTGACAAGAAGAAGAAGAAGACGAGATAGAGGGAGAGATTTAGTTAGAAATTTTAGGAATTACATTAACCATTTGGTTTCAGATTATCATTTATCACCCTTTAATCTTGGATTGTCACAATTGTGAAAAGAAAATTCTTAGGACATATAAAAGTATCTAGGGAGAGTGTGCCATAACAAATCTCAAATAAATTCACCTTTTTGCTGTAAGGCTTCTAGTTCATCCGTTTATCTATAGGACCGCATTCACATCAGTTGCAGTGCCAAAATTGTGATATACCTGATGATGGTAAAAATCGCAGCAAATCAGGGCCGTGCGATTCCTGCACTAATCTCAAAGCTTCCACAGATAGATTAACCATCACGGGCCTATCTAATAGGTCTAGGCCTTCTCCAAGACATGGGTTTCTTTGAAGTCCATAAAAAGTGACAGACTAGGTCCACTAGGAGAGACACCCAGCCCATGCAGGCTAGGAGTCAAATCTCTTATCCCTAACAAGAATATCTTATCTCTTGAGGGGGAGAGACATGAAAGAGATAAGGAATTTAAATTGATCCAATGGACACAAATCAATCTATTGATATGTCTCTCAGGCCTATGAATACCCACTCCCCTCAGCAGTTAGAAGGTGATCAACAATTCGCCAGTTTTCTCTCTCATACTCTATTTCTGTTTCTGGTTCTGACTTGAGAGTCGGAGGGTCTGTCACCGGGGCCACCCCCCGGTGTTTCAGGCTTTTTGCAGGTCCATCGGTCGCATCAGCAACCGTCGAATTCAGATCACGGTGGTCAATCAATGATCCAGATTCAATCTCAGGAGCTCTAACCGCTTTTAACGGCCAAGGTCAAAGGTCAGATTTTTAGTAGTTTCTATCAATTATTAACTCACTATCTATTTGCTCTCACACAAAAATAAGTAGCAACAGATTGACGCCATCTGTAGGAAACTACACAAGTCAGACTTGTCTCCATGCCACAAATACTAAGAGGCAGAGGCGCGGCCTCAAGCAGCCACACCAACTCCCTTCGTCAACTAGCTCCTCCTATGGAAGATCCAATTCCTTCTCAACAGTCACCCTGACAGCCTAATCACGCTCCTTCCAACGGAGAGGCACCGGGGGGATCCCGACAAAACAAACATGAACAACATCCTCAGTATGACCGCATCTCAGTTTCATAATGCTGCAACTAATTCAATGGCCTCACGAGGCCCTCGGGGGTCTAGAGATCTCCGCCAGATCATTAGTGCCAGGCAACAAGAAATGACCTGCGAATCCAATTAGACGAGAGGCACGCTTGATCTGAGGCCTCCTGCTCAGGACATCAAGCAAACCAGAGAACCAACTTTCCTAGACAGAGATCAAGGTAATCATCCTCTCACAGGGGGAACACCACAATAAGGAGCCCGACTCATGAGAGTCAAAATCTTCTTGTGCAAAACACAAGGAAAAATGCCCTAGTCACAAGGGCCGAATTGGATAAGTTCAAGCTCGACATCCTCCATGCTATCCAAGGAAGTCAAGATCTGAGTCTTTCCCCTAACGAAGGATCCACCAACTCAATTGGATCCCAAAAAAAGGACGACCAAGTCCTTCGCCGTATCCAAGAAGTAGAGAATCGTCTAGAACAGATGAAGAATGAGAGAAATCGCTCCAGCAGGGCCTACCGCCCTAGTCGACCTCTTTTTAACAGAGCCATCCTCGATGCACCCATCCCAAGGGGCTTCAAGGCTTCTCAATTCGAATCCTACAATGGAGAATCAGACCAACTGACCATATCAAGAGCTTCAAAATACTCATGATGGTCTATAACGCTACTGATGCGCTCATGTGTTGAACATTTCCCGCAACACTGAAAGGATCAACAAGGGAATGGTATTCGGGCCTGAATCCAGAATCAATATTCTCCTTCGATCAGCTCGATGAGCTTTTCATTGCGCACTTTGTTACTAGCCACAAGGCTGAAAAAATGAGTGTCTCCTTGTTGGAACTGAAGCAAAGAGATGGAGAACTGCTGAAAGATTTTTTCAAACGCTTTACAATTGAAGCAAGGTCAATTTCATCCTTGAACACTTCAGTGGAAGCTACGGTTTTTCACCACAACATCACTAACAATGACCTGAAAGCCTCCCTCGCAAAAAAGCCACCCAAAAGTTTTACGGAGCTCTTGGAAATGAGTGACAAGTACATCAGGGTCGAGGAAGTTCTCTTTCCACAAGGCAAGAATGATTCATCTTCCGGGAACAAATGGAAGAATACAAGCGAGGAAGAACCCAGGAAGTTTCAGAAAAATGGCACAGGTCAACGTCGTCCACCTCCAGCACCACGCTTTGACAATTTTACTTATTTCAATACAAGCGTATCAGCCATCCTCATGGAAGTTGAGAATGAAGGAATAATCCGCCCGCCCCCCAAGATGTCAACGTCTAGCAGCAGAAGAGACAAAAATAAGTGGTGCACATTTCACAGAGATCATGAACACACTACTAACAAATGTCGAGCCCTTAAAGAAAAACTGGAAGTCCTAATTCGCAGGGATTATCTCTCCAACTTCGTTCAGAAGGACAACGACACCGAAAACCCTCTGCCCCGGGGGGCTAATAAACGTCAAGAGATGCCATACGAGCCATAAGACTCTGAACACATGGCCGTCCTCCACTCCATTCATGGAGGCCCGATGGGGGGAGATTCCAACTCCTCCTGCAAAGCTTTCGTCAGGAAAATCAACTCCATATATAACATTCCGCCTGCCAAAAGCACCAGGGTCCCGATATCTTTCTCCGACAAGAACTTAGAAGGCGTCCGAATACCTCATTGTGACGCATTGGTCATAAACCTTTGCATGGTGAATCATGAGGTACGCCGCATCCTGGTAGATAATGGCAGCTCGGTAAACATCCTTTTCATGGCCACATTCGAGGCTCTCAAGCTCTCCCAAGACCGACTCAAGCCAGCCGGTTATACACCAAGGATTCTCCAGTGTCCCCATTCAAGTAGAAGGAGTCTTCACATTATATGTGATAGCAGGAAAGGCCCCCATCATTCGAACGGAAGCACTGGACTTTATGGTAGTCAGTATCAAAGCCACATACAATGCTATATTCGGATGTCCCAGCCTAGTGGCCTTCCATGCAGTTGTCTCCGTATTTTATATGAAAATGAAGTTATCAACAACAACTGGCGTAGGCCAAGTTGTAGGGATCCAATAGGTAGCACGAGCATGCTACACCACTACAATGGGGGGCTCGGTTCTCCCCCTCGACGCCATAGAGCTACCACCAGAAAACATTCATAATAATTCAAAAACTGTAAACGAGCTTGAAGCCAATGCCATAAACAACTCTACCAGGAACTTCCAAACCTTCCAAATCATCTCTCACCAGGTCCTAACTAGTTCTCATCTTGACACGATAATAAACCTGAATCCCTCGCCTGATGTCACTCCACTCATTCAACGAAGAAATATAGTCATGCCTAAACACATTGGTGTCTCAGAAGATTTCTTTTTCTCTATGCAAAACAATGGGGGGCTCCCTGCAAAACAGAGAAGTATATGCAAGGTCTACCAAGTTGTTCGCCTAACACCTCATCAACTTGAAGTCCCAGGGGGCAAGGAGATATCAACAGAACTTGGAAGGCAGAACACATTGTGAAGGTGAACGAGGGCATCTGAAATGTCCTCCCTTAGTAGTAGTAGCAAAATTTCTCAATTTTTAATAACGGCCAGCCACTAGAGCAGCCGCTTAGTTTTATTTTTCAGCAAATTTTTTCAATTTGTAATAACGGCTAGTCACTAGAGCAGCCACTTAGTTTTATTTTCCAATAAATTGTAGTATGAACTTTTGTAAAGTTATTGTACAAGCCAACGGAAGCATACAATGAGTTGAGTGTCAAACTTATACACAAAAAGGGCACCAAAAACTCGTTAAAAGCTTCCTACAAGATGGGTTAGGAGTTCATACCCATGGTTCGAAGTTACTCCAGCAATTTGCGTTGAAGCAAGTTCAGAGTGCGCTTCGCCATTCGATCTGCTCATGCAACCTGTTAATTAATTAAAGCAAACAACGAGCTAAATGCCCAACCTACACCTAGAGCGGTGTTAAACACTCGTTACAAGCTTTCCATAAGACGTATTTGGAGTCCATACTCATGGTTCGAAGATACTCTAGCAATTTGCAATGAAGCAAGTTCAGAATCCGCTTCGCCATTCGATCTGCTCCTACAATTCGTTAGTGCCTCCATGACCGGTTCGGAGTCCATACCCATGGTTCAAAAGAGACTCCAGCAATTTGCAAAGAAGCAAGTTCAGAGTGTGCTTCTCTATTCGATCTGCTCCTGTAACCTGTCAATATTCAAACTAACAAATTCGGAATCCATACCCATGGCTTAGAGTGACTATCGTAACTTGTAATTACATACGTTTAGAGTTCAACTCGCTATTCGATCTGTTCCCAAAACTAGTTAAAATCCCTCAAAGATAGATTAAGAGGTCCAAAATCGTGGATCAGAGTTACTCTAGCAACACTTAGAGTTCAACTCTCCACTCGATGTGACTCTCACAATTTGTCAGATGACCCATGCAGCAAGTTTGGAAAATAACTCTCCCTCAGAGTTGCTCCTATAACGAGCTGAGTTCAAGATGGAGAAGTTCTAAACTTAGTCATACACCATCAACAGTCCTTTAGCTACACACAACAGACTTAAGGTCTTGTTATTTAGCTACAAAGAACCCAGTCGATGGCACATCAACCTTCACAGCAAGGATCAAGCATATGGAGAGATTTCATAAAAAATCACAGAACTATCGCAAACCCATATGTTCAGATCCAGTACCACTACCAATATCTATAAATACAAAATGGCAAGTCCAGAGTCTAACTCTCCCTAAGAGCAGCTCATACGACTAGCCAATGCCTAAGACAACGAATCACAGAAAAAGACATCGGCACGTAGAAGACTTCTTATTCCACAAACTATAAGTCTTATTACAATAACAGAAATACAATGAGTCTACGTTTCATGTCTAGGAATCGCTACCAAAAGTCCTGTGAACACTGTACAACGAACTACCCTGCAAGTCATTCTTCCAGCTACACACTGGAGGGATGTTCTACCTAAGAGACACAAACCACTTCACCGGCCTCCTACCAGCTAACAGCTCCATAGGGAAGCCTCAACTCTTGATGATGAAATTCAAGACAAGTCTTCCTTAGGCGAGCAAGCTCCAGGTTAATTTATTCGAACACCTTCACCTGAGTAAGCTCCAACTCCATCTCACTTAAAACATCGTGCAAATGGAAGACTCCCAACTACGTCAAGCATAGTGTTTCACGAAGGAGAGCAAGCTCAGTGTCCCGGGGAACCACATTCGATGTACGCAACTACTTGACAGAATGGAATCACTTCGCCAACAACTCGTCAACATCGAGCAACGAGTTCAATGCTCTACTCTCCGCACGAGCTCCAAACAACTCGTTGGTTCCAAACAACGAGTTCAATGCTCTGCTCTCCGCATGAGCTTCATCTACAACTCGTCGGTTCCAAACAACGAGTTCAACTCTATGGTTTCTGCATTAGCTCTATCAACAGCTTGTTGGCAACAAACGACGAGTTCAATGCCTTGATCTTCCTCAAGTTCCATCAACGACTCGTTGGCTTCAAAAAACGAGTTCAACACCTTGATCTTCACTCAAGCTCTATCAACGACTCGTTGGCTCCAAAAAAAGAGTTCAATGCCTTGATCTTCGCTCAAGCTCCATCAACAACTTGTTGACTCCAAACAACGAGTTCAATGTTCTGCTCTCTACATGAGCTCTATCAATAGCTCATTGACTCCAAACAACAAGTTTAACACCTCGATCTTTGCACAAGACCCATCAATAGCTCGTTGGTTCCAAATAACGAGTTCAATTCCTTGCTCTCCGCACGAGCTCCATCAACAACTCGTTGGCTCCAAACAATGAGTTTAATATTTTGCTCATCGCTTGAGCTCCACCAAATAGCTCGTGGGCTCCGAACAACGAGTTCAACATTCTGCTCTCTGCATGAGCTCTATCTACAACTTGTTGGCTCCAAACAATGGGTTCAATGCTCTGCTCTCTGTATCATCTCCATCCAACAACTCGTCAAACCCAAACAACAAGTTCAATGCCTTGCTCTTTGCTCAGGCTTGGTCAACAACTCATTGGCTCCGAACAACGAGTTCGATGCCTTGCTTTTCGCTTAAGCTCCCCCAAACAATTCGTTGGCTCCAAACAACGAGTTTAACACCTTGTTCTTCGCTCAAGCTCCACCAAACAACTCGTTGGCTCCAAACAATGAGTTTAACGCTTGGCTCTCTGCACGAGCCCCATCAACGACTCGTTGACTCCAAACAGCGAGTACAGCAACCCGCTACTTACTTAAGTCCTTATAAAGACCCCTCATCTTCGGGCAATAGGCTTGGCATCCAACATCGGCCTAAAATTATCTCTACAAAACTTGCTAGGCACGAACAGTAAGTTCTACATCCAACGTTGGCCTAAAACTGTTTCTACAAAACCTGCTTGGCGCAAACAACAAGTTCCAGCTCTGTCTTCGAGTTTGTCTCCACAAAACTTGTTGGTATCAAACAGCAAGTTCCAACTCAGATCCACTACGAGTTGCCTCTCCAAACTCGTCAGGATCAAACGGTAGTTTCTAAATCAACTCGATCAAGGAGTAACCTCTATAAACTTGCTGGGACCAAACAGCAAACTCTACATCAACTCAGTCAAAGAGTTGTCTCTCCAAACTTGTCGGGCACAAACGACAAGCTCAAATGTCCAACTCCGTCATAGAGTTGTCTCTATAAACTTGCTGGGATCAATAGCAAGCTCCAACTCAGCTCCACTACGAGTTGCCTCTACAAACTTGTCGGGGTCAAATGGTTGTTTCTAAACCAACTCCACTACAAGTGGCCTCTACAAACTTGCCAGGATCAAATGGCAAGTTTGTACATCAACTCTATCTCAGAGTTGTCACTAAACTTGCCGGGATCAGACGGCAGTCTCTACGTCAACTCAGTCAAAGAGTGTCTCTCTAAACTTTCCTAGATCAAACGGCAATTTCTACTTCCAATTCAATCCAAGAATTGCCTCTACAATCTTGCTGGGCATAAACAGCAAGTTCAAACATCCGACTCTATCATGGAATTCACTATTAACTTGTCGGGCGCAAACGGGAAGCTCAAACGTCCAACTCCGTCACAGTTCTTAACAAATTTGCTGGGATCAAACAACAAGTCTACCACAGCTTTCCTAGGATAGCTATATATGTACAAGATACACCGATCGAAGGTTATGAAGTAAATAATATAAATAATTATATATACAATATATATATATATTGATATGGCTAAAAATGGGGGTTAATCGGAACCGTCCAAATCGGGTACGAATCTTGGGGCCCAGGGGTAAATCGGCAATTTCGCCTACAAGAGGGTCCAAAATGGACATTGGGTCTTCTCCCCAAAGGACCCAATAACCCACGAATGGGTCCACCAACGAGAGGGTGTGGGTTCTAACCCGCTGCGCATCCAACCCAACAAGATAAAATCGGGGTCCCTGATCAATCCTGATCAACGGCCCAGATGTACATCTATCTTTTCACTGGGATTTGGGGATTAATTTCCTAATCTGCTTACGGGGAATATACCCTATCAGATTACATTCCAAACCTGTTTACAAGGGGAATATTCCATATCAGATCACGGGAATTACATTCCCAATCTGTTCCCTGAGACGCCTATAAATACCCCCCATCCATCTCCATTAAGAGGTAATCAATCTTTCACCAGTTTTTGCGCTCTCTCATAGTCTTACAGATTACTGACTTGAGCGTCGGAGGGTGCGTCACTGGGAACAACCCCGGTGTCTCGCACTTTTTGCAGGTGAACGGCGGGAGCGACGATCGAAGCCCACGGAACAGGTATACAGGTTCTCTATTCAGTTTCCCTAAGAATCCACAAATTCATCTGTTTGTCCCCACACCAAATTTAGCGGCAACAGATTGGCGCCGTCTGTGGGAAACTAACGAATAGAAACCTCTCCTCTTCCTCGACAACAGGTCTTCTCCAGCCATGCCGCCTCGCAAAGTTAGGTCAAGGGGGTCTAACCGAGTACCCAACCCTGACCAGCAAGAAGTCCTCCCTGATCCCGCTCAGCAACAAGGGCAACTTCCCCCTACCGCGGAAGAGCCGCTCCAACAGAACCTTCTCCCTCCTGATCCAAAGGGTCCTAACCCTCAGAAATAGCCTCTTCATCAAGAGAACCTCTCTATCCACAACGCCTCCACTGACTCTATGGCCTCCCATCATCCCCGAGCCTCTGGTCGCCATGATGCAGCCCCCAAACGCCAGAAAGATGATGACCTCCGTCGTCATCTGGATGAAAAACGGGCTCGGGAGGAAGCCTCCCGCCAGCACGAGCGATCCCCTCGCCGCCGAGAGTACAGGAGGTCCCCCATCCGAAGAGGGAGGAAGGAGTCTCCCGATCATTACCGAAGAAGGCACTCTCCCGTAGGTCGGCAACAGCCCAGGAACAATGAGGCACCAATCACCCGTGCCGAGTTCCAGCAGTTCCAAGCGACCGTCCTACAGGCTCTCAACCTCCGTCAGAATCCTATTGAGCCGAAGCTCCCGTCCCTTCCTCCGGTCCGAAGCCCTCGCCGACGGTCTCCCTCTCCTCGACCCGCTCTTACCAACTCCCGGCGTACCCCAAGTCCTCGCCGCTCCCGAAGTTACCATCACCGCAGCCCTCGATCTCCCTCATACGAAGACGAGTCTCGTGGCTCGGCAGATTACCGTCGGAGAGATGACACCATGAACCGCCGTCTTCATGAAGTAGAGAGACGCCTGGGTCAGATAAACCGAGAAGAAGAGCTCAGGGGGAGAACCCTGCGTCCTAGCCGACCCCCTTTCTCCCGAACCATAGTGGATGCACCTATCCTGTTCGGCTTCAAACCTCCCCCATTCGAGATTTATACCGGAGAGACTGACCCGGTTGATCACATAGAGAGTTTTAAAACTCTAATGCTCCTTCACCAAGCTTCCGATGCCCTCCTCTGCAAAACCTTCCCCGCAACTCTCAAAGGGCCGGCCCGAGGTGGTATTCTCGTCTCACCCCCTCCTCGATATTCTCTTTCGAACAGTTCGAAACCCTCTTCGTCATGCACTTCGTAAGCAGCCGAAGGGCAGAGAAGACCAGCATCTCCCTCTTGCACCTTCACCAGAAGAAGGGGGAAAAACTGAGAGATTATGTGAAGAGGTTCACAGCTGAAGCCAGGACCATAGCATCTCTCGACCAGTCGGTCGCTACGGTAGCATTTCAATCCAATGTCCTCAATTCCAACCTCCGCTCCTCCCTCGCCAAGAAGCCACCACACGACTTTTCCGACCTCCTCCTTCGCACTGAAAAGTACATCCGGGCCGAAGAGGCCGAGCAACAACCCAACCGGGAGGGGTCTGCTTCTGGGTTTAAGAGGAAAGGGACGGAAGAAGAAGGAGCCAAGAAGCTCCAAAAAGATAATGCCGGCCAGCGCCGACATCCTCCTAGATTTGAAAAGTTCACTCCCCTCACTACTGACATCTCCACCATCTTCATGGAAGTTGAAAAAGAGGGAGTCATACCCCCTGCTCCGAGGATGAACACCCCGGCCAAGAGAAGAGATAAAGAGAAATGGTGCCGCTATCACCGGGATCATGGGCATGATACCAACGATTGCCGTGCTCTGAAGAACGAGATCGAAGCCCTTATCCAGAGAGGGCAGCTGACCAGGTTTGTGAGAAAAGACCGAGCAGAACTTCCTCCTCCACCTCGGGGGGCTAACAAGCGTCCGGAAAGAGAAGAGAAGCCAGACATCGAGGAAGAGCGAGTCCTCCACCTCATTCACGGGGGCCCAATGGGGGGTTCCTCGAACTCCTCTCGGAAAGCCTTTATAAGAGAAGTCAACTCGGTCCGAGCCACCCCTCCTCCCAAGGGCCTCGGAGTGCCAGTCACGTTCTCCGACGAAGATCTCGAGGGAATTCGTACCCCGCATTGTGACGCACTCGTCATTAGCCTCCACATGGCGAATTTCAAAGTGGAAAGGATCTTAGTAGACAGCGGCAGCTCCGTCAACATCCTCTTCCTCTCCGCTTTTAAAGGCCTAAAGCTCTCCAGAGAGAGACTCAAACCCGCCGGCTACACTCTCCATGGGTTCACGGGGGTTCCGGTAACTATTGAAGGGGTGATCACCCTCGATGTAACTGCCGGCCAAACTCCTACCACCCGGACAGAGCCGATGGACTTCATGGTGGTGGATGTTCCCGCCGCCTACAACGTCATTTTGGGTCGGCCAGGCCTTGTAGCCCTAGAAGCTGTTCCCTCAGCATACCATCTGAAGATGAAGTTTCCCACCCGGTCTGGGGTCGGGGAAGTAAGGGGAAATCAGGAGCAGGCCCGGAAGTGCTACATGACCTCAACCCTTGGGCCCGTCCTCTCCTTGAAGACTCTGGAAATTCCTCAAGACACTGCAAGACCGACCTCCGAGCCGGTGGATGAACTGGAGGAGGTGCTCTTCTCTGAACAAGAGCCGACCCGCAAGTTCTTCGTAAGCAAGACCCTTCCGTCCGCCCTATACTCAGATATTGTGAAATGCATCCGAACCAATCAAGACCTCTTCGCATGGTCCACAGCAGATATGCCCGGTATCTCCGAAGAACTCCTAGTCCACCGCCTGAGCATTGATCTGAGGTCCAAACCGGTTCAGCAGAAGAGACGCAAGTTCGCCCCCGAGCGTCAGCTCGCTATCAAAGAGGAGGTAGATAAGCTGTTGAAAGCCCGATTCATACAGGAGGTAAACTACCCAGAATGGTTGTCTAACGTAGTAATGGTGAAGAAGTCCAATGGGACGTGGAGAATTTGTATTGATTTCATCGACCTCAACAAGGCCTGCCCCAAAGATCCTTTCCCTCTACCGAGCATCGACGCTCTGATTGACGCAACCTCGGGACATGAGTTCCTCAGCTTCATGGATGCCTTCTCAGGTTACAATCAGATAAGAATGTTCCCTCCAGACATCTCGAAGACATCCTTTGTGACCGACCAAGGCCTCTATTGCTACAGAGTCATGCCATTCGGCCTAAAGAACGCAGGGGCGACCTACCAGCGCCTCGTCAACAAGGTTTTCCAGGCCCAGATCGGCCGGAACATGGAAGTGTACGTCGATGACATGCTTGTAAAGAGCATCCGAGGTGTTGATCATGTGGCCGACCTTCAGGAGGCCTTTGACGTCCTAAGAAAGCACAATATGAGACTCAACCCGAACAAGTGTGCGTTCGGCGTCTCATCAGGAAAGTTCCTCGGCTTCATGGTTAGCCAACGAGGAATTGAAGCAAATCCGAAAAACATCAAGGCCATACTGGACATGGCCCCTCCCAGAAATGTTAAAGAAATCCAGAGACTGACTGGTCGCCTAACTGTCATAGGGCGCTTTCTGTCGAAGTCCGGGGAGAAGTGCCTCCCATTCTTCAAAGCCCTCAGGGGGGCTAAAGGATTCGAGTGGGGGCAGCAGCAACAGGACTCCTTCGACCAGCTTAAAGCCTACCTCGTTAATCCACCTCTTCTCAGCAAACCGATACCTGGCGAACCACTTTACCTATACTTGGCAGCTTCCGAACAGACGCTTAGTGCAGTCTTAGTCAGAGAAGAAGAGAGGGCTCAGAAGCCCATTTACTACGTCAGCAAGGTGCTTCGGGACGCCGAGCTCCGGTACCCGAGGATTGAGAAAATGGCCTATGCCCTGGTAATGGCCGCGAGAAAGCTTCGACCCTAATTTCAGTCCCATTCGGTGGTCGTCCTTACCGACCAGCCGCTGAAACAGGTCCTTCACAAGCCTGAGACTTCCGGTCGCCTCATGAAGTGGTCGATCGAGCTGAGCCAACATGATATAACTTATCAGCCTCGGACCGCTATTAAGGCTCAGGTGCTGGCCGAATTCATAGTTGAGAGTATAATCCCTGAGCCCTGCCAAACAGTAAAAGGACCGCCGGTTTGGTCAATTTATGTTGACGGATCTTCTTGCAATGAGGGAAGCGGGGCGGGAGTCATCCTGGCAGGACCAGACGATTTCATCCTCCAATACTCCCTCCGGATAAATTTCAAAGCTTCGAACAATGAGGCCGAATACGAGGCGCTAATAGCCGGTCTGAGAATGGCCCGAAATGCAGGGGCACAGCGGCTACAGATCTTCAGTGACTCTCAGTTGGTTGTCAACCAGGTCCTCGGTGAGTATGAAGCCCGCGATGATAGAATGGTTAGATACTTGGCTAAAGTCAAGAGCCTCATGGCGCTGTTTGACGAGGCTCTCATCCAAAGGATCCCCCGAGAAGAAAACGCTCAGGCCGACGCCCTATCCAAATTAGCCTTCTCTTCCCTTCAAGGTCTTGAGTAGACCGTATTGATAGAAGTCCTCTTAAAGCCAAGCATAGAGGACGAAATCCCAGACTCCGTTGAAACGTTGCCTGTCCTCCTCGAAGACAACTGGATGAAACCCATTGTCGAATTCCTGAGGGACGGACTCCTCCCTGAAGATCCGAGGGAAGCAAGAAGAATCAGGACCCGAGCCGAACGTTTTACTTTAATCGAAGGCATCTTATATAAACGCTCCTTCACCCAGGTGGATGGTCGGCCTTACCTAAGGTGCCTTTCCCCCAGGCAAGCCGAATACGCCCTGTAAGAGCTCCACAAGGGCATTGGCGGAGCTCATTCCGGGTCCAGGGCTCTAGCGCGTAAAGTGTTGAACTACGGATATTACTGGCCCACTCTCCTACGAGACGCCGAGCGACACGTTCGGCAATGCAGCTCCTGTCAAAAGTATGCAGACGTCCGACGCCTTCCACAAGCACCGCTCACCTCCCTATCAAGTCCGATCCCCTTCGCTATGTGGGGGATGGATTTACTGGGACCGTTTCCACCAGCTCCCGAACAGCTAAAGTTCCTAGTCGTGGCAGTCGACTATTTCTCTAAATGGATAGAAGCCGAGCCCCTGGCCACAATCACCGAACATAGAGTCGTTCAATTCTTCTGGAAAAACATGATTTGCCGGTTCGGCGTTCCCCGAGTCATAGTCACGGATAATGGAACACAGTTCACTGGAGCCGCCTTCCGAGCCTTATGTGAGGACCTCTCCATACAACACCGATTCTCCTCCGTCTCCCATATTCAGTCGAATGGCCAAGCAGAGAATGCCAACCGACAGATTCTCTCGGGCATCAAGAAGAGATTAGACAAGTGTTCCAAAGGATTGTGGGTCGATCAGCTGTCGAACGTACTCTGGAATCACCGCACCACTAAGCGGACCCCAACAGGCGAGAGCCCATTTAATCTCACCTATGGGGCCGAGGCCATCATCCCCTAGAAGTCGGGATACCCTCTCCTCGTCTGATAGCTTATGAAGAAGAGCAGAACGCTAGAGAACTCAGGGCGAGCTTAGATCTGATAGATGAAATCCGAGAGAGGGCTGCCATACGCCAGCAAGCTTATCGAAGGAGGATCGAGCTAGCATACAACAAAAGGGTCCGACCAACGGACCTCAAAGAAGGGGACCTAGTCCTTCGAAAATTAGCCATCTCGTTCCCCGAACAGAAAAGCAAACTGGCTCCGAATTGGGGGGGACCGTACAAAATCTCAAAAGTGATCCGCCCAGGTGCATACAAGCTAGAAGATCTCGAAGGCATAGAAATTCCCAGGACTTGGAATGCCGACCATCTTTTGAAATACCAAGAGAAAGCAACCACGCCTCTCTAAGTAACTCGAGATGTCGAACCATTCCCTTCCCTTTACTAGTAGTGATTTTTTCTTTTATTTTTTCATTGTAATAACGGCTAGCAACTTTAGAAGCAGCCGATCATTAGATATTAATAAATAATGTTTTTTTTAGTATTTTCACTGCTACTACATCTCTCTGCTTTTAACTCTTTAATCTAACAATGGTTCCGGAGTCCAACACTTGGTTCGACTCTACTCCGCAAGTTCGCTCTTAAGCGAGCTAGGGGTAGTTCGCTTCTTAAACGAACTAGAAGAAGCTCGCCATTAGGAGTCCAGCACTTTAGAAGCTACGACACAGCAGACAACAGTCACAAGAACAAAACACACAAGTTCGGCAACAACACTTTTATTAATGAAATCGAAGCGGTACAGAGACAAACGCAGCGGGATTACAACTCGTCAAAGAAAAAGCTACAATGCCGACTTATTACACTTAGCGAAAACAAAAAATACTCAACAACTAACGGAGTCGACCACTCTAGCGCTTTTTCGGAGCCGGGGCATTCCGCTTCAGAGACACCCGAGGATGGCGACGCTTGTCTCCGGAGCGCAACCCCAAGCCCGCGAACTGAGACGTGTCCTCGGCACCACTCCTAGTGGCCACCCCGACGGACGCACCGCTCGACAAAATTGCCACCGAACTCTGTGCATCCCCCGGACTGGGTTGGCCGATCCGCTGACGGGTCGCCATCTCATAAAAGGTAATGCCCCGCTCGCTCTCAGCGCGAGTGCATGACGTGCTTCGAATATTGATCGGCCCTAAATGCGGCTTAAGACGAGCCACTTCTGCCTCCAACTCCGAGATCCGATCCCGCAGCGAGTCGTCCTTGACGTCGACTTCGAAACGTGGGAATATCGCAGAGTCTGGGACTCCAGATCGGCAGGCAATGAGGCGCCGAAGGTGGGTGACCTCGATGCTTTTGTCCACCGTCGCCCTCTTGAGCGCTTCAACTTCGGCAGACAGCTGAACCCGGTCGGTCGTCAATTTGGCCACTTCGGCCGTCAGTGCCTCACCCTCACTCCGAAGCTTCGCCTCTACGGACTGAAGATGTTGTATTTCGAAAAGCAAATCGTCTCTCTCCGCTGTCATTTTGGACAAGTTATGGCGGATACACTGAACCCGAATCTCATCACGGAAATCAGTTGGCGAATATTCACCTTCGGGAATAAGCTCCGCGATCCTACTTTCCAGTCGGCGAATCTCGATATCCCGCCGGCCGAGGACGAGCTGGAGATGCTTCCTCTCGCTTTCAGCTCGGCGCAATCCGAGCTCGACCTCGTAGAGCCGCTCTCGGCACCTCGCCAGACATATCCTCGTCGCCCCTAGGCCGACCTCGGCTCGAGCTCCTTCATCCGAGCCCAAAGGTTCGACGTCTTGGACAATCAACATAAGCTGCAAAAGAGATCGAAGCGATCAGCAAAAATGTCGAAAACTGCCGAAGCACCACACTTGGAAAAATCTAAGCTAAGGACAAGAAGGGAATGTTCGGCGAAAAAAGGGAGCAAAAGGCAAAGACTGTCGAACACCAATACTTGCAAAAATTTTTCTTTTCATTCATTTCAAAAAGTAGTGGTGGCCAGTCCGCTATTAGGCGTTACAACGATTGAAAAGAAAAACAAAACAAAAAAAAACAACAAACATACGAGCAAAAAAGAAGAAGACGAGGAGCGGAGTCAGGGCCCGACCTCTTTCCCCGGGCGACGAGGTGGAGTAGGGGTGGACTTCACCGAAGGAGACGCCGCCGCCAGCAGAGTGATCGTGGCGCTGGGGACCTCGCCAGTAGCCCCGGCGTCGGCATCGGCGTCGCCCTCCTCCTCTTCTTCCCCTTCGGACTCGGGGTCGAAGCCCTCAACGTGTCCGGGGAAGAGACGCCATCCCGAGACATCCACCGAGGGGTATGCCTCCGACACCCGCGTGAGGGCGGCAGCAAAGGCCTTCGCCATGTTCTGCGCGAGGAACCCCTGGGCCTTCTCCATGGTCGCGCCCTCCGCCGCCTTCACGGCTGCCGCCTGCTTCGCCTCGGCCTCGGCCAGCTGCTTGGCCGACCCCTCCTTCTCCCGAAGGAGCTCGCCCTCCAGCCTCTTCACCTCGGCCTCGAGATGCTTGATCCTCGCCGACCGACCCTCATGCTCGACTCGGAGCTTGTCGAGCTCGTTCGCCATCCGAGCCTTATCATCCCGAGCTTGGTCGGACTCCTGCTTCAGCTCTTTCTCCAGAGCTGTTAGCCTCTCGGTGAGATGGCCGAAGTGGACGATGATCTGCAGCAAAGAAGAACTAAAAAAGTTAGAAAAAATTTTCGGTTCAAGAAATACAACAGACGTGGAGAAGCTTACTGATACCGCCGAACGAGCGATCTCGATCACGTCGTCGCCCTGCCTCCCCGCCTCCATGGCGGCTCGGTCCTTCGGGGTGGCGAGATGCTTGACAGCCTGCATGCTCGCCAACGAGTTCCCGAGGAACCCATCGTGCTTCCGGACTTGCCAGTCCGGGATATGGATCCGCTTGTGCTCCTCTGTCAGGAGCTCCTTGCCTGCCACCGTCAGCGGCGGTGTCGGCATGGCGAGGGCGGCAGCAATGGGGAACTCCCCCACAGGTGAGGGAGTAGAAGTCCCCGCCACGGTGACGACCGGGGCATTGAGGATCTCCACCCCCTCGTCAGGGGCAGCAATCCTCGGCGTCTTCGAGGTCGAGGGCAGCTTCGACGCGACCCTCTTGCGCTTCTTCGGCGCCTTACTCGCGAGCCCTGCCCTGAGCGCCAAGACCGCATCGTAGTCCATGGATTCTGCATCAAAAGTAAAAAAGTGATTAGCATACAAAAAACAACAAGGCAGCAAGTACGGAAAAAAGAACTTGACGAGAGCCGCGTACTAGGGTCTACGCGGCAGAGCCCTCCCCTGTAGAGGACGTCCTCCGTCAGCTCCTTCCAATCGTACTTCGAACAGTCAAGAAGGATCCGGACCGCCTCTTCTTCTTCTACTGAGAGCCTCGGCATCGCCGTCGCCCTCTTCGGCACCCCTTCTGCCCAGCCAAAGGGGATCGGCCAGGCCTCACGACTCCGCACGATGAACCACTTCTCTCGCCAGTGCTTAATGGAGTCAGGGCAAACGACGAGTCTGCCACCGTGCCTCGGAGTCAAATAATACCGGTACTCCGACCTATTCCCTTGGTGGAGCCGGTATAACGCCCGAAGCACGTTTAGCTGCAGCTCGATCCCTACGGCCTGGCAGTGGAGAACGAAACCATTAATCACTCGCCACGCGTTCGGCATCAGTTGGATGGGGCTGACCCCGAACCAACTCACCACGGTAATTGCGAATGCGTGGAGAGGTAGCCGAGCACCGGCGATAAAGGCATCGACCGGCCAGCAACACATGGTCACTGGCAGCGGCGAATTGGCCCTAACTCCGGGGCCCGGCAGCATGATTTCGTACTCCTCTGGGATGAAAAAAGAATCCCGGATCGCAGCCAGTTCCTCCTCGCGCAGGATCGACGCCGCATCGTCCGCCTCCGTCGTCTCCCTCGCTTCATTCTCCTCGAAGGACCTCTCCCTCCCATGGACAATTCGCTCGGCCTGATCCTCCGGGAGCTGCCTGACTCTGTGTAGTCCCGTCAACGGACCTGGCAGTTGCCCGAACTCCCCCATTCTCTTCGGATCCTCCACGATCGAATCCTTGCCGAACACTTTGCCTTTGGTCGGAGTCGGTGTCGAGTCCTCGACATCTTCAAGGGAGGGCTCGGACCAGGAGACTTCATCGGAGACAGAAGCTAGAGACATAATTGATAATGAATTACCTTAAAAAGCTTTGGTTGTCGGAAAACTTCGCCTGAGTCAAATGCCGACCACCGGAAAAACTCGCCTGAAGCACAAGAAAATGCCTGAGCAAATGAGAGGAGAAATGAGAAATGAGAGAGGGGGGTGAGGACTTATAGAAGGGGGGCACTCCCAACGAGGCTAATGGGCTCGTACGACCGGCCCATTTAAACCAAACGGCGGAGCAATACCAATCGTCACCTCGCTAACTGCAACGAATCATGAGTTGAATTTAATGCACATCCCATATGATAGAAGCCCAGAGGTCACTGCAATTAATGAACGTCCCGTCTGTTAGGGTTGTCAGAGTTGTCAGAGTTGTCAGAGCTGTCAGAGCCACCAGAAGTTCAAATGGCGCGCAGAAAAAACAAACCCCCAAAAAAAACGACAAGTCTCGAAGTTCGGCACCCACTGCCGAGCGTTCGTGACACCGACCTTGTTATAGGGTAACAATCAAGTTCGGCACTCACTGCCGAGCGTTCGTGACACCGACCTTGTTACAGGGTAAAAAATCAAGTTCGGCACTCACTGCCGAGCGTTCGTGACACCGACCTTGTTACAGGGTAAGAAACGAGTTCGGCACTCACAACCGAGCGTTCGTGACACCGACCTTGTTACAGGGTAAAAATCAAGTTCGGCACTCACTGCCGAGCGTTCGTGACACCGACCTTGTTACAGGGTAAGAAACGAGTTCGGCACTCACTGCCGAGCGTTCGTGACACCGACCTTGTTACAGGGTAAGAAACGAGTTCGGCACTCACTGCCGAGCGTTCGTGACACCGACCTTGTTACAGGGTAAGAATCGAGTTCGGCACTCACTGCCGAGCGTTCATGACACCGACCTTGTTACAGGGTAAAAATCAAGTTCGGCACTCACAAAGCGAACCCCAACTGGAGAATCTTCGGCCAGAACCACAAAGCGAACCCCAACTGGAGAATCGCCGTTCAACCTCTCCTACGGCTCGGAAGCACTCATTCCCTTGGAAGTCAGATTACCATCCCCCTGCCTCAGCTCCTTCAAAGAAGAACAAAACTTCAACAATCTTCGAGCCAATCTCGATATCATTGAAGAGGTATGGGAAAATCGGCTATATGGAGGAACATTTACTAACAAAGGGTCGAAACATTCTACAACAAGAAAATTTGCCCTACTAATATGAAAGAGGCGGACCTTGTCTTGCGAAAATTCGAAATATTCGACCCACAAAAGAAGGGAAAGCTTGCTCCAACTGGGAGGGGCTGTATAAGGTCTCCCAAGTAATCCGCCGAGGGGCCTACCGAATTGAATACCTAGAGGGAAAGAAGATACCAAGAACCAGGAATGTCGAGCACCTTACGAAGTACAATGAGGGCATCTAAAATGTCCTATCTTAGTTGTAAACTTTCTTAACTTGTAATAAAGGTCAGCCACTAGTGTAGCCATTTAGATTTATTTTTCAATAAAAACCACTTTTTCTACCGGTCACTGCATGTACTAAAGGGCATGTAACATCCTAAATTTTTATTTATAAGAGTTTTTGATTTTACGTGTTTTGCACGTATAATTTCATATGCATTTTCTAGCGAAAAATATTTGTTTATAGCATGAGCTAATAATTATTCTCTTTATTTACTAAAAGATCTATTTTTAAAGCCTAAATAAAATCCTAGGCCTAATTATCTCTTTCTAGCCCATTATAATTAATTTATTAATTAATTCACTAGAGCCCATGGTCTTTTGGTCCATTAGTGAGCCCATTTAATTTAATTCCTCTTTTAATTAACCTAACTTGTAGTGTAGACCAATTTAGTAAACAATTCATTAAAATTGCATGAACAAATTTTGGTAGGGGGTACTAGTTTGCATGTGCATTGCACCAACATGTGCAAGTGCACCCAAATAGTGTAGGCCGGATTGTGCAAAGAGAGAGGGAGAGGTGGATGAAGTGGAGAGGTGGTTGCTCCATCATGGGTAGTTGCTACAACTCCCTAATTCATCTTGGCCATTGATCCTTAACAATTTGAAGAAATTCTAGCCCTCCATTTGCACTCGAAATTAGTATAAATAACCCCTTTCATTCACTCACATTTACACTTGAAAAAGAATTGAAAAAGAAAGAAAGAAAGACAAGATTGTGAGTAAAAGATTAGGAGAGTTGTGAGTCAAAAGATCGAGTGTTAGTGTGTGTGTGTTCTTCACTCTAGAGTGGCCGGCATTCTTCAAGAAGCAAGGGGAAGGCTCGGGTTGCATACCAACTAGGAGGAGAAGTCAATTGGTGACTCGATCTAGGAGGAGAAGGCTTCGCTTGTTCATTCTAGGAGATCCTTTAGGAGTTCTTGTTGTTTTTCTCTCCATTAAAGGTGGGCAATTTTCTCCAACTTCTAACTAGTTACTGTTACCGCTGTTTCTGGTGTGGGGGTAATCAGATGAGATTTGTGAGTTCGTGGAAAAACCTGAATAGCGGATCCGCTCCTGTTGATTCCAGCCGCTAACCTGCAAGGAAGTGCGATACACCGGGGTTGATTCTGGCGACGCACCCTCCGACGCTCTTGTCAGTAACCAGTGATAATTAAGAAAGAGCTTAAGGTGGAAAAAGAGTGATTACCTGGTCACAGTGGTAGGTGGGAGGTATTTATAGTCACCATGGGAGTGATTAGGAGTCTGATTCCCTGTGTAACTGTCAGGAGTAAAATCCTCCCAGTCTGTTTAGGAAACTGACCCCTGATTCCCGGTGAGAGCAAATCAGGCCCGTTGATTCGGTCAAATCAGTGACCCTGATTTTCCTCTTGCTAATCTGGGTTTGTCTTGGGTCGGGACCCATACCCAGTTGGAGCGGATCCGTTCGCGGGTTATTGGATCTGTGAGAAGGAGACCCAGTACCCGTTTCGGACCCATTTGTATGTGAAATTACCGTTTTACCCCTGAGCTTCAAGATTCGTGCCTAATCTGGTCGGTTCCGATTTAACCCCATTTTTAGCCATATCACGAGCCCCCACTCCTAAAGACTGAGTGTGATCAGCCTTTGAGGAGTATTTTAACTGTTTCAGTGGCTAGTGGAGTTGTATCGGAGTCTGAGTGGAGGATTTTGAATCTCGAAGGGGGTAGTGAGGTAATTTTTTGAAGCCATATGCTGTTCTGAAGCCTTGTTTGAATATTCAACGGTTTTTATCTATTTTTTCGGATTATTTATTTAATTTTGCGAGGTGTTAACCAATCGTTCGGGGGCCTCAACAGTACTTTCTAGGCAATAATTGTTCGTTCAGGGGCTCAAAAATATCCCCCCGAATTTTTAATTATTTTCTAGAATTTTTAGTTAATTTTCCCGAATTTTTAGCAATTTTTCGCAATTTTTAAATAAATAAAATGATTTAAGTAAATAAAAATTGATTTTTAAATACCGATTTATGGCGTGGCGCAATCTGGACCCTTGATCAGCTCTGAGCGCGATTCTCTGGGTGATCAGACGACCCCTATTCCTCGGCAGGTAATTTCTTCATTAACGAGGGTTGGCTCCTCGGTTCTTCGGCTCGGCAGCTCGGCTCCTCGGCTCGGAGGCTTGGAGCCAGCCGAGGTACGTGGTGTCATCTGGGCTGTCCATCTCAGTGCAGATCCCCAAAAAATGCTATCTTGTCGTTTAATGGACGTGGCAAAATCTGAGCTGTCCATCATGACGAGCGCGCTTTTCGACAAGATCCAACGGCTGATATGGGTCGGCGGATTTTTTCGCCATGTACGAGGGTCGGTTCCTCGTCCCCTCGGCTCGACAGGCTTTTCCGCCGCATAAGAGGTTCGGTTCCTCGTCCACTCGGCTCGACAGGTCGGCACAGGTAGTTCGGAGTCTACCGAGGTACGTGGCGAGATCTGGGCCGTCCGTCATGACCAGCGCGCTCTTTGACAAGATCTAACGGCTGAGATGGGTCGGCAGATTTTTTCGACATATACGAGGGTCGGTTCCTCGTCTCTTCGTCTCGTTCCCTCGGCTCGGAAGGTCGAGGCACCAACGGTTCGGGATCAGCCGAAGTACGTGGCGCGATCCTGGGCGTCCATCTCAGCGCAGATCCCTAAAAAACACTATCTTGTCGTTTAGTGGACGTGGCGAAATCTGAGCCGTCCATCATGCCGAGCGCGTTTTTTGACAAGATCTAACAGCTGAGGATGGTCGAAAGGTTTTTTCGCCATATACGAGGGTCGGTTCCTCGTCCACTCGGCTCGGAAGCTCGGTGCCGTTAGTCGAGGCACTGAGTTGGACATTTTGAAGGATGTGGCTTTGATGGGTCGCTACCTTCCGAACCCAGTAGCTCGGCTGCTTGGCCAAGCTGTTCGGTAGCTCGGTTAAGCAGGCCGGTGGCAGGCAGTTCGGAAGGTATACGTGGTCGGATCTGGTGCGTCCATCATGGTGCGAATCACGAGGATGGGGTTCAGATCACGAGAAAATGTTATCTTGTCGTTTTGTGGGCGTGGCGCGATCTGAACCGTCCATCGAATTCTGACACGAATTTTGGAGAGATCCGACGGTAATTTCGCCTCGAAAGGATTTTTCTCCATATACGAGGGTCGGTTCCTCATCCTCTCGGCTCGGAAGCTCGGTGCCGTTGGCCGAGGTGTGGAGACTTAGTAGCTTGGAGCTGTTTTGAAGAGACTCAGTGGCTCGGTTGCCCAGTCAAGCTGTTTGATAGCTCAGTTAGGCACACCGGTGGCCGAGTCGTGGACTTGGTGATTTGAGGATTCTCTGTTGTTGAAACTGAAACGTCGTAACGCTCCGCTTTGGCATTTTGGCTTCTTAATGGGCTTTTTAGATTCCCAAGGCGGCCCAAACTCGCTTTTGGGGTTATAAAAGATCATTCTCCCACCCCCAAGCTCATTTCTCACTTTTACTCAAAAGATTTCACTTTTACTCTCTGCTCTCTGCTAGTGGCGATCTTTGCTCCAAGGCGGTTGCGCTAGCTGTCGCGTGGGCCAGACGATTTCCGGCGAGCTCATTCCGACCGTGAACGTCACTTCAAAGGTCAGTCTACTAGCCTTAGTTTTTTCTTTAGAGACGTCAAGAGTGAACTCGGGGAGTGAGGCCTCGTCCTCGGGCAATGATGGCGTCGAGGAGAGGAGGAAGGCGGAGATCCAAAGGAAGGGGAAACAGGTCGTCGAGTCGGCTGCGGTCGAGGCGAGGAAGGAGAAGAAGAAGATGAGGGTGGTCACCCAATCTCCCGTGGTCGAGGTGATCGTGGAGAACCCGAATCAGGCCCCCGAGATGGGACGATGCCCTTCTGTACTGTCCGAGCATTCGGGGGTTAAGCAGTACGAAGGCGATCTTTTGAAGAAGGCGATCTTCGGCCAGTCGGAAGTTTACGAGGAACCCAATCCGGCACTTCCCACCGAGGCAGACGAGATTGGGTCGGTGCTATCCGAGAGGGATCTCCTTCGGATCAGAAAGGGGTTCGCCATCCCTCCAGAGTACAAGTTAATTGTCCCCGGCACTGGGATACGGGCGAATTCCAAACTATCGTCGTCGGATATGTGCATGTTCGACTTCGACTCCTTGAACGCCGGACTGCGTTTTCCGCTGCATCCCTTCATTCTCCAAGTCCTCAGATGGTTCTGCCTCGTGCCGACCCAATTTATGCCGAACACATGGCGTCATGTGAACGCCATCCTGCTCCAGTGCCGCAACGCTAAAGTAGAGCAGGACCTGACGGTCTTCCGAGGCCTGTATCGAATAAACCGGATGCACAAGACCGAGCATCGGTACTACTTGGGGCCGAGGAAGGGCGTTAGGATCATAGAAAACCCGGACTCAATTAAAGGCTGGAAAGAAAAGTTCTTCATATTGAGGGGGAACCGATGCTGCAAATTCCGAGCCGGTGGAAGCCTGAGGTGCCCAAGTTTGCGAGAGTCGACCCCGTACTGACTGAGGCCGAGGAGGAGGCGGCAAGGAAGATCACGGCCCTCCCCATGTTGAGTTGGAGGGAGTTGACGGAAGAGGTGCTGTTCGGGTCTGGCCTTAGCCCCATCGACACGAGTATGCTCCTGACTTCTCATTTATTTTTGTTTTTCTTTCAAGTCTTTAGCTCGTCTTACTGACTCAGTTTGTGTTTCGTTTGATGCAGAAGCGATGAAGATTGATTTCAATGCCATGATGGCCGATAGGTCCAAAGTGGCCGGCGGCAGGAAGAGGAAGAGGCCGACCGTGGCTGCCTCGTCAGCTCTGCAGCCCAAGGTCGCTCCGACTACCACTCCGCGTCCTCCGACCACCGAGGCGCCTTCGACGGTGGTTGTTGCTGAGGAGCCCTCGGCGCCTGTGGCATCTGCCTCGGTTGGTGGGGCCTTCGATGTTAATGCGGCAATGTCGCTCGAGGCTCCGCCGTTGACCGATGCGGCCGAGGAGATCCTAACCGAGTAGCACAAACAGTTGTTCGTGCCGAACTGGCGAGTGAAGAATCACGACGGATTCCTCGGAAACTCGCAGATGTCGGTGCAGGTCATCAAGCACCTGGCGACCCCGAAGGATAGAGCCGCGCTGAAGGCGGGGACAGTCGGCGACGATACCTACGAAGTGGCTTGGTCGCTCGTATCGGTAAGTTTTTCATTGTGGATTTCTTCAAGTCTACTGCTCGGCCTGTATCTTGCGCTTATCGTTGTCTTCACAGGCCACCTGTCACTTCGGCCATCTCCTTGAGACGTTCGCCGTACAGGAGAAAGAGCTGAAGGTCGCCAGCAACAAAGACAGGGCAGAGAAGGTCAAGGCGGTTCGACAACTCGAGGCAGAGCAGAGGCGAGTGGAGGCCTTGGAAGTCCGGGTTACCGATCTTGTGGCCAACCTGGAAAGAGCCAAGGGGCAACTTGATGCGGAGTCTGCCAAAGCCGCGAAGGCTACCGAGGAGCTGGCTGCGTCGGCGAAGTCTTCGGCCGATGTGAAGGCGGAGAAAGATGTCTTGGCCACGCAGATTTGGGCCGAGGTCGAGGCCGAGGCGAAGGAGCACATGGCCACGAACATGGAGATGTCCTATCAGAGGGCGCTCGACCATGTTCAGGACCGTGTCCCCGGCTTCAAGCGGGTTGGCTACAGGCTGTGGCCGGGGTCACCCTCAGGCGGCGAGGAGGAGGGAGGCGAAGGTGACAAGGGGAAGGTGACGACGACGAGGAGGTGGAGGCCGACCCTTCGGTGGCAGACCCCCAAGTCGAGGGGAGAAACGAGGGGCCATCTGGCGACGCGCCTGTGGTCGAAGCGGCGACGCAGGTGGACCCCTGATCTCCTCGTAATTTTTGTAGTTTTTGTTCTTTTTCAAAAACAGTGTAATGCCTTTTGCGGACTGGCCACCGCTTTGATGATGAATGAAAAAGATTGTTTTGGTTTTGGGTTTGTCTAAGTGTTTGGTTCGGTCATGTAGTTCTTCATTGTTGTCCTTTTTTATTTCAGATCGTCGAGCGAATTCATGTCAGCGCGGCAGCTCGGCGCCGTGTGGAGTTGTTTCAGCAGTCCCGTGAGGCTCGCCTTGAGGGCGAGGTTCATCTGACGAGGAGAATACTCCATAACGTAGAGAAGAGAAACAACGAGTTGTTGGCCGAATTGCACCATCTGCGGATAGTCGAGGTCGAACTCTCTGCGAAAGAGGAAGAGTTGGCCTGGGCTTTGGCTGAGCGAGATGATTTTGCAAGGAGGGTAGAGCAGCTGCAAAGGGTAACGGTCGACAAGAGTATCGAGGTGACCCATTTGCGTCGTGTCATATCTGATAGCGCCGAGTATCCTGGTTTGACGAAGCTTCCTCGGTTCAAGGTAATTGTGAGGGACGACACACTGAAGGACAGAATCGTTGAACTGGAGAAAGAGGTTGCTTGGCTTAAACCTCAGCCGGTGAGGGCTAATGTCCGGAGTACTTCGTGTACTCGCGAAGAGATTGACCGAGGGATTACGTTCTATCAACTCGTGAGCCGAACCCCCATCATAGGTCGGACAGCAGCCGACGCCCAAAGTGGTGTAGCGGTATCTTCAAGTGGTGCTTTGGTTGGAGCGACTGTCAGGGTCAGCGGCGAGGGAGCGTCTCGATTTGTCGGCTTAGAGACGAGCTCGGAGGTCAAGAAGCGCCGACCCCGAGTATCCCTGAACCGGAGCGTCCCCCTTCTGCGGAGGCACTAAACGGGTCATATTGTGATTTTGGGTCTCCGAACGGTCATTTGTTGTAACCTTTTTATAAATTTATCCAAGTTATATTAATGAAATTGGAGTTGGCTTGCTTGTTGTAGTGTTGTAATTGCTTTAGCTAGAGTCGGCTTGAAATGAACTGCGAGAAGCGAGTGTTTGCTTCGTCGAGCACCTTGGCCACGAAACTCACGCTTTAGCCGTGGTCCTGACTCTTGCTCGGTACATACCGGTGCGGCTCGGTGCCTCGGCAGAGGTGTAACTGTTTCGAGGCTGGGGCCACGTGGCCTGATCTAGACGGTGGATCATGATCAGGGCACGGATCACGAGAAGGGAGGCGCAAGTTCCAAGAAAACACTATCTTTTCATTTTGTGGACACGTGGCATGGTCAGGTCCGTTCATCACACTCTAGCACGCATTTTGAGATGATCTAACGGTGACTTTGCCTCGGAAGGATTTTTCGCCATATACGAGGGTCGGTCCCTTGTCCGCTCGGCTCGAGGATTTGAGTGGGCGTAATTGATCCGAAGGATGTAGTCCGAACCAGCGTTAGTGTTGCTCGACGGTTGTGGCAGCAGTTCTGAACGGCGTTCTACTTCTGGCTCGCCTAAGGGCGAACTGGGGAAGTAAAGTCGAGCCGAGTGTTGGACTCCGAACCATCGGTGTAGTTCAACGGTTGTGGGAGCAGTTCCGAACAGCGATCTACTTCTGGCTTGCCTAAGGGCGAACTGGGGAAGTAAAGTCGAACCGAGTGTTGGACTCCGAACCATCGGTGGGTTTGCTCAACGGTTGTGGGAGCAGTTCCGAACGGCGATCTACTTCTGGCTCGCCTAAGGGCGAACTGGGGAAGTAAAGTTGAGCCGAGTGTTGGACTCCGAACCATCGGTGTAGTTCAACGGTTGTGGGAGCAGTTCCTGTAATACCCTGATTTTTCAATTAATGAAAAATTATTTATTTTGCACGTAGTGTGCACGTGCAATATTTTGTTTGGATTATTTTTATCATGATGTGTATATTTAAATATATTTTTCCTCAAATTTTTTTAGTACAAAAAGCCTTCTTTAAAAGCCTTATTTTAGTTTAATAAAAGCCCTTTTCTTAAAAAGCCCAAAAGCATTTTATTTTATTTATTTTTATAAAATATTTTGGCCCAAAAAGAAAGCCCATGAATTAATTTATTTTAATTAAACTTGTCATGTAGAAGATTTTTTTTAAGTAAATTATTTTTATACAAATTTAAGAATGTACAAATTTGGCCTAGTTGCATGCACGTGCACTACACGTACACGTGCAATGCACACTCACTATTTGGAGGCCAGGTATCATTCTTTTTTGGAGGGATTTTTGATTTTGGGTGTGGAGAACATGGTGGTAGTTTCAAGGAAGTGGGTAGTTCTTCTAACTTCTACTTTGATCTAAACCCTTCATCCAACAACCACCAAGACAATCTTGGCCCTCCATTTCACTCATCTTTGAGTATAAATACCCCCCCTTCTCATGGCTAATTTTTCATATGCAAAGTGTATTTCTAAGTTATAGTATTATCATTGTGTGAGTTATAAAAGATAGAGAGTTGAGTGGGCTTTTGTTGCTTGGAGTGGCCGGCATCACCAAGGAGGGAAGCTTTCGGTTGGAGCTAGAAGAAGCATTCGGCATTGGCTTGGAGGCTTGGAGCTTGAGCGCTTTTGGCTAGGAGGAGGTGCTTTCGTCTACAAGGACTTGGTTGCGTTTGTTTGGGTTTTTCTCTCCATTTAAGGTGGGTAAAACATTTCATATTTCTAAAGTAGGTCCATGCTTAGTTTCAACCATCAAAGATGCATGAAAATATTAATAAGAGCCCAATTGAATTGAGTAGTTAGTATGTGAATGGTTTGAAATGTGACGATTAACTTATATGGCTCTAGTGTTAAAATTAAGTTGTATGTAGATCGCTCCATGTTCATTAATATGAAGTTATGATGGTAACAAAATTTAATTGAGGATGTTGCTATTGTGATTAGAGACATAATGCATGCTTGTTAATTGTGAAATTGAGATGAATAGACTTATATGTTGATATGGATATGGACTATTGAACTCACATGTATATTGGTTGAGTTAAGAACTAATTTCAGTAAATTATCACTATGAAACAATTGAATAAAAGACTAGTAGATTCATTATATGGCAATGTCGAAAATACAATTTATTGTAGTTAGTAAATAAATCTTGGATTTTTGTGGGTGAAAAATACATTTCATTAGCACCAAAAAAATTATATTATTTTACTGGTATGAACTTTTATGACTGAGGGTTTAATCTGGAAGTTTTTAGAAAATTTTACCAAAGCAACAAGAAGCTATGGTTATTTGAATGTCGAGTTATTCTTAAAACAGTACGAAAATAATACAAAAGGATTTTTAATTGGATTAGTGACAACCCGAGCCAGTGGCTCAGGTGGTCTTGGACCCCGGTTGGCTTCTCTGTGTTGCACAGTTCGAATCCCGAGCGGAACACTTCTTTTTGTTAAATTCCCTAAAAAACAGTAAACAGCGAACTCAGGGTTTATATAGACCCCAGTCGCTTTATGGACGTGTTCAGCGACCGGCCTAGTGGTCGGGGCTCTGTGCTGTCTTGGTGCGGCGCCTGGTTCGAATCTTGGGTTCGGCATATAAGGAAAAATATTTTTTTGGGTGTTTTTGAATTCCAAAAATTATGAAATAAATATGGTAATTCTCATAAAAATACAAGGAATTTTCTAAGAGTGGTTTGGGTATTATTTGAATGAAATACAATATGGTTTGTGAAAAAAAAGGCATAATTAGAGCTTTGGTTACAAGATACACACTTATGGAAATTATAATTTATAAAGATTAAGTGGAATAGGTTATTATAAAGTAATTGGCAAAAGTACTTGTGGTGTGACATGATTTTATTTATTCTCATTGTGAGTATTGTGCAAAATGTGGAGTATGAATGTTACTAGTGATATTATGAAGTTGTTTGGATTCATGTATGATTATGAAATTAAAATCATGATTTATGAAAGGGAAAAAGAAATTGTTGGCTATACATATGAACTTTGTTAAAAGTATTCATTGTGGACTTGTGAATAAAGTGTAATCATGAATGGGAAAATAAGAATGAGTATGAAAGTTCGACATGGAAATTGTCATGAGTTAAAGATTGTGAAATAAAATTTGAAATAGAGTAGCTAAGTCTCCCCGGCATTGAGAAAAATGAATTGAAATGAAATTAGACCAAGGTTGGTCATGATGAAACAAATGAATAAGTCCGGTTGATGGAGAGGCTAACTCTAGTGATTATTTTGTTCATGATTTTTAAATAAAACTAAGGACTAGTACATAGTGGAGATGTGATGAAAGTAGAAGAAAAACATGAGTATGAGGGCCAACGGATAGCGGTGTGAGAGCGATTCACAGGTTTCCTGCTTGATGCGTCAAGACATGGCGTGGGCGCTACTCCGGAATTATCGTCCCGGTGGCGATGCTCGTGGGATGTTCGAGTGGCTATGGGTGGTGCCATTGTTCCATGGCAGAGGCTGAATTGTCCATAGGTTGCCTGCTCGATGCGTCGTGACAGTGCGTGGGATTCCCCTCCAGGCTGCCTGGACATGGGCTCATAGATCATAGGACATCTAAGACACTACCGTAGTTACAGTAGTAGTTTAAGGCATAGCGGGGGATTGAACCCTATCAAGATGAAGAACGAATAAGGGCTTGCCCTCAGACCTATGTAGTATGGGATGCATAGAATCCGAACAAGTGCGCATTAGTGTCATGTAACATAATAAACTGCATTAAGGACTAAGTGCACAATCACAACACGACATCAATAGGGTAGTCCCTTTTAGTTTGAAATGTGACAAGTTTGTGTTTGCTAAATATGAAATGTTAAGTTATACTATTTCCGGCAAAGCGAGGACGGCCGTGTATAATGTTCGTCGGTTGAATAAACTGACGTACCCACAGTCTTATATGCAGGTAAATATCATGTTAAAGATTAAAGAGGATGGATGCTTAAAGATTACATTATGCTGTTGTATTTGTATCAAATTGTTGTATTTTACTTCCGCTGTGCAAAAGAAAGATGTAATTATGATGTAATCTCTGATGTATGATGAAAAGTTTTATTTTCCCTGTAAAATTGTACTAAAGGAAGTGAAAAGATCCTGTAAAACATCTCGAATTCAGTGTATTTGGGATTCAGGGCGTTACAGTTCCGAACGGCGATCTACTTCTAGCTCGCCTAAGGGCGAGCCAGGGAGTAAAGTCGAGCCGAGTGTTGGACTCCAAACCATCGGTGTAGTTCAACGGTTGTGGGAGCAGTTCCGAACGGCGATCTACTTCTGGCTCGCCTAAGGGCGAGCCGGAGAAGTAAAGTCGAGCCGAGTGTTGGACTTCGAACCATTGGTGTAGTTCAACGGTTGTGGGAGCAGTTCCGAACGGCGATCTACTTCTGGCTCGCCTAAGTTCGAGCCGGGGAAGTAAAGTCGAGCCGGACATTGGACACTGAACCATTGGTTGAAATTAAAAAAAGAAAGGCGGAGAGATGCAAGCAAATTTATAAGTATAAAAGTGCATTCTTCATTGATAACTGACGGCGAGCCGTTTTTACATATAACAACTTAAGAAATGAATTACAAGTTAGAGGAGAGGAATGGTTCGACACCTCGTGATACTCAGAGAGGCGCCGGGGTGCTTTCTTGGTATTTTAGGAGGTGGTCGGCATTCCAGGTCCTCGGGATCTCTCTGCCCTCTAGATCTTCCAGACGATAGGCTCCGGGCCGAACTACCTTTGTGATCTTGTAGGGTCCTTCCCAGTTTGGGACCAGTTTGCTCCTCTGATTGGGGACGGAGATGGCTAGCTTTCTGAGGACCAAGTCCCCCTCCTTGAGATCGGTGGGTCGGACTTTCTTGTTGTATGCTAGTTCGACCCTCCTCCGGTAGCTCTGTTGGCGTATCGATGCTCTTTCCCTCAGCTCGTCTACCAGGTCCAAGTTCGCCCGTAGGTCTCTAGCATTCTGTTCCTCGTTGTAGGCTACGAAACGAGGAGAGGGTATTCCGACTTCGAGTGGTATTACCGCCTCGGACCCATAGGTGAGGTTGAACGGGGACTCGCCTGTGGGGGTCCGCTTGTTGGTGCGGTAGTTCCACAGCACATTGGGGAGTTGGTCGACCCACAAGCCTCTAGAACACCTGTCCAGTCTCTTTTTGATACTAGAGAGGATCTGCTGGTTAGCGTTCTCCGCCTGTCCATTCGACTGAGGATGGGAGACGGAAGAGAAGCGCTGTTGGATGGCGAGGTCTTCACACAGAGCTCGGAATGCGGTACCAGTGAACTGAGTCCCGTTGTCCGTCACGAGGACACGGGGGACGCCGAATCTGCAGATGATGCTCTTCCAGAAGAATTGAAGCACCTTGTTCTCGGTTATAGTGGCGAGGGGCTCGGCCTCAATCCACTTCGAGAAGTAGTCGATGGCTACGACCAAGAACTTGAACTGGCCCGGAGCTGGAGGGAAAGGCCCTAGTAAATCCATCCCCCACATTGCGAAGGGGATAGGACTTGATAGGGAGGCGAGGTTGGCTTGTGGGAGGCGACGAACGTTGGAATGTCTTTGACAAGAGCCACATTGCCGAACGTGTCGCTCGGCATCTTGGAGGAGAGTCGGCCAGAAGTATCTGTAATTCAGAGCTTTCCGAGCCAAAGACCTAGACCCTGAATGTGCTCCGCCGATGCCTTCGTGGAGCTCCTGTAAGGCGTAGTCGGCCTGTTCTGGGAAGAGGCACCTTAGGTATGGTCGGCCGTCAATCTGCGAGAAGGAACGCTTGTATAAGATCCCCTCGATCAAGACATACCGCTCGGCCCTGGTTCTGACTCGGCGTGCTTCTTTGGGGTCCTCGAGGAGGAGTCCGTCCCTTAGGAATTCCACTAAGGGTTTCATCCAATTATCTTGTAGCAGGACCGGTAAAAACTCCACTGAGTCGAGGGTCTCGTCTTCTATGCTCGGCTTCATGAGGACCTCGATCAAGATGGTCTGCTCGAGACCTTGGAGGGAGGATGAGGCCAACTTGGAGAGGGCGTCGGCTTGCGAATTCTCCTCTCGAGGGACTCGTTGGATGAGTGCCTATTCAAACCGGCCCATGAGGGTTCGGACCTTGGCGAGGTACTTTGCCATCCGTTCGTCTCGCGCCTCGTACTCGCCCAAAACTTGGTTCACAACCAGCTGAGAGTCACTATGGATTTGGAGGCGCTGCGCCCCGGCACTTCGGGCAAGTTCGAGGCTCGCGATTAGTGCTTCATACTCCGCCTCATTGTTTAAGGCTTGAAATTCATGCGGAGGGCATACTGGAGGACGAAGTCATCAGGGCCATTCAGGATGATACCGGCACCGCTTCCCTCGTTGCAAGAGGAACCGTCCATGAAAATAGTCCAAATGGGGGGTCCGTTCGGGACATGGCTGACCTCGGGAATGGTGGACTCGACGATGAAGTCAGCGAGGGCCTGAGCTTTGATTGCAGTCCGAGGTTGGTAGGAGATGTCATGTTGGCTTAGCTCTATGGACCACTTCATAAGCCGGCCTGAGGTTTCGGGCTTGTGGAGGATCTGCTTCAGCGGTTGGTCGGTGAGGACCACAGCCGAGTGGGACTGAAAGTATGGACGGAGCTTCCTTGCCGCCATGATCAGGGCATAGGCCATCTTTTCTATCTTCGGATAGCGGAGCTGGGCATCCCGAAGCACCTTGCTCACATAGTAGATGGGCCTCTGAGCCCGGTCTTCTTCCCTCACCAAAACCGCACTTAAGGTCAGCTCGGAAGCAGCTAAGTAGATGAAGAGGATTTCCCCTGGAACGGGTTTGCTGAGCAGAGGAGGGTTCATCAGGTAGGCCTTCAGTTGGTCGAACGACTCCTGTTGCGGTTGGCTCCATTCGAACCCCTTAGCCCCCCTGAGAGCCTTGAAGAAAGGGAGGCACTTTTCCCCAGACTTCGAAAGGAACAGGCCAATAGCGGCGAGGCGACCCGTAAGCTTCTGCACTTCCTTGACGTTCCGAGGCGGGGCCATGTCCAGTATGGCCTTGATTTTCTCGGGATTTGCTTCGATCCCTTGCTGGCTCACCATGAAGCCGAGGAACTTTCCCGACGAGACCCCGAACGCACACTTGTTCAGATTAAGCCTCATGTTGTGCCTTCTCAATACGCCGAATGCCTCCTGGAGGTTGGCCACGTGGTTGGTACCTCGGATGCTCTTGACGAGCATGTCGTCGACGTATACCTCCATGTTGCGGCCTATCTGGCTTTGGAAGACTTTGTTGACGAGGCGCTGGTAGGTGGCTCCAGCGTTCTTCAATTCGAACGGCATGACTCTATAGCAGTAGAGGCCCTGGTCGGTAATGAAGGAAATCTTCAGAATGTCCGGGGGGAACATTCGGATCTGATTATAGCTGGAGAAGGCGTCCATGAAGCTGAGGAGCTCATGGCCCGAGGTGGCATCGATGAGGGTGTCGATATTTGGGAGAGGGAATGGATCCTTCGGACACGCCTTATTCAGGTCGGTGAAGTCGATGTAGATCCTCCAAGAACCATTGGACTTCTTAACCATGACCACATTGGAGAGCCACTTGGGATAGTTCACCTCCTGTATGAACCGAGCTCTTAAGAGCTTGTCCACCTCCTCCTTGATGGCTTGTTGTCACTCGGGGTCGAACTTACACCTATTCTGCTAAACCGGTCTGCACCCCGGTTCGACACTGAGGCGGTGCACTAGAAGATCCTCGGAATCCCGGGCATATCCGCGGCGTACCAAGCAAATAGGTCACGGTTCTCCCGGATGCACTGCACCAAGTCAGAGCATAGGGCAGTCGGCAAGGACCTGCTGATGAGGAACTTTCGACTCGGATCCTCGTCCGAGAAGAGCACTTCTTCCAATTCGTCCGCCGGCTCGGACGTTGGTCGGACATTTGGCTCGGGGATCTCTAGTGTCTCGAGGGAGAGCACCGGACCCCCAGTGGAAGTCATATAGCACTTTCGAGCCGTTTCTTGGCTGCCCCTGACTTCTCCTACTCCCGCCCGGGTGGGGAACTTCATCTTGAGGTGATACGCCGAAGGAACGGCTTCAAGGGCAGCTAGGCCAGGTCGGCCTAAGATAACATTGTATGCAGCCGGCACGTTGATGACCATAAAGTCCATCGGCTCTGTCCGGGTAGTAGGGGTCTTCCCAGCCGTTACGTCCAGGGTGATAACCCCTTCGACCGTTACTGGTATCCCCGTGAACCCATGGAGCGTGTAGCCGGCCGGCTTGAGGCGATCCCGAGATAGCTGCAGCCCTCAGAAGGCCAAGAGGAAGAGGATGTTCACCGAGCTCCCATTGTTTACCAGGACCCTCTGCACTTTAAAATTTGCCATGCAAAGGTCGATAACAAGCGCGTCGCAGTGGGGAGTTCAGACCCCCTCGAGGTCATCATCAGAGAAGGTCACTGGGACGCCGAGGCCTTTGGGGGGAGGGGCGCTGTGAACTGAGTTGACCTCTCGGACGAAGGCCTTCCAAGAAGAGTTGGAGGAGCCCCCCATGGGGCCTCTGTGGATGAGGTGCAGAACTCGTTCTTCCTCGAACTCGGGGTCTCATCGCGCAGCTCGGAGTGCTTGTTAGCCCCCCGAGGCGGAGGAGTGGCGCGTTCCCCCTGATTGTTCGGCTTCCCAATTTGGCCAACTGCCCCCTCTGAATGAGGGCCTCTATCTCATTTTTCAACGCCCGGCAGTCATTGGTGTCGTGGCCGTGGTCCCGGTGGTAACGTCACCATTTCTCTTTGTTTCTCCTCTTGGTCGGGGTGTTCATCCTCGGAGCGGACGGTATCACCCCTTCCTTTTCCACTTCCATCAGGATGGTGGAGACATTGGTGGTGAGAGGAGTGAACTTCTCGAACCTGGGGGGAGGACGGCGCTGACCGCTGTTGTCCTTCTGCAGCTTCTTGGATCCTTCCTCCTCTGCCGTCTTCCTCTTCGAGCCTGAGGCAGGTCCTCCGAAACTCGGGAGGCACTCGGCCTCTTCCGCCCGAATATACTTCTCGCATCTTAGGAGATGATCGGCGAAGTTGTACGGGGGCTTCTTGGCGAGGGACGACCGGAGGTTGGAGTTGAGGACGTTCGACTGGAACGCGACGGTCGCCACTGACTGGTCGAGGGAGGCGATCGACCTGACCTCCGCAGTAAATCTCCTCACGTATTCCCTTAGCTTTTCTCCCCTCTCCTGTCGGAGGTGGAGTAGGGAGAGGCTAGTCTTCTCCGTTCGCTTGCTACTCATAAAGTGAGTTATGAAGAACGTTTCGAACTGCTCGAACGAGAAGATGGAAGAGGGAGCGAGCCGGGAGTACCATTCCCGTGCCGACCCCTTGAGAGTGGCGGGGAAGGTCTTGCAGAGCATGGCGTCGGAAGCTTGATGGATCAGCATTAAGGTCTTGAAGCTTTCGACATGATCAACAGGGTCTGACTCTCCTGAGTACGTTTCAAACTGCGGAGGTTTGAAACCCCTCGGGATGGGAGCTTCCATGATTGTCCGAGAGAAGGGGGGTCTGCTGGGGCGGACGGTCCCTGCTCTCGACTCCTCCTCTTTGTCCATGCGACCGATGCGCCTCTCCATCTTGTGGAGACGACGATAGGGGGGAATCGTCCCTCCATTGGTAATCAAACGATCTCCTGGACTCTTCTTCATAGGAAGGGGAGCGGGGACTGCGGCGTCGATAGTCCTGGGATCGGCGGGGACTATGATGGTGTTGCTGGCGACTGGGAGCCGGGAGAGGACTTCTGGATCGGTGGCGAGGACTTGGAACCCGTGGGGGTGTTGGAACCCTCTGGGCATTATGGTTGTTAGGGCAAAGGTTGAGGGCCTGCAACACAGTCTCCTGGAATTGTAGGAACTTGGCACGAGTGATAGGTGCCTCATCGTTCCTCGGACAATTTCGATCAGCAGGGGAACGTGGCCTCCTCCTGTGACGCTCGGGAGATACACCCCGTCCTCTTCGGTCCGGAGACCTCCTGCCATCTCGGCGATGAGGAGATCGCTTGCCTTGATGTTGGCGGGAGGCTCCCTCTCGGGCCCGCTTCTCATCTAGGCAGTTGCGAAGGTCCTCATCCTTTTGGCGGTTCAGAACGGTGTTGCGGAGGTCGAGGTGATGGGAAGCTATTGAATTCGAGGAGGCATTGTGAACCGAGACATGGTCTGGGTGGAGAGGTTGCTTCTGCCTCCACCCGTTCTGGCCAGCAGGACCATTGGGGGGTTGTTGATTCTGGAGAGGATCTTGGACTGGGGGAGGAAGTTGCTCGGGCTGTGGAGGAGGATGCACGGGGACTTCCTCTTGCTGATCGGCGGGGTTGGGCCCACGGTTGGACCACCTTGATCTGACCTTCCTGGGAGGCATGGTTGGAGAATAGCTAGTCGACGAGGAAGAGGCGGAGGCTATTCATGTGGTTTTCCCACAGACGGCGCCAATCTGTTACCGCTGTTTCTGGTGTGGGGGTAATCAGATGAGATTTGTGAGTTCGTGGAAAAATCTGAATAGCGGATCCGCTCCTGTTGATTCCAGCCTCTAACCTGCAAGGAAGTGCGATACACCGGGGTTGATTCCGGTGACGCACCCTCCGACGCTCTTGTCAGTAACCAGTGATGATTAAGAAAGAGCTTAAGGTGGAAAAAGAGTGATTACCTGGTCACAGTGGTAGGTGGGAGGTATTTATAGTCGCCATGGGAGTGATTAGGGGCCTGATTCCCTGTGTAACTGTCAGGAGTAAAATCCTCCCAGTCTGTTTAGGAAACTGACCCCTGATTCCCGGTGAGAGCAAATCAGGCCCGTTGATTCGGTCAAATCAGTGACCCTGATTTTCCTCTTGCTAATCTGGGTTTGTCTTGGGTCGGGACCCGTACCCAGTTGGAGCGGATCCGTTCGCAGGTTATTGGATCTGTGAGAAGGAGACCCAGTACCCATTTCGGACCCATTTGTATGTGAAATTACCGTTTTACCCCTAAACTTCAAGATTCGTGCCCAATCTGGACGGTTCCGATTTAACCCCATTTTTCGCCATATCGGTTTCCATGCTAGGTTTAAGTGTGTGATCATGTTAAAATAAACAAGAAAGAAAAATATTACTTTATGTTAGTACCATGTTTAAGGAGAAAATGAACCCATGTGATATTGTATGAATTAAGTAGTAAAATTGATTGAATGATGTGAATAGAAATATTGTGGTGATAACTTGATAATATACTTGTTTGCTAATTAAGAAAATATGAATCTTTATGTTGAGTTATTCATGAATGAGGAAAAATGCAATATGAAGAAATGTGTTGTTTTTATGTCGTGAACTATGAGAAAATCTCCATGTTATGAAAGTAGATTGATTAACAAATTATGCATGTTTATTGTTAATAAAATTGATACAAAAATCCCCAAATTTTATATGTTATTTGTTGGAAAGAAAGAGAAATGAACAGTTTGTAGTTAGGATTAAGTTAAGAGAAAGATTGGATTTTTATTGATAAAAGAAGAAAGGAGGAAATTATTAGTTTAATAAGAGTAACCCATTTGAGAATTATCAAACAAAATTTTTTCTCTTTGAAAAGAAACAATTAAGAGGACATAAAGCTTCTGTGAACAATTTTGTACATATAAGAGAATCGACTTTTATATGGAAAAAATGAGAGTTAAATGGTTTTTAAAATCTTAAATTACTGTATAAATATCAAAGAAATTCCGTCAGGAAATTTTTTTATGTTTCTAAAGGAACAAATCGTATTTTGAAAGAAATGAACTATTTTTATGAACTATAATTGCTACAGTCTTATACAAAACTACTTGTAATTATTTTTCCTACGGGTTAGTCACTCTATCCATTCTAGTCAATGGGTGCAAAATAAAAACGTCACTGTAGCAAGAGGTCATGAGTTCGAGTCTCTGTATGGACTCTTCATTTTTCCATTTTGTGAAATTAACTCAATGTCGAACCCAATAGTATAAGGGGTTATTAAATGACTCTCTCAATGCCTGGCGCTGTTGGCCTTTCTGGTCAGCAGCTGCACCACAGTAACGTTACTATAGCGCAGCGGCTGTGTGTGTGTGTGCGGTTCGAAACCTGGCGTTAGCCAAGTTTTTTTTTAATTCCGATTTTTTTGGAAAAATGATTTTTAAATGATTTTAAGTGAAATGAATTCATAAAAATTATTATAATTATTCTGAAATTAATTAGATCTTATGGAATATTTCTATAGCTTAATAAAAATTATAGATCAAGTTAGACAATTAATATGAATATCTTTATGACATAAACAAAGCAATAATTAGTCTCTTTTAAGAAAATTTTGTGAGAAGTTTTCTAAGAAATTCATGACATGATGCAGATGTGAATGAATTCACTTGGTTCAAATAAATGAGATATTTTAGACTTCTGAATGCAAATAAAAATTGTGAGATTAGATTTGTAATGTGGAGAATTGTGAAAAAAAATGGAATAAACTTGTCTCTTTATTGTGGAAAATAATACATGAATTGAAATGAAAAGAATCATGATAACTTATGAAGATATTGGTGAGTGTGAATACTCAATTTATGAACATGAAATGAGATTTGAACTAGAGGGTAGCCAAGTCCTATTACCGGCAAGTGAATAAATTATTTTTGAGATGAACTATTGAGATGGAAGACCAAGTTTGGTCATATTGTTGATTAAGACCGGTATGGAGGAAAGAACTAACTCTAGGGATTGATTTTATTCATGATTCAAATAATTAAGGACTAGACACATAGTGGTGAAGTGACTAAAGTGAGAAAAACAAGAGTATGAGGGCCATCGGATTGGCGGTGTGAGAGTGATTCACAGATTGCCTGCTTGATGCGTCATGATACGACATGAGCAGTACTCCGGAATTATCATCTCGATGGCGATGCTTTGTAGGGTGTTTTGTGACTATGGGTGGTGCCATCGTTCTACGACAGAGGCTGAATTGTCCATAGATTTCCTGCATGATGCGTCATGTCAGTGCGTGGGATTCCCATCCAGATTGTCTGGACATGGGCTCGTAATTCATAGAACATCTAGGATACTTACCGTAGTTACCATAGTAGTTTAAGTCATGGCGAGGGACTGAACCCTACAAGATGAAGTATGATTAAGGGCTTGCCCTCAGACCTATGTAGTATGGGATGCATAGAATCCGAACAAGTGCGCATTAGTGTCATATAATATAAACAACTGCATTAAGGAATAAGTGCACAGAACAACATGACATCTATAGGATAGTCCTCGTAGTTTTTCTTGTGAAAAGTGTGCGCTTTCTAAGTAGGAAAAAATTGATGTATTATATCCTTGCATCAGTTGAATGAACTGAAGAGCCCACTGTTTCTATGTAGGACAAAAAGATTGACAAGATTAAAGTATGCATGCTGCTTAAAGAATGTTTCAAGTGTTGTACATTTTATTCATGTAATTATTGTAAATTTCTTCTGCTATTTAAATGTAATTTAAGATGTAACTCTGATGTAATAAAAGTTTTAATTTCCTTGTAAAATTGTACGAAGAGAAGTGAAAAGATCCTGTAGAACTTCGAATTCAATCTGTTTTGTAATTTTGGGTGTTACATAGTGGTATCAGAACCACACTTCCAAGTAGTACAAATTTATAAGGAACGACACCCTAGAGTGGACATTAGAGCGTGTGTAGAGTCTAGAGATTTATATGTAAGTTACTTACATTTGTGTTGCTCTATGATTTATGCTTCTTCTTCACCTTTCTCTAAGATGGCGGACCACTTCGACCCAGCTGGAGGGGATGACTGGCACATAGTTGAGGAGGATTACTATGCCGGGCAAGCTGATTCAGATGAAGAAGATTCGAAAGAATTCGAAAAGGAATGGCCTGAGTCTAGAGAGATCACTCCACCTCCGGATTCATCTGATGATTCCTCCAACGAGGAAGAACCAGTTCCGAGTAGTCTCATTGTGTCTCTTAAGAGGCAAGTAGAGACTCAGAAGGAGAGAGCAACGCTGCTGTAGGCACAGTGTGCAAAGTGCAAGGAGAGCATTTCCATGCTCAGTCATCGTGTTTGGGAACTCGAGAAGTAGAAAAACATGTATGATGTACTGAAGGAGGAAGTGGAGAAACTACGGGAAGAGCTTTGAGAAGCTAAGAGGAACCGTAGGAAATAGAATGCCGTATCTTCTTACTGCTTTCATTTGATGTCAGAAATGTTTTAAATTCGAATGTATAAAGTTTGAAATGAAATGAAGAATTGATTTAAATTCATGTTTTCTACTTCGAATTTAATGGATCTTTTGCCTCAGAATATGGCTGGAAGAAGAGCTAGAAGTGGAGAAGGTCTGGACTTGGAAACAGAGTTAGCAAGGGTCTATCACACACTCAATGTTGTTGCCATGAATCAGAACCAAGGGAGGGTGCCTGTGAATCCAGTACCCGAAGCAATCAAACTCGTGGAATCTTTCAAATGGATGAAACCACCTATGATTGAGGGGAAATCAGACCCAGACGCGGCTGACAATTGGATCCGACAGATCGAGACTATCTTCGAAGTCTTGGAAACTCTGGAGGGCAGCAAGGTGAAGTTGGTTGCACTGCAGTTCGAGAAGGATGCGGCTGTGTGGTGGCAGTCGATGAAGCGGACGATGGGAGATATTGTCCTTGGCTGGGAGGAATTCTTGGAGGAATTTTGCAGTCATTATTTTCCATCAGACGTCCAGAAGACGAAGGCCATGGGATTTCTGGCACTTCAGCAGGGTGGCATGTCGGTTAGGGAGTATGAGACAAGGTTCACTCAGCTCTCAAGGTATTCTCCTGAATTGGTGATGGACGAGGCAAAGAAGGCTCGAAAATTCTAGCATGGTTTGAGGCCAAGTCTGAGATCGCAGATGAAACCCGTCGGTATCAGGAGGTTTGAAAAATTGGTCAAACAAGCTGCAGCCACTGAAGCGGACATGGAGCAGTTCCATGCTGTTCAGAATCGGAGGAACAACTGGAATGTAGAGAAGAGGCTCGCAGTTGCTGGAAATGTCAGAGGACAGCCGCCGGCCCAAAGGTTCAAATCGACGGGAGCGAACACTGTCAGTGTGGTAGGGAGTCCGGGAATGCATGGGTGAGGCCTCCGGTGGTACATTGTTACAACTGTGGGGAGTTGGGTCACTGTCGATCCCAGTGCCCTAAGTTGCAAGATGTTGTCCGTAATGGACCAACTCAGCAGGCCGGGAAGAAGCCATACCAGCAGGGGCGAATATTTGCCTTGACTAAAGCTGACGCTGAAAGGTGGATCACGTCATCACTGGTACGCGGGAGGATGTATATGAGTGTTTTCTGTTGTTCTTCTTTTCCCGCTTTATTTAGTAAACTGTTATGTAACGAGTGTGTGTTATGTAACAGGAGAAATTTATTTGAATGGAAAGAAAGCTGTTGTTTTGTTAGATACTGGGTCCTCTCACACTTTTGTATCACCTAAGTTTGCTAATGTTTTGGGAGTCGAACCGAAAGTCTTTCCAGGCAAGTTCTTAGCAGTAGCGACTCCATCAGGCGAGATCGAGATTGGAGACAGAATTTTTGGGATTGATCTGATCGAGTTGAATGTCTTGGGAGTCGATGTTATCATTGGCATTGATTGGATGTCGGTATACAGTGCGAGCATCGAATGCAAGACCAAAGAAGTAACAGTGAAGGCTCCAGGTGGTCCTGAAGTCACTTTCCAGGGGAAGAGGAGATGTTCAGGCTTGGTTGCTGCTTTCAGAAAGAAAAAGGGGATTCCTGTAGAGGTGTAGCAAATTCCAGTGGTTCGGGATTACCCGACCGTATTCTTGGAAGATTTACCTAGGTTACCCCCGCATTGTGATGTAGAGTTCAGCATAACTATTCGGCTAGGGAGTGCACCCATTTCCAAGGCACCGTATAGGATGGTGCTTATGGAAGAGGATGAGATCAAATGGCAGATTGAGGAACTATTAGAGAAAGGCTTTATTCAACCAAGTGCATCTCCTTGGGGAGCACCATTGCTATTGGTAACGAAGAAGGATAGTTCGATGAAGATGTGCATCGATTACCGAGAGCTAAATAAGGTCACTGTTCAGAACAAGTATCCTATTACCCGAATTGACGACCTATTCGACCGTCTATAAGGAGCAGCTGTTTTCTCCAAAATAGATCTTCGATCAGGATATCATCAAGTTCGAGTGAAAGCTGAAGATGTGCGTAAGACTGCGTTCTGAACTCAGTACGGGCATTATGAATTCTTATTATGCCATTTGGAGTGACGAATGCACCCGCAATTTTCATGGATATGATGAAAAGAGTTCTGAGGCCATTTATTGATTCTTTTGTCATGGTTTTTATCGACGATATTCTTGTGTACTCCAAGTCAGAGGAGGAGCACACAGAGCATCTGGCAGCAGTTTTGAGAAAACTCAAGGAGCATGAGTTGTATGCCAAGTTGTCCAAGTGTGATTTCTGGAAATCTGAGGTGGCATTCCTAGGTCGCATCCTTTCTAAGGAGGGAGTGGCAACTGATCTGCAGAAGATAGAGGCGGTGAAGGATTGGGCAAGGCCTACTACAGTGAAGGAAATCAGGAGTTTCCTTGGGCTAACTGGATACTACAGGAGGTTCATTCAGGGCTATGCTCAGATAGCCATGCCACTTACTGGTCTGACCAAGAAGAATGTGAACTTCAAGTGGACTGAGCAGTACGAGATAAGCTTTCAGGAGTTGAAAGAGAAGCTGACTACTGCTCCCATTTTAGCTTTGCCTAGAGCAGGTGTTGAGTACGATATTTACAGCGATGCTTCACATCGTGGGCTTGGTTGTGTCTTAATGCAAGAAGGGAAAGTGATCGCATATGGGTCTAAGCAACTACGACCGCATGAGAAGAATTATCTGACTCATGATCTAGAGTAGGCTGCAATTATCTTCACCTTAAAGCATTGGAGACATTATGTGTACGGTGAGAAGCTGAACATGTATGCAGACTATAAAAGATTGAAGTACATCTATCAGCAGAAGTATCTGATTCTGGGGCAACAGAGATGGCTAGAAGTACTTGAGGACATTCGTCCAGAGATTAAGTACCATCCTGGGAAGGCTAATATTGTTGCTGATGTACTTAGCCACATGAGCAGTCTGGCTAGTTTGATTACAAATCAGAGGCAGCATGCAGAGGAGTTGGATCGGGCTGGTATTGAGGTTGTTCTGCAAGGCTTGTGATTATCTTTAGCTCAGCTGAGGCTCCAACCAACGCTGAATGAAAGGATTATCGCAAGTCAGAAGGAAGATGCAGAGATTCAGAAGATGAAGGAGCAGGTTGGTGCTGGCAGGTTGTCAGAGTTTCAGATCAGGGATGAGGTGTTGTGGTTTAGAGAGAGGCTGTGAGTTCCGCATCAAGCAGAATTGCGGGAGAGTATCTTTCAAGAGGAACATGCGACTCTTTTGTCCGTACATCCTGAGAGTACCAAGATGTATAAGGACATTAAGCAATATTTGTGGTGGTCAGGTTTGAAGCGAGATGTGGCCGAGTTTGTGGCGAAGTACGAGATTTGTCAGTAGGTCAAAGCCGAGAATTAGAAACCTGGAGGTCTATTGCAACCGTTACCTATTCCGAAATTAAAGTGGGATAACATCAGTATGGATTTCATCATGGGTTTGCCCAAGAGTTCAAAGGGCAATGATGCGATTTGGGACATAGTCGATTGACTAACCAAGTCTGCTCACTTCTTGGCGATGGAACTCACTTTGTTTATGGACAAGTTGGCCGAGCTGTACGTTGGAGAGATCATCAGGCTTCATGGTGTTCTGTTAACCATTGTGTCTGATCGAGATGTGCAGTTTACCTCGCATTTCTGGAGGAGTCTTCAGGTAGCTTTAGGTACAAAAACGGATTTCAGCACCGCCTTCCATTCTTAGATGGATGGGCAGACTGAAAGGTTCAATCAAGTTCTTGAGGATATGTTTCGGTGTTGTATTCTAGATTTTGAAGGCAGTCGGGAGAGGCATCTAGCTCTGGTAGAGTTTTCCTACAACAACAGTTTTCAAACTAGTATTGGGATGGCACCATATGAAGCTCTGTTTGCTGGTTTGAAGTGGGGGAGAGATAGATGTTTGGGCCCAAGATTGTGTAGCAGACCTCAGAAAAGATCGATTTGATCAGGAACAGGTTAGCAGATGCTCAGAGTAGGCAGACGAAATTTCGTCGACAATCGAAGGATGGACCTAGAGTTCGAGGAAGGTGACTTTGTCTTCTTGAAGGTGTCTTCTAGTAAATGTGTGATTCATTTTGGCAGAAGTGGGAAATTAGCCCCAAGGTTCATAGGCCCTTATAATATATTGAAGAGGATTGGAAAAAAACTGCTTACCAGTTGGAGTTACCGGAAGAGTTGTCTCAAGTTGATAATGTCTTCCATGTGTCTATGTTGAGAGGTTACATTCCAGATCCAAGTCACCATTTGTCCGAAGTGCCGGTGGGTTTGCAGTTAGATCTGAGCTACATTGAGCGACCGGTTGAGATTGTGGATGGTTGGGAGAAAGTCTTAAGAAACAAGACGATATCGATGGTCAAGGTAGTCTGGAGAAACTAGTTGGTTGAAGAGGCTACTTGGGAATCCGAGCAGAGGATGCTGAAGGATCATCCCGAGCTCTTAAATTGAATTGTATTTTTTCTTTCTTTCTTCTTTTTATGTTTTGTTTCTCACTCTTTACGCGTAGTTCCGAGGACGAAACTATTCTAAGGAGGGAGTGTTGTAACATCTTGAATTTTCTTATAATTAAATATTAACTTTTCATTTAATTTCACGTGTTTCGCACGTGCAAATTAATGTGTGTTTTTTGCTTTAAAATTATTTTTTATGTCATGAAAAAATATTTGTATTTTTCTTTTTAAAGGAAGAGAAGGCATGGAGGAGAAGGAATCCGGTCAGGTACTAGCAAGGAGGAGAGGATCAGTGTGTGCACTAGCATGGAGGAGAAGGCTCGCAACTAGGGAAAGGCAATTGTGCTTTCAAGGAGTTTCTTTGAGACACTACAAAAGATACTGCTTTTACCGGCGATTATTCCCCGGCGTTTTACTAGTAGCGCTGGGGTAGGGAGTGAGTAGGAATTGGGCGCCAGATGGGATGGTTATACACCGGCGGTCGATTTAAAACGCCGGCGTATGTTAGTATTCACCGGCGTTTTACTTAAACACGCCGGTGATGTTTATTATTCACCGGCGTTTTTTATTGTAAACGCCGGCGAATATACGGACACATTCACCGGCGTTTCCAATTAAAATGCCAGTGAATAACTGGGATAAAACCCGCAAACCCTAATCTTTCGCTCGCCATTTTTCCAATACCCCAAAAAAAAAAAAAAAAGAGGCGCTTCGTTTCCCTCCTTCCTCACTCTACTTCCCGCGCGTTTGCCTCCGCCGCTTCGTCCTCTTCGACGGCCTTCGACCTTTCGAAATCGTCCCTTCTTCCCTTCGTCCTTTTCGATTTCCCTCTTCCCTCTCTCTATTTGGAGGTGAATCGGCGGTCGCCCTCTCTCTCTCTCTCCTACACCCCCGCCCTCATCGCCCCGCTCTCTCTCTCTCTCTCTTCGGTATGATCTCTTGATTTCCCTTATTTTCCAAAAAAAGCAGCTTTTTTCAGTTTATTCATCTTGATTTCCTTAACATGAACGGTTTAGTTGAGATGAAGAATTAATAGAAAAATATATGCTTAGATAATGGAAATTTTCATCTTCTTTTACTGTTAATGAAGCTGATTTCATGCATCTGATTGTCTTCATGGCATGTTTGTTTTTTTACCCAAAATGGGTTCACTGTGAACTGAGGATGCTCTAGGTACGTATGCCAATATCCTCCGGCCGGATATGCACAACAATTGGATTTTAGATTTAGTTGGGCACAGTGAATTAGTAGAGCAACATATAAGCTCACATAATGGGAAATTTTCATTTTCAGATACTGTTAAAGTAACCTGATTGCAATCTTTGGCATGGTTTTTTAACACAAAATGGGTTCACTTCGAAACTAAGTATGCTGCTAGCATACCCATTTTCTTTCACTGTTAATGAAGCTGATTTCATGCATCTGATTGTCTGCTTGGCATGCATGTTTTTTTACCCAAAATGGGTTCACTGTGAACTGAGGATGCTATAGGTACGTATGTCAAAATCCTCTGGCCGGATATGCACAACAATTGGATTTTAGATTTAGTTGGGCTAAAGAAGTAGTAGAGCAACATATAAGCTAAGATAATGGGAAATTTTCATTTTCAGATACTGTTAAAGTAACCTGATTGCAATCTTTGGCATGGTTTTTTTAACACAAAATGGGTTCACTTTGTAATACCCTGATTTTTCAATTAATGAGAAATTATTTATTTTGCACGTGTTGTGCACGTGCAATATTTTGTTGGATTATTTTATCATGATGTGTATATTTAAATATAATTTTCTCCAATTATTTTAGTACAAAAAGCCTTCTTTAAAAGCCTTCTTTGATTTAACTAAAAAGCCTTTCTTAAAAAGCCCAAAAGCATTTTATTTTATTTATTTTTATAAATTATTTTGGCCCAAAAAGAAAGCCCATGAATTAATTAATTTTAATTAAACTTGTCATGTAGAAGACTTTTTTTAAACAAAATTATTTTTATACAATTTTAGAATGTACAAATTTGGCCTAGTTGCATGCACGTGCACTACACGTACACGTGCAATGCACACCTTACTTTTGAGGCCGGGTAGCATTCTTTTGGAGGGAAAATTGAATTTTGGTGTGGAGAACATGGGGGTAGTTTCAAGGAGGTGGGTAGTTTTCCTAACTCCTACTTGGATCTAAGTCTTTCATTTTGCAACCACCAAGACGATCTTAGCCCTCCATTCCCCTCATTTTTTTGTATAAATACCCCCCCCCCTCATGGCTAACTTTTCATATGCAAAGTGTATTTCTAAGTTATAGTATTATTATTGTGGGAGTTATAAAAGATAAGAGATTGTGTGGGTTGTGTTGCTTGGAGTGGCCGGCATCACCAAGAAGCTTTCGGTGTGGACTTGAAGGAGCTTTCGGCATAGGCTTGGAGGCTTGGAGCTTGAGCGCTTTTGGCTAGGAGGTGGTGCTTTCATCTACAAGGATTCGATTGCTTTTGGTTGTGTTTCTCTCCAATTGAGGTGGGTAAAACATTTTATATTTCTAAAGTAGGTCCATGCTTAGTTTCAACCATTAAAGATGCATGAAAATATTAATAAGAGCCCACTTGAATTGAGTAGTTAATATGTGAATGGTTTGAAATGTAGTGATTAACTTATATGGCTCTAATGTTAAGATTAAATTGTGTGTAGATTGCCCCATGTTTACTAGTGTAAAGTTGTGATAATGATTAAATTAAATTAAGAGTGTTGTTATTATGATTAGAGACATAATGTACACTTGTTAATTGTGATAGATGGACTTTCATGTTGATATGAATGTGGACTATGGAAATCATATGTGATTGGTTGAATTAAGAACTAATAACAGTAGATTATCTCCATGAAATTATTTAATAAAAAGACTAGTAGATTGATTGTATGACAATGTCGAAAATGCAATAATGTATTTTAATAAATAATTTTTGGGTCTTGTATGTGAAAAATACATTGCATTAACACCAAAAAAAATTATATTATTTTACTGGTATGAACTTTTATGACTGAGGATCTAATCTGGAAGTTTTTAGAAAATTTTATCAAAGTAATAAGAAGCTATGGCTTATTGAATATCGAGTTATTTTTAAACAGTACGAAAATAATACAAATGGGATTTTATTTGGGTTAGTGACAACCCGAGCCAGTGGCTCAGGTGGTTGGGACCCCGGTTGGCTTCTCTGTGTCGCACGGTTCGAATCCCAGGCCGAACACTTCTTTTTTAAAAATTACCCTAAAAACTATAGCAGCGAATTCAGGGTATAAATATACCCCAGTCGCTCATATGACGTGATCGGCGATCGGCCTAGTGGTCGGGCTCTGTGCTGTCTTGGTGTGGCGCCTGGTTCGATTCTTGCCTTCGGCATATTGGAAAAAATATTTTTTTTGGGTGTTTTTGAAGTCCAAAAATTATGAAATAAATACGGTAATTCTCATAAAAATACAAGGAATTTTATAAGAGTGATTTGGGTATTTTTAGAATAAAATACAATATGGTTTGTGAATAAAAGGCATAAATGGAACTTTGGTTATGAGATATACACTTGTGGATTTTATAACTTATAAAGATAGGCTATTATAAAGTAATTGGCATAAGTGCTTGTGGCGTGACATGATTTTAATTATTTTCATTATAAGTATTGCGCAAGATATGAAATATGAAGGTTGAAATGTGATATTATGAAGTTGTATAAATTCATGTATGGTTATGGAATTAAAACCATGACTTATGAAAGAGGAAAAGAAATTGTTGGCTATAAGTAGGAATTGTTTTCATTATGAACTCTTGAATTAAAAGTATTCATCGTGGACTTGTGAATAAAGTGTAATCATGAATTGAAAAAGAATGAGTATAAAAACTCGACATGGAAATTGTCAGGAGTTAAAGATTGTGAAATGAAATTTGAAATAGAGTAGCTAAGTCTCCCCGGCATTGAGAAAAATGAATTGAATTGAAATTAGACCAAGGTTGGTCATGTTGAAACAAATGAATAAGTCCGGTTGATGGAGAGGCTAACTCTAGTGATTATTTTGTTCATGATTTTTAAATAAAACTAAGGACTAGTACATAGTGGAGATGTGATGAAAGTAGAAGAAAAACATGAGTATGAGGGCCAACAGATAGCGGTGTGAGAGCGATTCACAGGTTGCCTGCTTGATGCATCAAGACAGTGCGTGAGCGCTACTCCGGAATTATCGTCCCGGTGGCGACGCTCGTGGGATGTTCGAGTGGCTATGGGTGGTGCCATTGTTCCATGGCGGAGGCTGAATTGTCCATAGGTTGCCTGCTCGATGCGTCGTGACAGTGCGTGGGATTCCCCTCCAGGCTGCCTGGACATGGGCTCATAGATCATAGGACATCTAAGACACTACCGTAGTTACAGTAGTAGTTAAGGCATAACGGGGGATTGAACCCTATCAAGATGAAGAACGAATAAGGGCTTGCCCTCGGACCTATGTAGTATGGGATGCATAGAATCCGAACAAGTGTGCATTAGTGTCATGTAACATAATTAACTGCATTAAGGACTAAGTGCACAATCACAACACGACATCAATAGGGTAGTCCCTTAGTTTGAATATGACAAGTTTGTGTTTGCTAAATATGAAATGTTAAGTTATACTATTTCCGGCAAAGCGAGGACGGCCGTGTATAATGTTCGTCGGTTGAATAAACTGACGTACCCACAGTCTAACATGCAGGTAAATGTTATGCTAAAGATTAAAGAGGATTTGGATGCTTAAAGATTTTGTCAAGCTGTTGTACTTGTACTTAATTGTTGTATTTTACTTCCGCTGTGCAAAAGAAAGATGTAATTATGATGTAAACTCTGATGTATGATGAAAAGTTTTAATTTCCCTGTAAAAGTGTACTAAGAAAGTGAAAAGATCCTGTAGAACATCTCGAATTCAGTGTATTTGGGATTCGGGGCGTTACAGAGTGGTATCAGAGCCACGCTTTCTACACTTTCACACTTGTACAAATTTATAGGGAACGACACCCTAGATGTGGACATTAGAATGTGTGTTTGAATCTAGAGATTTAAATGTAAGTGACTTACATTTGTGTTGCTCTAAGATTTATGCTTTCTCCTCTCTATTTCTAAGATGGCTGATCACTTCGACCCTGCTGGAGGCGACGACTGGCACATCATTGAGGAAGAGTACCATCCTGGACAGGCAGATTCCGAGGACGAGTACTACCCTGGACAAGCTGATTCTGATGATGAGGAGTACCCTGAATCCCGAGAGATCACCCCACCTCCGGATTCATCTGATGATTCTTCTTCCGACGAAGAGGAGGTACCAGTTCCAAGTGGTCTTGTGACTTCTCTTCAGAGGCAAGTGGAAACCCTGAAGGAGAGAGTTGGATTGTTGGAGGCTCAGCTGGAGAAGCGGAAGGCCGACTATTCTGTTCTTAGCCATCGGATTTGGGAACTTGAGAAGAAAAAGAACCTAACTGATGTGCTGAAGGATGAGGTTGATGAACTGCGGGAAGAACTTCGAGCAGCGAAGAGGACCCGTAGGAGTTAGATTGTTGTAGCTTCTGTTTCTTTCCGTTCTGATGTTTAGAGATGTTTTTAAATTCGAATGTATAAACTTTTGGAATTCAATGAAATGGAAGTTGGTTTAAATTCTTGTTATATACTTCGAATTTGACGGATCTTTTGCATCAGAATATATCGAGAAGAGGAGCAAGGAATGGGGAAGGTTTGGATCTGGAGACTGAGCTTGCTAGGGTCTACCAGACGCTGAATGCAGTGGCTCAGAACCAAGCTAGGGGGCCGGCAAATCCAGTGCCCGAGGCGATAAAGCTGGTGGAATCGTTCAAGAGAATGAAACCACCCGTATTCGAGGGAAAGTCAGACCCAGATGCGGCTGACAACTGGATACGGCAAGTGGAGACTATCTTCGAGGTGTTGGAGACACCGGAGGGTAGCAAGGTCAAGCTGGCAACCTTGCAGCTGGAGAAGGATGCAGCGGTTTGGTGGCAATCCGTGAAGAGGACCATGGGAGGTCTGTTGTTTGGCTGGGAGGAATTTCTGGAGGAGTTCCGCAGCCATTATTTCCCCTCCGACGTCCAGGAGAAGAAGGCGATGGAGTTCCTGTCGCTTCAGCAAGGCAGCATGTCGGTGAGAGCCTATGAGACCAAGTTCACTCAGCTCTCCAGGTATGCTCCAGAACTGGTGGCGGATGAGGCCAAGAAAGCTCGCAAGTTCGAGCATGGTCTGAGGCCTAGCTTGAGATCTCGTATGATACCCCTTGGTATCAGGAGGTTCGATAAGCTGGTCAAGAGGGCGGCAGCGACGGAGGCGGATATGGAGCAGTTCCAAGTTGTTCAGAACAGGAGGAACAACTGGCAGTCTGGTAAGAGGCCTGCACAATCGGGGAGTTTCAAGGGGCAACCATCTGCACAGAGGTTCAAACCGACAGGGGCGAACGCTATTGGTGTAGCTGGAGGACCTGGAAACAATGTGGTGAGACCTCCTGCGGTGACTTGCTTTAACTGTGGGGAAGCGGGACACTACCGATCTCATTGTCCCAAACTTCAGCGCGGTAATAGCGGCGCACCAACGCAGCAGGCTGGGAAGAGGCCGTACCAATCAGGGCGAGTATTTGCCTTGACAGAAGCTGATGCTGAGGAGGCGGATCAGGTCATCTCTGGTACGAGGGCTGGTGTTTAGAGTCTTTGTCATTTCTTTTCCCTTTTGTTTAGTGAGGCTGTTATGTAATGATGTATATTATGTAACAGGCGAACTCTATCTTAATGGAATTAAAGCTGTCGTATTGTTTGATACTGGATCCTCTCATACTTTTGTGTCTCCAAAGTTTGCTAAAGTGTTGGGAGTCGAACCGAAGATTTTCCCAGGCAAGATCTTATCAGTAGCTACTCCGTCAGGGGAAACTTTAACCACTGATCGGTATTATGCTGATTGTGAGATCGTGATTGGGGATAGAATCTTTGGCATTGATCTGATCGAGCTGACTATCTTGGGAGTCTATGTTATCATTGGCATTGATTGGATGTCGGTGTACAGTGCGAGCATCGAATGCAAGACCAAGACAGTGACAGTGAAGGCTCCAGGTGGACCTGAAGTCGTGTTCCAAGGGAAGCGGAAATGTTCTAAGCTGGTGGCAACTATCCGCAAGGAAGAGACTCCTGTGGAAGTGCAAGGGATTCCTGTGGTTTGGGACTATCCGACTGTGTTCTTGGAAGATTTTCCTGGGTTACCTCCGCATCGTGATGTAGAGTTCAGCATCACTGTTCAACCGGGAAGTGCACCCATTTCTAAGGCACCTTATAGGATGGCTCCAGTGGAACATGATGAGGTGAAACGGCAGATTGAGGAACTGTTGGGAAAAGGCTTTATTCAACCTAGTGCGTCACCTTGGGGAGCACCAGTGCTTTTGGTAAAGAAGAAGGATGGATCGATGAGGATGTGTATCAATTACCGAGAGCTGAATAAGGTCACTGTTCAGAATAAGTATCCGATTCCTCGAATTGATGACTTGTTCGATCGTCTACAAGGAGCAGCTGTATTCTCCAAAATAGATCTTCGATCAGGTTACCATCAAGTTCGAGTGAAAGCTGAAGATGTGCATAAGACTGCATTTAGAACTCGGCATGGGCATTACGAATTCTTAGTTATGCCATTCGGAGTGACGAATGCACCTGCAATCTTCATGGACTTGATGAATAGAGTTCTAAGGCCGTTTATTGATTCTTTCGTCGTGGTGTTTATCGACGATATTCTCGTGTACTCCAAGTTTGAGGAGGAGCACACTGAGCATCTGGCAGCAGTGTTGCAGAAGTTGGAAGAGCAGCAGTTGTATGCCAAGTTATCCAAGTGTGATTTCTGGAAATCTGAAGTGGCATTCCTGGGTCACATCCTTTCTAAGGAGGGAGTGGCAACTGACCCTCAGAAGATAGAGGCAGTGAGAGATTGGGCGAGGCCTACTACAGTGAAGGAAGTCAGAAGTTTCCTTGGGATGACTGGGTATTATCGGAGATTCATTCAAGGTTATGCTCAGATAGCTGTACCGCTTACAGGGCTGACCAAGAAGAATGTGAGCTTCAAGTGGACCGAGCAATGTGAGGCGAGCTTTCAGGAGTTGAAAGATAGGCTGACTACTGCACCTATTTTGGCTTTGCCTAGAGCTGGTGTTGAGTATGACGTTTATAGCGATGCTTTACATCGGGGGCTTGGTTGTGTCTTAATGCAAGAGGGAAGAGTAATCGCTTATGGGTCTAGGCAACTACGACCGCATGAGAAAAATTACCCGACTCATGATCTAGAGTTGGCTGCGATTATTTTTGCTTTGAAGCAATGGAGGCACTACGTGTACGGTGAGAAGTTGAATATGTACACGGACCACAAGAGCTTGAAGTATATATATCAGCAGAGGGATCTCAATCTGAGGCAGCGGAGATGGTTGGAAGTGCTTGAGGATATGCGACCTGAGATCAAGTATCATCCCGGAAAGGCTAATGTTGTGGCGGATGCACTTAGCCGCAAGAGCAGTTTGGCCTGTTTGATCACGACTCAGAGGCATCTGATTGAGGAGTTGGACCGAGCTGGTATTGAGGTTGTCTTGCAAGGATTGGGAGCATCTTTGGCTCAGTTGAGGCTTCAGCCTACTTTGAATGCCAGGATCATTGCAAGTCAGGAAGTTGATGCTGATATCTTGGAGATGAAGGAGCAGGTTGGTGCTGGCAGGTTGCCCGGTTTTCAGATCAGGGATGGAGTGCTGTGGTTCGGAGATAGGCTGTGCGTTCCAAATCAGGCGGACCTGAAAGAGAGTATTCTTCAGGAGGCGCATGCTACTCTTTTGTCAGTACATCCTGGGAGTACTAAGATGTACAAGGACATCAAGCAGCATTTCTGGTGGTCAGGTTTGAAGCGGGATGTGGCTGAATTTGTCGCGAAGTGTGAGGTTTGTCAGCAAGTCAAAGCCGAAAATCAGAGACCCAGAGGTCTATTACAGCCGTTACCTATTCCGGAATGGAAGTGGGATAACATCAGTATGGATTTCATCACGGGATTGCCTAAGAGTCCTAAAGGCAATGATGCAATTTGGGTTATAGTCGATCGACTTACCAAGTCCGCTCACTTTTTGGCGATGAAACTCACTGCTTCGATGGACAAGTTGGCTGAGATGTATGTTGGTGAGATTGTCCGACTTCATGGCGTTCCTTCGACCATTGTGTCTGATCGAGATGCGCGGTTTACTTCGCATTTCTGGAGGAGTCTTCAGGCAGCTTTGGGTACCAAGACGGATTTCAGCACTGCTTTTCATCCGCAAACCGATGGGCAGACCGAGAGAGTCAATCGTATTCTTGAGGATATGCTGCGGTGTTGTATACTAGACTTTGGAGGCAGTTGGGAAAGGCATTTACCTTTGGTGGAGTTTGCCTACAACAACAGTTTTCAGGCCAGTATTGGGATGGCGCCGTACGAAGCTTTGTATGGCAGGAAGTGCAGGACTCCTGTGTGTTGGTATGAAGTAGGGGAGCGTCAGTTGTTTGGTCCTGAGCTTGTGCAGCTGACTTCTGAGAAGATTGATCTGATCAGGAAAAGGTTGGTGGAAGCTCAGAGCAGGCAGAAAAGCTATGCAGACAACCGGAGAAGGGACCTTGAGTTTGAGGTTGGTGACTTCGTCTTCCTGAAGGTATCACCCAGTAAAGGTGTGGTTCGTTTTGGCAAAGGCGGGAAGTTAGCCCCGAGGTTTATAGGCCCGTATAAGATATTGAAAAGGATCGGGAAAACTGCTTATCGGCTTGAATTACCGGAAGAGTTGTCTCAGGTGCACAATGTCTTTCATGTGTCTATGCTGAGAGGTTATATTCCGGACCCGAGTCATCATTTGCCTGAAGTGCCGGAGGGTTTGCAGTTAGACTTGAATTACATCGAGTCTCCTGTTGAGATTGTTGATCGTCGAGAGAAAGTCTTGAGGAATAAGACGATTCCGATGGTCAAGGTAGTCTGGAGAAACCACTTGGTTGAAGAGGCTACTTGGGAATCTGAGGAGAGGATGTTGAAGGACTATCCTGAGCTTTTTGCTTGATTGTATTTTGTATCTTTTGTTTTTGTTGTGTGTGTTGTATTTTTGTTTTATTTCCTCGCTCTTGATTGTAGTTCCGGGGACGGAACTATTCTAAGGAGGGAGTGCTGTAATACCCTGATTTTTCAATTAATGAGAAATTATTTATTTTGCACGTGTTGTGCACGTGCAATATTTTGTTGGATTATTTTATCATGATGTGTATATTTAAATATAATTTTCTCCAATTATTTTAGTACAAAAAGCCTTCTTTAAAAGCCTTCTTTAAAAGCCTTCTTTGATTTAACTAAAAAGCCTTTCTTAAAAAGCCCAAAAGCATTTTATTTTATTTATTTTTATAAATTATTTTGGCCCAAAAAGAAAGCCCATGAATTAATTAATTTTAATTAAACTTGTCATGTAGAAGACTTTTTTTAAACAAAATTATTTTTATACAATTTTAGAATGTACAAATTTGGCCTAGTTGCATGCACGTGCACTACACGTACACGTGCAATGCACACCTTACTTTTGAGGCCGGGTAGCATTCTTTTGGAGGGAAAATTGAATTTTGGTGTGGAGAACATGGGGGTAGTTTCAAGGAGGTGGGTAGTTTTCCTAACTCCTACTTGGATCTAAGCCTTTCATTTTGCAACCACCAAGACGATCTTAGCCCTCCATTCCCCTCATTTTTTTGTATAAATACCCCCCCCCCCCCCTCATGGCTAACTTTTCATATGCAAAGTGTATTTCTAAGTTTGCTTGGAGTGGCCGGCATCACCAAGAAGCTTTCGGTGTGGACTTGAAGGAGCTTTCGGCATAGGCTTGGAGGCTTGGAGCTTGAGCGCTTTTGGCTAGGAGGTGGTGCTTTCATCCACAAGGATTCGATTGCTTTTGGTTGTGTTTCTCTCCAATTGAGGTGGGTAAAACATTTTATATTTCTAAAGTAGGTCCATGCTTAGTTTCAACCATTAAAGATGCATGAAAATATTAATAAGAGCCCACTTGAATTGAGTAGTTAATATGTGAATGGTTTGAAATGTAGTGATTAACTTATATGGCTCTAATGTTAAGATTAAATTGTGTGTAGATTGCCCCATGTTTACTAGTGTAAAGTTGTGATAATGATTAAATTAAATTAAGAGTGTTGTTATTATGATTAGAGACATAATGTACACTTGTTAATTGTGATAGATGGACTTTCATGTTGATATGAATGTGGACTATGGAAATCATATGTGATTGGTTGAATTAAGAACTAATAACAGTAGATTATCTCCATGAAATTATTTAATAAAAAGACTAGTAGATTGATTGTATGACAATGTCGAAAATGCAATAATGTATTTTAATAAATAATTTTTGGGTCTTGTATGTGAAAAATACATTGCATTAACACCAAAAAAAATTATATTATTTTACTGGTATGAACTTTTATGACTGAGGATCTAATCTGGAAGTTTTTAGAAAATTTTATCAAAGTAATAAGAAGCTATGGCTTATTGAATATCGAGTTATTTTTAAACAGTACGAAAATAATACAAATGGGATTTTATTTGGGTTAGTGACAACCCGAGCCAGTGGCTCAGGTGGTTGGGACCCCGGTTGGCTTCTCTGTGTCGCACGGTTCGAATCCCAGGCCGAACACTTCTTTTTTAAAAATTACCCTAAAAACTATAGCAGCGAATTCAGGGTATAAATATACCCCAGTCGCTCATATGACGTGATCGGCGATCGGCCTAGTGGTCGGGCTCTGTGCTGTCTTGGTGTGGCGCCTGGTTCGATTCTTGCCTTCGGCATATTGGAAAAAATATTTTTTTTGGGTGTTTTTGAAGTCCAAAAATTATGAAATAAATACGGTAATTCTCATAAAAATACAAGGAATTTTATAAGAGTGATTTGGGTATTTTTAGAATAAAATACAATATGGTTTGTGAATAAAAGGCATAAATGGAACTTTGGTTATGAGATATACACTTGTGGATTTTATAACTTATAAAGATAGGCTATTATAAAGTAATTGGCATAAGTGCTTGTGGCGTGACATGATTTTAATTATTTTCATTATAAGTATTGCGCAAGATATGAAATATGAAGGTTGAAATGTGATATTATGAAGTTGTATAAATTCATGTATGGTTATGGAATTAAAACCATGACTTATGAAAGAGGAAAAGAAATTGTTGGCTATAAGTAGGAATTGTTTTCATTATGAACTCTTGAATTAAAAGTATTCATCGTGGACTTGTGAATAAAGTGTAATCATGAATTGAAAAAGAATGAGTATAAAAACTCGACATGGAAATTGTCAGGAGTTAAAGATTGTGAAATGAAATTTGAAATAGAGTAGCTAAGTCTCCCCGGCATTGAGAAAAATGAATTGAATTGAAATTAGACCAAGGTTGGTCATGTTGAAACAAATGAATAAGTCCGGTTGATGGAGAGGCTAACTCTAGTGATTATTTTGTTCATGATTTTTAAATAAAACTAAGGACTAGTACATAGTGGAGATGTGATGAAAGTAGAAGAAAAACATGAGTATGAGGGCCAACGGATAGCGGTGTGAGAGCGATTCACAGGTTGCCTGCTTGATGCGTCAAGACAGTGCGTGAGCGCTACTCCGGAATTATCGTCCCGGTGGCGACGCTCGTGGGATGTTCGAGTGGCTATGGGTGGTGCCATTGTTCCATGGCGGAGGCTGAATTGTCCATAGGTTGCCTGCTCGATGCGTCGTGACAGTGCGTGGGATTCCCCTCCAGGCTGCCTGGACATGGGCTCATAGATCATAGGACATCTAAGACACTACCGTAGTTACAGTAGTAGTTAAGGCATAACGGGGGATTGAACCCTATCAAGATGAAGAACGAATAAGGGCTTGCCCTCGGACCTATGTAGTATGGGATGCATAGAATCCGAACAAGTGTGCATTAGTGTCATGTAACATAATTAACTGCATTAAGGACTAAGTGCACAATCACAACACGACATCAATAGGGTAGTCCCTTAGTTTGAATATGACAAGTTTGTGTTTGCTAAATATGAAATGTTAAGTTATACTATTTCCGGCAAAGCGAGGACGGCCGTGTATAATGTTCGTCGGTTGAATAAACTGACGTACCCACAGTCTAACATGCAGGTAAATGTTATGCTAAAGATTAAAGAGGATTTGGATGCTTAAAGATTTTGTCAAGCTGTTGTACTTGTACTTAATTGTTGTATTTTACTTCCGCTGTGCAAAAGAAAGATGTAATTATGATGTAAACTCTGATGTATGATGAAAAGTTTTAATTTCCCTGTAAAAGTGTACTAAGAAAGTGAAAAGATCCTGTAGAACATCTCGAATTCAGTGTATTTGGGATTCGGGGCGTTACACACTTCCAAACTAAGTATGCTGCATAGCATCCCCAGTTTCTTTCACTGTTAGTGAAGCTGATTTCATGCATCTGATTGTCTTCTTGGCATGCATGTTTTTTTACCCAAAATGGGTTCACTGTGAACTGAGTATGCTATAGGTACGTATGCCAAAATCCTCCGGCCGGATATGCACAACAATTGGATTTTAGATTTAGTTGGCCTAAAGAAGTAGTAGAGCAACATATAAGCTCAGATAATGGAAATTTTCATTCTCAGAAACTGTTAGAGAAGCTGATTGCCATCTTAGGCATGATTTTTTAACAAAATGGGTTCACTTCCAAACTAAGTATGCTGCTAGCATCCTCATTTTCTTTCACTGTTAGTGAAAATTATTTTCATGCATCTGATTGTCATCTTGGCATGTTTTTTTTGACCAAAATGGGTTCGCTGTGTACTGAGGATGCTATAGGTACGTATGCCAAAATCCTCTGGATACGCACAACAATTGGGTTTTAGATTTAGTTGGGCTGAAGAAGTAGTATAGCAACATATAAGCTCTGATAATGGAAAATTTATCATTTTCAAATACTGTTAAAGTAACCTGATTGTCAATCTTTGGCATGGTTTTTTATACCAAAATGGGTTAACTTCCAATCTAAGTATGCTGCTAGCATCCCCATTTTCTTTTTTTGTTGTTAGTGAAGCTTATTTTCATGCATCTGATTGTCATCTTGGCATGTTTTTTTTTACCAAAATGGGTTCACTGTGAACTGAGGATGGTATAGGTACGTATGCCAAAATCCTCCGGCCGGATATGCGGCTACAATTGGGTTTTAGATTTAGTTGGGATGAAGAAGTAGTAGAGCAACATATAAGCTCAGATAATGGGAAATTTTTCATTTTCAGATACTGTTAAAGTAACCTGACTGCAATCCTTGGCATGGTTTTTTAACAAAATGGGTTCACTTCCAAACTAAGTATGCTGCATAGCATCCCCAGTTTCTTTCACTGTTAATGAATTGAAGCTTATCCCATGCATCTGATTGTCATTTTGGCATGTTTTTTTGACCAAAATGCGTTCACTGTGAACTAAGAATGCTATAGCTCTATGCCAAAATCCTCCGGCTATGTACAACAATTGGTTCACTCTGAAAAATATATGCTTACATACTAGACATTTTAATTTTTCTTTTACTGTTTCTTTTGTTTAGTATTATTATTATTATTATTATTATTATTATTATTATTATGAGATAAGTGATTATTAATAGTCATGAACAGAATAGTTCATGAGTCATCAGATCTTCTTGTTAACGTAGTTACAGCACGACGCGCTCATTATTCGGCCGATTCCTCTTCATCAGCAAAATACCCTTTACCATCATTATCTCCTTGAACGGAAAGCCAAGTACAGGGGAGACTATAGTCGATTTTTTTTTATGCTCGAACACAGGGTGTGCGATAAAATACCACTAAGGTGGTTGTGATCATTTCCACAAAAGGTCGTTTAGGGTTTGGTGAATAGAGTAGATTGTGTTAAGATGTAGTTTTTTTTTGTACATTTTTTGGAGCCATAATTTCTTTATTTTACAGTTAAAGATTATATCGTTTATTTATTTGCAGCTAGGGATGGTTTTCAAATAGGTGAAATTTAATATACAAAATGCCTTTTACTGTTATTACTATTTAATATATCAAATTTTAATTTCTGACTGTGTGCTATTGATATAATGGATAGAAGTTGGATTAGTAAACCACGATTATCCAAGGAGTACCGTGATGGTATTAAAGATTTTATTATCTTTGCCAAACGACATTCCCGTGATCCCAATCTAACCCTTTGTCCATGCCTTCGCTGTACAAATTGTATGCTGAGGACATGTGACGTAGTACATACACACTTGGCTGTCAACGGTTTTCTTCAAGGGTACACAAGGTGGTTTTGTCATGGAGAGGATCATACGGCAGCTCCTGTTCGTCCGGTTGTATTAGAAAATGAAGCTGAGCCCTTAGTGAACGAAGACTTAAGCGTTCCCGATGAGATGCATGCTTTGTTACAAGATGCCATGGGGATTCATAATGTTCCTTTCCACACCAATGACCCAACAACCGAAGTTCACAATGAGTCAACAGAAACAAACCAGATTGGTGGTGGGGTGGACGAGGAAATGTCTGTCCCCACCCCTAAAAATAATAAGCAGCAAGAATCCTTCGCTAAGTTACTTGAAGATGCTAGTACTCCGTTGTACCGCGACTGCACCAAATTTTCTAAGTTCTCATTCATTGTCAGACTATTTCAGATTAAATGTTTAAATGGGTGGTCTGCTAAGTCCTTCACTATGCTACTTGAATTGTTGAATGAAGCATTTCCTGAAATCTGTATTCCAAACTCAGCCTATAAAATCAAAAAATTCCTAAGTTCTCTCGATCTAGGATATGAGAAGATAGCAGCATGTCCAAATGACTGTATGCTTTTCACGAGTGGTAAGGAAAGTCTGGAGAATTGCGAAGTGTGTGGTTCTTCGAAATGGAAAGAAAGACCAAATCAAGACGAGGGAGCCAGTGGATCTACTAAGCGAAGTAGGAAAAAGAAGCTTGCCAAAACATTGCGTTACTTTCCTCTGATTCCTAGGTTACAAAGGTTGTTTATGTCTACGAAAACTTCTTCTGATATGAAATGGCATGCTGAAGGTCGCACTAATGATGGGATTCTTAAACATCCTGCTGATTCTCAATCTTGGAAAAGATTTGATGAAAGATATCCTGATTTTGCGGAAGATCCTCGAAATGTGAGACTTGGACTAGCTAGTGATGGTTTCAACCCCTTCAGGCAAATGAGTAGTACATACAGCATATGGCCGGTTGTGTTGATACCATACAATTTGCCGCCTTGAAAATGCATGAAGCAGTCCTCATTTATTTTGTCCATGATAGTTCCTGGACCGAAAGGTCCTGGAAATGATATAGATGTGTACCTACAACCGTTAATAGATGAACTTCAGAAGTTGTGGGTGGGTGTTCCAACCTATGATGCTGTGGCTAAAGAAACATTTTCTCTTCGTGCCGTGTTGTCTTGGACAATCAATGATTTTCCAGCATATGCAAATTTATCTGGATATAGTACTAAAGGACGTTATGCATGTCCATGTTGTGCTGACCAAACTAGTTCAAGGTGGTTGTACAATGGCAGAAAGTTTTGCTATATGGGTCATAGGAGATGGTTGCCTGACACACATATATTTCGGGCAGAGGCAGCGACATTTGATGGTACCGACGAGTGGGAACATGCTCCTGGGTCTTCTTCTGGTTCAGATATTTTGAGGTGGGTAGATGGTCATCAATTCAAATATGGAAAGGAACCAGAAGTCAGGACAAAGGGCAAGAAAAGGGCACGGCCGGAGCAAGGTGAGGAGACCGATCTATATGGCGAGGATGAGGATCAAAACTTGACGAGTTTAGGTGCATGGAAGAAGAAGAGTATTTTCTTCAAGTTGCCGTATTGGGAATTCAACTTACTGCGACATAATTTAGATGTGATGCATATCGGAAAAAATATTGGTGAGAATTGTATAGGAACAGTTATGGGAGATGATCGGAAGACAAAGGACAATCTCAAGAGCCGACTTGATTTGAAGTCAATGGGCATCCGACATGAGTTGCACCCAGAAGAATTGCCGAACGGGAAAGTACTCCTACCTCCTGCAATCTATTCAATGTCAAAATCGGAGTTGGAGTTGTTTTGCAAAGTACTATATAAGCTCAGATAATGGAGAAATTTTCATTTTCAGATACTGTCAATGAAACCTGATTGCAATCTTTGGCATGGTTTTTTTAACACAAAATGGGTTCACTTCCAAACTAAGTATGCTGCACAGCATCCCCAGTTTCTTTCACTGTTATTGAAGCTTATTTCACAAACCTGATGGTCTTCTTAAGCTATTTTATGGTCCCATTTTCACTAACTGTTAGTGAAGCTGATTTCAAGCACCTGATTGTCTTCTTGGCATGTTTGTTTTTATACCAAAAATGGGTTCACTGTGAACTGAGGATACTATATAGGTACGTATGCCAAAATCCTCCGGCCGGATATGCACAACACTTGGGTTTTGCGATATAGTTGGGCTAAAAAAGTAGTAGAGCAACATATAAGCTCAGATAATGGAGAAATTTTCATTTTCAGATACTGTCAATGTAACCTGATTGTTTAACACTGGCGTGGTTTTTTTAACACAAAATGGGTTCACTTCCAAACTAAGTATGCTGCACAGCATCCCCAGTTTCTTTCACTGTTGGTGAAGCTTATTTCACAAACCTGATGGTCTTCTTAAGCTATTTTATGGTCCCATTTTCACTAACTGTTAGTGAAGCTGATTTCAAGCACCTGATTGTCTTCTTGGCATGTTTGTTTTTATACCAAAAATGGGTTCACTGTGAACTGAGGATACTATATAGGTACGTATGCCAAAATCCTCCGGCCGGATATGCACAACACTTGGGTTTTGCGATATAGTTGGGCTAAAAAAGTAGTAGAGCAACATATAAGCTCAGATAATGGAGAAATTTTTATTTTCTGATACTGTCAATGTAACCTGATTGCAATCTTTGGCATGGTTTTTTTAACACAAAATGGGTTCACTTCCAAACTAAGTATGCTGCACAGCATCCCCAGTTTCTTTCACTGTCAGTGAAGCTTATTTCACAAACCTGATGGTCTTCTTAAGCTATTTTATGGTCCCATTTTCACTAACTGTTAGTGAAGCTGATTTCAAGCACCTGATTGTCTTCTTGGCATGTTTGTTTTTATACCAAAAATGGGTTCACTGTGAACTGAGGATACTATATAGGTACGTATGCCAAAATCCTCCGGCCAGATATGCACAACACTTGGGTTTTGCGATATAGTTGGGCTAAAAAAGTAGTAGAGCAACATATAAGCTCAGATAATGGAGAAATTTTCATTTTCAGATACTGTCAATGTAACCTGATTGTTTAACACTGGCATGATTTTTTTAACACAAAACGGGTTCACTTCCAAACTAAGTATGCTGCAGAGCATCCCCAGTTTCTTTCACTGTTAGTGAAGCTTATTTCACAAACCTGATGGTCTTCTTAAGCTATTTTATGGTCCCATTTTCACTAACTGTTAGTGAAGCTGATTTCAAGCACCTGATTGTCTTCTTGGCATGTTTGTTTTTATACCAAAAATGGGTTCACTGTGAACTGAGGATACTATATAGGTACGTATGCCAAAATCCTCCCGCCGATATGCACAACACTTGGGTTTTGCGATATAGTTGGGCTAAAAAAGTAGTAGAGCAACATATAAGCTCAGATAATGGAGAAATTTTTATTTTCAGATACTGTCAATGTAACCTGATTCTTTAACACAAAATGGGTTCACTTCCAAACTAAGTATGCTGCATAGCATCCCCAGTTTCTTCTTTTGTTGTTAGTGAAGCTTATTTTCATGCATCTGATTGTGATCTTGGCATGTTTTTTTCCACCAAAACGGGTTTACTGTGAACTGAGGATGCTATAGGTACGTATGCCAAAATCCTCCGGATACGCACAACAATTGGGTTTTAGATTTAGTTGGGCACAGTGAATTAGTAGAGCAACATATAAGCTCAGATAATGGAAATTTTCATTTTCAGATACTGTTAATGAAGCTGATTGCCATCTTTGGCATGATTTTTTAACAAAAAATGGGTTCACTTCCAAACTAAGTATGCTGCTAGCATCCTCATTTTCTTTCACTGTTAATGAAGCTTATTTCATTAAGATCCAGGATGGCAAATTTTGACTTGGCTATGATTGGATTGTTTAGTGGATGTTGTCTATGTTCTTAATTGGGCTGTGATTAGAAAGAGTGGGCTCGAGTGGAGATCTGGAAACCCATATAGAGACATCTTGTTCATAATAATTTATTATTATTGTTGTTCTTGTCGCTCTTAAGGTGGTTGCTGATGTCTCTTTGTGTTCGTGTGCTGAAGGGAAATAAGGGATGAGAGAGAGATGAGGAAAATGCCGCTATGTTAGCCTGGTGTATCCAAAGTCTCTACCTTTCTTCTTTCTGTTTCCATTTCTGGCTTCTATATATATTTGGTTTCCTTCCACGATGACAGTTCCCTAAAAATACACTTGATATGAGCCCTATCTTATTTTTCTTATTTTTCTTATATTTGGTTTCCGTCCACGATGACAGTTTCATGGATTGTCTGAACAATCCATGAAGGACATGCTTAGATACTGAATTTTCATTTGTTTTACTGTTTTAGATAGTGGATATTACCAATCAGAGGAGAATATAAAGGATTCAAGTTAGATACTGAATTTTCATTTGTTTTGTTATTTTAGATATATTTAAAAACAAAATTAAGTACTAGATTTTTAGCATTGCAATGTAATTATTTTACCTCTGTATATATCATTAACAATTCCATTTGCAGTTGGCACTTTAATCTTATAATTCGAGATACAGGTAGTTCTTTTTGCAAGTTCAAAAAATATGTATATTCTGTATTGTGATCTACTGTTCAATTAAACTATTGTTTTTTTTCACAGAGCGGTCGTCAAGATGAAGGAAATTCTGATGATCAGAGCTGAAGCTACTCGAGGGGTATGAATCTGCGGTCCTCCTTGCTGTTCTTATGTCCTCCTTGCTGTATGGTTGTTGTTCTTATGTCCTCCTCCTTGCTGTTGTTATGTCAGACTGGTTTTTTTTATGAGAGTTATGTCATACTTTGAATTTGGGATATTTTGGATATTTGTCAGACTGGTTTGTTTGGATATTTGGGATGTTAGTCTCTATATTAATTTGTTAATTATGACACTATTAATTAATCAATGAATTTGGACGTTGATATGACACGTGTGAAACTTGATTATCTTTAATTATTCTTGTGTTTGGTTGTGGTTTGCGCAGTAGTATGCAACGAAATTGGTTGAATCAGTTGTGAGAATTAGTTGACAGGTTTTGTAAATGAAACTGTGAATTGAAATTGAACGGAAAAGCGGAGTATCGAAAATAAATGGGCATAGCCAGAACGGCGTTTTAAAAAATGGCGGTCTATATAATCTAATTGTTGGAGTGTGTGATACACCGGCGTTTCAACGCACGCCGGTGAATGTTATCAGCTGTAACGGCACAGACGTACACCGGCGTTTTATAAACGCCGACGTATATAACTACACCGGCATTTTTTAGTCGCGCCGGTGTTCGTAAATAAGGAAAAGCAGGCGCTCATAAACGCACATACACCGGCGTTCCTTGACCGCCGGTATACTTTCGATCTACACCGGCGTTTTCATAAACGCCGGTGAATGGATAAATACCGGCGGTTTACGACCGCCGGTGAATGTAAATAGGTGCACAAGAACGGCACTCAGAGACCGATATACACCGGCGTTTTATGACCGCCGGTGTAGTTCTAACATTTACCGGCGTCCACTAAAAACGCCGGTGTAGACCCCTTCGTTTCAGCGACGCCCGCTTCGGCGGCAGTTGGACCGGCACTATTGTAAACGCCGGTGAAAGTTTCACCGGCGTAAAAAAACGCCGGTATAGACGTCAAAAAGCACCGGGAAAGCTACTTTCTTTTGTAGTGAGAATTCTTAATTCTTTCTTCATAGAGGTGAGCGATTTCTCTACTTCTAATATAGTTACCATGCTAGGAAATTAAGTTCATGAATATGCTAGAGAAGCTAGTAAAATTGACCATGTGATTGCTTTAAAAAAAGAGGGGGGGGGGGGGTTAATAGGGAAAAAAGGAAAAATCTTGATTGAGATTAGTGATTAAAATTTATCATGGTGCTTTATTAAATTCATGCTAGAATATCCATTTTAATGGACCATGTTAGTGTGATGATTTTGCTTAAATAAATGGCTTAGTTGTAGATTGAGATCAATGGATATTGTTATGTTTAATTGTTAAATAGATAAATTGTTGTTCTACAAGGTGGATGTGATAAAAGAATAATTGCAAGGCTCTTGTAGAATTGAAAGAAAATAAGATCCTACTTTTACTGGATTTATATTAGTGTTCTTGAGAAAGAACTATAGTTTTATTTTAAAGTCGTTAAGGTATTCTTTAAATATAAATTGTAAAGAAAACTTATTTTAATGTCAAAAATAAGAGTCACTACAAAAGAAAGTAGCTTTCCCAGCGATTATTCCCCGGCGTTTTACTAGTAGCGCCGGGGTAGGGAGCCAGTAGGAATTGGGCGCCAGATGGGATGGTCATACACCGGCGGTCGATTTAAAACGCCGGTGAATGTTAGTATTCACCGGCGTTTTAGCTGAACACGCCGGTGAAGTTTATTATTCACCGGCGTTTTTTATTATAAACGCCGGCGAATATACTGGCACATTCACCGGCGTTTCCAATTAAAATGCCGGTGAATAACTGGGAATAAAACCCGCGAACCCTAATCGTTCGCTCGCCATTTACCCATTACCCCAAAAAAAAAAAGAGGGAAAAAAGGCGCTTCCTTTCCCTCCTTCCCCGCTCTATTTCCCGCGCGTTTGCCTCCGCCGCTTCGTCCTCTTCGACGGCCTTCGACCATTCGAAATCGTCCCTTATTCCCTTCGTCCTTTTCGATTTCGTTCTTCCCTCTCTCGATCTGGAGGTGAATCGGCGGTCGCCCCCTCTCTCTCTCTCTCCTACGCCCCCGCCCTCGTCGCCCCGCTCCCTCCCTCTCTCTTCGGTATGATCTCTTGATTTCCCTTATTTTCCAAAAAAGGCAGCTTTTTTCAGTTTGGCATGAAAAATATATGCTTAGATAATGAAAAATATATGCCTGTTACGTGTTCGATTTCCTTAGCATGAACGGTTTAGTTGAGATGAAGAATTAATAGAAAAATATATGCTTAGATAATGGAAATTTTCATCTTCTTTTACTGTTAATGAAGCTGATTTCATGCATCTGATTGTCTTCATGGCATGTTTGTTTTTTTACCCAAAATGGGTTCACTGTGAACTGAGGATATTGTATAGGTACGTATGCCAAAATTCTCTGGCCGGATATGCACCACACTTGGGTTTTAGATTTAGTTGGGCACAGTGAATTAGTAGAGCAACATATAAGCTCAGTTAATGGGAAATTTTCATTTTCAGATACTATTAAAGTAACCTGATTGCAATCTTTGGCATGGTTTTTTAACACAAAATGGGTTCACCTCCAAACTAAGTATGCTGCATAGCATACCCGTTTTCTTTCACTGTTAATGAAGCTGATTTCATGCATCTGATTGTCTTCTTGGCATGATTGTTTTTTACCCAAAATGGGTTCACTGTGAACTGAGGATGCTATAGGTACGTATGTCAAAATCCTGCGGCCGGATATGCACAACAATTGGATTTTAGATTTAGTTGGGCTAAAGAAGTAGTAGAGCAACATATAAGCTCAGATAATGGGAGATTTTCATTTTCAGATACCGTTAAAGTAACCTGATTGCAATCTTTGGCATGGTTTTTTTACAGAAAATGGGTTCACTTCCAAAATGAGTATGCTGCATGCATAGCATCCCCAGTTTGTATAGGTTCACTTCCAGACTAAGTGAACTGAGGATGCTATAGGTACGTATGCCAAAATCCTTCGGATACGCACAACAATTGGGTTTTAGATTTAGTTGGGTTGAAGAAGTAGTATAGCAACATATAAGCTCTGATAATGGAAAATTTATCATTTTCAAATACTGTTAAAGTAACCTGATTGTCAATCTTTGGCATGGTTTTTTATACGAAAATGGGTTAACTTCCAATCTAAGTATGCTGCTAGCATCCCCATTTTCTTTTTTTGTTGTTAGTGAAGCTTATTTTCATGCATCTGATTGTCATCTTGGCATGTTTTTTTTACCAAAATCGGTTCACTGTGAACTGAGGATGGTATAGGTACGTATGCCAAAATCCTCCGGCCGGATATGCGGCTACAATTGGGTTTTAGATTTAGTTGGGATGAAGAAGTAGTAGAGCAACATATAAGCTCAGATAATGGGAAATTTTTCATTTTCAGATACTGTTAAAGTAACCTGACTGGAATCCTTGGCATGGTTTTTTAACAAAATGGGTTCACTTCGTAACTAAGTATGCTGCATAGCATCCCCAGTTTCTTTCACTGTTAATTAATTGAAGCTTATCCCCTGCATCTGATTGTCATTTTGGCATGTTTTTTTGACCAAACTGGGTTCACTGTGAACTGAGGATGCTATAGCTCTATGCCAAAATTCTCCGGCTATGTACAACAATTGGTTCAGTCTGCAAAATATATGCTTACATACTAGACATTTTAATTTTTCTTTTACTGTTTCTTTTGTTTAGTATTATTATTATTATTATTATTATTATTATTATTATGAGATAAGTGATTATTAGTAGTCATGAACAGAATAGTTCATGAGTCATCAGATCTTCTTGTTACCGTAGTTACAACAGGACGCACTCATTATTCGGCCGATTCCTCTTCATCAGCAAAATACCCTTTACCATCATCATCTCCTTGAACGGAAAGCCAAATACAGGGGAGACTATAGTCGATTTTTTTTTATGCTCGAACACAGGGTGTGTGATAAAATACCGTCTAAGGTGGTTGTGATCATTTCCACAAAAGGTCGTTTAGGGTTTGGTGAATAGAGTAGATTGTATTAAGAAGTAGTTTTTTTTTGTACATTTTTTGGAGCCACAATTTCTTTATTTTACAGTTAGAGATTATATCGTTCATTTATTTGCAGCTAGGGATGATTTTCAAATAGGTGAAATTTAATATACAAAATGCTTTTTACTGTTATTACTATTTAATATATAAAATTTTAATTTCAGACTGTGTGCTATTGATATAATGGATAGAAGTTGGATTAGTAAACCACGATTATCCAAGGAGTACCGTGATGGTATTAAAGATTTTATTATCTTTGCCAAACGACATTCCCGTGATCCCAACCTAATCCTTTGTCCATGCCTTCGCTGTACAAATTGTATGCTGAGGACATGTGACGTAGTACATACACACTTGGCTGTCAACGGTTTTCTTCAAGGGTACACAAGGTGGTTTTGTCATGGAGAGGATCATACGGCAGCTCCTGTTCGTCCGGTTGTATTAGAAAATGAGGCTGAGCCCTTAGTGAACGAAGACTTAAGCGTTCCCGATGAGATGCATGCTTTGTTACAAGATGCCATGGGGAATCATAATGTTCCTTTCAACACCAATGACCCAACAACCGAAGTTCACAATGAGTCAATAGAAACAAACCAGATTGGTGGTGGGGTGGACGAGGAAATGTCTGGCCCCACCCATGAAAATAATAAGCAGCAAGAATCCTTCGCTAAGTTACTTGAAGATGCTAGTATCCCGTTGTACCGCGACTGCACCAAATTTTCTAAGTTCTCATTCATTGTCAGACTATTTCAGATTAAATGTTTAAACGGGTGGTCTGCTAAGTCCTTCACTATGCTACTTGAATTGTTGAATGAAGCATTTCCTGAAATCTGTATTCCAAACTCAGCCTATAAAATCAAAAAATTCCTAAGTTCTCTCGATCTAGGATATGAGAAGATAGCAGCATGTCCAAATGACTGTATGCTTTTCACGAGTGGTAAGGAAAGTCTGGATAATTGCGAAGTGTGTGGTTCTTCGAAATGGAAAGAAAGACCAAATCAAGACGAGGGAGCCAGCGGATCTACTAAGCGAAGTAGGAAAAAGAAGCCTGCCAAAACATTGCGTTACTTTCCTCTGGTCCCTAGGTTACAAAGGTTGTTTATGTCCACGAAAACTTCTTCTGATATGAAATGGCATGTTGAAGGCCGCACTAATGATGGGATTCTTAGACATCCTGCTGATTCTCAATCTTGGAAAAGATTTGATGAAAGATATCCTGATTTTGCGGAAGATCCTCGAAATGTGAGACTTGGACTAGCTAGTGATGGCTTCAACCCTTTCAGGCAAATGAGTAGTACATACAGCATATGGCCGGTTGTGTTGATACCATACAATTTGCCACCTTGGAAATGCATGAAGCAGTCCTCATTTATTTTGTCCATGATAGTTCCTGGACCGAAAGGTCCTGGAAATGATATAGATGTGTACCTACAACTGTTAATAGATGAACTTCAGAAGTTGTGGGTGGGTGTTCCAACCTATGATGCTGTGGCTAAAGAAACATTTTCTCTTCGTGCCGTGTTGTCTTGGACAATCAATGATTTTCCAGTATATGCAAATTTATCTGGATATAGTACTAAAGGACGTTATGCATGTCCATGTTGTGCTGACCAAACTAGTTCAAGGTGGTTGTACAATGGCAGAAAGTTTTGCTATATGGGTCATAGGAGATGGTTGCCTGACACACATATATTTCGGGCAGAGGCAGCGACATTTGATGGCACCGACGAGTGGGAACATGCTCCTGGGTCTTCCTCTGGTTGAGATATTTTGAGGCGGGTAGATGGTCATCAATTCAAATATGGAAAGGAACCAGAAGTCAGGACAAAGGGCAAGAAAAGGGCAAGGCCGGAGCAAGATGAGGAGACCGATCTATATGGCGAGGATGAGGATCAAAACTTGACGAGTTTAGGTGCATGGAAGAAGAAGAGTATTTTCTTCAAGTTGCCGTATTGGGAATTCAACTTACTGAGACATAATTTAGATGTGATGCATATCGGCAAAAATATAGGTGAGAATTGTATAGGAACAGTTATGGGAGATGATCGGAAGACAAAGGACAATCTGAAGAGCCGACTTGATTTGAAGTCAATGGGCATCCGACATGAGTTGCACCCAGAAGAATTGCCGAACGGGAAAGTACTCCTACCTCCTGCAATCTATTCAATGTCAAAATCGGAGTTGGAGTTGTTTTGCAAAGTACTACTTGAACTGAAAGTCCCCGATAGCTATTCTTCTAACATGGCAAAATGTGTCAACTTTAAAGAGAAGAGGCTTCAGGGGCTAAAGTCACACGACTACCACATCCTAATGCAGGATCTCCTTCCTGTGGCCCTAAGGTCTTCAATGTGTGAGCAAGTCACTACTGTCCTGAAAGATCTTTGTAGCATATATAAAGGTATTTGCTCAAGAATGCTTCGTGTTGAAGATCTGGACCAATTGGAGCAGCAGGCGGCATTGACACTTAGTAAAATGGAGATGATATTTCCTCCATCGTTTTTCACTATTATGATTCACTTGATAATCCACCTTGCTGGTGAAGCCAGAATCGGTGGTCCTGTTCACTATCGGTGGATGTACCCCATTGAGAGGTAAAATAATTCGTTCATCTTACGAAATTGAATTTTCAAAAGCTCATTTCTTTTAATCCCCTAATCCGCTCTAGTTTATTAATTGTACATGTTCAGGTACCTATACCGGCTAAAGGGTTATGTGAAAAATAGAGCATATCCTGAAGGGTCAATAGCCCAGGGATATCTATCAGAGGAGTGCTCACATTTTTTTTCCAGGTATATGCCTGGTGTGGAGACATCTTCCAGTAGACCACGTAGAAATCCAGACATTTCCAACCTTGATGGTGCACAATATCTTTTTGATACCGCTGGCACCACTGTTGGTAAAGTTGATGCATTTGAGCTCGATAGCTTAGCGTGGGAACAGGCACATCGATATGTGCTAGACCATCATGCATCAGTGGAACCATTTCGAAAGTAAGTTGCTTTTAAATGTAAATCGAATACAGTGAAAACCGCGGAGTTCGATATTTTTGATACTTTTCTTATTCCTAATTTCAATTGCTTGTTTTTTAGCGAATTTGTCAGGGACATCAAACGAAGGGCTAGACCAAGAAGACTACCACCACGTGAACAAAACAAGCTGATGAATGAAAAATTTCATAAGTGGTTTGAATCTCATGTAGGTGAATTACAGTTATGCAAGTTAATCTTTATTATATCTATATTTTCTATGGTGTTGATACGATTTGCGCAAAATTAATATGTACATTCTTTGGGTCCTGAAGGTGCGTCATCTGAAATACAAGTACTTGCCAAAGGTCCCTATCAGATGGCCAAAAGATACGGAGGATACATATTCAATGGTTTTAGATTTCGTACTAAGGATCGTGAATCTAATTTGAAGTCTCAAAATAGTGGAATGGTAGTGACGTCTAAGACTAGAAGTTATGCTTCCAAATCGGACACGAGGCCTGTAGATGGGGATCTCGACTACTATGGAGTGCTCACGGATATCATTGAGTTGAATTATTTTGGCCATTTCCGTGTTGTCTTATTTCGTGGGGATTGGGCTGAGTTTGATAGGAATTTTGCTAACAACAAGGACAAGCTTGGCTTCACAGTTGTGAACTTCTCAAAATTGATTCACATCGGTACACACATTAGCCATGAGCCATTTGTGTTTCCATCCCAAGTCCAACAAGTGTTCTACATTGCAGATCCAACCCTGCCAAAATCGTATGTGGCTATCCCTATGCAACCAAGAGATGTATTCCAACTGGGCAATACTTCAGACGATGAAGACGGTGAAGACATGAACAGTTACATTGCTTCTGAGTTTCCTGTGTTTGATGTAAACACAACCGATCTTGGAATTTGCGGGACTTGGCTCTGCAAGGATGGAGAAGAGGGCGATGTACTGGAAGATGTCGTATTGTAGTTTACATGATTTTTTATGCAAGTTTATTATATGTCTGTAATTTTATGTCTTAAATCTTGTTGTAATATTATGTCTGTAATTTCGAATATGTTCATTATGAATTTAATATACTGGTTTAATTGTCTTTCTATTTTCTACTGCTTGGTATTATTTACATTAAACTATGCTTAGTGTCATTTGAACCAAACTATCATTTGAACCAAGTTATCGGATCCTTGACAGGTACAACATGCCGAGGCGTGGAAAGAGGGTAAATATAAATGATGGCAACGAGAGCCATGGGGATGAGCAGCCACTAAATAATAGTGGCAGGCAAACATATGAGAGTGAGGGTAGCACGCCGCCCACTGTCAAAAAACATCGGTAAGTCTTGAAATTGGTATTTTTAAAGAGATTATGTTACTTGAATGCATGAAAGACACGTACTAGTGTTTGTGAGTCTGCATTGTGGCTGTCGTCTATGTCGCATTTCGTCTATGTTTCTTAAGTGGGCTGTGATTAGAGAGAAAGGGCTGGAGTGGAGATCTGGAAACCCAAAATAGAGACATCTCGTTTATTATAATCTACACTTATTGTTGGACCAATCCCCTCTTGCTGTTGTTGCTGATGTCTCTTTGTGTGCGTGTGGTGAAGAGAATGAAGGGATGAGAGAGAGATGAGGAAAATGCCGCTATGTTAGCCTGGTGTATCCTCATTCTCTACGATCCCTCTTTCTGGCTCCATATACGGCTTCTATATTAAATTGGTTTCCTTCCACGATGACAGTCCGTAATACTACACTTGATATGAGCCCATGTTCATAGCTGCATCCTACTGCATACTCACAAACAACTAATACTTGTCGGCCTTGCATCGTATGCCCAACCCCATTTTGGCACATAACCTGGTATAGATGACCTTGTACTGATTTGGAGGAGGTGAAAATGGGACCATACAATAGCTTAAGAAGACCATCAGGTTTGTGAAATAAGCTTCACTAACAGTGAAAGAAACTGGGGATGCTATGCAGCATACTTAGTTTGGAAGTAGTCCCATTTTGTGTTAAAAAAACCATGCCAAAGATTGCAATCAGATGCATGAAATCAGCTTCTTTAACAGTATCTGAAAATGAAAACTTTTCATAATCTGAGCATATATGTTTCTTTAACAGTGACTGTGAACAATTGTTCTTAATTGGGCTGTGATTAGAAAGAGACGAGTTGGAGTGGAGATCTGGAAACCCATATAGAGACATCTTGTTCATAATAATTTATTATGGTTGTTGTTCTTGTCGCTCTTGCTGTTGTTGCTGATGTCTCTATGTGTTCGTGTGCTGAAGGGAAAGAAGGGGTGAGAGAGAGATGAGGAAAATGCCGCTATGTTAGCTTGGTGTATCCTCATTCTCTACCATTCCTCTTTCTGGCTTCTATATTTGGTTTCCTTCCACGATGACAATTCCAGTTAAAACTACACTTGCTATGAGCCCTATTCGTATTTTTATTCCATCAAGAATTGATCTATGACTACAATCTCCATTCAAAACCCAATTGTTCACTCAAACATGCTCCTTGTATCTGAACTCAAACATAACATTAATAAACATCTTTTCTGATAATGGCTACAATTGTGGAAGCTCTCTCTAAGTCTCAATTCTTCAAGGTTTTGTTGCCTACTTCTTTACAGAAGCTGGTACTCTATTCTTCTTTAAAGAGAGGAGAATGGAGTACCAACTTCTGTAAAGAAGTAGGCAACAAAACCTTGAAGAATTGAGGCTTAGAGAGAGCTTCCACAAGTGTAGCCATTATTAGAAAAGATGTTTATTAATGTCATGTTTGAGTTCAGAAACAAGGGGCATGTTTGAGTGAACAATTTTCCAAACAAGCTTCACTAACAGTGAAGGAAACTGGGGATGCTATGCAGCCTACTTAGTTTCTTTAACAGTGACAGAAAATTTCCATAATCTGAGCATATAAATTTTTCATAATCTGAGCATATATGTTTCTTTAGCAGTGACTGTGAACAATTGTTCTTAATTGGGCTGTGATTAGAAAGAGACGAGTTGGAGTGGAGAAGGGAAAGAAGGGGTGAGAGAGAGATGAGGAAAATGCCGCTATGTTAGCCTGGTGTATCCTCATTCTCTACCATTCCTCTTTCTGGCTTCTATATTTGGTTTCCTTCCACGATGACAATTCCAGTTAAAACTACACTTGCTATGAGCCCTATTCGTATTTTTCTTCCATGAACTGAGGATGGTGCATAGGCTGGTGCCTGGTGTATCCTCATTCTCTAGCATCCCCAGTTTCTTTCACTGTGAGTGAAGCTTATTTCACAAACCAGATGGTCTTCTTAAGCTATTGTATGGTCCCATTTTCACTAACTGTTAGTGAAGCTGATTTCAAGCACCTGATTGTCTTCTTGGCATGTATGTTTTTAAACCAAAAATGGGTTCACTGTGGTCATCAGATGATGGAGAAATTTTCATTTTCAAATACTGTCAATGTAACCGGTTTTTTTAACACCAAATGGGTTCACTTCCAAAATGAGTATGCTGCATAGCATCCCCAGTTTCTATCACTGTTAGTGAAGCTTACTTCACATATCCTGATGGTCTTCTTAAGCTATTTTATGGTCCCATTTTCACTAACTGTTAGTGAAGCTCATTTCAAGCACCTGATTGTCTTCTTGGCATGTATGTTTTTATACCGAAAATGGGTTCACTGTGAACTGAGGATATTGTATAGGTACGTATGCCAAAATTCTCCGGCCGGATATGCACCACACTTGGGTTTTGCGATATAGTTGGGCTAAAAAAGTAGTAGAGCAACATATAAGCTGAGATAATGAAGAAATTTTCATTTTCGGGCACTGTCAATGTAACCTGATTGCAATCTTTGGCATGGTTTTTTTAACACAAAATGGGTTCACTTCCAAAATGAGTATGCTGCATAGCATCCCCAGTTTCTTTCACTGTTAGTGAAGATTATTTCACAAACCTGATGGTCTTCTTAAGCTATTGTATGGTCCCATTTTCACTAACTGTTAGTGAAGCTGATTTCAAGCACCTGATTGTCTTCTTGGCATGTATGTTTTTAAACCAAAAATGGGTTCACTGTGGTCATCAGATGATGGAGAAATTTTCATTTTCAAATACTGTCAATGTAACCGGTTTTTTTAACACCAAATGGGTTCACTTCCAAAATGAGTATGCTGCATAGCATCCCCAGTTTCTATCACTGTTAGTGAAGCTTACTTCACATATCCTGATGGTCTTCTTAAGCTATTTTATGGTCCCATTTTCACTAACTATTAGTGAAGCTCATTTCAAGCACCTGATTGTCTTCTTGGCATGTATGTTTTTATACCGAAAATGGGTTCACTGTGAACTGAGGATATTGTATAGGTACGTATGCCAAAATTCTCCGGCCGGATATGCACCACACTTGGGTTTTGCGATATAGTTGGGCTAAAAAAGTAGTAGAGCAACATATAAGCTGAGATAATGAAGAAATTTTCATTTTCGGGCACTGTCAATGTAACCTAATTGCAATCTTTGGCATGGTTTTTTTAACACAAAATGGGTTCATTTCCAAAATGAGTATGCTGCATAGCATCCCCAGTTTCTTTCACTGTTAGTGAAGATTATTTCACAAACCTGATGGTCTTCTTAAGCTATTGTATGGTCCCATTTTCACTAACTGTTAGTGAAGCTGATTTCAAGCACCTGATTGTCTTCTTGGCATGTATGTTTTTAAACCAAAAATGGGTTCACTGTGGTCATCAGATGATGGAGAAATTTTCATTTTCAAATACTGTTAATGTAACCGGTTTTTTTAACACCAAATGGGTTCACTTCCAAAATGAGTATGCTGCATAGCATCCCCAGTTTCTATCACTGTTAGTGAAGCTTACTTCACAAACCTGATGGTCTTCTTAAGCTATTTTATGGTCCCATTTTCACTAACTGTTAGTGAAGCTCATTTCAAGCACCTGATTGTCTTCTTGGCATGTATGTTTTTATACCGAAAATGGGTTCACTGTGAACTGAGGATATTGTATAGGTACGTATGCCAAAATTCTCCGGCCGGTTTTGCGATATAGTTGGGCTAAAAAAGTAGTAGAGCAACATATAAGCTGAGATAATGAAGAAATTTTCATTTTCGGGCACTGTCAATGTAACCTGATTGCAATCTTTGGCATGGTTTTTTTAACACAAAATGGGTTCACTTCCAAAATGAGTATGCTGCATAGCATCCCCAGTTTCTTTCACTGTTAGTGAAGATTATTTCACAAACCTGATGGTCTTCTTAAGCTATTGTATGGTCCCATTTTCACTAACTGTTAGTGAAGCTCATTTCAAGCACCTGATTGTCTTCTTGGCATGTATGTTTTTAAACCAAAAATGGGTTCACTGTGGTCATCAGATGATGGAGAAATTTTCATTTTCAAATACTGTCAATGTAACCGGTTTTTTTAACACCAAATGGGTTCACTTCCAAAATGAGTATGCTGCATAGCATCCCCAGTTTCTATCACTGTTAGTGAAGCTTACTTCACAAACCTGATGGTCTTCTTAAGCTATTTTATGGTCCCATTTTCACTAACTGTTAGTGAAGCTCATTTCAAGCACCTGATTGTCTTCTTGGCATGTATGTTTTTATGCCGAAAATGGGTTCACTGTGAACTGAGGATATTGTATAGGTACGTATGCCAAAATTCTCCGGCCGGATATGCACCACACTTGGGTTTTGCGATATAGTTGGGCTAAAAAAGTAGTAGAGCAACATATAAGCTTAGATAATGGAGAAATTTTCATTTTCGGGCACTGTCAATGTAACCTGATTGCAATCTTTGGCATGGTTTTTTTAACACAAAATGGGTTCACTTCCAAAATGAGTATGCTGCATAGCATCCCCAGTTTCTATCACTGTTAGTGAAGCTTACTTCACAAACCTGATGGTCTTCTTAAGCTATTCTATGGTCCCATTTTCACTAACTGTTAGTGAAGCTGATTTCAGGCACCTGATTGTCTTCTTGGCATGTATGTTTTTATACCAAAAAATGGGTTCACTGTGAACTGAGGATATTGTATAGGTACGCATGCCAAAATTCTCCGGCCGGATATGCACCACACTTGGGTTTTGCGATATAGTTGGTGCTGAAAAAGTAGTAGAGCAGCATATAAGCTCAGATAATGGAGAAATTTTCATTTTCGGATACTGTCAATGTAACCTTATTGTTTAACACAAAATGGGTTCACTTCCAAACTAAGTATGCTGCATAGCATTCTCAGTTCTTCTTTTGTTGATAGTGAAGCTTATTTTCATGCATCTGATTGTGATCTTGGCATGTTTTTTTGAGCAAAACGGGTTTACTGTGAACTGAGGATGCTATAGGTACGTATGCCAAAATCCTCCGGATACGCACAACAATTGGGTTTTAGATTTAGTTGGGCACAGTGAATTAGTAGAGCAACATATAAGCTCAGTTAATGGAAATTTTCATTTTCAGATACTGTTAATGAAGCTGATTGCCATCTTTGGCATGATTTTTGAACAAAAATGGGTTCACTTCCAAACTAAGTATGCTGCTAGCATCCTCATTTTCTTTCACTGTTAATGAAGCGTATTTCATTAAGATCCAGGATGGCAAATTTTGACTGGGCTATGATTGGATTGTTTAGTGGATGTGGTCTATGTTCTTAATTGGGCTGTGATTAGAAAGAGTGGGCTCGAGTGGAGAACTGGAAACCCATATAGAGACATCTTGTTCATAATAATTTATTATTATTGTTGTTCTTGTCGCTCTTAAGGTGGTTGCTGATGTCTCTTTCTGTTCGTGTGCTGAAGGGAAATAAGGGATGAGAGAGAGATGAGGAAAATGCCGCTATGGTAGCCTGGTGTATCCAAAGTCTCTACCTTTCTTCTTTCTGTTTCCATTTCTGGCTTCTATATATATTTGGTTTCCTTCCACGTTGACAGTTTCCTAAAAATACACTTGATATGAGCCCTATCTTATTTTTTCTTATTTTTCTTATATTTGGTTTCCGTCCACGATGACAGTTTCATGGATTGTCTGAACAATCCATGAAGGACATGCTTAGATACTGAATTTTCATTTGTTTTATTGTTTTAGATAGTTGATATTCCCAATCAGAGGAGAATATAAAGGTTTCAAGTTAGATACTGAATTTTCATTTGTTTTGTTATTTTAGATATATTTAAAAACAAAATTAAGTACGAAATTTTTAGCATTGCAATGTAATTATTTTACCTCTGTATATAGCATTAACAATTCCATTTGCAGTTGGCACTTTCATCTTATAATTCGAGACACAGGTAGTTCTTTTTGCAAGTTCAAAAAATATGTATATTCTGTATTGTGATCTACTGTTCAATTAAACTATTATTTTTTATTCACAGAGTGGTCGTCAAGATGAAGGAAATGCAGATGATCAGAGCTGAAGCTACTCGAGGGGTATGAATCTGCGGTCCTCCTTGCTGTTCTTATGTTCTCCTTGCTGTATGGTTGTTGTTCTTATGTCCTCCTCCTTGCCGTTGTTATGTCAGACTGGTTTTTTTTATGAGAGTTATGTCATACTTTGAATTTGGGATATTTTGGATATTTGTCAGACTGGTTTGTTTGGATATTTTGGATGTTAGTCTCTATATTAATTTGTTAATTATGACATTGTTAATTAATCAATGAATTTGGACGTTGATATGACACGTGTGAAACTTGATTATCTTTAATTATTCTTGTGTTTGGCTGTGGTTTGCGCAGTAGTATGCAACGAAATTGATCGAATCAGTTGTGAGAATTAGTTTACAGGTTATGTAAATGAAACTGTGAATTGAAATCGAACGGAAAAGCCGAGTATCGAAAATAAACGGGCATAGCCAGAACGGCGTTTTAAAAAACGGCGGTGCATATAATTTAATTGTTGGAGTGTATGATACACCGGCGTTTCAACGCACGCCGGTGAAAGTTTTCAGCTGTAACGGCACAGGTATATACCGGCGTTTTATAAACGCCGGCGTATATAACTACACCGGCGTTTTTAGTCGCGCCGGTGTTCGTAAACAGGGAAAAATAGGCGCTTACAAACGGACATACACCGGCGTTTCTTGACCGCCGGTATACTTTCGATATACACCGGCGTTTTTATTTACGCCGGTGAATGGATAAATACCGGCGGTTTACAACCGCCGGTGTATGTATATAGGCACACAAACACGGCACCCAGAAACGGACATACACCGGCGTTTTATGACCGCCGGTATACTTTCGATATACACCGGCGTTTTTATTTATGCCGGTGAATGGATAAATACCGGCGGTTTACGACCGCCGGTGTATGTATATAGGCACACAAACACGGCACCCAGAAACGGACATACACCGGCGTTTTATGACCGCCGGTGTAGTCCTAGTATTTACCGGCGTCCACCAAAAACGCCGGTGTAGGACCCTTCGTTTCAGCGACGCCCGCTTCGGCGGCAGTTGGACCGGCGTTATTGTAAACGCCGGTGAAAGTTTCCCCGGCGTAAAAAAATGCCGGTATAGACGGAAAAAACCGCCGGGAAAGCTACTTTCTTTTGTAGTGAGTCTTAGATTGCTGTTATACATTATTTTCTTTTAGAAAATATTCTGGAAAAAAAAAGTTTGATTTTGAAAGATACAAACTTATTGAGAAATTGAATTTTGTAAAGGAGATTTACAAACAGACAGTAGGTATAAAGCTATTTCGACTCTTCTTTATTACAGAAAATTGGTTTGGGAAAATTGGCTTTCGGTGTGAGTGTAGGGCGCTATGTACAGTATACAGGGTCTCGGGTTCTAGTCATGAAGAGGCTCTGTTTTTATTAAAATTAGATTTTTCTCAAAATATAGTACAGTCCATACAAAAAGTATTTAACCGAACTCATATCGGTTAGTCACTCTGGACTTCTTGGTCTTTGGGTGCGCTTTGGGTCTATTACTGTAGCTGGGCGGAAGGTTTGGTCTTGGGTTCGAATCCGACCTCTGCCCCTTTTATTTGGTTTTGGTATTTTTTTAATGATTTTCGATTTTTCTGAGTATTCTTGAGTTTTAAAGAGTATAAAAAAATTGGGAAAAATTCTAATATTCTTCTAAAATTATTTAGACTTTATAAAAATTATTTCTACAATATTTTGACATATTTTAGTGAGATATGGAAGTGATTTTTTGGGATGAAGAACTTGATAAATCTTCTTTAAAATATGAATTTGGTATAAGTAAAGAAAGAAGAAAAAAAAGGAAATTGTGTGGAGATTAAATTATGAGATATGGAAAGTTAAATAAAGAATTGATGTTTTGTACATATAATTGTGCTTGAAAAATAAAACAAAATGATCACGATGGATTATAGAAATTTGTGAGTATGAACACTCCACTTTGGTGAACATGAAAGGAGGTTAAGAACTAGAGTGTAGCTAAGTCCTTATACCAGCATGAATGAATTCTTGAAAATAAATATTTGCAGAAAAAAAACCCCAGATTGGGTCGTTATTATCAATTGTTTCTTAAGACCGGTGTAGAGGAAAGGCTAACTCTAGGGTGTTAATTTTACTCATGATTCAAATATCTAAGGACTACACTATAGTGAAGATGTGATGGAAAGTAAGAGAAAAATACAAGTACGAGGGCCTCGGATCTACGGTGTGAGAGTGTTCACAGGATGTCTACATGATGTGTCATGTCATGACGTGAATACATCTCCGGAATTATCGGGATCTTGGCGACGCTTGTGGGGTGCTTGGTGACTACGTAGTGCCATCGTTCCGTGGTGGAGGCAAATTGTCCATAGGATGTCTACATGCTGCGTCATGTCATGACGTGGGATTCCACTCTAGGATGTCTGGATATGGGCTCGTAACTCATAAAGCATTTAAGATACTTATCGTAGTTACCGTAATAGTTAAACTCATAATGAGGGATCCAACGCTATAAGATGAAGTACGATTAAGGGCTTGCCCTCGGATTTATGTAGAATGGGATGCATAAGTTCGAACAAGTGTGCATTAGTATCATTAAACATAAATCACTGCATTAAGGATTAAATGCACAGTACCCACGACATCAATAGGATAGTCCCCCTTAGCTTTGTTTGTGAATAAGTGTGTGCTTTTCAAGTAAGAGAAATTGATGTATTATATCCTAGCATCAGTTGAATGCAACTAACGTGTCCATAGTTTCTATGCAAGATAAAATGAATGAAAGGACTAAAGAAGAAATGCTGCTTAAAGATTTGTTTCAAGTGTTATTTTATTCATGTATTATGTTATAATCTGCTTCCGCTGTGTTGATGTAAACATTGTTGTATAAAAGTTTTAAATTCCTTGTAAAATCGTATGAAGTGCAGTGTAAAGATAATGTGGAAGTTCGAATTCAGACTTATTTGGAATTCGGTGTGTTACATCAATAATCAGCTCCGGTGCATACCTTGATAGCTGGGCGAACTTAGTCTCATATTCGCACACAGAAATGCTGCCTTGCTGCAGATTCAAGAATTGCGTTGCCTTCCACTCCTGAATATCTAGAAGAAAGAAATGATCCCTAAACTCATCCAGAAAAGCCTCCCAAGTCACCTGTTGATTCCCAAAAGTTCTCTTCACTGACTGCCACCAGACGCCAACATCCTTCTCTAATTGCATCGTAGCCAATTTCACCTTATTGACTGCTAGGATTTCCAAGACTTTGAAGACCATCTCCATCTGTCTAATCCAATCATCAGCCTCATTTGGATCAGACAGACCCTCAAAAATAGGTGGCTTCATCCGCTTGAATGACTCAACCTGCTAATCGAATCAGCATTAACAAACACTGGTCCAGCCCCTTGATTCTGATTCTGATTCTGTGCCATGTTAGCTTCCATGAATGTGTTCAAGGTCTGGTACACCCTAGCAATCTCAGTTTCAAGATCAAGTCCAGCCCCATGGGAACCTTCAGCCTCATCACCATTTCCACCATTCCTGGTCCTGGGCCCTGCCATTATACTGCATACTGCAAAATAAGGGAAAAGTTTGAGCATCATAACAAAATTCATATTCACATCAATACCCCATGGAAAAACCTCAATCATACCCCAAATCAATACATCTTGTTTCAATTCTATGTAATACTCACACTCTAATGTCCACACCTAGGTACTCACGCTCTAATGTCCACACCTAGGTTTATTTTTTATACTATGTTTATCATTACTATTGAAGTATGCTCTGATACCAATCTCTGTAGGCCCCCCCCCTCCCCCCAAATTTCCAATATAATATCTCAGAAATACGAGGCACAATTTCCAGCATCAACCTCAATGTAATATTAAACATAGCCAAAATACAGATAAAATTTTCAACTTTTATTATATCAATTCTTTACAAAGTACAGCGAAAAATTAAACACCTTGAATTACAATTTTTTCATTTACAACATATTCTTTTACAATTTACATAAGCCACAATATCATTCTACCACATGCATCCAAATCCCAATGCTATAGGTACTTACTTGTAAAACATGAGGCTAGAGATAACCCTAACCCCAAAAACTACAGGGGTCAGCCATAACAGTGTGAGTGACATCAAAAGAAATAAAATATAAATGAAAAATAAAGAATAAAGTTATAAACAACACATACCAACAGTAGTAACGAATGGAATATGAAATAAAAATAATTAAAGCATGAAAACATCAATTGAAACTACACTAAGTGTCAAGTGTAGGAAAACAGAAAACAAACATGCATAAAACCAAGTCAAGAAAACACAATTGCATTATGATGACTCTCTAATGCATACTTGTCAGATTCTATGCATTCCATACTACATAGGTCCGGTGCAAGCCGTTATCGTTCTCCACTTTATATGATTAGATCCCTCGTTATGCAACTAATCCTACCATGGTACAGGAAACAATATCCGGACTACTCCGTGAATAGGCATCATAACCCTCAACGCGCAAGCATCATGTAAGAACAGCTAAAAAAAATGGAGAATCACCTCCCTGCCATGTACCCCACTGCCGCTCCTCGACGTGCAAGTACACAAGCACATCCCATGAATAGAACCGTCGGCCCTCGACACGCGAATTTATCTGTATGTTCCGTGAATAGGCACTGCAGACCCTCAACATGCGAATATACTAAAAGTCCTCTCGAGATAGAACACACAAGTCCTAGAATGCATCCGTTGGACTGGACCCCAAGAACATATACTTACATTTCCCAAGTTCCATCACATCTCCACTAGTGCCTGTCCTTAAGTTGATTATTATTAAAACACTAATTCCCCCTTCTATAGAGTTAGTGCATCATGCCGAACTTAATTCCACAAAATAACCCCAAAACCCAACTGGTCATAATTCACAAATCTCAACTGCCGGTTCACAGGACTCCCACTCAACTCCTAGAGACTCACAAACCGAATATCAACACCAAAATCATTAATAAAAACTCTTAATTCCATCATCAAAACGTTTATATCAAGAAAACTTCTTTAAGTCAAAAAAATCCAAATTTATTCAATGTACTCATAAATTTCCAGTTTTGATATAAAATATTAAATCCATTAAATAACTGAGAATCATATTTTGAAGTCATAGAATATCACAAAACAATAATCTCTTCGAAAACCGTATATATTCCACTTTATAAAGTCATAGAATACATTTTATATTCCATTATAAACAAAATATGTAAAATATTGTAATCTGTAGCAAAAACATCATCTAAAATAGTAGACCAATAATCCATAATATGGAAGAAATAATTGTTCAAGAAAAACGAAGAAGACTCAACAAAACAATCAGCCAGGGTGCGGACAGTCGACTATCAAAGACATTGCAAAACATGACGGTCGACTGCGAGCAAAAATCCGAAAACCCAAGAATTGACAGTCGACTGTCATTCTATTACAAAAATATGGCGGTCGACTGTCATATTAAGAAAAATACATCTTTGAAATTCGTGCACCTTTTTACTGATACTTCATTAAATCATTGTAAAATCATAAATTTGCAAAACGAAAATCCTGAGATGATCAAATACAACTTGTATAACATACATGAGTTTATAAAACTAATCAAAATCACATCAAGATCACAAAAGAGTAACTTTTCATAAAATCTTCAAAACAGTGAACTATATATATATAAGTGTGTATATGTGTGTATTTGCATTAGTAAAACATCAAAATTTCATCAATTAGAAGTAGTATAATGTTTAGATTCAATCTCAGTATCAAAACAAATCAAATCCAATTCAAAGACTTCATAAAAATCACAAAATCCACTTTCGGTTGAACATCCATGAGACCCGAAATTGAAAACCCTTTTCAAAACATTAAACTATATCTTTTGATCCAACACCCCTTCTTGTAATAGATTAAACACACACACACAACCTTTTACATCAGTTAACTCATGAATACATGTGATTACAACATGTAAATAATAAAGTTTTGCTCATCAAAACACCCCCAACAGATCACACATATGCATCTGCAGTAAAGGTCCAAATTTTGTTCACTTTTGCAATATTTATCACACAATGTCATTATAACAAATCAAAACAGCAAGCATATGAAAGGAAACAACCTACCCATGATTTCTATTAGGTTCTTTAACAATCTCAAGTCATCTATATATAATTTTAATCATCAATAGCATAGTTTTCATGGAAAGATTCAATCTTTATTCATACATCTATCAATAATTCAATACATCATCATACAATCTACTAACATGCTTTCTAATACACAAATCATCACATACAACATGCATACAATAGCAAGAAATCAAACATATATCGCTCACCTTTTTGAAGAATCAACCGAAGTAATAAAAAGAATAAGAAAAGTCATTCCTTTCGCAAGAAAACCAAGATTCTCGCTTCGAAACTTCAAGAAATCAATAATAAAGAAAACCCTTTGTGTAGTACAACAAAGAGATGGCTGCACCTCAGTTATATAAGGCCGGAAATTTGGCTATTAGGGTTTTTGAGTAGATTCGCAAAATATCCCTTTTGAATATATCTTTACATATATAAATCCTTATACTTGGAAATTAGATAAACCAATCAAATTTAGATTTAAAAACAAAAACAATTACTCAGATCTGGCCGGCACTGGTTTCAAAACCTGGAATACAAAATTGTAATTTTGGCCTCTAAGTGGCAATTTGGCAAAAAAGATCATTCTTTAAGAAATTTGCGAAATAAACCAAATCTATTGAAACAAAAGGTAAAATTTTTTCCTCTAAGTTGGCTAGCAATCATGCTCAGCCCAAAAATCCAAAAATCTAGAGATTTTACTCCAAGAGGTAATTTTGCACAAAACCCCCTCTTTTTCTAATATTTTCAAATATGCCAAATAAATATCAGAAAAATCCAGAAAATTCATAAATAATACCTGCTAATAAAATCAGGTTTCCACAAAATAAATTCTGACTTTGAACTCACCAAGAAAATATTTGCACGTATTTTGCACGTGTAAAAAGATAAATTTCAGAAAAATATTTATTAAATCACCAAAAATTATTTTAATTAATTGGTTAATCTAAAAACCATTATTTAAAAATCTAGGGTGTTACAAAATTTGCCCATCCATCATGTGACTATAAAAAACAACGATTTTCAGCCATCAATTTTGTTACACTTCAATGGATGGGCAAATGAATTTTAAATTATTTGATTTTACATATTTACACTAATTTAGATATGTAGATCAATGTGAACGGTTCGAATCGTCGATACGAATGCGGGAAGGCTGAGTGGACACGAGTGCACAATGAAACATTACTCTCTATATATATACATAGATGTATATATATATATATACTGCAAAATATATGTTTACATGCATATATACATAGAGATATACTATAAATATTTCAAAATTTTATGAAAATGACTGTAGACATTAAAATTAACTGAACTCTACTCATTATTCAATTTGCCAACCCTCACCTTAGCTTTTTATAGGCAACTACACTGCCTCACTTCTCTAATCTCACCAATGTGAGACTAAAAATTTTCTATTTCAAATGGTCTTAATTATATATATCTCTACTATCAAACTTTTAATCAAATATAGTTTCAGGTTGAATTTCTTGGCTAGTGTGCTGAGTTTGGGTTTGTCGCGGGTTCGATCCTGAGAGGGCTCAGGTAATTTATTTCTGAATGAATTAATCACTTTTTTTATCAGATTTATTTTTAGCTGATGTTTCTTTCTTTTATTTTTATTTTTATATTGTAATTTAATAAGATTTGTATGTTACTTATCTATTTGGTTAATTTGAAATTTTGTAATTCATAAAAACAATTTAATTTACGAATCTCTTTCTTATCTCTATGTTCAACCCAATTGTTTACCATTTTCCATTCCATTTATCTTTGTACACTCAAAAAATAAATAAAAAATAAGAAAAATAAAAAAAATAGAAGCCCGCCTAACCCGCGAACCTGCAACGGCCCGACCCGGCTCAGCCCGGCCTCCGAGCCATGGGCCAGGGGCCAGGTCCGGGCCGGCATTTCCCCACCGAGGCCCGGCCTGCCACTTCTTCCAGCCCAGCCCGTGAAAGCCCGGCCGGGGTCAAATCCCACGGGTTTCGACCCGGCTCGGTCCACTAGGCCCGAATGCCACCCCTACTCCAAACCAAATTTGATGATCACCAACTTGTTCAAAACCCAAAATCAAGTAGGGTTTTGAACTCAACAGGATAGACAACTCAACAAACACTTGGTGAGCGAAAATGCAAGACCTTCAATCCAAGCTCAACAAAGCACCACCCTAACTCCAACTCGGCAAATAGCTTCAAATTTAACATAAGACCAAGTTGACATCAAGCTTCGAATTTGGCTAAAATCTAAGCTCAAACAAAAGCTCCAAGTGGGAAAAAACCTAGCTCCATAAACCCGACTTCAAACTTGGCCAAACTCGAACTCCACAACTTTGAACTCGACCAAAATCAAACCCAAACTCCAACCCGAGCTCCACAAAAGACTTCGGAGATGAACATGAGAGGAGAGATCGATAGGGAGTTGGTCGACGCTTGGGGAAGTTGACAAATGAGCTTGGTCTCCTAAAACCTTGGTCGACGGGACCTTCTAACTCGATAGAAACTCAAGAAGGGTGAGCCCCAAGTTCGACGAAGAGCTTGGTCTTCGAAGCCCTAGATCGATGAAAAAATCCAATTCTAACCTCTTGGTCGCCAAAGTCCTTATTCAACGAAGGCGATGGTCGATAAAGCGCTAGTGGTCTCCACAAGCTCGAATTTGACAAAGGTGTAGTCGCCAAAAGCTCTGGGTTGCTTGACGAATTGCTAGGTCAACAATGAAGGGGAGTTGGTCGCCCAAAATGGACGGGCAACCTAAGGGGAGCTTGCAGTGCCCTCGTAGCCATCTATTCACCTCATGACTCATGCAAGCGCTATTGCTGCCCTCCATCCGCTTCAAGATGCGTGCAAATAGGTCTGGACGAAGCAGGTCGACCCAAACATGCTCTATTAGTTGCCAAAATAGTCGGGCGACCAAGCAGGCACTCACAGTAGCTGTGGACCATTGGATCACCCAGAAGTGCGAGCGCACGCGAGATGGACGTACGTGTTTTCTCCACACAGCCGCATTCATCCCTGCCACAGCCATTGCGCTCCTCAATCGCTTGATCCCATCAGCGGGCGAGCCAGGGCCTGATCAATGCACACGATCATGCCACATCACCCCTTCCTCCGTGTTGCCCCATCACAGTCATCCAATTCGCTCAGTTGGTGAGTTCAGGTCTGGTCGATGCATTAGATCGCTCCCAAAAGCGCGTCAGATTTGGAAAATCAATAAAATGCCACAAAATATAATTAAAAATCCCAAATAATGATTATTGAATTCGGGAAATTAATAAAAAGTCCAAATAATTATTTAAATTAGGATAATTAATTATGATTTTGAAAAAACAATTATTAATTGGGGAAAAAATTATTTAAAATCCGAAAATATTATGGGAAATTCCAGAAAAATTCGGAAAAGTCCAGGAAAATATATGCCACCTATAGAAGCTCAACCAGTTCCAGGAATCTTCAGTTGTCCCTCAAAGCCAAGATAGTACCTTAGAACTCCGAAACAAACCAAACTACTTCCTGAAAGCCAAGAAAATTGTCTTCCAGGTGATTGGGGCTTATGATGATGGTAACAATCACAACAAATTAGTGTCTTACAATTCTAGCACATATTTTAAGGCATCTACAGGAAGATTAAAAGTAACATGCCTTTTTAATAGGTCCGGACCTTCTTCAGGCTCGTTAACAAGAAATGGGCCGCCATTAAAAGTGACAGGGCTAACTAAGAGAGACACCTAGCCTATGAGATTTGTACGTCAAATCTCTTGTCCACAACAAAATAGTAACCGATTCTATATCTTAAGGGGGAGAATCTACAGAAGGTAACAAATTTATATCAATCTCGTAACTATTTCTCAGGCCTATAAATACCCTCATCCATCCATCAGTTAGAAGGTAATCAGAAATTTCTCACTTAAACTCTCTTTCTCTCTTTGGTTCTGACTTGTGCGTCGGAGGGTCTGTTGCCGAGGCCAACCCCGGTGTTTTAGGCTTTTTGCCGGACCATCGGCCGCATAAGAAATCGTCGGATTCAGATCAAGGTGCTCTTTCAACGGTCCAAATCAAATCTTAGGACCTCTAACCACTTTTTGCAGCGACGATCATGGGTTAGATCTTTAGTAGTTTCCTTCAAAATATAAACTCACTATATGTTTGCTTTCACACCAGAATAAGCAGTAATAATAGCAAATACATCAGCCGCATCCTTGGCTCCTCTCCCAAGAAACTATGTAAGACAAGAGGACGACTCCTAGCAAATGATCACCAAAAACCCTCACCGATACGCTCCCTTCCCGTCCACCTCAGTACCATTCACACGTAGCCTCTTCCTTACCACTACCAGACCTACCCAAGCGTCAATAAGAGAAAAGTTTTATGCATCAAGATAGAAGATCTATAAATGTTATTGCGAAAACAAGAATCGTTCCGGTCTAGCCAAAGGATCCAAATAGTAGAGGCAACAGAAATATCCCACATGACTCTATGTTCTATCTCAATCGCTTTCTCTCTCCAAGGACCCTAGAGGTTTGTAGTTGAGGTAGGACATTCTAATAAACCAAAACCCAAACAAACTACCTTCTAAGCTAATATAGCCCTACGGAACTAGAAAAAATTGTGAGTTGTGTCCGCGTTACCTGCATTTTACCTAGAGCATCTATCGTCTACGCTAATGTTACGAATCATAATATTCACTTTAGAAAGAATAGAGTTGTTCGCCACTAACGATAGGAACCTCAATTTTGTTTGTGCCTGTGTCTTCCAAATTGTATTCGCTTCCTAGCTTCTATTCCCTCCATCATCCAGCCACTTATACATGGGCCTCACCGAGAAAGACCCATTAGACTCTAAACCCTAGATTCGCCCATCTTCTTCTCCACTCCCCCTTTGTGCAAATTCATCAATAATGTTCACCAGTGACTGGACATGCTCCTGCCTTCCATGTGAGTGATTCATGCTAGGATCAATTCTCAGACGGCCCGATCTCCACACAATAGCCGCTAGGGCATCTTCATACTGTGCCTCTGAAGCTAGATCTGGAAAAAGTGATTGGAGTATGTTATTCCCGCACCACCTGTCCTTTCAGAACCTAGTATCGTTCTCATTCACGATCCCGCAAGAAGTGTTAGCATGAAATATATCTTATACCTTTGCCACTCCTTTTCAGAGATAGGAGGCCTTTTGGTAGACAATTCACCTTCTATACGAAAATTTTTCCGCCTTCGGTACATAGCAGACGACTTACACCTCCACATATTTTGTCGCTTTCATGTTTTCCACCACCACTTGCGAAGTAGCGCTTTGTTAATAACTCCCATTTTCACAACTCCTAATCCTCCAAACTCCTTCCTCTTACAAATTTCCCACAGTTAACTAAATGTAGTCCTTTATTGCCCTTTCTCTCATCTCCACAAGAAACTTCTCTACATTTATTGATTCTATTGATGACCCATACTAGAAGTTCATAAATTGGCATCACGTGCGTAGGTAGAGTACTAAGCATCGAGTTAATCGAAGTGATTCTTCCTCCCAACGAGAGGAGCCTCCATTTCCATCCTACAAGTATTCCATCCACTTTCTCCACACAAAGTAGCCAACCTTTAGTGATATAAAATAATTGACATTTCCATGATATGACTGTTTCATTTAAATTTGTCATTACTTATTCAATCACCTTTAGTCTAATTTCACTGTGGTTGTGAGTTGCTAGAGTTGTTGTGTTTTTTACCGTCGGCCTCACAAGCTGACGATTGCACAGATTATGGTTTTGGAGGTAAGTTTGCCTGAGTAGATAGCGTACAAGTGCAGCATCCTGAGAGCATGTCACCTTATTAATCCATGTGATTTGGAATACATATAGTAAGACTATCAGTATTTTTCTGTGTTACATTATGTCTATGTATACAACTTAAGTATTGATCTTGTGTAATGCACAGTCTTAATTTTCAGGTTTCAGGGTGTTACAGAATGGTATCAAAGCCGACTTGAATTAGTAGTACATAGTATGGGAAATGGGCCTAGGATGACACTAGATAAATATAATTTATGTTTGGGGTCATATATTGTAACGCCCCAAATTCCAAAACACAGTAATTCGTAGCACAACATGATCTTTTTACTTCAAAATTGTACAATTTTACAAGAAATTTAAAACTTTTTTATACAACACTGTTCTATTACATCAACGCAGCGGAAATAAATAAATACAACATGAAAATTACAACTTTAACATCAACGACTTAAATCTGAAAACAATCTTTAGCACCAATTCATCTTTATGTCTTTGTTGCCAATCCAAGCCCTGCACCGAAAACTTTGGGCACGTCAGTTGCTTACAACCGAAGCAATATTATAAAGCAGTGATCCTCACTATGCCGTAATATAATGACTCTCCTACTTTAACAACCACCAATTTGAATGCACTACAAAGTGTAAAAGTGACCATCCTAAACATATCAGTGTATGCAATGACTTAATGTCCAATGCAAGTGTTTATGCTATGATGACACTAATGCATACTTCTTCGGATTTTATGCATCCCATTCTACATAGGTCTGAGGGCAAGTACCTACGTAATCCACATTATATGGTTTAAATCCCTCGCCATGCAATCTACTACAATGACTACTACAAGATTTAGACATTCTGCGCATACCTAGCCCATGCCACGATAATTTCGGAGATCAGTCTCTATCCACAGATAATTCCGAAGACTATTTCACTTACACCTGGAAATCTTCAAGAATATCCCACACCGCAAGCAATGGCGCCTCACTACACGCAGACATCCAATGAGCGTCGCCCTGATCCCGATAATTCTGGAGATCAATCCCACACCACAGGTAATTCCGGAGACTATTTCACTCACACTGCAGATCATTCTGAGGCCCTCATACTCATGTTTTCCCTTGTTTCATCATGTCCCCAACTAGTGTCTGTCCTTAAGTTTAGTTTAAATCATCACAACCTAGAGCTATCTTACCCTACCGGACTTAAACCAATACAAGAGAAAGTCAGCCCACACTGGCTACTTCTCAACGAGAGAGTCAACCCACACCGGTTACTCCACCAAATCTCATTAATCACAAATGCCGGTCACTAGGGTCTCGCATAGCCTCTAGATTCCAACAAACATCTCATTCTAGAGATCAAAATTGGTTATATCTAACCTCAACAATAATATTTCAACTTTTATTCAACAGTTTTCTTTATCCATGAAGTGTTCAACTTTTCTAATTCACTCAATCATATTTTCCAATCAAATTTCTCATAAACAACTTGTAATTAACCAAGCAAACCAATCATATTTTAAAATTATCTCGAAACTCATTTCTTGAAAATTAACCATTTCCAAACAAAAAGTCTATATCTCAATCAAACACTTTTTCCTTAACTAATTATTTTTAGCACCAAAACTCCTTTAAAATCATCACATAAATATCTTGATTTCCAATTCAAAACTTTACTTTAATTTCCTAACAAAAATCCATTTTAATATTGTCAACCATATTTATTTTAAATTTGAACTCCAACGTACAATGGACATAACATGTCTTTTAGATTATCAAAATATTTTTAGAGTAGTGTAAAATAACTCCAAAATTATTCTAGTAATATTTTATGATTTTTATGAAGTTTTCACCCTTTTAAAAACTCAAAATCCCCGAAAAATAATTTTTATCTCAACAGCAACCCCCCCTGGCTCGAACCCGTGACAACAGCAAGGGAATCAAGTGCCAACCCATTGAGCCAAGCTCAGTTTTCGACAATATAAGGCTTTGATTCCTTAAACACCCAAACTCTCACATTTATCGACTTTAGAAAAAAACTTTGAAACAAACAGAGCCTAATGCCACTCGAACCCACGACCACAAAGAACACAGCCTGCAACGTGGCAGCACCTAGACTTAGACTCTATTGCAAGATTTAACTAATGCAGGGATACACTTATTCTAATGCAAGCAAGACACTTGAACAGTATGCAACCCATACTACATACGTCCCATATCAAACTGTTTCTTCATATATAGGAATTTGAACCCGTACCATGAATTCTACTCTTCTACTCAACCTGTTTCTGAAGATACAGTGTGACTGATAAGGTTGCTCTGAAACGGTATAATCCTGCCATTCGCATTCATATAGTGGTGTCTCCTTTTGCTACTATTGCCCGGCGTACCGGACCTTAGTCAAAAATCTAATGAACCCTTGGAGTTAACTACAACACAGGTCAAAGCATCCTCTGTGGCCCCCTAGCAGATAGACCTATGGCTTGTTCGCCTTTCTTGATATAGAGCATGACGGAGTTCCGGGGGTCCATCTCCGAGCTCCGACAAGATACTTCCCGCCCTTTTCATGGCACTTCAGAAATTAACAGACGAGATAGGGATCCCATACTCCCAACTTGTGAGAAGGCACATACCATATCCTTTTAACAGGAAGGGTATAACCAATAACACCACCTAGTGTTGGCCTATAGAACAGGTCGGATCATAAGGTATCACCCTTAATACCAACTCTTTTCCTTTGGAAAAAATGATAATAAATAAGGGTTAAGTAGTAATAGCCATAAGTTACTCCCCTAACGATGTCACTAACCCTAAACAATCTGAGGGATGACAACAATACTAACACATCATGCTAGGTCTTAAGTTAGACTTCGCATGATAACTCTACTAGGTGCTCAACCTAGACTTACCAGAATCCCTAAGGATCCTGTTCATAGCATATCAATCCAAGACCCCGGCAATACGAATGTATTCGCATGCTACTAATCTGAACCTGGATTCTGTCTACACTCTCGACTCGCGATCAACCTACACCAGTTAAGATCTGACGGTGCACGAGGGGTGACTCGTCCACAGTCCATGAGGAGTAAAATAAATACACGTCTTGATGGTCGATGACTCCTAGGGTAATGATATCACCCTAGACGAGCACAATAACTACGTACTAGCTAATAAGCTAAATACGAGCAAAATAATTTACATACGAGCCGACTAGCTACGTACAAGCCAAACGAATTATATTCGAGCCAACTGGCTATATATGCGACAAATGAATCATATAGAAGCAATCATAAAAGTCTTATAACAACCTAGAATCAAAAAAACATGCTATTAGCAAAACTTGATATTTTATACACAAAGGTCACATAAAAGTCTTCTAACATCTTAGAAGCAATTAAACATGCTTCTCTTATCGAAATTCAACAAAATTAGACTTTTTAGAAAGGTGAGAATATCTAATGCAACTCTCTAGTTGAAAATTTTCTCAGATTAAGTCAATAAGAGGCAGAAAAATCTCGAACAACCTAAACAGCGAGCTTCAGCCAAAAAGACAAGCTGCTATGACTTTGTAAAAGTCATAACTCCTACTCCGCTTATCGGAATCTAACCAAATAAGACATTTTGGAAAGGTGAGAATCTTTACTACAACTCTCTAGTTGCAAACTTTCTCAAATTCAGTCAATAAAATGTAGAAAAACTTCGAACAGTCTGAACAGCAAAGCTTCAACCAAAAGGCTAGCTGATGTGACTTGTAAAGGTCATAACTCCTACTCTGCTTATCAGAATCTAACTAAATAGGAAATTTTGAAAATATGAGAACATCTATTACAAATATCTAGTTGAAAACCTTCTCAGATTCAGTCAATAAAATCACAAAAACTTCGAACAATCTAAATAGCGAAGCTTCAGCCAAAATGCTAGCTACTGTGACTTGTAAAGGTCATAATCCTACTCCGCTTATCGAAAATAAACAAATAAAACATTTTGGGAAACTCTAATTCAACTTTATAGTTGAAAACATTCTCAGGTTTAGTCATTAAAAGGTACAGAAGCTTCGAACAATCCAAACAGCGAGCTTCAGCCAATAAAGGCCAGCTGCTGTGACTTGTAAAGGTTATAACTCCTACTCCGCTTATCAGAATCTAACCAAATTGTACATTTTGGTAAGGAGAGAAAATCTAATGAAACTTCCTAGTTAACAACTTTCTCAGATTCCTTATGGAATTCAAATCCCTGCTCTTTGAACACAATCCAAGAACAACAAAAGACTGCACAAGCTGAATCTTGTAACGCTCTTAACTTTTGCTATACTTGTCAGAATCTAACAAAATTGGATTTTCTAGAAAACTTATAACATATACTACAACTTTGTAGTTGACAACTTTCTTAGATTCCGAATGGAACTCAAATTCCAACTCTCTGAACACAATAGAAGAGCAACAAAGTGGACAGCAAAAGCTGAAACTTGTCAAGCTCACAACTTTTGGTATACTTGTCAGAATCTAATAGAATTGGACAATTTGGAAAGGGGAGAACATCTACGAAAACTTTATAGTTGATCACTTTTTCAGGTTCCTTATAGAGCTCAAAATCTAGCTCCTTGAACACAATACAAAGGGCAACAAAGACAGCTAAAAGCTGAAACTTCTAAAGCATATAACTTTTGCTGTAACTGTCAGAATCTAAAAAAATTGGACTTCTTGGAAAGGGGAGAAAATTTACTACAACTTTCTAGTTGACCACTTTTTCATATTCCTTATAGAGCTCAAAATCCAGCTCTTTGAACACAATTTAAAAATAACAAAAAAGCACAGCAAAAGTTGAAACTTGTAAAGCTTATAACATTTGCTATACTTATCAAAATCTTACAAAATTAGGCTTTCTGGAAAGGGGAGAATATCTACTGCAACTATATAGTTGACCACTTTTTCAGATTCCTTATAGAGCTCAAAATCCAGCTCTTTGAACACAATTCAAAATAACAAAAAGCACAGCAAAAGCTGAAATTTGTAAAGCTTATAACTTTTGCTATACTTATCAGAATCTAACAAAATTGGGCTTTCTAGAAAGGAGAGAACATCTACTACAACTTTCTAGTTGACCACTTTTTCAGGTTCCTTATAGAGCTCAAAATCCAGCTCTTTGAACACAACTCAAGAACAACAAAAAAGACAACAAAAGCTGAAACTTGTAAAGCTCATAAATTTTGCTGTACTTATCAAAATCTAACAAAATTTGGCTTTCTGGAAATGGGAGAACATCTAATACATCTTTCTAGTTGACGACCTTTTCAGATTCCGTAAGGAACTCAAAATCGAGCCTTTTGAACGCATGCAAAAGTTAACCAAAATAGCAATTTTATTGCAAAACTCGCTATTTTGGGGAAACGATTTGTTTAACCCTTCAAACTAACCCAGAAATTTCTATAAAAATTAGAGCATGGTAATAACACATACAAGATGCTTTCAAATTAATTTGGAGTCAAAATTCCAACTTTAACACAAGTAATTAATTCTAACGACATACTAGTTTATGGTTGATTCTTTAGTGCTTTAATTGAGTTCTACCACTTTAATCTTCATATGCCAATAATTCTAGTCCATCAGTTCTCATATGTACATGGTTTTAGTCCAAGTTCATTAACATACAACAATAAAACAAATAATCAAAACACAAAAGTAGAGAAACCCCACCCAAAAATCGTTGGAAGGACTTGCTAGCTCTTTCTTCTCCTTCCTTGTTCTTGCTCATTGTTCTAGCTCTTTATGAAAAGAGAACCCACCTTTTTCTTTTGATTTTGATCTCTCTTTCTTTTCTTTCCTTCTCAATTTTTTTTCTAAATTAAAACTAGTAAAAGAAGAAGAAGAATGAGATGAGAAAGAGATGGAGGGCACAAAATGAAAGAAGGTTTCTTGCCCTTTTGGAATGTGGCCGGGCAAGGGTAAAGGGGGGATTTTTATAGGAGAGGGAGAGTTGGGTTTGTTGTTGAGAAGAGAACTAGTGTTCTTCTCATTTGTGGCTCAACAAATTTGAGACTAATTTGCAAATTTAAATTGCAATCAAACCCTAATCCAATCCTAATCTTCCAATAATAAGAGGTATTTTCCCAAAATCACATACTACATGATTTCGTATAAACGTACGAAATCGATACAGTACATATACGTACATATATCTCTCTTTGCAGATAATTTTTATTAGTTAAAACGAATAATCTCTACCAAAAATATTCTAATTTAAAAATAATAATAAAAATAATTATTACCGACTCAGCAGATTTAAGTACCAATTTGATACAATACAGATGTATACAGATTGGTATATATATATAGATAATGTTTATTTGTAAAACCGGGTAATATCTACCAAAAATATTTCAATTCTGAAAATAAAAATAAAATAATAATTGAATAATAATTTTTAATATCAGCCCGAGATTTTACAGACATTTTCTCAAAAATGCATTTTACAGGATTTTGTACAAGTGCACAAAACCGATGCAATGCATATATATACTTACTTGTGTGTGTGTGTGTGTGTGTGTGTGTGTGTGTGTGTGTATATATATATATATATATATATATATATATATATATATATATATATATATATATATATATATATATATATATAACTTTTTAACAGTAAAACCAAGTAATTTTCATAAAAATATTTTAATTTTAAAAATAATTATAATACAAATATAATATCCAACCGGGATATTACAATACTCCCTGCTTAGAATAGTTTTGTCCTCAGAATTACGTTTAGTCAGGAGAATAGAAAAATATCCATACACTAAATAACTCAGGGAAAGAAAGCTTATATGGCTTTCCGGCTCCCAAGTGACTCCTCCACGAACTGGTTCTCCAAAGAACCTGAACTTGCTCCCAATGCTGCCTGCAAACTCTGCCAAAATCGAGATGTAACTCTTGAATCTTGGTCAGAATCGCTGACACTAGCACTCCATGCTGTTTCATTACGCCTTCGATGTGGACTTCTGCTAATTTTTCTAGCGACTAAGCCATCTTTATCGGGAGAAAAATGTGCAGACTTCGTTAACAAATTACCAATAACCTAATTTGAGTCATTCATTTTTGAACTTCTGGTTAATCATTTGATGAAGTCCATACTGATGTTCTGAGATCAACTTGCCGCTTCGGTGCTTCAATCCCTGCCTCTCCTTCCTAAGCCTTCTGACTTGCTTACTTAGACCTAGGGGTGTAAAATGAACAGGATGGTCCGTCTTCCGTCCGAGTCCGGCTCGAGAAATAACCCAACAGTGGACCATCCGAACTGTTATAAGAACAGAACTTGAACAAATTATTAGGTCTGATTCTTTACCGAGCTCGAGCCGGACATAAGTCCGTCCGAATATTATTGCGGTCCGATTCTTTATCGAACCGAGTCCGGACTATAAAAAATTTTTCCGACCTAGACCGAGCCGGACATAAGCCCGTCCGAGTATAATTTTGGTCCGAGCTTGAACATATGGTTGTCCGATCCCGTCCGGTCCAATTTACAGCCCTACTTAGACTCGGTTGCAGCTTCCATCGTCCCTAAACTGAGCTTCAATCTTGAGTAATCACTTCAATACTGGCTTGCTTGAGCTCATCATTTAGCTTCTTACTTCCTTCACGATCTTTGGCTGAGGCTAATACTTCACTGCCTTGATCTTTCGTGGTTCGGTAGCCACTCCCTCCTTAGAATAGAACATGGCCTACAAATGCCACTTTAGACTCCTAGAATTCATTTTGGCAATTGCGTAAAGCTGATGCTCTCGTAGTTGCTCAGAACTGCAATCAAATGCTCAGCGTGCCCTTCTTCCGTTCCTGCTAGGTCCAACTTTAACAAATCTTATACTTAAGGTCTTTCATCCAATTTGGAGTTTACAGCCCTTAAAGCATAAATCTGCAATGAGGATTGCTCCAGATGGTGTAATCAACAAAACCAATCTAGAGTTTCCTCCCGCACGGATCTCATCTTCTTGAAAAACAATTCAAGAATATGACGAACCAAAATTTAACAAAACTATTTCCTGGATTTCATATATATATAAATCCATTCGGTTACAAAAGTGTTACATCATATATTACTTTTGCAGTCTAAATAAAATTCAAAATACAACTTTTAAACTTAGTTGTAGTTCCATATGCACACAGTGGAAATAGCTCTCCTACCTTCTTCAGCTTACCTTTAGTAAGTGCGAACTTTTACCCTTGGTGAACAGGCTCCTTTCCTTTATTGTTCATCTTCGGGGCTAATCTGTCATCATTCTTATGAAGGTGGAAACAATTCGGCCTAATATGACCAATCTCCCCACAATTGTAACACGTACGGATCTCCACCTAAGGGTTTTTCCTCGGACACTGGCTCTTGAAATGACCATGCTCACCAAATAGGAAACAACTTCCTGGCTTGGCGCCTCCAAGTTTGCCCTCCGTTTTCTGAGTCTTCTGCTTCTGACCTTGGTTCTTGAACCCTGGTGCTGGTGCAGATCCTTTCCTTTGTATTCGTGGACAGACTGATTTCCCGTACCCAACTTACTCACAGAAATGACATACTATAACCTCGATGGTCCCCTGGACTTGCTCCCATTCATGTTGCAGTCCTACTAATCTGGAATCAAAGTGTTCCTGCTCCTTTGCTAGGCCTGCTAATGCAGCTCTGCAAGCATCTCTCAGTTGCTTAGCTTGACGACCTTTCCTGGTCTTGTACTTCATCAGCTTCTTTATTTCCCGATGTATGCTGGCTGCCGCTACTGTGCGTTGATCCACACTTAGCCCCTATGGTGGTGAAGGCGAGTCCGTCTTGAGGTTACCTTGTAGTGAAATCTCCTTCGGCTCCTCACTTGAGATCATCGGATCATCCATTGAAATCGGCTCACTCTATTTTATCAACACATCATCGGTTAGGATATCCTCGAATACCATCCTTAAAATACATATATACTGGAATTTGTCCAGATATAGAAAAATTTTAAAACATAAGTTGAAAGAAACAACAATATGAATTATAACTGTCTACAACTAGCTAAAACCTGACTCCTAAAAGGCATCTAAGTTTAATTTTCCTACTGTGTTGGACTGTAAATTGAAGTCGGCTCTGATACCACTCTGTAACGCCCCGATTTCCATATACAGGGAAACCGTGACATAAGCCAGAATCTTTTCCTTCAATTAGCCATAATACATAGAAAAACAGGAAAATTTAAAACTTTTTATTCTACACAAATGTATTACAAGTCCGAATGTTATAAAACTGCAATACATTACATCAGTATTACAATAATGCCATACAAGCCCAAGTATTACAAACTTTCAATAAAAATTACATCAGAGTACGATGAATAATATATAACACTTGGTACTTTCACTTGGATGCCTCTCAACATAAATAAATTTACAACAGATGTTACAATTGAAATAAAGTCAACACTTTGCTCCTCTTGCCTTGAATCCTCCTGAATCATGTACCTATAGTTTTGCAATCCAGTACCTGTAATTTTACAATCCAGTACCTATTAAAGTGGGGATGTCAGTACATATACTGACGCTTTAAGACTGATGACTAGCAGCGTTCTCAACTTTAAACAAACAGATTGATGAAAAGAGAAACGTGTATATATAATTGATGTGTCAGTGTATGCTATGACTTAGACTCTAATGCAAGATTTAACTAATGCAAAGTTGCACTTATTCTAATGCAAGCCAGACTCTGGAACAGTATGCAGCCCATACTATATACGCCCCATATCAAGCCGTTTCTTCATATATAGGGATTTGAACCCATGCCAAGAATTCTACTCTTGTACTCAACCTGTTTCTGAAGATACAGCATGACTGATGAGGTTGCTCTGAAATGGTCTAATCCAGCCATTCGCAGTCATATAGTGGTGTCTTCGTTTGCTACTATTGCCCGGCGTACCAGACCTCACTCCAAAATCTGACGAACCCTTCGAGTTAACTACAACACAGGTTAGCTCGAAGCATTCCCTGTGCCCCCTAGCAGGTAAACCGTAGTCTATGGCTTGTTCGCCTTTCTTGATATAGAGCATGACGGGGTTTCGGGTGTCCATCCCTAGCTCCGACAGAATACTTTCCGCCCTTATTATGGCACTTCAGAAATTAACAGACGAGATACGAATCCCGTGCTCCCAACTCGTGAGAAGGCACAGACCGTATCCTTTTGACAGGAAGGGTACAACCAGTAACCCCACCTAGTGTTGGCCTATAGAATAGTTCGGATCATAAGGTATCACCCTTAATACCAACTCTTTCCCTTCGGCGAAAATGATAATAAATAAGGGTTAAGTAGTAATAGCCATAAGTTACTATCCTAATGATGTCAGTAACCCTAAACAATTCGAGGGATGACAACAATACTAGCACAACATGCTAGGTCTTCAGTTAGACTTCGCAAGATAACTCTACTAGGTGATTGTAACCCCTGCTTCCCATTTTGTGTATTTTGAGAGTATTTTTCATTTTGGGGTAGTTTCTTTTTCTCTCTGTTCCCTCTCTTGTATTTTTCTAGACCGTATATTGAAATTTGTTTCAATTTATATATTTATTTGTTTCATTTTGAGCTCTTTGTGTTTATTTGTTCGTCTTTATCTCGTTCTTCGTCAATTATGGTTCTTTTCTCTTTACTGGATTCTTGTTCTCTTTATTTTGTTCTTGGGTGCTCGTGGTGGATCTGGTTGCTCACCCTATTTTCCCAAACCTACTGTTGAACCCTAATTGATTACCAAAGCTAAATTAAACCCAATCCTATTTTGAAATCCTATACAATTGATGCCCATTAAACAAATCCTATTACCACTCTTAATACCCATTAACCCAATACCCATTAACCCACAACTAAACCCTATATATAAACCCCTCTCCCTCTCCAGTAAACCCTAACCCTAACCTAGCCTTCCTCTCTCTCTCTCCCGGTCTCTCCCTCTCTCTCCCTTGGCGGTTGCACACCCAACCCGACAGCACCCAACCGACAGCACCCCCAGGCCGAGCACAACCCCCTCCGGCTGCACCTCCAACCGGCACCCGAGCCCACCTTTCCCCGACAAACTCACCCCCACAGTCCATCCCCTCCAACACCCGAGCCATCTCCCCTACTCCCGATCCTCTCCCCTTGGCCATCCCGACCACCTCACACACCGCATACTCCCTCGTCTCTCTCTCTTGATTGGTGCACGTCCATGTAACATGTGAGTCATTGATTTGTGGATCTTCGTTCGTGAGTTGTTGATTCATGGATTTTTGTTCGTGGATTTTACTCCTTACTCTTGGATTTCAATGTTCTTCATCTTCGGTTAAGGCAAGTAACTTGTACTCCAATTCATTTGTTTGATACAAGTCAATAATACCACCTATAGTGTAGTTGGGTCTAGAGACGACTCATGTTTGTGTTATGTTTGATGAATTTTGTCTCTATTGTGAAAATTTGACCATAGATGACTCACAACACAATATGAACATGAATTAACTTAGGTTTTACCCGTTCTTGATTTTGATCATGTATGTAAGACTTTCGTGAGAATTCATGATTTGGTTGAGACCCATGTGATATATTTGGTGTGGACATTCTAGATACCCTAAATTATGATGTTTAGACACTTGGTAGACTCGATTTCATGTTTGGTTATGTTTTGAACAAGTTTTGTATGATATATGTTGAGTTGTTGTTATAGGAAAAAAATCTGTATTTTGTCGTTGATCTGTTTGGTTTGCTGTTTTGGACTATTTTAAAGTCAGTATCTCAATTTCGGTATAAAACATGAGTTTTAGAGAAATTCATCTATTTTCAAACACATCTGACCTTACTTTATTTCGTATTCATATGAGTGAGTTATGACTGTTTTACTACAGAGGTGTCGATCTTTTCCAGATTTTGTTTTTCGATAATTTTGATGATTAAATGATTTTAATACTGATGCTACATACATTATTTTAATCCAAAACTTGGTCAGTGTTTCTTTATCTAGGTAGGGATTACTCAGAATTTTGGTAATTTTTATTGATGATTTTTATATGTTGTTTCATGCTCGTTTATGAAATCCATACTTGCTGTATTTTGCTCGTTGTCATGTAAAGAATTGTGTTTTCACCCTGATTCCATTTACTGTATGGAAAATTCTTGTGAAATATGAAAGTTAATATATTTGGTCTATTTTCGTCTCCTATTGGCGGATTTGGATTTCATTTCACGGCTTGCGAGATATTTCAGTTCTCGTACAGCAGTGTTAGGAAGTCCAGATTGGCCAAAGCAACGTTTCTTGATGTTTTCCTATTTTTGTTGACTGAACTAATTTTACTGCAATATTATGAAACTTTATATTTTAATTCTAGACATATAGGGGAATACCCCATATTTTTCCTGAATTTAATTCAGAGGTTTTGATGCTGTTTTCGGACTGAGAATTCGTTGTACTGATTTCTGACTGAACATGTTTTCTGGATTCAAATAAGTTTTGAGTTATGATTTTGTGAAATATGTTATGAATTATTTGTATTCACTGGATTCGTGTGGAAGTCTATTTTCCAGATTCTTTGACGGATCCAGATTTGCATTTCTGTAGCGACAAGATTCACTGTTTTAGTATTGTGCTGTCATGCTGTCCTGATTATGAATATACACTGTTTTGCTCGTTTATGTGACTGTATATCATCTACGCATGCTTGATTTTTTCCCTGAACCTAATGCTGATTATGCCATGTTAGTTTGACACTATTTCATACACCATCATGTCTGTTTGATGACCATAATAAAAGTAACCAAACCGGGTTTCTTAAGGGAAGATCTAGTAGTGAAAAATATGGAAACGTGTACTTGGAAGGGAACTAGTGTTCCGTACTGCTACTGTTACTATTACTTTTTTGATTCTGTTACTATTACTTTACTACTACTTCTACTGTTACTGATACCTGAGTACACTGCCTCATTATGGTCTACTATGAAATCTAAAATCGAAACTATTTGTTGTAGCAACCATGTAGTATAAACCGGGATGCATGAAGTGCTACCTAGCTAGTAATACACATAAGACTGTAAGAACATAAGACGGATACTGTTAGACTGATACTGTTAGACTGATAGTGTTGGACTGATACTGTTGGACTGATACTGTTATACTGTTATGCTGATATACTGATCTTACTGTTACTGGACACTGTTAGTTGCCATATGACACTATACTTGACACATTCATTTGTAATGTTAGTATACCATGCTAGTTGACTTTGTTTTACTGATTCATGCTAGTTATAACTGTTGATTCTTTATTCCGTGCTATTTGTTAGTTTTCCAATGTGCTTGTATCCTGCATTTTAAGTGGCCTGTAACTTGCAATTGAAGGGTACTTGTTTTCTCTTTCCTTCTCTTGCAATTATTAATTGCAGATCATGATGGTCAGCTGCCGGACGGTATTGGCAAAATGAGATATTAGTGATGGATTTCTTTTTAATTAGTATTATTATTGTTGCTTGGGAACAATGTATTTTGAGTACTTGAATATTTATTTTGTATTTGGGCGATGTGACCTAGGATATTTGACTTTTCTAGATTCTGATTTATTTGAGAATATTATATTTTTTTTCAAGTAAATTCTGTTGGTTCATTATTTCCGTTATGCATGTGTGGTTGACTCTTTTGCTTCCGACTCTGACTATTTTGTGAGATATTGTAAAGATTCCTGAACAGCTTATGGATGATGCAAATCATTCGCTAGGCTTTTGTTTCGTATCCATATTCCGTATTCTTTTTGGGAAGCGGGACGTGACAGGGTTTTTAGTGGTATCAGAGCCTAGGATTGGCTAATGTATTAGTTGCCTAATATATTAGACAAGCTTGGCTAGAACTGGGATCGGCTCAATATTTCACCAACCATGCATACGTAAATGAATTATTATCAACTCTGATTTTGGATGCTAATTGTTTTTAGTTTGGTGCCGACTATAGCTCATGGAAATTCTTCTCAATTGCTGGTTGATCCGATTGAGGCTGTCACTACTGTGCTTGAGCGGCTGATTAATCAGTAGCAAAACCACAGTGATCTTGTGATGGCTGCTCTTGAAGCTTCCCGGGTTCCGCCTCCTGTTGTGCCTGTGCAGGCAAATCTTCTGCCTCGTCTAAGAACGGTACAGATTTTATGAGGCTACATCCCGACTATTTTTCCGGCACTGAGACGCCTTTGGAGGCTGAACAGTGGTTGATCTGGACTGAGTGCTTATTGTTAGTGGCTCGTGTTGCCGAGGCTGATCGGGTGGACATGGTTTTCATCCAGCTGGTGGATTTGGCTCATATCTGGTGGATGGCCGAGTCTGAGTGTCTTTAGAGGCCTATTGCTTGGGCTACTTTTACTCGGGGATTCTTGGAGAAGTTCTTCCCCAGTAGTACTCGAGTTGAAATGGAACAACAGTTCCTGGCCCTAAAACAGGTTAAGTCATTATTCTATTTTGAATGTGTTACATAATTGTTCATGCAATATTGTAACATGGACTTTCTTGCAATCGGGCTCCAGGTCAGTGGATGAGTACGCAGCTGAGTTTAATAGACTTACCCGCTTCACTGCCATTCTTGTGGCAACCGAAGAGGATAGGGCTCGTAGATTCACAAATGGGCTTGAGTAGGATATCAAGAGGCATCTTGTCTCTCTTCGCTTGTGTACTTACGCTGAAGCTCTTGAGGCAGCTCGAGCTCAGGAGCAGGCTCGTGGTGGTTTGGTTCCTTCTCCGCGGACTATTCCGCATTCTACTGTTAGGCCTTCTGGTGGTCCTGTTCGGAGGCTTGTCCCAATCCATCTAGTCAGGGCAGCTCTGTATCCTTCCGCTGGTTTCCAGAAGGGTGGTTTTCGCGACTTCTGTCAGATGTCTGGGCATGAGCGTAAGAATTGTGGCGCATCAACCACCGGTGCTTTAGGTGTGGCACCGCTGATCATTCTGTACGCGATTGTCCACAGTAGCAGCAGGTGGCTCTTCCAGCCAGAGGTCCTGTTCAGCAAGCAGGCCTAGCTCATTGTCCAGTTAGGCCTCCGCTTCCTCCTCAATTCCAGATTGTCGGTCAGAGGACTGCTGTTCCGAGGAGAGGTCAGGCTTTCAACTTGACTGCTGCAGATACTGAGACAGCTGAAGGAGTTGTGGTAGGTATATCTTTTTTTGTTATTTTGTTCTTTTGTTTCTCTTGTTTTATTTCCTTTAGTCTTGCTTTACTTCTTTATGATATTTTCCTACATTGTTTTTCCCCTCACCCTTGATTCTCTATTTTTTCTCCTTGTCTTTTGATTCTTTTAGGTGTCATCCATGTTTGCTCTTTTTCTGTCCATGTTCTTTTTTATTCCGGGGCAACCAATTCTTTTGTCTCCTCTCGATTTTGTCGCTCGCCATCAGTTGGAATGTAGCAACATGTCAGAGGCTTGGAACATTTTGACAGGTGGTGGTGTTGTCATTTGTTCCCGTGAGTGTAGGCAATGCCCCGTTGTTATTGGGGACGCAGATTTCAAAGCCAACCTGATTATAATTGGGAATTCACGATTCGACGTTATTCTAGGTATGGATTGGTTGGGTGAAGCCCATGCCATTATTGATTGCCGTGCCAAGAAGGTTGTCTTCGGAATTCCAGATCGAGCAGAATTTGAGTTCCATGCCGAGGAGTCTTTCCTTGGCCGAGCAAGGACTGCAGTTGAACAGGTAGATTGTGCGATGGCATTGCACTCAGGCTGTGAGGCTGCGCCTCTAGTAGTTCGGGATTTCTTGGATGTTTTTCTAGATGAATTGTCTGGCTTACCCCCTAATAGAGAAGTGGAGTTCGATATTGATGTTCAGCCTGGAACGGCACCGATATCGAAGAGTCCCTACCGGATGGCATTGGCTGAGCAAGCAGAGCTTAAGGTGCATATTCAGGAGTTTCTTGATTTGTGTTTCATTAGACCAAGTGTTTCGCCTTGGGGTGCTCCAGTCCTTTTTGTCAACAAGAAGGATGGTAGTCATCGACTGTGTGTGGATTATTGGGAACTGAACAGTGTTACTGTGAAGATGTAGTGCCCCAAATTTCTAATATAATATCTTAGAAAATACGTGGCACAATTCCCAGTATCAACTTCAATGTAATATTAAACAAAGTCAACACCAGTAAAATTTTAAATTTTCATTTCAATAATCATTTACATAACACAGCGGAATACAATACACCTTACATCACAATTCTCTTTTCTTTACAACACTTTCTTTTACAATTACATAAGTCATCACATCACTTGAACTCAAGCATCCAAATCTGAGCTATAAGAAATCACCTGTAAAATATGAGGCTAGAGATAATCTTAACCCCCAAAACTAAAGGGGTTAGCCATAAAGGTGTGAGTGACATAAAAACAAACAACATAAGTAAAGCATAGATTCATAACAACAGGAAATAACTGAAGTAGGTGAAAATAGAGAAATCACGAAACGCGGAAATACAATAAGTGAAGCTAGACTAAGTGTCAAGTGTAGAAAACAGGAAAACACATGCATGAAACCAAATCAAGAAAACACAATTCTATATGCTGACTCTCTAATGCGTACTTGTCGGAGTCTATGCATCACACTCTACATAGGTCCGGTGCAAGCCCTTAACGTATTCACTTTATAGGGTTTAATCCCCCACTATGCAACTAATCCTAACACGATGACTATTACGAGATAACGATAAACTGTGAGTATTAGCCCATGCCCCAATAATTTCGGAGGTCAATCTCTATCCACAGATAATTACGGAGACTATTTCACTCACACCTGGGAATCTTCGAGAATACCCTACACCGCAAGAAATGACACCTCATCACACGAATACCACATGTGCGTCGCCTCAACCCCGATAATTCCGAAGATCAATCCCACACCACATGTAATTCCGGAGACTATTTCACTCACACCTGGATAATTCCGGGAATTATCTCACACCGCAAGCCATATTGAGGTCCATAACCCATGTTCTCTTTCATCATATCACCACTAGTGCCTATCCTTATCATTTAGGTTGTTTTATTACTTTACGAATCTCCTAGAGTTGGTGTACCCTTGTAATGCCCTGATTTTTCAATTAATGAAAAATTATTTATTTTGCACGTAGTGTGCACGTGCAATATTTTGGTTGAATTAAATCTTATAATTATTTTCATTGTGATGGATATAGATATTTAATTTGTGCTTTTAAATTATTTTATACAAAAAACCTTCTTTTAAATGGATAAAAAGCATTTTCTTTTAAAAAGCCCAAAATTTAATTTATTTATTTCAAATTAATTATTTTGGCCCATAAACTAAAGCCCATGAGTCAATCTATTTTTAAATGCAACTTGTAATGTAGAATACAAACTAGAATTTATTTTTATATAAAATAAGATGTACAATTTTGGGCTTAGTTGCATGCATGTGCACTACACGTACACGTGCAAAGTGTACTTTTCCCATGCATGGCCGGTTGCATTCTTTGGAGGGAAAACTCAAATTTTGAGTGGAGTCATAGAGCGATGGTTATTGGATCATGGGTAGTTGGTGTAACTCCTCATTAAATCTCCACCATTTGTTCCTAACTCCTACTTCAATCCTAGCCATCTATTTTCCTTGATTTTTAGTATAAATACCCCCTCCCATGGCTAGTTATTTTGTGCTTAATATTCTCCTCCAAACCTATAGTCTAATAGTATTATCTAGTAGTATTTTGTGAGTTAAAAGATTGAGTTGTGAGTGGGTATTGTGCTTGCTTTCAATCAAGAAGGAGAGGTCGGCTATTCAAAGGAGGAGAGCTCGGGTTGGTGCTTTTGGAGGCTTGTGCACACGTGTACAAGGAGGAGAAGCATTTCGTTGCAAGGACATTTGTCTAGGAGATTGCTAATTGTTCTTTTCTTCAACAAGGTGGGTAAATTTTCCCTATTTCTAAAGTAGGAATGCATGCTAGTTTATTTAGAAAGAATGAAGCATGAAAATGATTAAGAAGAGCACACTTTAATTGGGAAAAATGACTTCTTGAATGATTGAAATGTGGACATACAAATTTATGTGGTTCTATTATTTGAGTTGTATGTGAAGTGATTAGAATCATGGATTGATTGATAGAAAACACATTGATTGCCATCAAGCATTACACACAAAAGTTAGTAGGTTGGTTATACCATTTCGTGTGTTAAATAGATCCTTTGTGTTGATATGGGCATGAATAAATTAAAATATGTGTTTTATGTTAGGTAAATGATTAAAGTCAGAGAATTAAGGTGAAAATTCATTGATAAAAAGATTAGAATGCTACAATGCGAAGAAATGTCAAAAAAAGAAGAAATATAGTATTATAATGTATAATTTGAATTAGTGTATGAAAATACGTTTTAATTGTCACAAAAATTATTTTGCTCATACTGGTATGTAAATTATGTGAAGTAGTATTAATTTGGAGTTGTACAGTAATTTTTATGAAGACCAAATGAAATTGGGACTAGTTGAACATCGAAATGTTCTAAATAACAGAGAGCACGGGCTAAATGAATATGAAATTATATTAGTGACAACCTGAGCACGTAGCTCAAGTGGTCATAGGGTGCAGTTGGGTTCCGTGTGGTGATCGGTTCGAATCCTCTGGCCAACACATTTTATTCCATGATTTTATAAAGGAAGAGCAGTAGCCGAGAGCTCTTATGGCTCTCAGCGCCTCTTTATGACGCCAGTAGCAACCGGCCTAGTGGTCTGTGCTCTGGGCTGTGTTCTCGGGGGTGCTGGGTTCGAATCATGCCCTCGGCAAGATTGAAAAAAATATTTTTTTGGGGTTTTTAATTATCCAAAAATTATGAAAAAAATATGGTTATTCTCCTAAAAATATAAGGGACTTTATAAAAATGATTTGGGAATTATTGCATGAAATAAAATGTGATTTGAGAATAAAATGAGTAATTAGAACTATGGGTTTATAAGTGTATTTTTGGGAAAATTACACCTTGCAAAAAAGAACTTGAAATGAAGGATGAGAAGATTAATATAGTAAAGATTGAAGTGATATTATGTGATGGATGTGATTTATTCCTAATTGAGAATAGTATGAATAACATGAATTGTGAATATTCGTTAGTGGCGTGAATTTCAAAGTGAAAGTGATAATTGATAAAGTATAAGAATTCATGTATAGTCATGGACTATTTGAACAATTTAGAAATCATGATTGGAAAAGAGAAATGCTATGTGAGTATGATGACTCAACATGGGAATTTATGAGTTGGAAATGCTCAAATTAGAAATTGTGAATTGTGAATTGAAACAAAAAGAGTAGCTAAGTCTCCCCCGGCATTTGGAAATGAATATTGAAATGAAAGACCAAGATTGGTCATGTTTGAATAAATGAATAAGTCCGGTTGAGTGGAGAGGCTAACTCTAGAGCTTTGATTCTTGTTCATGATTTTTATAAAAACTAAGGATTAGTACATAGTGGAGACATGATGAAAGTAGGAGAAAAACACGAGTATGGGGGCCATCGGATTAGCGGTGTGAGAGTGATCCAAAGGCTGCCTGCTTGATGCGTGAAGACATGGCGTGGGCACTACTCCAGAATTATCGTCCCGGTGGCGACGCTTGTGGGATGTTCGAATGGCTATGGGTGGTGCTATTGTTCCATGGCGGAGGCTGAATTGTCTATAGGTTGCCTACTCGATGCATCGTGTCAGTGCGTAGGATTCCCCTCTAGGCTGCCTGGACATGGGCTCGTAGATCATAGAACATCTAAGATACCTACCGTAATTACAGTAGTAGATTAAGTCATAACGAGAGATTGAACCCTACAAAGATGAAGAACGATTAAGGGCTTGCCCTCGGACCTATGTAGTATGGGATGCATGGAATCCGAACAAGTGCGCATTAGTGTCATGTAATATAAATAAATGCATTAAGGACTAAGTACAAAATCACAACACGACATCAATAGGGTAGTCCCTTTAGTTTGATATGTGACAAGTTTGTATTTGCTAAATATGGAAAATAAGTTATACTATTTCCGGCATAGAGAGGATGGCCATATATAATGATCGTCGGTTGAATAAAATGACGTACCCACAGTCTTATATGCAGGTAAATGGCTTGACATAGATTAAAGAGGAACAAATACTTAAAGATTACTCAATGTTGTTGTACATTTATTTCATTGTTGTAAATTTTACTTCCGCTGTGCAAAAGAAAAGTCTAATATTTATGTAAACTCTGATGTAAAGTGAAAAGTTCAAATTTCCTTGTAAAATTGTACTAAAGGAAGCGGAAAGATCCTGTAGAACATCTCGAATTCAGTGTATTTGGGATTCGGGGCATTACAACCCTACCGGACTTAACTCAAACAACTGATCAACTAAATGCCTTAACAGGCCTAATCATAAATATCTCAACTGCCGGTATACTAGGGTCACACACACCCTCTAGAGACTCACACTCAAATATCCAAACCAATCTTCCAATATGAATCGCTCAGTCAAAACAACTTGAAAACATATGTTCAGTAGAAGATAAAGTATAGAATAGTAAGTAATAGATTAAAACATTTAGAGAATAAATCATTTAAAAGAACATTCAAAAATATAAAGATACATCAGTATCAGTCGACTAATAACAAGCGTAAGTCGACTATCCAGAAAGAGAATTCCATAGTTTTAAGAAAATAATCTAAGTGTTATAAGTCGACTCTAAAGGTCATAGGTCGACTGTCCAGAGAGAAAAATCCAATAATCTTTAAGAAAATAATTGTAAGTATAGCAGTCGACTGTAAAGGGTATATGTCGACTGTCCAGAGAGAAAAATTACAATAACTTCGAGAAAATAATTCTAAGTGGTAACAGTCGACTGTAAAAGTCCTCAGTCGATTGTCCCGAACGAAATTTCAAGAAAAACTAGAGAACATAGCAGTCGGGTCGTGTCGGTCGACTGAGAAGTCATACCAGTCGATTGTCGACCTATCGACTGCATACTTTTGGTTGTGCACATTTCAGCCGATACGTAGTTTTACTTTATGAAAGCGATTTCTACGAAAATCTTATTTCTTATATGATCTAATACAACTTGTAGGACATATAATAGTCCATAAAACTAAATCAAAACTACTTGAATTTATTAAAAAAAATAGAGATTTTGTTGATTTCTTTCGATTAAAACATGGATTGTGCATATAGTCAAAATAGAATTTCTTAAAAAATTTATTGATCACTGAAATAGTTTTGTATTTAGATCCAAACCATATAAATATAAAAATCTCAAAGAAAATTCCCAATTTGGGTATATTTCCTCAACTCAACTAAATTTCCAATTTCGATTTTCATGTTCATACTTTTCCTTTCACGTTTCTCAAAACTGAATTACTACTATAACTCACAACTATAATCAATTCGTAACATCACCATATCAAATTTGTGTTCAACAAATACTCAAAAGTAATAAAAGTCTCATCTTTATTAGGTTTATGCATAAAATCCACCATATTCAATCAATCCAACATTGATCCAAAAGAGATGGAATACCCATGATCTCCAATAGGTCATTCATCAAATCTCGAATTACCCACATACAATTTTATTTACAAACCACTAGGGTTTCACAAGGTTCAATTTTTCATCCATCCAATCCATCATATACATTTTCATACTCAAACCCTAAACATGCTTTCTAGTAGATGAAATTCAACATCCAAGATCAATCAAAATATTCATATCATTCGCATACAACATACACAAATCAAAAGAAAACAAACAGGTCACTCACATACAACATGCACAAAAAAAAAAATAAAACACAACAAATTACTCAGCTCGAATGAAGAAATCTGGTAAAAAAAATCTTTCTTTCATGAAATCCAAGATCAACTCCTTAAATCTCCAAGAAATAATAAAACCCTTGTGTTGTGCAGCGAAAGACGGCTGCACTTCTTTTAAATAAGCCGGAATTGAGGATTTTAGGGTTTTTAAACACATTTGCAAAATAATCCCTTTAAATATAACTTTACATAAATGGATCCCTATACTTGGAAACTTGATATAAACCAATTAAATTGAGATTTAAAAGTAAAATAAACACTTTATTTCCAGCCGGCACTATTTGAAAAGTCCAGAAAATAGTTTTGCACTTTCATCCCTTAAAATGACAATTTTGCAAAAAGATCCTTGTTTTTCATAATATTTGCAAATAGATCCAATTAATACCAGAAAAATCTAGAAAAATTACAATTAAATCCCAAACAATAAATGATAATTTTCCATGAAGAAATTTTTGGCTTTTGAACTTCTCAAGAAAATATTTGCACATGTTTTGTACGTGTAAAAGATAAATTTTCAGAAAAATATTTATTAAATCTACAAAAATTTATTTTAATTCATTTATAAACCTTTAAAATAATATTTAAAAATATGGGGTACTATAGAATAACCGGTATCCGTTACCCAGAATTGATGATTTGTTTGACCAGTTGAATGGGGTGCTGTTTTCTCGAAGTTGGATCTTCGTTCTGGGTATCACCAAGTCAAGGTGAAGGCTGCTGATGTACAGAAGGCTACTTTCAGGACTAGATACGGGCACTATGAGTATCTTTTGATGCCGTTCGGGGTTACTAATGCACCAACTGTATTTATGAGTCTTATGAATCGGGTCTTCTCTCAGTTCTTGGATAGATTTGTGGTGGTCTTCATTGATGACATTCTGGTATATTCTCGGAATCGGGAAGATCATGCTGAACATCTTAGAGTGGTTCTGCAGACTTTGAGAGAGAATCAGCTCCATGGAAAACTCAGCAAGTGCGAGTTTTGGCTCGACAGAGTTTCTTTCTTAGGGCACATTATTTCTGGCAATGGTCATTCTGTGGATACTTCTAAGGTTGAAGCTGTGAAGGATTGGCCTATTCAAAAGTTGGTTTCCGAAGTGCGGAGTTTTCTTGGTCTCGCTGGCTATTATCGGAAATTTGTCCAAGATTTTTCAAAAATAGCAGGACCATTGACTAAACTAACAGGAAAGGATCAGAAGTTTTGTTGGTCTGATGAGTGCAATGAGGCTTTTGTTGAGTTGAAGAACAGATTGACGTCACACCTATGTTGACTATTCCAGATGGTTCAGGCAGATTTGTAATTCACTGTGATGCTTCTAGTAAGGGTCTTGGAGCAATTCTTATGCAGAAGGGCCATGTTGTCATGTATGCATCGTGGCAGTTGAGGCCGCATGAGAAGAACTATCCTACCCATGACTTAGAGTTAGTGGCAGTGATCTTTGCTCTGAAGCTATGAAGACATTATTTACTTGGAGACCGCATGGAGATCTTTACATTCCACAAAAGTCTCAAGTACATCTCCACCCAAAAGGAATTAAATATGAGGCAAAGGCGTTGGTTGGAACTTATGGCCGATTATGACATCAGTTTGCAATACCATCCTGGTAAAGTAAACTTGGTGCTTGATGCTTTAAGCAGGAGACCAGCAGTTATATTTCTTACTCAGCAGAGTGATCTCATTGAGCAGATGAGGAGGTTGGATTTTGAGGTTGTGTTTCTGAGTTCTGGTCGGAGTTGTCTTGCACTCCAGCTTCAGGTGTCTCTTGTTGATCAGATTAAAGAGGCTCAGGCTGGTGATGCTCAGTTGAAGGGTTTTCAAGCTGAGGTTGAGTCTGGGTCCAAGACGGACATGGTTATTCATGCAGATGGTTCGCTTCGTTTTGGTTCCCGGTTGTGTGTCCCTAAGGGTGATGTTCGTCAGAGGTTGCTTGAGGAAGCTCATCAGTCTTCGTATTCTATCCATCCTGGCGGTACTAAGATGTATCGAGATTTGAAACTTCATTTCTGGTGGCATGGTATGAAGAGGGCTATGGCTCGGTTTGTTTCTCAGTGTTTGGTCTGCCAGCAGGTTAAGGCAGAGCATTAGAGAACCACTGGACTTCTTCAACCGCTTCCTATTCCAGAGTGGAAGTAGGAACATATCACCATGGATTTTGTGACCGCTTTGTCGAGGAGTCCTAAGGGTTATAATGCCATTTGGGTGATTGTCGACCGTTTGATGAAGAGTGCTCAGTTCATTTCTTTTCGGGTCGGTCAGTCTACTGAGAGCCTAGCTGAGAGGTACATACAAGAAATTGTTAGACTTCATGGGGTTCCAGTTATTATTGTATCTAACAGGGATACGAGATTCAGATCTCAGTTCTGGGAGAGTCTTCAGAACAGTTTGGGGAGTAAACTAAAGTACAGTACAACTTTTCATTCCCAGACTGATGGACAGTCAGAGCAAACTATTCAGATTCTTGAGGACATGTTGAGGTCCTGTATGTTGCATTTTGGTGGATCTTGGGAGGATCATTTGCATCTCGTAGAGTTCTCGTATAATAACAGCTTTCAAGCCAGTGTTAAAGCTGCTCCATTCGAGGCACTCTATAGACGGAAGTGCAGATCACCAGTGTGCTGGGATGATATTGGTGAGAGAAGGTTGTTGGGTCCAGAGTTGATCACCAATACAGTGGATGTAGTGGTTCAGATCAGGAAGCACTTGCAGGCAGCTTAGGATAGGCAGAAGCGATGGGCTAATGTCCATCGGAGAGCTTTGGAGTTTGGCGTTGGTGACCATGTTATCCTTAAGGTATCGCCGTGGAATGGTGTCATTCAGTTCGGTGGTGGGGGCATGCTTAGCCCTAGGTTTATTGGACCGTTTGAGATTTTGGAGCGAGTAGGGAAGGTGACCTATCGTCTTGCTTTGCCGCCAGCTTTATCAGCAGTGCACGATATTTTCCATGTCTCACAACTCAGGAGATATATCCACGATGAGAGCCACGTGATCAACTACTCTGAGTTGACCGTTTGGCCAGATTTGACTTGTGAGATTCTGCCAGTTGCTATTGTGGATCGGTGGGAGAAAGTTCTTAAGAACAAGGTCATCAAGTTGGTTCGTGTTGCTTGGAATCCTCATTCGCCTGGTGAGTCGACTTGGGAACTGGAGGAGGAGATTCAGCAGAAGTTTCCTCAGTTGTTTGAGTAGTTTTGTTTTGTTCTTTCAGTTATTTTGGGGTTACCCTATGTATCTTCTTTTTGAATTTCGAGGACGAAATTCTTTTTGTTAGGTGGGTAGGATTGTAACACCTGCTTCCCATTTTTTGTATTTTGAGAGTATTTTTCATTTTGGGGTATTTTATTTTTCTCTCTGTACTCTCTCTTGTATTTTTCTGGACAGTATATTGGAATTTGTTTCAATATATATATTTATTCGTTTCATTTTGAGCTCTTTGTGTTGATTTGTTCGTCTTTACTCGTTCTTCGTCAATTACAGTTCTTTTCTCTTTATTGGATTCTTGTTCTCTTTATTTTGTTCTTGGGTGCTCGTGGTGGATCTGGTTGCTCACCCTATTTTCCCAAACCTATTGTTGAACCCTAATTGATTACCAAATCTAAATTAAACCCAATCCTATTTTGAAATCCTATACAATTGATGCCCATTAAATAAATCCTATTACCACTCCTAATACCTATTAACCCAATACCCATTAACCCACAACTAAACCCTATATATAAACCCCTCTCCCTCTCCAGTAAACCCTAACCCTAACCTAGCCTTCCTCTCTTTCTCCCAGTCTCTCCCTCTCTCTCCCTTGGCGGTTGCACACCCAACCCGACAGCACCCAACCAACAGCACCCCCAGGCCGAGCACACCCCCCACTGGCTGCACCTCTAACCCGCACCCGAGCCCACCTTTCCCCGACTACTTACCTCGATAGTCCATCCCCTCCAACACCCGAGCCATCTCCCCTACTCCCGATCCTCTCCCCTTGGCTATCCCGACCACCTCGCACATCACATACTCCCTCGTCTCTCTCTTTTGATTGGTGCATGTGCACGTAAGTTGCACGTGAGTCGTTGATTCGTGATTCTTCGTTCATGAGTTGTTGATTCGTGAATTTTCGTTTGTGGGTTTTACTCCTTACTCTTGGATTTCGTTGTTCTTCATCTTCGGTTAAGGCAAGTAACTTGTACTCCAATTCATTTGTTTGATACAAGTCAAAAATACCACCTATAGTGTAGTTGGGTCTAGAGACGACTCTTGTTTGTGTTATGTTTGATGGGTTTTGTCTTTAATGTGAAAATTTGACCATAGATGACTCACGACACAATATGGACATGAATTAACTTAGGTTTTACCGTTCATGATTTTTATCATGTATGTGAGACTTTTGTGAGAATTCGTGATTTGGTTGAGACCCATGTGATATATTTGGTGTGGACATGCTAGATACCCTAAATTATGATGTTTAGACACTTGGTAGACTCGATTGCATGTTTGGTTGTGTTTTGAACAAGTTTTGTATGATATATGTTGAGTTGTTGTTGAAGGAAAAAAAAACTGTATTTTGTCGCTGATCTGTTTGGTTTACTGTTTTGGACTATTTTAAAGTCAGAATCTCAATTTCGGTATAAAACATGAGTTTTAGAGAAATTCGTCTATTTTCAAACCCCTCTAACCTTACTTTATTTCATTTTCTTATGAGTGAGTTATGACTGTTTTACTACAGAGGTGTAGATCTTTTCCAGATTTTGTTTTTCGATGATTTTGATGACTAAATGATTTTGATACTGATGCTACATACTCCATAACTTTGGTTAGTGTTTCTTTATCTAGTTAGGGATTACTCAGAATTTTGGTGAATTTTATTGATGAGTTTTATATGTTGTTTCATGCTCGTTTATGAAATCCATACTTGCTGTATTTTGCTCGTTGTCCTGTAAAGAATTGCGTTCTCACCCTGATTCCTTTTACTGTATGGAAAATTCTTGTGAAATATGAAAGTTAATATATTTTATCTATTTTCGTCTTCCTTTGGCGGATTTGGATTTTGTTTCACGGCTTTCGAGATATTTTAGTTCTCGTACAGCAGTGTTGGGAATTCCAGATTGGGGAAAGTATCATTACTTGATGTTTTTCTATTTTTGTTGACTGAACTAGTTTTACTGGAATAATATGAAACTTTATATTTTAATTTTAGACATATAGGGGAATACACCAGATTTTTCCTGGATTTAATTGAGAGGTTTTGATGCTGTTTTCGGACTGAGAATTCGTTTTACTGATTTCTGACTGAACATGTTTTCTGGATTCAAATCAGTTTTGAGTTATGATTTTGTGAAATATGTTATGACTTATTTGTATTCGCTGGATTCGTGTGGAAGTCTATTTTCCAGATTCTTCGATGGATTTAGATTTTGCATTTTTGTAGCGACGCGATTCACTGTTTTAGTACTGTACTGTCATGCTGCCTTGAATATGAACATACATTGTTTTGCTCGTTTATGTGACTGTATATTATCTATGCATGCTTGATTGTTTCCTGAACCTAATGTTGATTATGCCATATTAGTTTGACACTATTTCATGCACCATCATGTCTGTTTGATGACCATAATAAAAGTAACCAAGCCGGGGTTTCTTAATGGAAGATCTAGTAGTGGAAAATATGGAAACGTGTACTTGGAAGGGAACTAGTGTTCCGTACTTCTACTGTTACTGTTACTTTTCTTTCACTGTTACTATTACTTTACTGCTACTGCTACTATTACTGATACTTGAGTACACTGCCCCATTATGGTCCACTATGAAATCTAAAAGCGAAACTGTTTATTGTAGCAACCATGTAGTAAAAATCGGGAAGCATGAAGTGCTACCTAGCTATTAATACACACAAGACTGTAAGAACATAAGATGGATACTGTTAGATTGATACTGTTGGACTGATACTATTATACGGTTATGCTGATATACTGATCTTACTGTTACTGGATACTGTTATTTGCCATATGACACTATACTTGACACATTCATTTGTAATGTTAGTATACCATGCTAGTTGACTTTGTTTTACTGATTCATGCTAGTTATTACTGTTGATGCTTTATTCCGTGCTATTTGTTAGTTTTTCCATGTGCTTGTATCCTGCATTATAAGTAGCCTGTAACTTGCAATTGACGGGTACTTGTTTTCTCTTTCCTTCTCTTGCAATTATTAATTACATATCAGGATGGTCAGCTGGCCGACGGTATTGGCGAAATGAGATATTAGTGATGGATTTCTTGTTAATTAGTATTATTATTGTTGCTTGGGAACAATGTATTTTGAGTACTTGAATATATATTTTATATTTGGGCGATATGACCCAGGATATTTGACTTGTCTAGATTCTGATTTATTTGAGAATATTATATTTTGTTTTAAGTAAATTCTGTTGGTTCATTAATTCCGTTATGCATGTGTGGTTGACTCTTTTGCTTCTGACTCTGATTATTTTGTGAAATATTGAAAGATTACTGAACAACTTATGGATGATGCAAATCATTCGCTGGGCTTTTGTTGCTTATCCGTATTCCGTATTCTTTTTGGGAAGTAGGGCATGACAGTGCTCAACCTAGACTTACCAGAATCCCTAAGGATCCTGTTCATAGCTTATCGATCCAAGATCCCGGCAATACAAACATATTCGCATGCTACTTCCCTATACCTGGATCCTGTCTACACTCCCGGCCTGCGATCAACCTATACCAGTTAAGATTTGACGGTGCACAAGGGGTGACTCATCCACAGTCCACGAGGAGTAAAATAAATACACGTATTGATGGTCGATGGCTCATAGGGCAATGATATCACCATAGACGAGCACAATAACTGCGTACTTGTAATACCCTGATTTTTCAATTAATGAAAAATTATTTATTTTGCACGTAGTGTGCACGTGCAATATTTTGTTTGGATTATTTTTATCATGATGTGTATATTTAAATATATTTTTCCTCAAATTATTTTAGTACAAAAAGCTTTCTTTAAAAGCCTTATTTTAGTTTAATAAAAAACCCTTTTCTTAAAAAGCCCAAAAGCATTTTATTTTATTTATTTTTATAAAATATTTTGGCCCAAAAAGAAAGCCCATGAATTAATTTATTTTAATTAAACTTGTCATGTAGAAGATTTTTTTTTAACTAAATTATTTTTTTACAAATTTAAGAATGTACAAATTTGGCCTAGTTGCATGCACGTGCACTACACGTACACGTGCAATGCACACTCACTATTTGGAGGCCGGGTATCATTCTTTTTTGGAGGGATTTTTGATTTTGGGTGTGGAGAACATGGTGGTAGTTTCAAGGAAGTGGGTAGTTCTTCTAACTTCTACTTTGATCTAAACCCTTCATCCAACAACCACCAAGACAATCTTGGCCCTCCATTTCACTCATCTTTGAGTATAAATACCCCCCTTCTCATGGCTAATTTTTCATATGCAAAGTGTATTTCTAAGTTATAGTATTATCATTGTGTGAGTTATAAAAGATAGAGAGTTGAGTGGGCGTTTGTTGCTTGGAGTGGCCGGCATCACCAAGGAGGGAAGCTTTCGGTTGGAGCTAGAAGAAGCATTCGGCATTGGCTTGGAGGCTTGGAGCTTGAGCGCTTTTGGCTAGGAGGAGGTGCTTTCGTCTACAAGGACTTGGTTGCATTTGTTTGGATTTTTCTCTCCATTTAAGGTGGGTAAAACATTTTATATTTCTAAAGTAGGTCCATGCTTAGTTTCAACCATCAAAGATGCATGAAAATATTAATAAGAGCCCACTTGAATTGAGTAGTTAGTATGTGAATGGTTTGAAATGTGATGATTAACTTATATGGCTCTAGTGTTAAAATTAAGTTGTATGTAGATTGCTCCATGTTCATTAATATGAAGTTATGATGGTAACAAAATTTAATTGAGGATGTTGCTATTGTGATTAGAGACATAATGCATGCTTGTTAATTGTGAAATTGAGATGAATAGACTTATATGTTGATATGGATATGGACTATTGAACTCACATGTATATTGGTTGAGTTAAGAACTAATTTCAGTAAATTATCACTATGAAACAATTGAATAAAAGACTAGTAGATTCATTATATGGCAATGTCGAAAATACAATTTATTGTAGTTAGTAAATAAATCTTGGATTTTTGTGGGTGAAAAACACATTTCATTAGCACCAAAAAATTATATTATTTTACTGGTATGAACTTTTATGACTGAGGGTTTAATCTGGAAGTTTTTAGAAAATTTTACCAAAGCAACAAGAAGCTATGGTTATTTGAATGTCGAGTTATTCTTAAAACAGTACGAAAATAATACAAAAGGATTTTTAATTGGATTAGTGACAACCCGAGCCAGTGGCTCAGGTGGTCTTGGACCCCGGTTGGCTTCTCTGTGTTGCACAGTTCGAATCCCGAGCGGAACACTTCTTTTTGTTAAATTCCCTAAAAAAAATAGTAAACAGCGAACTCAGGGTTTATATAGACCCCAGTCGCTCTATGGATGTGTTCAGCGACCGGCCTAGTGGTCGGGGCTCTGTGCTGTCTTGGTGCGACGCCTGGTTCGAATCTTGGGTTCGGCATATAAGGAAAAATATTTTTTTTGGGTGTTTTTGAAGTCCAAAAATTATGAAATAAATATGGTAATTCTCATAAAAATACAAGGAATTTTCTAAGAGTGGTTTGGGTATTATTTGAATGAAATACAATATGGTTTGTGAATAAAAGGCATAGTTAGAGCTTTGGTTACAAGATACACACTTATGGAAATTATAATTTATAAAGATTAAGTGGAATAGGTTATTATAAAGTAATTGGCAAAAGTACTTGTGGTGTGACATGATTTTATTTATTCTCATTGTGAGTATTGTGCAAAATGTGGAGTATGAATGTTACTAGTGATATTATGAAGTTGTTTGGATTCATGTATGATTATGAAATTAAAATCATGATTTATGAAAGGGAAAAAGAAATTGTTGGCTATACATATGAACTTTGTTAAAAGTATTCATTGTGGACTTGTGAATAAAGTGTAATCATGAATTGGAAAATAAGAATGAGTATGAAAGTTCGACATGGAAATTGTCATGAGTTAAAGATTGTGAAATAAAATTTGAAATAGAGTAGCTAAGTCTCCCCGGCATTGAGAAAAATGAATTGAAATGAAATTAGACCAAGGTTGGTCATGATGAAACAAATGAATAAGTCCGGTTGATGGAGAGGCTAACTCTAGTGATTATTTTGTTCATGATTTTTAAATAAAACTAAGGACTAGTACATAGTGGAGATGTGATGAAAGTAGAAGAAAAACATGAGTATGAGGGCCAACGGATAGCGGTGTGAGAGCGATTCACAGGTTGCCTGCTTGATGCGTCAAGACATGGCGTGGGCGCTACTACGGAATTATCGTCCCGGTGGCGACGCTCGTGGGATGTTCGAGTGGCTATGGGTGGTGCCATTGTTCCATGGCAGAGGTTGAATTGTCCATAGGTTGCCTGCTCGATGCGTCGTGACAGTGCGTGGGATTCCCCTCCAGGCTGCCTGGACATGGGCTCATAGATCATAGGACATCTAAGACACTACCGTAGTTACAGTAGTAGTTTAAGGCATAACGGGGGATTGAACCCTATCAAGATGAAGAACGAATAAGGGCTTGCCCTCGGACCTATGTAGTATGGGATGCATAGAATCCGAACAAGTGCGCATTAGTGTCATGTAACATAATAAACTGCATTAAGGACTAAGTGCACAATCACAACACGACATCAATAGGGTAGTCCCTTTTAGTTGAAATGTGACAAGTTTGTGTTTGCTAAATATGAAATGTTAAGTTATACTATTTCCGGCAAAGCGAGGACGGCCGTGTATAATGTTCGTCGGTTGAATAAACTGACGTACCCACAGTCTTATATGCAGGTAAATATCATGTTAAAGATTAAAGAGGATGGATGCTTAAAGATTACATTATGCTGTTGTATTTGTATCAAATTGTTGTATTTTACTTCCGCTGTGCAAAAGAAAGATGTAATTATGATGTAAACTCTGATGTATGATGAAAAGTTTTTATTTCCCTGTAAAATTGTACTAAAGAAAGTGAAAAGATCCTGTAGAACATCTCGAATTCAGTGTATTTGGGATTCGGGGCGTTACAGTACTAGATAATAAGCTACATACGAGCCGACAAGCTACGTACGAGCAAACGAATTACATACGAGCCAAATGGCTATGTATGTGACAAATGAATCATATAGAAGCAACCATAAAAGTCTTCTAACAACCTAGAAGCAAAATAATATGCTACTAGCAAAACTTGATCTTTTATACACAAAGGTAACATAAAAGTCTTCTAGCATCCTAGAAGCAATTAAAAATGCTACTCTTATCGGAATTCAACAAAATTAGACTTTTTAAAATGGTAAGAACATATACTATAACTTTCTAGTTGAAAACTTTCTCAGATTAAGTCAATAAGAGGTAGAAAAATCTCGAACAACCTAAACAGCGAGCTTCAGCCAAAAAGGCCAGCAACTGTGACTTTGTAAAAGTCATAAATCCTAATCCACTTATCGGAATCTAACCAAATAGGACATTTTGGAAAGTTTAGAACCTCTAATACAACTCTATAGTTGAAAACTTTCTCATGTTCAGTCAATAAAAGGTAGAAAAACTTCGAATAATCTAAACAGCGAAGCTTCAGCCAAAAGGCTAGTTGTTGTGACTTGTAAAGGTCATAACTCCTACTCTGCTTATCAAAATCTAACCAAATAGGACATTTTGGAAAGGTGAGAAAATTTAATACAACTCTCTAGTTGAAAACCATCTTAGATCCAGTCAATAAAATGCACGAAAACTTCGAACAATCTAAACAGAGAAGCTTCAGCCAAAAGGCTAGCTGCTGTGACTTGTAATGGTCATAACTCCAAATCCGCTTATCGGAATCTAATAAAATAGGATATTTTGGAAAGGTGAGAACCTCTACTAAAACTCTCTAGTTGAAAACCTTCTCAGATTCAGTCATTTAAAGGAACAAATACTTCGAACAATCCAAATAGCGAGCTTCAGCCAATAAAGGCCAGCTGCTGTAACTTGTAAAGGTCATAACTCCTACTCTGCTTATCGGAATCTAACTAAATCGGATATTTTGAAAAGAAGAGAACATTTATAAAACTTCCTAGTCAACAACATTCTCAGATTTCTTATGGAAATCAAATCCCTGCTCTTTGAACACAATCCAAGAACAACAAAAGACATCACAAGTTGAAACTTGTAATGCTCGTAACTTTTTCTACACTTGTCGGAATGTAACAAAATTAGACTTTCTAGAAAGCTAATAACATCTACTAGAACTTTCTAGTTAACAACATTCTTAGATTCCGAATGGAACTCAAAATCCAGCTTTTTGAACACAATACAAAAGCAACAAAGAGGAAATCAAAAGCTGAAAGATGTAAAGCTCACGACTTTTGCTATACTTGTCGGAATCGAACAAAATTGGACAATTTGGAAAGGGGAGAACATCTAATACAACTTTCTAGTTGACAACTTTTTTAGATTCCTTATAGAGCTCGAAATCCAGCTCCTTGAACACAATACAAAGGGCAACAAAAAGCACAGCAAAAGTTGAAACTTGTAAAGCTTATAACTTTTGCTATACTTATCGGAATCTAACAAAATTGGGCTTTCTGGAAAGGAGAGAACATCTACTAAAATTTTCTAGTTAACCACTTTTTCAGGTTCCTTATAGAGCTCAAAATCCAGCTCTTTGAACACAACTCAAGAACAACAAAAAAATGCTGAAACTTGTAAAGTTCATAAACTTTGCTATACTTATCGGAATCTAACAAAATTGGGCTTTCTGGAAAGGGTAAAACATCTACTAAAACTTTCTAGTTTATCACTTTTTCAGATTCATTATAGATCTAAAAATCCAGCTATTTGAACACAACTCAAGAACAACAAAAAGGACAGCAAAGGCTGAAACTTGTAAAGCTCATAACTTTTGCTATACTTATCGGAATCTAACAAAATTGGGCTTTCTGGAAAGGGGAGAATATCTACTACAACTTTCTAGTTGACCGGTTTTTTAGATTCCTTAAGGAACTCAACATCCAGCCCTTTGGGGAAAACGGCAGTTTTTGTTGCAAAACTCACTATTTTGGGAAAACGATTTGTTTAACCTATCAAACTAACCCAGAAAATTCTATAAAAATGAGAGCATGTTAATAACACATACAAGAAGCTCTCCAATTAATTTGGAGTCAAAATTCCAACTTTAACACAAGTAATTAATTCTAACTACATACTAGTTTATGGTTGATTCTTTAGTGCTTTAATTGCGTTCTACCACTTTACTCTTCATATGCCAATTATTCTAGTCCATCCATTCTCATATGCACATGGTTTTAGTCCAAGTTCTTTAACATCTATATAATAAAACACAAAGAAAGCTATCAAGTGGCTCTCCTTCAATCCCCCCAAAATCAAAGGCCCAGATCTAACCTCACAAAACACATTTTTTCTCCCAAAAGTTTTTTCCCAAAACTCAAATTCAAATCCCCCCACCCAAAACAACTCCTTTATTTATTTAATTATTCTCTCTCTCTCTCTCTCTCTCTCTCTCTCTCTCTCTCTCTCTCCTATTCAAAAAATTAAGGAAATAAAAATTGTAAAAATTGTAAAAAAATAAAAAAACTTAAAAATTTAAAAATAATTCAAAAAACAAAAAAAATTCAAAAACTTATAAAAAATTATAAAAATTACAAATTTTTTTATAAAAATAAAAAATTTAAAAAAATTTAAAAAAAATTTAAAAATTTTAAAAATTTAAAAATTAAAATTTAAAATTTAAAATTCAAATATTTGATCATTTTGAAAATTTGAAAATTTGAAAATCTTAAGGCAAATCCAAATCCAAATCTAATGTCGAACCCCAATCAAGAGGTTGTCGCCGATATCTGATTCGCTGCTGATTCCGTATCGATGACTCCCTCCACCAAATCGACCGCGGATATCAAGCGACTCCGTATCGGCGACTCCCCTCCACTGAATCGAGAGCCTCTATATGCGATGCGACGACTCTAATTTCATCTCATTAATAGAATTCTCATTCTAATTTTTAATTTTGTGTTTGCAAGGGAATACACTGTTTTTTGCTATCTCTAATTTTGTGTGTGCATGGAATCTAAGTTCAGAAAGGTATAATCGTTTTATTTTTGGGTTTAAAAAATTTTAATTTCGTGATTTATTTGATGAGTTTTTTATTGGTTTTGATTTAAGGTGTACGCAAGTGAGAGGTGGATTATTTGGTGGTCTTAATTTGGGCTTCCAAACTATAGCAGGATAGGTAAGCTGACCAGCAACCTAAAATAACTTGGCAAATATGCAACATTAATTGTTTTACTACAAGAGAAAATACTATCGTGAAGTGTTCCCTTCACTGGTTATTAGAAACCATGGATAACATAACATATACGAACTTTTAGTGTATGTTTGGATATATAGGATTGGGATGACTGGAGTTTACCACTAAAGGGTGTAAACTCTCCGCTCAAGAAAGATAACTAAAGTAAATTTGTCATTTATCCATTTTGATTTTTTTTATAAAGGTGCAATGGGAAGACAAAGTGGAGATAAAAGAAATGTTTAGCTTGGATTAGAGTTTTGAGAACTTCATGTATTTTATTTTGGTTGAAATAATAATAAGAGGTATTTCAATTGCAAACTAAGTCTCAGACAAACAAATGTTTAGATTATTGGTATTGTAGATACCTTTACACCTTCACTTGCGTTACCATTGTATTTAGGCATGCTCATAATGGTTATGGGATTAGAGTAAGCTCTATAAGACCCATATGATAATGTCCTTACATAACTATTAAAAGCATGTAAAAGTGATGCTGAAGTTAGAAAAAATTCTATGCAGTGTTTCTAACAAACTATATGCATTCCGGATACGTTCAAGCTAATGATAAAAAAGGCGATGATTGAACTTAAAGGTAGATAAACTGCTTTCTCATATAATATGTTTGCTACTTCAACTAATTTGCAAGACCTCCAAAACTATTTTATATAATCAAATCAGGTGCACCGTTCCGAAGGCATGCCGTAGGCACGTGTCAACGGGCAAACCTAGTGCAACAATAAAATAAATAATCAAAACACAAAAGTAGAGAAACCCCCACCCAAAAATCGTTGGAAGGACTTGCTAGCTCTTTCTTCTCCTTCCTTGTTCTTGCTCCTTGTTCTAGCTCCTTATGAAAAGAGAACCCACTCTTTTCTTTTTATTTTGATCTCTCTTTCTTTTCTTTCCTTCTCAATTTTTTCTAAATTAAAACTAGTAAAAGAAGAAGTAGAATGAGATGGGAAAGAGATGGAGGGCTCAAAATGATAGAGGGTTTCTTGCCCTTTTGGAATGTGGCCGGCCAAGGGTAAAGGTGGGCGGGGGGGGGGGGGGGGGGGGGGGGGGGGGGGGGGTTTGGGGGGGGTTATAGGAGAGGGAGAGTAGGGTTTGTGGTTGAGAAGAGAATAAGTGTTCTTCTCTTTTGTGGCTCAACAAATTTGAAACTAATTTGCAATCAAACTCTAATCCAATCCTAACCTTCTATTTGATCATGATTGATCAATAATAAGAGGTATTTTTCCAAAATCACAAACTACATGATTTCGTACAAACGTACGAAATCGATACAGTACATATACGTATATATATCTGGCTATACATATAATTTTTATTAGTTAAAACAAATAATCTCTACCAAAAATATTCTAATTTAGAAATAATAATAATAATAATTTTATTACTGGCTCGGAAGATTTCAGTACCAATTTGATACAATACAGATGTATACAGACTAGTATATATATATATAGATAATGTTTATTAGTAAAACTGAGTAATATCCACCAAAAACTTTCAATTCTGAAAATAATAATAAAATAATAATTTTTAATATCAGCCCGAGATTTTACAGAAGTTTTCTCAAAAACACATTTTACAGGATTTTTTACAAGTGCACAAAACCAATACAATGCATATATATACTTAAGTGTGTGTGTGTGTGTGTGTGTGTGTGTGTGTGTGTGTGTGTATATATATATATATATATATATATATATATATAACTTTTTACTAGTAAAACAAAGTAATTTCCATAAAAATATTTTAATTTTAAAAATAATTATAATACAAATATAATATCCAACCGGGATATTACAATCCTCCAAGAAATGTCTTTGGCAGCACAGTGAGGCAGCACCTTTTTTCGTTTTTTTGATTTTGGTTTATGCTGAAGAAGGCTAAGGGAGGTTGGATTATAAAGGAAAAGTTAATTAATTAATATAGGTTAATTTTAATTAACCCACTAAGCCTAATTAACTACCCACTCACCCAACTCATACCCCACTTTCTCTGCACACATTTCCAGCCAGCCAATCTCCAAAGTGCACAAGCACGTGCGCGTTCACCCCACGTGCACACCATTTTTATCATTTTTATTTAAATTAAAAACATATGTTATAATATATAATATGTATTTAAATAAAACTAGTTTAATTTAATTAAAAATTAGAGCTTTCATGCACAAATAAAAATAAACACACACTCACACACTTCATAAATTTTATTTTGAAAGAGGATACGCCCGACACGTGCACAGCAAACATGTGCATCGCACGTAAAAACAAATATTCAAATAAGAAATCGATTTTATCAACGGGGAAATGTTTATAAATAATCGAAATACAACATACGAAAAATATATTTCATTATACATATATCATAATGTAATGAACACGTACATAGAAAACACGTGCACCACACGTATAAAAATATTTTAGTCAAAATAGAAAAAAAGTGAATTTCAGTTTTTAAAACGAATTCGAACAAGTTATAGAATAAATAATTGAAACACATTGAAAAATATTATACGTAACGGTAGAATCGACACGTGTATCGAAAACACGTGAAATGTACATAAAAACACAAGGATTAAAAATAAATGTCTAAGTTGGCTCAAAACAGGATAAAATACAATTTGAGAAGAAGAAAAATATATAAATAGTTGAAATATAGAAATATGTAGGAAAATACGTTACGACTATTATTTGTAACAATACGAAATACACGTGCGTAACCCACGTGGAGCAAAATTATCATAACTCAATTTTGCAGGGTGTTAAACTCTCCCCCCTTAGAATAGTTCTGTCCTCAGAACTTACTGGGGTAAAAGTTGTATTTCGTACACATCAAGAAAAATAACATCATTGTATATAGAAAACATGCAATATTTAAGAAAATAAATGTTGTATAAAAATATGTAATTAGTACAACACTATCTTGCTGTCCTGAATTAGAAAACGAGTTGGTTTACCCTGTTATGCGATATCTTATACCTATACTTGTTTAGCTTGCACCCTGAACCTGATACATATTTATATCCTGTTATTCTTGCTTTGTTTTGTGACACCTACTTGCATGCCTAATTATAATAATAAATGACCAAGCCGGGGTTTAAGAGAAAGATCTAGTAGTGGAAAATATAGAAACTTGTATTTGAAAGAGGACCTGTATCCTGCCTGCCTGTTACGTGTTCATGAATACATGATTCACAATCCTGTTTACCTGTACCTGATTGCATGCTTCACTATAGGAAGATGTACTCGGAAGATAACCACTAGGTTATACCTGTTTTTCTATACCTAACTGCATACTTCCCTTAGGAAGGTATACTCGGAAGAGAACCCCTAGGTTCTACTTGTTCCTGTTATTCCTATTTCCTGTACCTAAGTATGCTGCCCTATAGACTCCACTATGAAATCTAAAGCGAAACTATTTGTTGTAGCAACCATGTAGTAAAAACCGAGATGCATGAAGTGCTACCTAGATAGTAAAATAACAAAACTTGACATGACATAAATCTGACTATCCTGTTACATGATTACGTGATTACCTGTATACCTGTACGTGTACATGTTACCTGATTATCTGTTACAATTTTACTTGTATACCTGTTTCCTTATACCTGTGCATGTTTACCTGTTTACTTGATTACTTGACACTTGATTCATGCCAGTTACACTTGATCACATTACCATGCTAGTTGTTTATGTTGACATCACATGTATATCATGTTGCTAGTTAGTTTCTCCATGTGCTTGTATCCTATATTATATGTGATCCGTAACTTGCAATTGACGGGTACTTGTTTTTTCACTTTCCTTCTCCTACAAATTTACTAATTGCAGACCAGGATGGACGACTGCCAGATGGTATTGGCGAGATGATGTATTAGTGCGAGATTTCTGCTTTATTATTATTACTTGTTGCTTGAACTTGGAATAAAATGTTCTTGATGACTTGGATATTTATTTTGTATTTAGACGATGTGACCCAGAATATTTGTTTTGTTAAGAACCTGATTATTTGAGAATATTGTATTTGGTTTTCGAGTAATTTATGTTGGTATCTTGTTTCAATTATGCATGTTGGTTGTATCTTTTGCTTCCGACTCTGATTATTCCTGTGGTATGTTGTAAAGAATTCCTGAACAGCTTATGGATGATGAAAATCATTCGCTGGGCTTTTGTTACGTGCTCGTATTTCGTATTTTTTTGGGAAGCGGGGCTTGACAGGGTTTTTCGTGGTATCAGAGCCCAAGTTTGGCTAATGTATTAGTTGCCTAATATATTATACAAGCTTGGCTCGAACTAGGATCTGCACAATATTTCACCAACCATGCATGCATAAATAAAATTTATACTAACTCTGGTTCTGGATTCTAATTGTTTTTGTTTTGTGCAAACTATGGCTCGTAGAGGTTCTACTTCTTAGTCGCAGGTTGATCCGATTGAGGCTGTCACTACTGTGCTTGAGCGGCTGATTAATCAGCAGCAAAACCACAGTGATCTTGTGATGGCTGCTCTTGAAGCTGCCCGGGTTTCGCCTCCCGTTGTGCCTGTGCAGGCAAATCTTCTGCCTCGCCCAGGGACAGTTACAGATTTTATGAGGCTATATCCCGACCATTTTTCCGGCACTGAGATGCCTTTGGAGGATGAACAGTGGTTAATCCAAACTGAGTGCTTGTTGTTAGCGGCTCGTGTTGCCGAGGTTAATCGGGTGGACGTTGTTTCCATCCAGCTGGTGGATTTGGCTCATATCTGGTGGATGGCCGAGTCTGAGCGTCTTGAGAGGCCTATTGCTTGGGCTACTTTTACTCGGGGATTCTTGGAGAAGTTCTTCCCCAGTAGTACTCGAGTTGAGATGGAACAGCAATTCCTGACCCTAAAACAGGTTAAGTCATCATCCTATTTTGAATTTGTTACATAATTGTTCATGCAATTTTGTAACATGGACATTCTTGCAACAGGGTTCCATGTCAGTGGACGAGTATGCAGCTGAGTTTACTAGACTTAGCCACTTCGATGCCGTTCATGTGACAACCGAAGAGGATAGGGCTCGTAGATTCATAAATGGGCTTGATCAGGACATCAAGAGGCATCTTGTCTTCCCTCGCTTGTGTACCTACACTGAGGCTCTTGAGGCAGCCCGAGCCCAGGAGCAGGCTCGTGGTGGTTCGTCTTCTTCTCAGCGGACTGTTCCCCCTCCTGTTGCTAGGCCTTCTGGTGGGCCTATTCGGAGGCCTGTTTCCGCCCATCCAATAAGGGAAGCTCCTTACTCTTCGGCTAGTTCCCAGAGGGGTAGCTACTGTGATTTCTGTCGGTTGCCTGGGCATGATCGCAGGAAATGTAGGCGCGCCAATTGCCGATGCTTTAGGTGTGGATCTACTGATCATGCAGTGCGAGATTGTCCACATCCGTTGCAGCAGTTGGCTCTTCTAGCCAGGGGTCCTGTTCAGTAGGCAGTTCTAGCTCGTGGTCCAGTTAGGCCACCGCTTCCTCCTCAACGTCAAATTGGGGTCAGAGCACCGCTGTTCCGAAAAGAGGTCAGGCTTTCAACCTGACTGCTGCAGATGCTGAGTCAGCTGAGGGTGTGGTTGCAGGTATCTTTTGTTTATTGTTTTATTGTGGATTGTTTCTCTTTGCTTTTCTCCATTTTCCTTGCTTTAGTTCTTTCTGTTTGTTCTTCTGCATTTTGTTTTTCCTCACCCCTGTTCAACCATTCTTTTCCTTGTCTCTTTTGCTTTCTATCTTAGGTGTTGTGCTTGTGTGCTCTTTTCCTGCCTATGTTCTTTTTTATCCTGGGGCAACCCATTCTTTTGTCTCCTCTCGATTTGTCTCTCTCCATCAGTTGGAATGCAGCAATATGTCAGAGGCTTGGAACATTGTGACAGGTGGTGGAGTTATCATTTGTTCCCGTGAGTGCAGGCAATGTTCCGTTGTTATTGGGGACGCAAATTTCAAAGCCAACCTGATTATAATTGGAAATTCAGGATTCGACGTCATTCTCGGTATGGATTGGTTGGGTGAAGCCCATGCCATTATTGATTGCCGTGCCAAGAAAGTTGTCTTCAGAATTCAAGATTAAGCAGAATTTGAGTTCCATGCCAGGGAGTCTTTCCTTGGCCGAACAAAGACTGCAGTTGAACAGGTGGATTGTGCGATGGAATTGCACTCAGGCTATGAGGCTGCACCTCTAGTAGTTCGGGATTTCTTGGATGTTTTTCCGGATGAGTTGCCTGGCTTACCCCCTGATAGGGAAGTGGAATTCAGTATTGATGTTCAGCCTAGAACAGCATCGATATCGAAGAGTCCCTACAGGATGGCACCGGTTAAGCTAGCAGAGCTTAAGGTGCAGATTCAGCAGTTGCTTGATTTGGGTTTCATCAGACCTAGTGTTTCGCCTTGAGGTGCTCTGGTCCTTTTTGTTGACAAGAAGGATGGTAGTCGTCGACTGTGCATGGATTATCGGGAACTGAACAAAGTTACTGTGAAGAATCGGTATTCGTTGCCCAGGATTGATGATTTGTTTGATTAGCTGAGTGGGGCTGCTGTTTTCTCGAAGTTGGATTTTCGTTCTGGGTATCACCAAGTTAAGGTGAAGGCTGCAAATATACAGAAGACTACTTTCAAGACTAGATACGGGCACTATGATTATCTTGTAATGCCGTTCGGGGTCACGAATGTGCCGGCTGTATTCATGAGTCTTATGAACCGAGTTTTCTCTCAGTTCTTAGATAGATTTTTGGTGGTCTTCATTGATGATATTTTGGTGTATTCTCAGAATCGGGAAGATCATGCTGAGCATCTTAGAGTGGTTCTGCAGACTTTGAGAGAGAATCAGCTCTATGGGAAACTTAGCATGTGTGAGTTTTGGCTCAACGGGATTTCTTTCTTGTGGCACATTATTTCTGGCGAAGGTGTTTCTTTGGATCCGGCCAAGATTGAGGCTGTGAAGGATTGGCCTATTCCCAAGTCAGTTTTAGAGGTCAGGAGTTTTCTCAGTTTGGCTGGCTATTATCGGAAGTTCGTCCAAGATTTTTCGAAGATAGCCGGACCATTGACTAAATTGACTGGGAAGGATCAGAAGTTTTGTTGGTATGCTGAGTGTGATGTGGCTTTTGTTGAGTTGAAGAACAGATTGACGTCAGTGCCTGTGTTAACTATTCAAGATGGTTCAGGTGGATTTGTGATTCACTGTGATGCTTCGGGTAAAGGCCTTGGAGCAGTTCTTATGCAGAAGGGCCGAGTCGTTGCGTATGCATCGAGGCAGTTGAGGCCGCATGAGAAGAATTATCCTACTCTTGACATGGAGTTAGCGGCAGTGATTCATGCTCTGAAGGTGTGGAGACATTATTTACTTGGAGATCGAGTGGGGATCTTTACAGACCACAAAAGTCTCAAGTACGTCTTCACCCAAAAGGAGTTGAACATGAGGCAAAGACGTTGGTTGGAACTTATGGCCGATTATGACATCAGTTTGTAATACCACCCTGGTAAAGTAAACTTGGTGCCAGATGCTTTGAGCAGGAGACCAGCAGTTATGTTTCTTACTCAGCAGGGTGATCTCATTGAGCAGATGCGGAGGTTGGAGTTAGATGTTGTGTTGCCGATTTCTGGTCGGAGTTGTTTGGTGCTCCAGCTGTAGTCGTCTCTTGTTGAGCAGATTAAAGAGGCGCAGGCTAGTGATGCGCAGTTGCAGAATTTTCAAGCTGAGGTTGAGTCTGGGTCCAGGACGGACATGGTTATTCATGCAGATGGTTCGCTTTGTTTTGGTTCCCGGTTGTGTGTCCCTAAGGGTGAAGTTCGTCAGAGGTTGCTTGAAAAAGCTCATCAGTCTTCGTATTCTATCCATCCCGGCGGTACTAAGATGTATCAGGATTTGAAGCTTCATTTCTGGTGGCATGGTATGAAAAGGGTTGTTGCTCAGTTTGTTTCTCAGTATTTGGTCTGCCAGCAGGTTAAGGCAGAGCATCAGAGAATCGCTGGACTTCTTCAACCGCTTCCTATTTTAGAGTGGAAGTGGGAACATATCACTATGGATTTTGTGACCGCTTTGTCGAGGAGTCCTAAGGGTCATAATGCTATTTGGGTGATTGTTGACTGTTTAACGAAGAGTGCTCACTTCATTTCTTTTTGTGTCGGTCAGTCTACTGAGAGCCTTGCTAAGAGGTATATGCAAGAGATTGTTAGACTTCACGGGGTTCCAGTCAGTACTGTATCCGACAACGATACGGAATTCAGATCTCAGTTTTGGGAGAGTCTTCAGAATAGTTTGGGGAGTAAATTAAAGTACAATACAGCTTTTCATCCCCAGACTGATGGACATTCAGAGCGAACTATTCAGATTCTTGAGGACATGTCGAGGTCCTGTATGCTTCAGTTTGGTGGGTCTTGGGAGGATCATTTGCATCTCGTAAAGTTCTCGTACAACAACAGCTTTCAAGCCAATATTAAAGTTGCTCCATTCGAGGCACTCTATGGACGGAAGTGAAGATCACTAGTGTGCTAGGATGACATTGGTGAGAGGAAGTTGTTAGGTTAGGAGTTGATCACCAAGACAGTGGATGTTGTGGTCCAAAACAGGAAGCATTTGCAGGCAGCTCAGGATAAGCAGAGGCGATAGGCTGATGTTCATCGTAGAGCTTTGGAGTTTGTTGTTGGTGACCATGTTTTCCTTAAGGTATCGCCTTGGCGCGGTGTCATTCGGTTCGGTGGTGGGGGCAAGCTTCGCCCTAGGTTTATTGGACCGTTTAAGAATTTGGAGCGAGTAGGCAATGTGGCCTATCGTCTTGCATTGCCACCAGTATTATCAGGAGTGCACAATGTTTTTCATGTCTCACAACTGAGGAGATATATTCGAGATGAGAGCCACGCGATCAACTATTCTTAGTTGACCGTTCAGCCGGATTTGACTTGTGAGATTCTGCCAGTTGCTATTATGGATCGGCGGGAGAAAGTGCTTAGGAACAAGGTCATCAAGTTGGTTTGTGTTGCTTGGAATCCTCACTCGTCTGGTGAGTCGACTTGGGAGCTGGAGGAGGAGATTCAGCAGAAGTTTCCTCATTTGTTTAAGTAGTTTGTTTTGTTTTGTTTTGTTTTGTTTTGTCTTTTTTTTTCTCTTTTGGGGTTACCCTATGTATCTTCTTTTGAATTTCGAAGACGAAATTTTTCTGTTAGGTGGGTAGGATTGTAACCCCTTTTTTTCATTTTGTATATTTTGGAGTGTATTTTTTGTTTTAGTATATTTTATCTCTCTTGTATTTTTTGAACCGTATATTGGATTTGTTTTCAATATATATTCGTTTTATTTCATTTTGAGCTCCTCGTGTGTGATTGATTGTCTCTTTTATCTCGTTTTTCATTTTGTTCGTCTTTCCCTCATTTTTGGTCTCGTTATCTTTATTTTTATTCTTCGTGGTGTTGTGGTGGTGTTTTGATGGTCTTTTTCCCACTCCTATTAATTTGATCCCTAATAAGTTTTCATAGCCAAATAAATTCCCAATCCTAGTTGCATTTCTATTCTTATTTGACCCAATATCCAAAACCATTTGTAAACCTAATACTACTCCTATTACCCAATATCCATTAACCCACATCCTAATCCTATATATAAACCCCCCCTCACAAACCAAACCCTAACCCTAACTCCTAAACTACCGGCCCCCATCCTCTCTCTCCCTCTCCTTGATCGGCAGCACACCCCAACCCGCACCCTACACACCTCCCGGCCTACCCTCATCACCACAGGACGACCACCTCACCTCTCCCATACTCTCCACCTCCGGCCATCTCCAAACCCGAGCCCCTTCTTCCTTACCTTGTCGGCCTTTCACCACACCACCACCATCAACTCTTGCACTATCAAGCCCCAAACTCTCTTCATGGTGTTCTCAAAGTGGTTGCTAGTCGCTTCGATCGTCTCACGCTTTAAAGAGTTTCATTTGTGTGGAGATTCTCGCTTGTATTGCTTGGATTAGCAGATTTGTGGATTTTTCGTTCGTGGGTTTTGCTTCTTTTCTCGTTTGCATCGTTCTTCATCCCCAAATTAAGGCAAGTAACTTGTACTCCAATTCATTTGTTTGATACAAGTCCCAAAGTTCACCTACAGTGTAGTTGGGTCTAGAGACGACTCTTGTTGGTGTTTTCCTTGATAGGTTTTGTCTCTATTGTGATATTTTGGCCATAGAAGACTCACGACACAATCTTTACATGATTTAACCTAGGAATTGCCCGATTCTCGATTTTGAACATGTATGTGAGACTTGTGTGCAAACTTGTGTTTTGGTGAAGATCCATGAGAAATAATTGATGTGGACACGTTAATAATCCTAATTCATGATGTTTAGACACTTGGTAGACTTTATTTCAAGTTTGGATGTGTTTGGATCAATTTTCTTGAATCTATGTTGATTTTGTTTTAAGGAGAAAATCTGCATTTTTGGCACTGTTCTGTTTGGTTTGCTGTTTTCGACTGGGTTGCAGTCAGTATCTTGATTTCGGTATAAAACATGAATTTTAGATAATTTCGTATAATTTCAATCCCCCCTAATCTTGCTTGATTTTGATTTCCTATGACTGAGTTATGACTGTTTTAGTACAGAGGTGTCGATTTTTTCCAGATTTTGTTTTTCAGTAATTTTGATAACAAACTATTTTCAAGAACTATGATATACATATTATTTTGATTTGAAACTTAGGTCAGTGTTTCTTTATTAAGTTACGGATTACCCAGAATTTTGGTGAATTTTATTGATAAGTTTTATGTGATATTTCATGCTCGTTTCTAAAATCCATTCGTGTTGTATTTTGCTCGCTGTTCTGTAAAGAACCCTATTTTTACTATGATTCCTTATCCTGTATGAAAATTGTTTGTGAAATACGAAAGTTAGTATATTTTATCTCTTTTCACCCCCCTTTGGTGGATTTGGATTTCGTTTCACTGGTTGCGATATATCTTAGTTTTCGTACAATAGTGTTGGGACTTCCAGATTTTCCAAAGTGTCGTTTCTTGATGTTTTCTTAATTTTGATGACTAAACAAATTTTACTAGAATATTATGAAACTTTATATTTTGATTCTAGACATATAGGGGAATACCCCAGATTTTTCCTGAATTTATTTGGGTGGTTTTGATGCAGTTTTCCTGATTGAGGATTCGTTTTCCTGATTCTGACTGAACATGTTTTCTGTTTCCAAATCTGTTTTGAGTTATAATGTTGTGAATTACTATATGACTTATTTATACTCTCTAGATTCGTGTGGAAGTCTATTTTCTAGATTCATTGACGGATCCAGATTTGGACGTTTATAGTAGCGGGAATCACTGTTTTAGTACAACACTATCTTGCTATCCTGAATTAGAAAACTAGTTGCTTTACCCTGTTATGTGATATCTTATACCGGTACTTGTTTAGCTTGCACCCTGAACCTAATACATATTTATATTCTGTTATTCTTGCTTTGTTTTGTGATACCTACTTGCATGCCTGATTATAATAATAAATGACCAAGCCAGGGTTTAAGGGAAAGATCTGGTAGTGGAAAATATAGAAACATGTACTTAGAAGAGGACCTGTATCCTGCCTGCCGGTTACGCGTTCATGACTACATGATTCACGATCCTGTTTACCTGTACCTGACTACATGCTTCCCTATAGGAAGATGTACTCGGAAGATAACCACTAGGTTATGCCTGTTTTCCTGTACCTGACTGCATACTTCCCGTAGGAAGGTGTACTCGAAATAGAACCACTAGGTTCTACCTGTTCCTGTTATTCCTATTTCCTGTACCTAAGTACACTACCCTATGGGCTCCACTATGAAATCTAAAGCGGAACTGTTTGTTGTAACAACCATGTAGTAAAATCCGGGATGCATGAAGTGCTACCTAGATAGTAAAATAACAAGACTTGACATGACATAAATCTGACTATCCTGTTACATGATTACATGATTACCTGTATACCTGATTACCTGTTAACCTATTACCTGTATCTGTACATGTTACCTGATTATCTGTTTACATGTTTACTTGTATACATGTTTCCTGATACCTGTGCATGTTTACCTATTTACTTGATTACTTGACACTTGATTCATGCCAGTTACACTTGATCACATTACCATGCTAGTTGTTTATGTTGAAATCACATGTATACCATGTTACTAGTTAGTTTCCCCATGTGCTTGTATCCTACATTATATGTGACCCGTAACTTGCAATTGACGGGTACTTATTTTTTCTCTTTCCTTCTCCTGCAAATTTATTAATTGCAGATCAGGATAGACGAGCCAGATGGTATTGGCAAGATGATGTATTAGTACTAGATTTTTGCTTTATTATTATTATTACTTGATGCTTGAACTTGGAATAAAATGTTCTTGATGACTTGGATATTTATTTTGTATTTGGGCGATGTGACCCAGGATATTTGTTTTGTTCAGACACTGATTATTTGAGAATATTGTATTTGGTTTTCAAATAATTTCTGTTGGTATCTTGTTTCAATTATGCATGTTAATTGTATCTTTTACTTCCGACTCTGATTATTCCTTTGGTATGTTGTAAAGAATTCCTTAACAGCTTATGGACGATGAAAATCATTCGCTGGGCTTTTGTTACGTGCTCGTATTCCGTATTTTTTTGGAAAGCGGGGCGTGACAGAGTAGGACGGCGTTGACCTGCGCCGTCTTTCTAGAACTTCTTGGGTGCTTCCTCGCTGTCATTCTTCTGTTTCTTCCCGGAAGGTGACTCTTTCTTATCTTGTGGATTGAGAGCTTCATCGACCAGGATGTATTTGTCACTCCTTTCTAGGAACTCGGTAAAATCTTTGGGAGGCTTCTTAGCGAGGTTAGTTCTTTATGAGTGACATTGTGGCAGAAAAACGTAGCCGCCATTAATGAGTCTAGGGAAGAAATCGACCTTGCTTCGGTCGTGAAGCATTTGACGAAGTCTATCAGTAGTTCTCCATCCTTCTACTTCAGTTCCAACAGGGAGGCACTTGTTTTTCCAGCCTTACGGCTGGTAATGAAGTGCGCTACGAAGAGCTCCTCGAACTTATCGAAGGAGAATATTGACTATGGAGTGAGGAGGAAGTATCATTCTCTTCCAAATCTCTTAAAGTTGCAGGGAATGTTCAGCACATGAGCGCAACAGTGGCGTTGTAGACCATCTTGAGGGTCTTGAAACTCTGGATGTGGTCAGTTGGGTCTGATTCCCCATCGTATGATTCGAATTGAAGAGCTTTGAATTCCTTTGGGATGGGTGCATCGATGATGTTTTTTTCTAAAAGGGCGGCGACTGAGGCGGTAGGCCCTGCTAGAGCGGTTCCCTTCATTCTTCCTCTGTTCTAGTCAATCTTTTACCTCTCAGATACGGTTAAGGACTTGGTCGTCCTTCCCCTCTGATCCAGTTGAGTTGCTAGATTCTTCTTTGGTGGGTGATATGGCTAAAAATAGCATTAAACCGGGACCATTCAAATCAAACACGAATCTTAAAGCTCTTAGGGGTAAAATGGTAATTTTACCTACAACCGAGTCCAAAATGGGAATTGGGTCTCTTCTTCAAAGCCCAATAACCCATAAATGGATCTGTCCTATTGGATACGGGTACCAACCCGTTACAAACCAATTCAGAAGGATAAAGAGTAATTCAAATTCGTGATTATCCCTAAGAGATGGCTTTAACCACTTCTTATCATGAAACGAGTTTAAACTCCCCGGCTTATCCATCAACACAGGAAAGTAGAGATGTATCCTTATCTCGAAATGGGTCCCTAAGGCGACTATAAATACCCCTCTCCCCCCACCGTAACAAGGTGATAAATCTTTTTCTACCTAAAGCTCTTTCTTAATCTTTGAGATTACTGACAAGAATGTCGGAGGATTCGTCGCCGGGATCCATCCCGGTGTATCGAACTTTGTGCGGGTTCATTGCATCGGTAAGAAACAAATCAACACATTGGTGAAGGTCACCAGGTTCGCTTTATTGTTTTCCTCAAGAACCCACAAATTCATCTGTTTACTCCCACACCAGAAATCAGCAGCAACAGATTGGCATCGTCTGTGGGAAATAGAAATAGCGATCCATTCCTATCTTATCAGCTAAACTAATTTCAAGCCATGCCTCCCAAGAAGGGGAAGACGACGATCTCTAACCGCAGGGCCACTCCCGCTCCTTCCCTCCCTCCAGTCCAGGAGGTTCCCCCTCAACCCACTCAACAAGTCCAGCAGCCTGGATAGCCTCTCCTTCAACCTGTCCAACTACCACAGCCTGGACGGCTCCTTCCTCGACAACCTCAGCCCCAGCAGGCTCCTCAAGGGCCACAAGAGGCCACCACGGGACCCTCCCGCCAAAGTCAACAAGGGCAACCTCCTCATCGCGACCATGTGTTAATACACAACCCCTCGTCCGACTCCATGGCCTCGCACAGTCCCCCTACGCCGAAGGATCTCTGGAACATCATCGTCAACAGACAGTATGGGGTAGATCTCCGGAGCCTCTTAGATGAGAGGTGGACCCATGACGGGATACCCCGCCGAGAACATCAAAGGGGTCCAACGATCTGGTCCCCTAGAGCCCGGTCCCCCCGCAGGCCAGATCGCAGAAGGTCCAACTCTCCCAGGAGGTGAAGAGAGTCTTCCCAGCGTCGTCAAATGAGAAGCCGCTCTCCAGTCGGTTGACCCGCCCCTCGAGACCACCGAGAGCAGGATGCCCCTGTCACGAGGGCAGAGTTCCAGCAATTTCAAGAGGCAGTTCTGAGGGCCCTCAGTGTTTCTCCCAACCACGGTCAGCGGGTGCCCAGTCCTCAACCTGCCCCAGACCAAAGGCGCCATACGCCCAGTCCTCAACCTGGCCCCAGCTATCGTCGTCGCACTCCCAGTCCCCTTCTGCACGAGCACGAATCCTGGGCCTCAGCAAGGTATGACCGGAGGGAACATTTGGTCTACCACCGTCTCCATGAGATGGAGAGGCACCTTGGCCGACTGGACAGAGAGGAAGAGAAACAGGTGAGGAATTTCTGCCCCAGCAGGCCTCCATTCTCCCAGACTATAATGGAGGCATCGGTCCCAGATATCTTCAAGCCTCTTCATTTTGAATCATACAATGGGGAGTCCGACCCCGCTGACCACATCGAGATTTTTAAAACTCTCATGATGATACACCAGGCGTCAGACACGCTTCTCTGCAAAACTTTTCCGGTCACACTGAAGGGGCCTGCAAGGGAATGGTACTCACATCTAGCCCCGGCCTCCAGCTTCTCCTTTGGTCAGCTCGAAGGCCTCTTCCTGACTCACTTCGTGAGTAGCCGCCGAGCTGAAAAAACGAGTACCTCTTTGCTATTGCTTCATCAAAGGAAGGGCGAGCGGCTAAGAGACTATGTCAAACGTTTCACCGCGGAGGCCAGATCCATTGCCTCCTTGGACCAGTCTGTGGCCTCTGTCGCATTCCAATCCAATGTCGCTAACGACAGCCTCAGAGCATCCCTTGCCAAGAAGCCTCATCGGGATTTCTCAGAACTCCTGCTCAGGAGTGAGAAATACATCCGAGCGGAAGAAGCCTTCTCCCGCCCCGCTCTTGAGGGAACGTCCTCTAGGAAAAATCAGAAGGGCACTGAAGAAGAAGGGGCTAAGAAGCTCCCAAAAGACAACGGAGGCCAGTGTCGCCCTCCTCCCCGCTTCGAGAAGTTCACTCTGCTCAATGCGAGTGTCTGAGTCATCCTGATGGAGGTTGGGAAAGAGGGTCTTCTCCCACCACCTCCGAAGATGAACACCCCGGGTAAGAAGAGGAACAGGGACAAGCGGTGCCGCTTCCACAGGGACCACGGCCACGACACGGATGACTGTCTGCCCTAAAATACGAGATCGAGGCCCTTATTCAGAGAGGCAACTCTCTAGGTTCATGAGGAAGGACAGGCGGATCCTCCTCTGCCCCCCAAGGGGGCTAATAAGAGACCTGAGCGGCACGCGGAGACCTCGGACTCCAAACCAGAGGCCGTCCTGCATCTCAGCCACGGAGGCCCAATGGGCGGAATATGGAAGTCTATGTAGATGACATGTTAGTGATGAGCGTCAGCAGATCGATTCATATCTCTGATCTCCAGGAGGCTTTTAACGTGTTGAGGAGACACGATATGAGACTGAACCCGAACAAGTGTGCATTCGGCGTCTCATTTGGAAAATTCCTAGGGTTCATGGTCAGCTAAAGGGGCATAGAGGCCAATCCCGAGAAGATCCAGGCAATTCTCAACGTGACTCCCACTTCCAGTGTTAAAGATGTGCAGAGACTCACCGGGTGCCTCACGGTGATAGGGCGTTTCCTCTCCAAATCCGGGGGGAAATGTCTCTCGTTCTTCAAGGCCCTCAGGGGGGCTAAAGGCTTTGAGTGCATGTAACAGCAACAAGAGTCCTTTGATCAGCTCAAGGTCTACTTAGTCATCCCCCCACTCTTAAGCAAACCAAAACCCGGGGAAGTCCTCTACTTATACCTCGCCGCTTCGGAGCAGACCTTCAGCGTTGTTTTAGTAAGAGAAGAAGACAAGACGCAGAGACCTATCTACTACGTGAGTAAAGTCGTTAGGGATGCTGAATTCCGTTATCCGAAGCTAGAGAAGATAGCCTATGTCTTGGTCATGGCATCCCAAAAGCTCTGCCCCTACTTCCAGTCTCACTCAGTGGTTGTTCTTATCGACCAGCCGCTCAAACAAGTCCTCCACAAGCCCGAGACCCCAGGGTGCCTCATGAAGTGGTCCATCGAGCTGAGCCAGTATGATATCAGCTATCAGTCTCGAACCGCTATCAAGGCTCAAGCCCTAGCAGAGTTCATAGTAAAGAGCACAATTCCTGATGCCTGCAAAACGATAGATGAATCCCCATTCTGGACAGTGTATGTTGATGGGTCTGTAACATCCTGAATTTTTAAATAAAAAGTTTGTTGATTTTTACGTCTTTCACACGTATAAATTCATATGCATTTTTTCTAGAAAATTATCTCTTTATAACATGAACAAATAATTATTTTAAGTCTTTCTCTTTATTTTCTAAAAACCTATTTTAAAAGCCTAATTAAATCCTAGGCCTAATTGTCTCTTTCTAGACCACCATAATTTATTAATTAATTAATTTATTAGAAGCCCATGGTTAATTGGCCCATTAGTGAGTCCATTAATTTAATTCCCCTTTTAATTAGTCTAACTTGTAGTGTACACTAATTTAGTAGAAAATTAATTAAATTACATGAACAAACTTATAAATGGGGGTACTAGTGTAGCATGTGCATTGCACTAGCACGTGCATGGAGCACCCTTTGGAATGGCCGGATTGTGCAAAGAGAGAGGGAGAGATGGGAGTAGTGGTGAGGTGGTTTCTCCATCATGGGTAGTTGCTACAACTCCCTAACTCATCCTAGTCCTTGATCTCTAACTATTTGATCTAATCCTAGCCATCTATTCTCACTCAAAATAAGTATAAGTATCCCTCCTAGTTCTCTTTATGTAGCACATTAGAAATTTGTAAAGAAAGAAAGAAATACAAGAGTGAGAAAAAGATTGAGAGAAAATGAGGAAAAAGATTGAGTTGTGTGCTAGTTGTGTGTGTTCATCCCCATTGGAGGCTGGCCAATCCATCAAGGAGCAAGGGAACTCGGTTTCATCAAGTACTAGGAGGAGAAGGCACATTCTTGGTGGCACAATCTAGGAGGAGAAGGACCACTCTTTGCTCAAGGAGATTCTTAGGAACTTTGTACTTGTTTTCTTCAAAATAGGTGGGCAATTTTCTCCTACTTCTAATTAGTTACCATGCTAGGTTTATGTTTGTGATCATATTAGAATAAACAAGAAAATATTGCTTTATGTTTGTTGCCATGATTTAGGAGAAAAAGGACCCCATTTAGACTTACATGAAATGATTAGTAAAATGGATTGAATTATGTGAATGAAGTGTTGTTGTGATAACTTGATAACACATTGGCATGTTAATTAAGAAATTATAAATTTTTGTATGAAAGTGTTCATGTATGTTTGTAAAATACAATATGGAGAAGTATGTTTATGAATGAATTGAGAATTATGGGTAACCTTCATGGCATGAAAATAGATTGATTAATGAGTAAAATACACATGGTTATTGTTACGTGAGATTTGTGCTAAAATCCCTAATTTGCATATTTTGTCGTTGGAATAGAGAAATTGACATTTTGTGAGTTAGGACTAACTTATTTAAAAGAATGGATTTTTATTAATAAAGAAGAAAAATAAGAAATTATAGTTTACTAAAAACCTATTTGTAATTGAGAATTATCAACTAGTAGTTCTTTTTGAAAAGAGACAATTAGTAGAACATAAGGTTAGTACGACCACTTTTGTATAAATGAAATATATATTTGAGCCAAGCTAAATTGAGAAATTTGTGTTTAAGAGTTGACTAGTTAATTGAATGCACTATGGAAACCTTATTGATGAAATTAGTATAATACTAATGTAGAAAGAGGAGTTTATGTTCTAAAATTATTGTTTAATATTAGCAAGTAAAAATAAAGAGAAAAAGTAAATTTTGTGGAAACTTTGATTATGAATAAAGTGAAAATTGTGATTTTGTTCTCAATGTCAAAAATATATCCATGATCTACTTTAAATTGCAACCTGGTGCAATCGACAGTCGACCGAACTAGAGTCGACAGTCGACTGTCAGGTAATAAATTTCGGATTCTAGTTGCAGAACAGTCGACCGACTATATTTTAATAGTCGACTGCCCTGACTATTGGTTTTCGAATTTTAAATGTCTTTAGATAAAGAAAAATAAATGTATTGTTTAAAAGAGTTTTGAAAAAAAAATTCATAATGGAAAAATTGATAATGTGAATCTTAGATTTAGTATTGATAAAATAAGGATAAGAGAATTATGTGGAAAGAATGAATTATGAATGTGACAAGTTAGAAAATGAATTTATTCTATGCATGAAATTGTACATGGAAGTGAAATCAAATATCATGATGAATTATGAAAGATCTTATGAATATGAATACACAAATACTATGAACATGAAATGGAATTGAAAGCTAGAAGGTAGCTAAGCCTTATACCGGCATTGAAAGAATATTTTTGAGATGAGATATTGAAAAAAGACCAAGTTTGGGTCGTATTGTTGAATTGATGGTTAACACCGATATAGAGGAAGTGCTAACTCTAGGGAATTGATTTTATTCATGATTCAGAAAAATTAAGGACTAGATACATAATGGAGATATGACGAAAGTAAAAAAAACACGAGTATGAGAGCCATCGGATTGGCAGTGTGAGAGTGATTCACAGACTGCCTCTTTGATGTGTCATGTCATGGCGTGAACACTACTCCGGAATTATCGTCCCGGTGGCGACGCTTGTGGGATGTTTGGTGACTATGGGTGGTGCCATCGTTCCATGACTGCGGCTAAATTGTCTGTAGGCTCTGCATGATGCATCATGTTACAACGTGGGATTCCCCTCTAGGCTGTCTGGACATGGGCTCATAACTCATAGAACATTTAGGATACTTACCGTAGTTACCGTAGTAGTTTAAAACTTGGCGAGGGATTGAACCCTACAAGATGAAGTACGATTAAGGGCTTGCCCTCGAACCTATGTAGTATGGGATGCATAGAATCTGAACAAGTGCGATTAGTGTCATATAATATAATTAACTGTATTAAGGACTAAGTGCACAACACAACACGACATCAATAGGATAGTCCCCGTAGTTTTATTTGTGACAAGTGTGTGCTTTCTAAGTAAGAGAAAATTGATGTATTATATCTTTGCGTCAGTTGAATGAACTGACGAGCCCACAGTTTCCATGCAGGACAAAGTGAATGAAAAAGATTAAGGAGGAATTGATGCTTAAAGAATTGTTCAAGTGTTGTTTTATTTCATTAATGTAACTGATGTAAATTTGCTTCCGCTGCTTAAATGTAACATTGTTGTAATAAAAGTTTTTAATTCCTTGTAAAATTGTACGAAAAGAAATGTAACGATCCTGTGGAACTTTGAATTCAGTGTTATTTGGAATTCGGGGTGTTACAAGGTCCTCGTGCGCCGATGGGAGTAGAGAAGGAGTCATACTGGCTGGTCCAGACGATTTCATCCTCCAATACTCACTCCGTATCAACTTTCGGGCGTCCAATAATGAGGCTGAGTATGAAGCCCTTATAGCCGGCCTGTGCATGGCTCGCAAGGCCGGGGCCAAACGTGTCAAGATAATTAGCAACTCACACCTGATGGTGAACCAGGTATCAGGGGAATACGAAGCACGTGACAGTCGCATGGCCAAGTACTTGGCCAAAGTCAAGGAACTGATGGTCTCTTTCGAGGATGCACAACTCAAGCGAATTTCCCGAGAAGAGAATGTGTAGGTGGATGCCCTCTCAAAGCTAGCTTCCTCTTCCCTCCAAGGGCTCGAACAAACTGTTTTAATAGAAGTTCTACTAAGGCCCAGCATCGAGGAAGAAGACCCCGAGCCAATGGAGACGCTGCCCTTACAACTCGGGGAGAATTGGATGAGGCCTCTGCTCGAGTTCCTTAGGGATGGGATCCTTCCCTTAGACCCTAAAGAGGCTCGAATGATTAGAACCAGAGCTGAGCGGTACACACTTATCGAGGGAGTCATGTACAAATGCTCCTACACCCAAGTAGACGACAGACCCTACTTGAGATGTCTTTCCCCCGATAAAGCCCAGTATGCTTTGAAAGAAGTACATGAAGGGATGTTTGGTGCTCACTTAGGAGCAAGGTCCCTCGCCTGCAAAATCTTGAATTATGGGTACTTCTGGCCCACTTTCCTCCGTGATGCCGAACAACACGTTCGCCAGTGCGGTCCTTGTCAAAAAAATTCAACAATCTGCCACCTATCGCAAGCCAGCTCTCCTCTCTATCCAGTCCAACACCTTTTGCAATGTGGCGAATGGACCTGCTCAGGCCTTTTCCTCCAGCACCGGGCCAGCTAAAGTTCCTTGTTGTGGCGATCGACTATTTCTCTAAATGGATCGAAGCCGAGCCCCTAGCAACGATCATAGAGAATAGAGTGCAGCTCTTCTTTTGGAAAAAAACATTGTCTGCAGATTCGGTGTGCCCCGAATCTTGATAACGGACAACGGAACTCAGTTTACGGGGGCGGCCTTCCTAACTTTTTGTGCAGACCTGGGCATTCGGTAATGATTCTCCTCGGTCTCCCACCCCCAGTCGAACGGTCAGGCAGAAAATGCCAATCGGCAAATTCTCTCCGGCCTAAAAAAGAGGCTGAGCAGGTCGACTAAGGGGTTATGGGAAGAGCAGCTCCCCAATGTGTTCTGGAGCTATCGCACTATGAAGAGGACCCTCATAGGAGAATCTCCCTTCAACCTCACTTACGGCTCCGAAGCCTTTATCCCTCTGGAGGTGGGTCTACCTTCCCCTCGCTCAATAGCCTACAACGAAGAGCAAAACGCAAACGAGCTTCATGGTAACTTGGACCTCATCAACGAGAACTGTGATAGATCCTCCATTCGGCAAGAAATCTATCAGCATAGGATCGAGCAATCCTACAACAAGAGAGTCTGCAGTACTAATCTCAAAGAAGGAGATCTAGTGCTCAGAAAGCTGTCAATTTCTTTCCTCAACAAGAAAGGCAAGTTGGCACCCAATTGGGAAGGACCATATAGGATCTCTAAAATTTTCCGCCCAGACGCTTATCAACTTGAAGACCCCGGGGGCAAGAGAGTGTCAAGGACATGGAACGCAGAGCACTTTTTGAAGTACCAAGAGGGTGTTTGAACACCGCTCCAAGCAACTTCTGCTAGAGCGTTCTTCTTAAAGCATTTTAAAGCTTGTTTCTTTTTCTTTATTATGTGTAATAATGGCTCGCAACTCAGAAGTAGCCACTTAGTAGTTGTTTTTAATAAAGAGCAGTTTTCTCTCTCTCAGAAAACTATTGTCTTAATATTTTTTCATCAAGCACATACTCTCTAAATGACAAGTTTGGAGTCGAACACTTGGTTTGATGCAACTTTTGCTAATTTTGAACGAGCGAGTAACAAAATAGCTCACCATTCGGAATTGCTCCTACAACTGCTGATACTCTCTAAACGACAAGTTCAGATTCCAACACTTGGTTCGATGCAACTTTTGCTACTTGCGAACGAGCGAGTACAAAGAAGCTCACCATTCGGAATTGCTCCTACAACTGTTGATACTCTCTAAACAAAAAAGTTCGGATTCCAATACTTGGTTCGATGCAACTTTTGCTACTTGCAAACGAGCGAGTACAAAGTAGCTCATCATTCAGAATTGCTCTTACAACTGTTGATACTCTCTAAATGACAAGTTCGGAGTCCAACACTTGGTTCGATGCAACTTTTGCTACTTGCGAACGAGCGAGTATAAAGTAGCTCGTCATTCAGAATTGCTCCCACAACTGTTGATACTCTTGCGAACATTAACGAAACGCAATTTCTCACAAGAAGCTCGAGAAATGGGTATATTATTTCATCAAAATTTGAGGTACAAGTCTAATTCTAGACCAAAAACTCACATTATTTCAACAAGATTTGAGATCTAAGACTCATATGAAATGAAGACTACAAGATTACAAAAATTTGCCTTAGCCCCTCCTAGGGAACAGGATGCTTCTATTAAGCGATACATGGGGTCGGCAAGGGTTGTGTTTCTTTCGCCTCATTTCCATAGAAGTCTCCAAGCCGACGAACCGAGTGGCATCGTCAGCACCTAGAAGCCTAACAGTCGCCCCGTTAGATGCTCCGCTCGACGAGCTGGCTACCCCGTGTTGCGCATCCCCAGGGTGTCTTAAGACAGAGGGCAAACGAAGCGCTAACTCGTGGAACGACCTTCCTTGGGCATACTCACCCCGAGGGCAAGAAGTGCTTCTGACGTTACTCCCCTCAGAAAGCCGTCGCAGACGAAGGTTCTCCGCCTCTAGCTCCACGATCCGCTCGTTCAGCGAGTCATCCATCACTTTGACCTTCAGGCGAGGGATTCTGCTCGAGCTGCCCCCACGAGAAGCCTCGGAGTAGTCCTCCGAAGGTGCGCCACCTCCAGACTCTTCTCAAGCACGATGTTCTTCAATTCCTCTCTCTCGGATCTCACCTTGAACAGGGAGTGACGAAGAAATTTGAGTCTCAAGCCTTGGCTAATAGCCATGGAGGGGCAGGACTCCTCGTCTTCGGATGCCACTTCACGAGTTCTCTCCTTAAGGTGCCTCAGCTCAATGTCTTGATGAGTCAGGGAAGCTCTCAAATGACCCACCTCCCTATCTGCTCTATAGAGTAACTCGCGAGACCGAGCTAGCCTTAGCTTGACGACGCCCAGCTCAGAACGGTGACGTAGCGCTTCACCGACCTAAGAAGCCAAAAAAAAGGAGCGTGAATTTTTAAGTCCAAAGAACCAACATGACAATACTGTGCCTAAACAAAGCTACTGAGACAGCTCGGAAGTAGAACAAACCTACAAAAGTTTCGAAACCTCACAACACTTGTCAAAAAAGAAAAAAAAGGGGGGGGGGGGGGGGGAGAAGAAAAGCTTTTCATTAAAATTCAATGAGTACAAGAAGTGGTGGCCATTCCGCAATTACGCTACAGTACATAACATTCAAAGCAGAAGTATGAAGTAAAACAATGTCAAGGGCGGACCTCTTTAGAGTGATCCCCGATCACCGAGGGCTCCAACCCTTGTGTGGCGGTGACGATCGCTAGGGACGTGGCCTCCGCAACGGTCTCTACCTCTGCCTCGTCCACCCCTTCATAGACCACTTCCACCTCGTCATCTTATTCATCCTCGTCGGAGGTGTCGTCGAACCCAGGGATAGGGTTGGGGAACAGGCGCCATCCGGCGCAGTCTACCTCCGGGTAGGCCTCCTTTACATGCTCGATTGCGCGAGCATATGCCTTCGCCATGTTGATGGCAAGGTACCCTTTTCGCCCTCTCCATCACTTCGGCCTCGGCCTCCTTAGCCGCGGCAACCCTAGCGGCGGCAACGACGTCCTCCTTGTCCTTCGCTACTAGATCTTTCTGTTGGAACAGCAGAGCATTGTCAGCCTCGAGCTTCGCCACAAAATTCTCGAGATGCTTCAACCTTGAAGCCTTCGCCTCGGCTTCAAGCCTCGACTACTCGAGGTCCTTGGCAAGCCGAGCCTTTTCTGCCCGTGCCCGGTCGGTCTCCTGCTTCAGATCATTCTCTAGTTCGGTCATCTTCTCCATCAGATGACCGAAGTGGCAAGTTATTTGCGAAAAGAAAGGCGGAGCACCATGACAAACTTAGGAAGAGTAGTTTATAAAAGATGAAAACCACAAATCAATACTGGACTTACTGACACTGCCGCTCGTGCGATCTCGAGCATGTCGTCACCAATGTCGCCAGCTTCCATGGCAGCCTTGTCAGTCCAGACAAAAATCTTCTTGTGCTCCTCGGTCAGGAACACCTCGGCCTCAGCCGTAAATGACGGGGCCTCCAAACCCAAGGCCGTTGCTAAGGGGAGGGCCCCAGCTTCAGCCGAAGCCGATGTCGCTGCGGGGCTTGGCAGCCACTGAACAACTGCGGCCTGCACCGCCGCCTGCTCCACGGCAGTGGCAACATTCCTCACCCTCGGTGAGGATTCCTTGGAGACCACCCTCTTCCTCTTCCTTGGGGTCTTTGCTGCCCAAGACCCCACGCTGCGCCAGCATGTCCCCGAAGTCCATAGCTTCTGCAACAACAATAAAAAAAAGAGTTAAGCACAAGTAAAGCCAGACTTAAGAGGAAAGGGAACATGTGGTTAAAAATAAACCCTATACTAGGGTTTATAAGGCTGAGACCCCCCTGAAGAGCACCTCCTAGGTCAGATCCCTTCAATCAAACTTTGGCTGATCGAGGAGCGTCCGAACTATCTCGTCTTCTTCAGAGCTGAGCACCGGGCTCTCTTTCACCCTCTTCGAGACTTCTTCGACCCAAGTCATTGGGATGACCCACGGCTCTCGACTCCATACAAGGAAGTACTTGTCCCTCCAATGCTTTTATCGAATCGGCGCAGCTAACGAGCTTGGAGCCATGCCTTGGAGCCCTGTAAAACTTAAACTCCGACATCTGTTGTTGATGAACTTGGTATACGGTCTGCAGCACCCTCAACTTCGGCTTGAGCCCCGCCGCTTGGCAGTGAAGGATGAATCTGCTGAACAGCCTCCACACGTTCGGCATGTACTGGACGTGGCTAATCCTAAACCATCACAATACTTCGATGACAAAGGGATGAAGATGGAGCCGCGCATCGGCTATGAAGGCATCGACGGTCCAGAAGCACATGTCCACTGGCATCAGAGAATTGGCTCTCACCCCAGATCCAGGAAACATCAGGTCGTACTCTTTCGGGATCTAAAAACATTCCCGAATCAACACCAGATCCACCTCGTTAAGAATGGAGATCGTCTCGTTGACCTCCGAGGTCTCTCTGGCGGCATTCTCCTCGAAGCTCCTCCCCATGCCGTACATAATACACTCGGCCTGTTCGTCCAGAAGGTCCCGAACCCTCTGAAGTCCGGTTAGCTCCCCTGGCAGTCTACTGAACTCCCCCATCCTCCCCTGGCTCTCAACCACGGTCTCCACTACGACCAAAGAGGACCCTACCAAGGCCTTGCCTTTGTCGATTGGAGGAACTTGGCTCGAGGTCGGCTCATGGGCGAGGGTAGGGGAGGTCTCCTGCATCGAAGGAATGCTAGACATTCTCTAAAAATAAACTAAGTATGAAATTACCTTGATTTGACAATGACTGCCAGAAAAGATCTCCAGAAGAAGAAGATTCTTGCCTGAAGCTCCAGTAAGAGAAAGAAATCACCTCAGCAAAAAACTAGAGAGTGAGCAAATGAGAAGGGGTTGGATTTTTACAGAGAGGGGCACATTAACCCAGACTAAAAGGCCCTTAAAAGCGTGAAGGCCTGGCCCATTTATCGCAAAACGACAGAAAATATGAAAAACTCAACAGACCTTTGAATGGTCAACAGTCAACTGTCAACGTGCCACGTGTCTCTCTACTGGACTTCGACAACATGTGCCGAGCACTCTTGCCACCGACGTCCAAATGCGAGAAAGATTCTCCTGGACTTCGGCAACCTGTGCTGAACACTCTTGCCACCGACGTCCAAATGCGAGAAAAAAAATCTCCTGGACTTCGGCAACCTGTGACGAGAAATCTTGCCACCGACATCCAAATGCGAGAAAAAAAATTATCCTGGACTTCGGCAACCTGTGTCGAGCACTCTTGCCACAGACATCCAAATGCAAGAAAAAATTCTCCTGGACTTCGGCAACCTGTGTCGAGCATTCTTGCCACCGACATCCAAATGCGAGAAAAAAAATCTCCTGGACTTCAGTAACCTGTGTCGTGCACTCTTGCCACCGATGTCCAAATGTGAGAAAAATTCTCCTGGACTTCGGCAATGTGTGCCGAGCACTCTTGCCACCGACGTCCAAATGCGAGAAATAATTTTCCTGCACTTCGACAACCTGTGCTGAGCACTCTTGCCATCGACGTCCAAATGCGAGAAAAAATTCTCCTAGACTTCAGCAACGTGTGCTGAGCACTCTTGCCACCGACGTCCAAATGTGAGAAAAAAATTCTCCTGAACTTCGGCAATGTTCGCCGAGCACTCTTGCCACCGATGTCCAAATTCGAGAAAAAGTTCTACTAGACTTCGGCAACGTGTGCCGAGCACTCTTGCCATCGACGTTCAAATGCGAGAAAAAATTCTCCTAGACTTCGGCAACCTGTGCCGAGCACTCTTGCCACCAACGTCCAAATGCGAGAAAAAGCATTGATCGATAAACGGTCAACACGCCACGTGTCGCTCTCCTGGACTTCGACAACCTGTGCCGAGCACTCTTGCCACTGATGTCCAAATGCGAGAAAATGTCTTGACCGGTCAATGGTCAACGCGCCATGTGTCGCTGTCCTGGACTTCGACAACAGGTGCCGAGCGCTCTTGCCACTGACCCTCAATGGCGAAAAAATGCTTACCTCCCGATGCGCACTCACGATCGGAGCGCTCAGATTGCGCCACATCATCAGGCGATGGATTTACCATTTGATCGCCCAGGAAATTGTGCCAGAGATCCGATGGACGCTTCAGATCGTGCCACGTCGATAATTAGCTGATTAATCATTTTTTTATTTATTAATTCAAATTAATTGTTTAAAAAATTGAAAAAAAATAATTCAAAATTCAAAAAATTAAATAAAAATTCTAAAAAATAATTATAAATTCGGAAAAATATTTTGAGCTCCTGGAAAAAAAATTATTGATTAGAATAATTAATTGGTGCCTTTTGAAACTAGATTGTTACTTTGTAAAATTAAATAAATAATTCAAAAAATATTTTTAAAATCTGGAAAAGTCACAAAAAATTCCACAAAAATCTAAGAATAATTTTGGGCATTTTGCTAGCTCAGAAAAATACTGTTACACCTCGAGGAAAAATTCAAACTCCCTTAAGAACTCCAATAAAGTCCTGTACGCCATTGAAACAGTAAAAATACTCCCCAAAGGGTGTAAAACATAGTGTTTAGGAGTGGGGGACTCGTGATATGGCTAAAAATAGGATTAAATTGGGTCCGTTCAAATCGAGCACGAATCTTAAAGCTCTTAGGGATAAAACGGTAATTTCACCTATAAACGGGTCCAAAATGGGAACTGAGTCTCTTCTTCAAAGCTCAATAACCCATAAACGGATCTTTCCTGTTGGATATGGGTACCAGCCCATTTCAAACCAATTTAGAAGGATAAAAAGTAATTCAAAATCGTGGTTAACCCTAAGAGGCAGTTTTAACCACTTCTTATTATGAAACGAGTTTAAACTCCCCAACTTATCCATCAATACTGGGAAGTAAAGATTTATCCTCATCTCGAAACGGGTCCCTAAGGCGACTATAAATACCCCTCTCCCCCCACCATAACAAGGTAATGAATCTTTTTCTACCGAAAGCACTTTCTTAATCTTTGAGATTACTGACAAGAGCGTCGGAGGGTTCGTCATCGGGATTCATTCCGGTGTATCAAACTTTGTGTAGATTTGCGGCAGCGGCAAGAAACAAATCAACACGTTAGTGAAGATCACCAGGTTCGCTTTATTATTTTCCTCAAGAACCCACAAATTCATCTCTTTGCTCCCACACCAGAAATCAGCAGCAACAGTGGGCTAACCCAGATCTTGACTACCTTGGATAGCTCAAAGGATGTCAAGCTTGAACTTTTCCAGTTCGGCCATAGTGATTGGGGCATCTTTCTCTAGTTCCACTCAAAAAGCTTTCGACTCTCATGAGTTGGACTTCGTTCTACAGTGCACCCCTTGTGAGAGGAGGAAAGTCTTGATCTCTGTCTTTGAGGAGAGTTTCTTCTCCAATTTACTTGATGTTCTGAGCGAGAGACCTCATTTCGGGCGTGCCTCTTGTCCAAACGGATTCGTAGATCAGTTTCTTGTTGCCTGGCGCTGATGAGTTGGTGGAGATCTCTAGATCTCCGGGAGCCTCGCGAGACCATTGAATCGATTGAGGCATTATGGACTGAGATATGTTCATGCAGAGGGTGTTGTTCATGACTGCTTTGTCGAGAGCCCCCTGATGCCTCTCCGTTGATAGGAGCTTGACTAGGTTGTCGGGGAGGCTGTTGAGGAGGAATCAGATCTTCCACAGGAGGAGCTGGTTGGCGAAGGGAGTTGGTGCAATGGCTTGAGGCCGCCGCTCTCCCTCTTAGTCTCGGTGGCATGGCGGTAAGTCTGATATGTATATTTTTTCACAGACGGCGTCAATCTTTTACTGCTTATTTTGGTGTAGGAGCAAACAGATAGTTTATATTGAAGAAAACTACTAAAGATCTGACCTTTAACCGTTACCATGAAAAGTGGTTAGAACTCCTGAGATTGGATCTAGATCGTTGATTAAACACCGTGATCTGAAAATCTGACAGTTGTTGATGCGGCCGATAGACCTGCAAAAAGTCTGAAACACCGGGTGTGGCCACAGCGACAGACCCTCTGATGCTCAAGTCAGATTCAGAGTGAGAAAGAGAGTTTGAAAGAGGAATTGCCAATTACCTACAGACTGAGGAAGGGAGAGGGTATTTATTGGCCTAAGAAACAGTCTTGGAGATCGATGTGAATTCTTTATCTTCTGTTTGAATCTACCTCTTATGAGATATTCTCTCTTGTTTGGGGATAAGAGATTTGTCTAACAACCTTCATGGGTTGTTTCTCTTGGTGAGCCTAATCTGTCACTTCTCATGGGCTTAAAAGATGCACATGTCTTGTAGAGGGGTCTAGAGAAGGTCTGGACTTGTTAAAGAGGTCTGTTATGTTTAATTTACCTGTAGAAGCTTTGAGATCTATGCTGGAATTGTGCGGCTCTAATTTGCTGCAATTTTTGCCATTATCACTGGCCTCACTTGAAACTCTCCTTGTATTAACCTTCACATGAAAATCGACATCATAACACACTCTAAGGTTCATCAGGTAATAAATACATCAAATCCCTTTAAATTCTAAACATTGGTCCATTTGGATTTTCTGGTCAAGGCTATCAAGATAACAAACCAGACCAAGCTGTTAGGGAGCTCAACCACAAGGAAATCATGCTGTAGTAACTCCCAAGTGAAAAAGAAGAAAACTTTTACTTGTGTTATAGGTAATGGTGTAATCAGACAAAAATATAACGATGAAAAGATGTTCCAGAGTCTGTACTTCATATCCTATCATTCTAATGCTTCATCCTCTACCAATTTTACTATTATTTTTTTCACTGCCTAGATGGCATACTCATATTGGACAGTTCTCTCACCTACTCTCTCTTTTTCTATCTATTGGAGTGTGCCACTTAAGGTGGTGAACAAAATGATTATGAAATTGCTAGGGGATGTAGCTTTACTCTTCTTTTAAATTCATGTTGGTGTCGGGCAGCATAGTTTTCAAGGTTGAGAGATCAGTCTTCATATACTTTGTAGGTTTTTGTTTTGTATCTATCTTCCTTTTCTTGTGTGCTGTAGTTTCTTTCAGTCTCCTATTTTCGGTTCTCTTTGGTATATATTAGCCTTTCTAAAGTTCTACTATTATTCTAAAAGGTTTCAGTGTTTTGGATTTTTTGAGCACTAGCAAATTGCGATTCATGTGTTTACACAAGTTTCTTTGTTTATTTTTAGTTATTAATAATTACAATTAAGATATGCATACCAGACTACATTTCCAAGAAGAGATTGGTATTGTCGATGGCTTCTGGTTCGACGATGGCCCATCGCGAACGCCATGGAGGTCGGAGCGCTCGTTTCACCAGATCGCTCGTTTCACCAGATCGCCCTCAACGCGGCGAGCGCTCGTTTCACCAGATCGCCCTCCACTGTCCCGATCCGAACCATGTATCTTCTTTGTTTTCTTCTTCTTTTTATCATCGGGGTCGGTTTGGAGGAGGTATGATGCGGCGGCTGAGTTGCTTGGCGTCGGCATCGGGGTCGGTTTGGAGGAGGTCCAGGGCAACGGAGGAGTGGATGGTGGAGAGGACGAGGATGGAGAGGGAGCGGTAGTTGGCGAGGGAGTAGGAGGGGTGGGTGACGGCGCGGCGGAGGAGGTCAAGGGTTTTGAAGGTGTAGTTGAGGTCTTTTTGGAGGGTTTGGAGGGCGAAGGAGAAGGAGGATGGTGAGACTTGGAAGGGAAGGAGGAGGAGGAGGAGAAGGCGGAGATCGGCCATGGCGATTGGGGTGGAGGGAGTGATCGATTGGGGTAGGTGGAAATGGATATTGACGGCTGCTGTTTTGTTGGGGGTGAGCATAAACATATTGAACGGTATATGTTACCTCACCCACGACGACGTCTGGTGGAGATCGTGCCGACGACGTCCCTCCCCGTGCCCTATCCGCCGAATCCCCGCTTGCAGCGACGACGCCCTGCCGTCGATCCCTTGGGTAAGGTCCCCCCCACCCCCACCCCCACCCCCGCACACACACACACACTTTGCCCCACACTGTGCACACACACTTTGCCCCCGCACACACACACTGTGCCCAGATCCCACTTGGGGAGGCCGGTGATTCGGCGGGCCAGTGGTTGTTTATGCTGTGGTAGGGTGGTTGGGGGTGTGTAGCAAGTAGGTATGTTCGATTGTGGGGTAGGACCCGTGATGGGGTCCCTCCACGATTTGCTAGTTGTGTGCCCGGATGTTCTGCACGCTTGCCACCATGTCCACACTCTCAGGGCCATTTTTGGCGTTCTGCGAGGGTTGGTAGTGCGTGTGAAGATGCCGGAAGTTAGGTGGTCCTGAACGTTTCTGGAGTTTGGGCCCAAAGATGGGGTCCCTCCATGATTTGCTGGTTGGGTGCCCAGATGTTCTGCGCGCTTGCCACCATGTCCACACTCTCGGGGCCATTCATGGTAACCTGCGAGGGTTGGTAGTGCGTGTGAAGATACTGGGAGTTAGGTAGTTTTGCACGTTGGTGGAGCTTGGGCCCAAAGATGGGGTCCCTCCAGCGAGGTGAATGAAGGGAGCTGCAGGTGATAAAATCCTGCCTGACTTGTTTCGGGTAGGTGTGCATGTGTCGTGGAGGCACTGTACGAAGCTAAACTGACGTACTCACGCTTTGGCTGGACCGAGCTGGTTTGTCCGCCTACCCTCCAGGGTTGTTGGAGGGATTTATTGTTTGTACGCGTCATGTTGCTTCATATATGTTTTATTTTCTGTCTGTAGTTTGTATTTGGGCCCAGTACTCTGGGTTTGTTTCGTTAAACTCTTATTAATGAAACAGGGTGGCCTTATTCCACCTTTTCCCTCAAAAAAAAAAAAAAAAGACAAATCGTATAGCAGTGCGTACGCGGATTGTTGAAGTAAGAACTCTGGCGTGCAATTCTCATTTTTTTCCATACAAACTGCCACTGCATCAACCTAGGGTAGGCAACTTGCAACTAGTTTTGATTATTTCTGTGAAACTTCCATTAAAATTTCAACCATGCATATTTTTATTTTAATTTACTGGGAGATTTATGAGCAGAATCCCTGGATTACAAGGCACAAAATTTAGACATAGATTAAGGGACTGCATGCACATTACCATATAACCAGCAGGTATTTTTTGGCTACCCAGTCAAAGAAATTCATGACAAAATTGAGCTTCGCCAAAATTGGAGAAACTTGCTGATATAGCTAAAAATTGAACCAAATCGGGATCGTTCAAATCGGGCACGAATCTTGAAGCTCCCAAGGGTAAAATGGTAATTTCTACCACAAAGGGGTCCGAAATGGGAAATGGTTCTTTTTCAAGCCCAATAACCCAAAAACGGGTCTATCCTACTGGATAAGGGTGACAGTTCATTACAAACCAGCCTAGAATATTTTAAGAGTAATTCAAATTCATGATTATCTAACCGCCTCTCTTATCAAGAAACAATTAAAAACTCTGTTAGTTATCATAAACACCGGAAAATAGAGACAAATTCTTATCTCGAAACTAGTTCCTAAGGCGACTATAAATACCCCTCTCCCCCCACTATAAAGAGGTAATCAATTATTTTTCAACAAAAAGTTCTCTTATTCTTCCTGAATACGAACTAGAGCGTCGGAGGGCCTGTCGCCGGAATCAATCCCGGTGTTTCAGGCGTTTTCCAGGTCAGGGGCAAGAGATCGCGATAGTCAACGTCAACAGAAGTCAAAAAGTCAGATTCTCGACTGTTCCACAAAAAATTCCACATCATCTGCACCAAAAAACAGTAATAGATTGGCGCCGTATATGGGAACACAAAAGAAATCCGACTAAAACTTCACCAGAAACTCAAGTTTCCATCATGCCACCTAAAGGTAAAGAGAAGACGGCGGCCTCAGGTCGACGAGCCAACCTTCCTCCTCCGTTGCATCCTCCAGAGGTGCCCAACCAAGGTAAAAGGAAGGCAGCGGCCTCAGGCCGACGAGCCAACCCTCCTCAACCATCACCTCCTCTAGAGGAACCCTCTTTAGCCATTTATCCACCACAACCAGAACCCCTGCTTCAACTAGCTCCACCTCCACCTAGAATAGCTGCACCGTGGGGCTCTCGCCGCAGTCGCCCCGAACCATCTACAAGGCCATTCATTGAAAACAGGGGATCGGTGTACACCTCTACTCCTTCCGCACCCCCTCAGTTACAACCTGACCTTCGTCAAATAATCGTCAATCGCTAGCAAGAGTGACCTCCAGACCCATCACAATGACAAAAGGGCTCGGGAGGAAGCCTCCCATCCAGGAAAAATGGGGAACAGGAGAAGCCCTTCTCTTAGGAGGTCTAGATCCAGGAGAAGTCCCTCTCCCAGCGGTCGTAGGAGAAGTCCCTCTAAACGACGGCAAAGAAGATCACCCTCTCCCAGGGGAAAAAGGGTCGCCGCTCTCCAAGAGATCACAGAAGAACGCCACCCCGGGAAAGGAGGAACCCGACTTCAACCTAGTCCTCACCATTCTAATCCACTGCGATGCGAAGAGTCCCACGGATCCACCAAATCTGATCAGCAGGAGGATGCCATCCTCCAACGCCTCCGAAATATGGAAGATCGTCTAGCATTGCTGAAGCAAGAAGGAGAAAAACATGAAAGAAGATACAGTCCCGTTAGACCCCCCTTCCCCAAGAAGATTATTGAGGCTCTTGTCCTTATTAACTTCAAGGTCCTAACCTTCGAATCATACAACGGGAAAACTGATCCGGTAGACCACATTGAGAGTTTTAAAACCCTCATGATGATCCACCAAGCATTCGACTCCCTCGTCTACAAAGTTTTCCCAGCAACCTTGAATGGATCCGCAGGGGAGTGGTTCTCTCAACTATTTGCAGGGTCCATCTTCTCATTGGATCAACTTGAGGAGCTCTTCCTCACTCACTTTGTCACCAGCCACAAGATAGGGAAATCAAGTGCCTCACTACTTTGACTTGAAGAAAAGAGATAGGGAGTCCCTCAAGAGCTATGTCTGGCACTTCACAACCGAGTCTCATCCATCCCCTCTCTCAACTCAGCCATAGCCTTGGCTGCCTTCAGGCACAATGTAAATCATGATTACCTCAGAACCTCTCATATCAAAAGACCTCTCCGGGACTTCTCTGACTCCTTCGAAGAGTCAAGAAGTACATCCGGGTGGAAGAAGCTATTCGACCTAAAAAAATAGAAGGTCACCACTTCCGGGTACAAATGGAGGGGCACCAACGAAGATGACCCCAATAAGTCCCAGAAGGATGCCACAGGCCAGCGTCGTCTACCCCCAATGCCTCAATTTGAGAAGTATACTCCACTTAATGCCAGTATCTCTACAATCATCATGGAAGTGGACAAGAAGAGACTCATTTGACCTCCCCCCAAGATGAACGCCTCAAGTGGAAGAAGAGATAGGAATAGTGGTGCGAGTTTCACAAAAATCACGAGCATCTCACTGATGAATGTTGAGCCTTCAAAGACGAGCTAGAAGCTCTACTCCGATGGGGATACCTCAACATGTTTGCCCAAAGGAACAACACCGAGCACCCGATGAAATACACAAGGGAGCTTAACGCCCTCCCCAAGTAGTTAGCTTCAAACCTGTAATAAAGGCCGACAATCATAACAGTCACAACATGTAATTAAGGCTAGCATCAAAGCAGCTGCTTAGTTTTATTCTTCAATAATTTTTCAGTCTTTCCCTTCAAAAAATTCTTGTACAAGTCCAACGGATGCAAACAATGAGTTAGATATATGGTTTACCCATGAACCACTTTATCCCCTCACTGAGTACTCCAACGGACAAGTGCGGGATCCACTCATGGTTCATAGAGCCGCTCTAACCACATGCTTCCGAGCAAGTCTGCGGAGTTTGACTCGCCATTCGAGTGCTCCCAAAACTTGTCGTCACCTTGTTCGGAGTCCACTCACGGTTCATAGGGCTGCTTTAGTCACTTGTCTCCGAGCAAGTATGTGGATTTTGGCTCGCCATTCAAGTGCTCCTGAAACAACCCCGGATGAGTATGGAGTCTACTCATGGTTCATAGAGCCACCCTAGCCACATGCTCCCGAGCAAGTGTGCGGAGTTCGACTCGCCATTCGAGTGCTCCCAAAACTTTTTGTCACCTTATTCGGATTCCACTCACGGTTCATAGGGCCACTTTAGCCACTTGCCCCTGAGAAAATATGCGGAGTTTAGCCCGCCATTCGAGTGCTCCTGAAACAACCACGAATGAGTACGAAATCCACTCATGGTTCATAGAGCCGTTCTAGCTACATGCTCCTAAGCAAGTGTGCAGAGTTTGACTTGCCATTCGAGTGCTCCCAAAACATGTCGTCACCTTGTTCGGAGTCCACCCACAGTTCGTAGGGCTGCTTTAGCAATTTGCCCCTGAGCAAGTATGCGGAGTTTAGCCCACCGTTCGAGTGCTGCTGCAACAACCCGGGATGAGTACAGATTCAACTCATGGTTCATAGAGCCGCTCTAGCCACATGCTCCCCAGCAAGTGTGCAGAGTTCGACTCGCCATTTGAGTGCTTCCAAAACTTGTCGTAACCTTGTTCGAAGTTCATTCACGGTTCAAAGGGCCGCTTTAGACACTTGCCCCCAAGCAAGTATGTAGAGTTTGGCCCGCTGTTTGAGTGCTCCTGAAACAACCCCGGATGATTTCGGAGTCCATTCATGGTTCATAGAGTTGCTCTAGCCACACTGCTTCCGAGAAAGTAGGCGAAGAAACAGCTCGCAATTCGAATGCTCTCAAAACTCGTCGTCATCAATGTTCGGAGTCCATTCACGGTTCGAAGAATCATCCTAGCCACTCACTCCCAAGAAAGAAGGCATGACTCAGTTCGCCGTTCGAATGCTCTTGAAACAACCAACTAAGAGATCCATTCATGGTTCGCAAAACTGCTCTGCCCGCACCGTGGCTAAGCGAGCAGATGAAGAACATCTCGCCATTCGAATGTCTCCAAAACTCGTTGGATAGCCATCAATCCTCCAACAAGAGAAAATACGAGTGTTATCCACAACTTAGTGAAATGGCTCTCCAACACTTAAATCTTATTTCAAAAATACTAAAAAGATTACAAGTGTTATTGGACAAATGAGGCCGATACAATAAGACAAGTTCTTTAACACTTAGCCAAAAATCTTGACAAAAAGATTACAAAGAGTTATTGAACGAACAGTCACTACAAGGCTACAAAAACTAAATGCTGTCGTCTCAGCTCTACCGAGGAAGAGGAATATTTCTCTTCAAGGACACCGCTTTGCGACATCCAGCTTAGGTGCCTGAACTAAGTCTCGCTCTCGAGCCACCCGAGGTATGTCCAAACCTATGGAACATGTCAATCCATCAGGGCATGCGACTCGCTCTATTCCACCTATTGACGCCCCGCTCGCCTCCCGAGCGGCTTTCTTCCGAGCGAGTTCGGAGCACAACTCTCCCCTAGAGTTGTGCCTCAAACTTGTCTTCCGAACGGCTCTCTCCTAGAACCTGGCGATGCTCCTCCTCCTGCTCACCTGCTGAGCGACCTTCTTCCAAGAGAGTTTGGAGCCTAACTCTTCTAGAGATGCTCCCCAAACTCGCCTCCAAGAATGGATCTTCCGAAAAGTTATATAGAGCCCTTCTCAACTTTAAGAAGTCAAAGATGTTACAGGACTATTTTGACCAAGAAGAAGGGTGATTCGTCAACTTATTTCTAATGAGAAATTGTAGATCTTCGAGTTAGCTTCGAAGCAAGTGGTCAAATGCCCCGATCGGACCTCCGTAGCTCTGCAAAAATTAGTTACAATGAAGCTCGCAAAAATGTTCGCCGATTTTCACAAAATGTTTTCCAAAACATTCGCTGATAGTTCGCCACGTTCGCCAAACTTACCGAATAGATGGTGATCCGAATAGAAAAGAGAGAAAAAATTCTCTTCCCAATCCATGCTCGATCGTGATCAACTATCATGATTAAATCAAGTTTGCTTCCGAGAATAAGGCAAAGGTTTTTTTTTTGAAGGAAAAGGTGGAATCTGGCCACCCTGTTTCGTTAATTAGAGATTAATAAACAAACAAAACTCAGGGTACTGAGCATACAATAAAATCCTAGAAAGAAAACAGAAAAACATACTCCACCCCAAACATGGTGGGTGGGACAAAATACAGACAGAGCAAAAGAAAGCCAAAACTAATACATCTTCCCCCCCACCAAGCCCTGGGGTGGTGGGTATCAATGTCTCGCACCGCTCATGTCTCAGTCAATGGTTGGGCCAATCTCGATCTCCTCGTCGTCGAACTCCTGTACCTGGAACACTGCGGCGATCCTGCCCCTGGGACCTGTGGTTGCCACATTAGCCCAAAATGAAATTAGATGCATAATGTGATTTAAATTGTCAGAGATGGTATTGCAAGTTCTACGGAAGTAAAGATTGTTTCTATCTAGCCATAGCAGCCAAGTCGTTGCGGCAATCACAATAAACCACGCCTCTCGCATAGCCTCTCGTTCCGTCGTGAATAAGGACCCCACCCATAGGTCATCGATGAATTAGGGTATTGAGACGTCCCTAGTGCACCGAGGACCTCGACGATAATCGCTTTGCTCCTAGGACAGTGAAGGAACAGGTGGTCTCTAGTCTCCGGGTTTGCCTGGCAGAACCCACAGTGAGTATCCAAATTTGGTTGGCGCTTAACCAGGTTCTCCTTAGTAAGAATTGCATCAATCAGTACCAGCCATATGAAAACTTTTATTTTCAGGGGTGCTTTCGTTTTCCATACAATGTTCGACCACTTTGGTGAGCAAACCCTAAAGTGGACGCGGTTGTACATTGAACGGACCGTGAACTTGCCATTCTTCTCCAGATCCCAGGTTTTCTTGTCGGGCCCCTGAGTACAGCCAATTCCAGCATTTGAAATGTATGTCTGGAGTTTCGTCAGTCTACGTTGGGAATCCATGTCAAGTGGATGTTTGAATGCTGGGTTCCATATACCTCTTTTCCAGGCTGCTGCCACCATGCAATGTGGTTGAGTTACTTGCTCGTATAAGTCTGGAAACATGGATCTGAGTGGGTGGTCCGCACACCACTTATCCCACCAGAACCTAGTGAGTCTGCCATTACCTATGACTGACTTACACAGCTGTTGAAGGGTTCGTATGCCTTGGTGATATCCTTCCAGAAGCAAGATACTCTAGAGCCAACCCTGAAGCCTAGGTTTCTAGTTCCATTCCCATGCATATATCCCTGGACAAACTGCTGCCACCCTTCTCCATTAGGATGAAAGACTTTTCACCACCATTTACCCAGTAGCGCCAGGTTCATGTCCCGAAGATCGATTATGCCCAGGCCTCCGTGAATCTTTTTCATACATGCCTTCTCCCACCTAATGAGATGATATCCTCCTCGGTCTGAGTCCGCCCCTTTCCACAGGAAACGTTTCCGTGTCCGGTCCATGCTTTGAATAACCCATCGTGGCATCTCGAAGAAAGAGAGATAATAAGTAGGAAGGTTTGACAGGACTGCATTGATGAGCGTGACTCTCCCTCCCAAGGAGAGAGCTTTTCCTTTCCATTCTGCTAGCCGTTTATCGACCTTATCAATGATTGGGAGCCAGTCCGCTTTTTTGAGTCTTCCGGGTCTCAGTGGCAATCCAAGATACAGAATGGGGAACCTCTTGACGGAACAGTTGAGAATAGAGGCGTGCTCCAGCGTCTCTTCAGGGGGTAGGGCAATGGGAATTAAGGCACTTTTGTGGACAGAGAACAGATGGTGTTGAAAAGAAAGGTGGACATGTTGCAACACCTCATCCTGCGAAGAAGGTAGCAAAGACTCCTGCAAGAAGTTCAAGCCAAAGCAGACTCGTAAATCTAAAGTGGAATTATTCTATATTTTTATGTCAAATGTATATCAGCATATGAGTACAACTCATCCAAAAGACCACTTCTTCAGCACTACGCAGTTCAAGGTATTGAAATTGACTGCAAATATGTAATCATTGGCAACTCAACTTTTGCCGAGCTAGAAGAGAAATGGTCAGTCATTGAACTCAGAGACAAAGACCCTCCAGTCTCAGCAGAGAAGAGCACTAACAAGCCCCGTAATCCGATAAGCTCCCTCATCAATTTGAAAGACAAAAAATTTAACGTTGACCGCCACGTGTCGCGCTGGTGAGCGCTCGGTGCCGTTCGCCGCTCGGGCCAAACAGAAAAGAGAGAAAAAAAATCTGCCTCCGATCCGTGTTCGATTGTGATCTACGGTCGTGATTAAATCAAGGTAATTTCTTTTAATTAATTCTTTTCTTTAATTATTCAATTGAATTAATTATTTAAAAATTCTGAAAAATAATAAAAATTTCGAAGAAAATTAATTAAAAATTATAAAAATAATTTTTAATTCAGAAAAATATTTTTATATTCCGAAAATAATTAATTAAAATTCAAAATTTTATTATTACAATTCGGAAATTAAATTAAAAAAATTCAGAAAAATCTGGAAAAATCACTAAAAATACAAAAAATTCTAAAAATAATTTTGGGATTTTTTAAAAAACTCAGAATAACACCGTTACACCTCGAGTAAGATCCAAACTTCCCCGAGAACTCTGATAAATTCTATAAGCCATTAAAAACGGGCAAAGTACTCCTCAAAGGCTGTGAAACTCAGTCTTCAGGAGTGGTGGGCTTATGATATGGCTGAAAATAGAACCAAATCAGGACCGTTCAAATCGGACACAAATCTTGAAGCTTTCAGAGGTTAAACGGTAATTTCCACCACTAACGGGTCCGAAATGAAAAATGGGTCTTTTCCAAGCTCAATAACCCAAAAACGGGTCTGTCCTACTGGGTAAGGGTGACGGCGCTTTACAAACCAGCCCATGATATTTTATGAGTAATTCAAATTCATGATTATCTCTAAGAGGCGGTTTTAACCGCCTCTCTTATCATGAAACGTTTAAAAACTCTGTTTCTTATCCATAAACACCAGGAAATAGAGATAAATCCTTATATCGAAACTGGTCCCTAAAGCGACTATGAATACCCCTCTCCCCACCAAAAAAGAGGTAATCAATTACTTTTTCACAAAAAGCTCTCTTAAGCTTCTTGAATACTAACTAGAGCGTCGGAGAGTCTGTCGCCGGGATCAATGTTGGTGTTTCAGGCTTTTTGCAGGTTATGAGCATGAAAGCGCGATAGTCAATGTCATCTGATTACTCCCGCACCAAAAAATGTATTAACCCTTGCATTATTGTCTAACCCACAATCTATCCGATACCGGGAGTTTCACAAGGTCAAGGTGATTGATGATAAACTCCTCCCTTTGTTTTCCGTTCAAAAGGCAAACAGGTAAGATTGCAAACACTAATGCTGTTGTTTGGACTAAATGCTATTATTATTACCATCTGTTTCTATAAATCTTCCAACAAGAGATGATACCAGTCAGTTCAACATCAACAATCTTGAATCGCTTTTCAACTTCTTAGAATTTGTTCGTTATTCACGTTGTGGATATTTTCGCTACCAGTAAAAGTTTATTGATAGCATTCCTGAATGTAGCAGCAAGCTAGGATTTGATTTTAGTGATTTGCTATTAGATTTGAGTGGGCAGAGTTCGATACATCTTTCAGTTGGCCTGTCAGATATCAGTTACTTACACTGCTTCTTGTATTTAATAACTTGCTTTGTTTGAATTTGTGCCATCTTAAAGGAACCATGGCATATTCACTATTCTTTTTCCTGCATCTGCTTCTCAAGAGTTGCATTGATTAGGTAATTCCACTACACCGTATTTCTTATTGATTCCTTGTATCATTGAAGTCCAGTAAGCAATACATTATTTCTGGTTTTAGTCCAGAGACGAGTGTTAGGATTTTGGCCTCACATACACGTAGATACTTGAAGTTGGAGAAAAAGAGGAGGAGACAAAGACAACAAGAGAATACAACATCAAATAAAAGAAGTGTAGTCTGGAGAGTTGTGGTCGACCGACGTGGGGGTGCGGTCGACCGACCCAATCTGCTGAGAGTTCTTCGAGTGCACAGGGTCCAACAGAGGGGGTGATGGTCGACCGTGCAGTTGACCAGACGTATCTTGAGTTTGGCTTTACACGTTGCGGTTGACCGACCTTGAGGGTGCGGTCGACCGACTTCGGTGCTGATTGTTTTTGGGCTTGCGAGTTTAAGGCCCAATTGCTAGATCTGTGTTTATCATTTAGGATTTACTTGGGGGCTATATATATGGCTATAGACTCTAGGGTTAGAATTAGTTTGTGTGATCAAAAGGTGAGCCGTTATCATTGTTCAACTTCAAGAGGAGATTGTGCTGAGTGTTTCAAAGGTGACGGAGAGAGATTGAAAGTTGTAATCTCTTTTGTAATCTTTGTATTTCTTGGGGAATAAGAAGTATTGTTATCTCTGCATATTGATTGTGTTCTTGTGAGATCTTGCATATATTGTGGTGGCTTGTTCTTAGTTCATCTAAGTCTTGGTAGTTTCCTATTGCTTATGGTGCACTTCTGCTATTAGCTACGAGTTGTGATAAATTGTTCAACAAGTGGTATCAGAGTAACTAGGTTCGAGATGGCCGATAGCAAGTCTATGATCGAGAGGTTCGATGGGAGTGACTTCGTGATGTGAAAGATTCAAATGATAGCGTATCTTTGTTAGAAAGATCTTGATGGTCCGTTGTTTGATGAAAAGCCGGTAGGTGCAGACAAGTATGTGAAGATCTTGATGTATTGAAATCATTTGGATTAGAAGGCGCTGGGGCAGATTCAGTTGGGACTGAGTAGGAAGACATTATTTCATATATCGAAGGCAAAGACTACAAAAGAGGCTATGGAGATTTTCATGGATATGTATGAGAAACCGTCAGCATGTAATCAAATTATTCATCTGGAGAAATTGTTAATATGAAGTTGAGAGAAGGGGGTTCAGTAGCAGAGCATGTGAACAATTACTGTATGGTTTATAACTAGATGGAAGCTGCAAGTTTGGAGTTTTCAGAGAGAGGGCAGTCATTGTTACTTCTATCTACTTTACCCGATAGTTATGGTACGGTGCAACAAACTGTTACAGGCACTATGATAGATTCGACGACTCTTCAGGATGTGGTGAGTACCATTCTGAACGAGGAGGTAAGAAGGGTAAGAAACGGGGAATATCCATCATTATCTTCTAGAGATTCTACAATGTCTGTTGAAAGGTGATGTGGGAGATTTAAGAGTAGTTGAAGAAGAAAAGATCAGAGTAGTTCATCTGAGAGTGGGTCTGATGACAGCGATAGGGGATATGGGCCTGAGTACTGGTATTGTCACAAGAAGGGTCAGATGATACGCAATTGCAAGGCTTATATGAAGAAGAAGAAGGAGAAACCAAAGAGAGATACCCCGAAGAAAGCTCAAGTTGGGCTTGTTGAGGATCTATGCTTATCAGCTCGGGAGGAATTGGGCACTCAAGACTAGTGCATTGATTCGGGAGCTTTTTTCATTGCACTCCAAGGAGAGAGGCATTTGATGACCACAAAGAGGGTTCTTTTGGAGATGTGATCATAGAGAACAGTCACCGGTGTCCTGTACGTGGGGTTGGTACTGTTCATGTGAAAGTCAATGATGATCAGTGTGTTTTCTTGCGGGAGACAAAGCATGTTCCAGACTTGAAGAAAAATCTTATTTCGATTGGAAGGCTAGACAAGGAGGGGTTATCTACTACAGTTGGTAGTGGGGAGTGATGTATAGCTGCAGGTTCAAGGATGATTGCAAAAGGAAAGCGTGAGGGAACGTTGTATTTTCTTAGAGACGTGAGAGGCGCTTCTCATGTAGTTAACTCTCAGCCAAAATCGAGTAGTAGGTTATGTGGAGTGCAACCAAGTTCTTTCAGTTGTGGAGGGGAGGTTACTAATTTAGTGGGAGCTGCTGGCCATAGAAGTGATCCTACAGGACAAGACGTTGCTGCGGTAAGGATACTTTGCGATACGGCAGTCGAAGCTTCAAGTCTCTTTTGTAAGGTAGAGAGCACTTGTATCGATATGCGGGGTGATGTCGATGAGGGTAACCGAAAAGGGACTGTAGGGGTTAAACAGTCTACAGATTTTGTGGAGGTGTCATCCACAGAGACTTCTAATGTAGAGGGTGCATTGAGGTTTTGAACCATGTTCGTTGTTGATGGAGATTCTACGAGTTGGGGAGTCTTGTAACACGGAACCCGACACAGAAGGTTGTTTCTCCGGTATTCGTGCTCTATGCGATTGGTGGAGCACATACTTCATGAGGCGATGAAGGGGTGGTTGGTGCACTCCATTTGGTGGAGTGGCGGAGGTGCTCTTCATGAGAGTGGGGAGTACTTGGATCTTCCATGAAAGTGGGAGATTGGCAGAGATAATGCGAGATAAAGATTGCAATAACTTTGAAGCATTGTATATTTGGTCCAAGTGGGAGATTGTTAGGGTTTTGGCCTCAAATACACGTAGGCACTGAGTACTTGAAGTTGAAGAAGAAGATGAGGAGATAAAGAAAGCAAGAGAAGACAACAACAAGTAGAAGAAGTGTAGTCTGGAGAGTTGCGGTCGACCGACATGGGGGTGCGGTCGACCGACCCAATCTGCTGAGAGTTCTTTGAGTGTACAGGGTCCAATAGAGGGGGTGACGGTCGACCATGCAGTCGACCGGTCGTGTCTTGGGTTTGGTTCTATACATTGCGGTCGACCAACCTTAGGGGTGCAGGCGACCGACTTCGGCGCTGATTGTTTTTGGGCTTGCGAGTTTAAGGTCCAATTGCTGAATTTGTGTTTTTCTTTTAGGGCTTACTTGGGGGCTATATATATGGCTGTAGACTCTATGGTTAGAATTAATTTGTGTGATCAAGAGGTGAGCCGTTATCATTGTTCAACTTCAAGAGGGAATTGTGCCGAGTGTTTCAAAGGTGTGGGAGAGAGATTGAGAGTTGTAAAATCTTTTGTAATCTTTGTATTTCTTGGATAATAAGAAGTATTGGTTATCACTGCATATTGATTGAATTCTTGTGGGATCTTGCATATATTGTGGTGGCTTGTTCTTGGCTCATCTAAGTCTTGGTGGTTTCCATTGATTCTGGTGCACTTCCGCTATTAGCACTATGAGTTGTGACAGATTCTTCAACAACGAGGTATATTGTGTTGTCTGGCTCCAACGTCTGGTATGCAATTTGAATAGAGTTCATGCTATTCCTATGATTTATGACGACGGTAGTGCCAATTTGATTTCCAGCAACCCCATCTTATACCCGAGAATGAAACTTTGTTGTGATTTGCTATCACTTGACGTAAGGACTACCTCTAGGGTTGGAAACCGGGCCGGGCTGACCCGCGACCCGCCTGCGACCCGCACGCCAAACCCGGCTCGTTAACTTATGGTTCGGGTCCGGGTCGAACCCGCAAACCTAAGCGGGTCGACCCGGGTTGTCTAAAATGGGTTTCGAACTCGTTGAACCCAACCCGCGAACTCGGTGAATAGTGCCCAACCCACCCACGAACCGGCGGGTTTCGAACCATTTGACCCGTACGGGCCAAATGTTCGACCCGTACGGGCCAAATGTTCGACCCGTACGAGTCAGCCGTTCGACTCGCGGGTCCAACGGCCAAAAAAGACAGCCAACGGCTGTTTTAGCCCCCTCTTTTGTTTTTTTTTTTGTTTTTTTTGGTTGGTTTTTTTTTTCCCCTTATAAATACCCCTTAAACCACTCTAAAAATTTCACACCTTACTCTATCTTACTCTCTCTACTACTACTACTCAATTCAATCTCAATTGATTCAAATTTTTTCAACAAAGAAGCTAACAATATAGAAGCGACAAATTCTGATTGTATTGGATTAAACATTCAATTACGTCTACTTCAAGTCTTCAACTCCTCCAAGGCTCCAACAAAGAAGCTCTCTTTCTATCTATATACGAGTCCGGACTTCTACTTGTACGTCTGCTTTTATTTTCAATCTCATTATATAGACGAGTATCCGCAAAGTACGGTATCAAAATTTTGCAACCCTCTTGTTGTCTTTATATTTTTTTGCAGTTTAAGTTTTTTGTATCATAATAATTTGTTGGTTTTTTGATCTTCTCTCTCAAAACCCTCCTATTGTTATCTAGATATTTTTTTAAAAAAAGTTTTTTACCTAGATTGATTTTAATTTTTTCACATAGACTACTACATCAATATGTCTAGATCACGAGGTAGTGGTCGTAGCCGAAGTGAAAAAGATTCTACTGACACTTCTCGTAAGCCTCCTATTGTCCCACAAAATAAGTCTGACGAAGAGTACCTTATGACCCAACACAGTGGTACACACGATGTGTTCCCACAAAACATAGAAATAGAAGAGGAACCACAAACACACGCAACTGAAACAACACAACCGGGTAATAGTAGGAAAACTAGAGGGGAAACCAGTGATTGGCACAAATTTTATGATCATATTCCGGACAAAGAAAATCCGAGTGTAGGAATAAAAATTTGTAAAACATGTTCGAAGCCATACAAATGGAAGAAGGGTGAGAGGATGGGTACAATAAAACGACACATCCAAAATGTACATAAAGAACTTCTTGTAGACCTACCCGACCAACAAAAAATCCACCCTAGGACCGGTGTAGTTGATAGCCACTTTTATGATCCCGAACTTGTTCGTCGGAAAATGGCCCGACTGGTAATTAAGGAAGTGTTACCATTTTCCTATTCCGAGAGTAGGGACTTAGAAACTTTTAATCAAACTACATTAAACCCGCATTTTAAAAGAATCGCTAGGAATACTTTGAAGTCGGATTGTTTTAAAATGTACAATGAAATGAGAGAAGTTTTGATTGCCATTTTATGGAGTTTAACTTGTAGAGTTTCTTTAACTTCTGATTGTTGGAAGGGTTGCAACAATGTTTCAATGATGGGAATAACTTATCATTAGATCGACAGTGATTGGATTCTTCAAAAAATTATCATATCACTTGCCGCGTTACCCTATCCCCATAGTGGTAATGGAATTGCAAATCGTATTTTAGAAATTTGTGATGTTTTTCATATTCGTGATGAAATTATGTGTATAAGTTTTGATAATGCATCTAACAATAATGCATCAATTAGTATATTACAAACCGCATTAAACCCTCTATCTGACAATATTTTTCCATATTTGATGTGCATGCCATATTTTAAATTTATGTGTTCAAGATGCATTAAAAATAGCCGACCCATATATAGTTAATATTAGAAATTGTGTACATTTTATTGCATTAAGTGGCACTAAATTTCAAGAATTGAAAGCTTGCTGTACGCTTAAAAATGTACATTTTAGAAAATTTCCAAAGGATGTTAAACACCGATGGAACTCTACTTTTGATTTGCTACATGTTGTTACTGAATATAAGTATGTATAAATGATTTTTGTATGGCAAAAAATATGCCAAATTTTGAAATGACTCCCCAATCTTGGTTTTATGCCGATTCTTTGTTAAACTTTTTAAAACTTTTTAAAACCACAACTTTAAAATTTTCAAAATTTTAAGAATCTAGTTCTAATAGCATTTTTATTTCAATAGTTACTATGATACAAACTTTCAAAGAAATGATCGATGATGCTTTTATTGATCATAGTGTGAAACTTGCATACACCAAAATTTTGAAGTATTTTAATCTTCCTCCTATGTTGTATTGTATTGCTACTATGATGGATCATTGTATCAAATTAGAAGGTACGAAGAGTATGATTGAAATGCTTTTTTAATTTACTTGGGGAAGATGAATCTGAAATTGATTTTGGAACATTTTTAGCTAAATTTGAAGCGACTTTAAATAACTTGTATGATTTTTATGATAGAAGTTTTTCATCTAGTAGTACTACTACTTTAGTTACTTATTCTTCTGCTACTTCTACACGTAAGGTAAGAATAAGTTAGATGATGCCACATTTAATTTACTTGAAAAATTCAATAAAAAAAAGCTAGGACTAATCAACCAAATGAATTACATTGTTATAATCAATAAGATTCTGAAAGTTTTACTTCTTCACTAGATATTTTACAATGGTGGAAAGACCATGAACATACTTGTAGTATTCTTAAATATATGGCTAAAGATCTACTAACTCCTCCTGTCTCTATAGTTACTTCAGAAAGTACATTTTCTATGCAAGGTTCTAACCGATTACAAGAATCGCTTGAAGCTCCAATCTTTGGAGATGCTCGTCTGTACGGAAGGCTGGATGAAGGCCGAAGATAGGACTCAAGAAAAAGGGTTCGACATGTCTACAAGTGGAAACAACTCACCGGAAGAACAAAAACAACAACAATAGCAACCAACATGAAGAATTGAAGACCAACAACAACAACAAATTGAAGACCAACATATGCAAGAAATTTGTAAATGTATAAAAAATTGTAATAAATCTTTGTTTCTTATAAATAAGTTGGAAAATTGAAGAAAATTGTCATTTTGTGTAAAAAAAAAATTGTAATTGTATAGAACCAATTTATAATAATTCTTTGTTTCTCATAAAAAAGTTGAAAATTTGTATAAGTGGAAATCATATGAATAATATATACATTTTTTATAGCAATTTCAGTCTTTAATTATTATTATTATTATTATTACTACTACAATTTTTTTAAAAGCTTAAAAAAAAGTTCAAACAAACAGGCCAACCTGCGACCTGACTCGACCCGGTTTGGACCCGAATGGGTTCACGGGTCGGCCGAGTCGAGATTTTCCTCAGTCAACCTGGCCCGGCCCGGCCTGGTTAACCAACCGACCCGGCCCGAACCCGCCCAACTTTGGTCCCAACCCAGGCGGGTCCCGGTCGACCCGGTTGCCAACCCTATCTACCTCTTGTGATGAGCCCCTCTTTGTACTCTTTTTTCTGGATTCTGGTCTATCTTTTGAAATTGTTAGAGATAGCCTCCCTAACCATTTTACCACAATGGTTATGAACCTGTAATACCCCGTGTTGTTTACCTTTTGAGCTCTTTGAACGGGTCAAAACTGAGTTTAACAGTTCAATTTCTGTTTGAATCTCTTTAGTTTGTAGCCGGCATAAGAAAAACTTGTCTACTAGAATTCTTGTTCATGGTTTCTGTAGACAAAAGGAGTCCATCTTGTCTTTCAAATCGGAAAATAATCGATCATCTTTGATAAGCATGAAATGTCAAAGCCGCAGGCCAACTTCAAACGGCATTTTCACTTCAGATAGAGACCTCCGTTTGACTCAAATTTGAAGAACGGCAAAATAGGCAATTGTGCAGATCTCGAAGAGGATTACGAGAAATAATAAGAAGATAAATTATAATTAATATTCTAAACTAAGGTGGTTGAGATATTTATTCTAGATATCAAGATTGGAATATCTAAAAAACTATCACAAGCCAGTACTGGTTTGGGTACTGGGTTCTCAACTCACTCAACTCGCGGTCTAATATTCATACAATTAGTACGTGTAATACATATATTATCCACAAAATAATATTACACATAATACTATTTATATACTGAAAATATACCTATATATATTCAACAAATCTTTTTTTTTTTTGATGAATCAGATAGAGTCTTACGACTCCAGCCATACCAAAAAATATATAAATAATGAAAGGTACAGAGAAGTTTTACAAGCCGTAAAACGAAATAAAAATGAAAATTACATCAGAGACAATAGAGCATACAACAAGCAAATGACAAAAAAGAAAAGAGGGACCATCGCGGTCGGTGGAAGCAAACGAAAAGGGACATAATGCTGGAACACCATCAGAAATGGGTCGGCGATTCCACTCAAAACACACGTCGAATCACAGGGAGAACCCCAGATCCAAACACAGCCAATCCGGAGCCTAGACTCAGGGGAAGTCCAAGCAGCCGCACGCTCATAACACTGAAACCACAACCAAAGGGGAATGAAAGAGCATCACGCTCCCACTGGACCACCGAACGATGAACCCTAACACACCAACTCCAGAAGACAAGAGCTTGCAATAAAAGGAGAGGAGGAGAAGCCACGATGCCCTCGAGAGGATCAATAGTACACTCAAAACCGAGGCGATGCACCCACTCCCCAATAGATAAAAAACACCTCAAGCAGACCATGATAGCCCACCGCAGTGAGACCAAGCAACTCCAAAAGAAGAAAAAAACAATCACGTCACACTCCAATCCACTCCACAAACCAAAAGCCATGGACGAACAACATAAGGAAGCAAAAACAACTAAGAAAAGCAGACAGGCAAGCTAAAACCACGCCCCACGCAATTGAATCAGCCAAATCGAAGCGGCACACAGAGAAAAAGAAAATAAGTCAACAATACCGCATAACCACATAACAACCAGAAACAAAAGCACAGCAGCAAAGCTTAACTCCATAACAACCAGCAATAAAAGCATAGATTACATAAAAGGAGCTGAGAAGAAACATAGCTCCCAAGAAGAAACATAGCTCCCAAGAACAAAATCATCTAATAACATCCAGATAGAGGCAGCAATCAACCACAAAATAGGGACCCCTCAAAAGAGGGAAACCGAAACCAAACCGGCCCAGAGCCAACGAAGCAAAGCCACAGGAACGTGAGCAAAGTAGCCCAAAACGAGAAACATGTGCAAATAGAGAGGAAAGCCCCACTACACTTCCAAACTAGCCAGCTCAAAACATGGCCAGCAAAACCACCAAAAGGCACTTCCAAAAGAGAATGCAATACATGCATCAGACTCAAGCCTGTGAAAAGAAAACGAAAAAGGAATATAAACAGCGCGACAAGAAATATTAAAAAGCATTAAGATTACGAAGACACTGTAAAGAGTCATCTAGTCTCCGAATGCAAAGAGACTCTCTTACTTCGATTTTTAATGTATACGACTAGAAGTTAAACAGAAACAACAAATCATCAATTAATGGAGATAAAAGAGATGCTCGCTGTTTAAATAATCTGTTGTTCCTCTCCCGCCATGAGATCCAAATGATGATTTGAACCGAAAGGGCCCACGATTTACGGTACTTAACAACAGAAGGGATACAAGACCAGCACGAGAATAAATTGGAAGGTATAGAAGGGATTTCCCAAGCTAGGCAGCAGATTTTCCACAACGGGAAAATGAATTCTCATCTAGATAATAAGTGGTCAGCGTCTTCTGGAAAGCTTAGAGCAAAGAGGGCATAATTGACCCCACGTGATATTCCTTTTGTTGAGGATATCCACAGTGAGCAGTTTGTAGTTGAGAGCAAGCCAGGAAGTGATTTTAACCTTAATAGGGGCACAAGAACTCCAAATGAAATCAGCAAAGGGGGCTTGGATACCTCAAAAGTTAAGAAAATTATAAAAAGATTTAACAGAGAAAGTCCTAGACGAATTCCATCGCCAGGCGAAATCCTCTTTTTGGTGCCAGGCATAGTTATTGAGGGAGGAGAGAAGATCATTAAGATCGAAGATGAGATGGGGAGCAAAGCTTCCGAGAATGGGATAAACCATTGCCTATGATTATTAACCAGGGAGAAAGACTCCGCTACCGAGGCTACCGGGTTGGATGCCAGACGGAATAGAGAAGGATAAGCGGAGGCAAGTTTGGAATTACCAATCCAGATGTCAGTCCAGAATTTGGTCTTGGAGCCATCATTACAGTCATGAACGATACCACACTGGAATGCAGCCGCCGCTTTCCAAACTCCTTTCCAGAAAAGGGAAGCAGAGCGATGAGCAGAGGATGGGAATTCCCACCAATGGTGAGAAATGCTACAATTGGCCTTGATAGAATGGATCCAAGGTAAATGATCGCATTTGAGAAATCTCCATAACCATTTACCCAACAGGGCGAAGATATGGTTTTTGAGGTTTATCACCCCAAGGCCCCCATCCGCTTTGGAGAAGCAAACAATGGTCCAGTTACAAAGGTGAGAACCTGGCTTGAAAGATGGGGATCCGTTCCACAAGAAGTTACTTCTGATTTGGTCAATCCTCTTGATGACACAAGAGGGGACATAATAGAACGACATCATATAAAAGGGTATGGAGGAGAGGAAAGAGTTAATGAGGATAAGTCTACCACCTCGAGAAAGGAGTTTACCAGTCCAAACATTGAGTCTTGATTCAATCTTATCCACCATGGGCGACCAATCAGATTTTTTAAGTTTACCCCAATGCAGGGGGATCCCCAAGTACGTAATAGGGAAGGAGGCAACGGGACAGTTAAAGAAATTGGAGATCTCGATCTGGCGATTCGGAGAGCCTCCCAGCCAAAGAACCGACGATTTTTGAAAATTGATCGAAAGGCCCAAAGTTAGTTCGAAACAGTAGAGCAGGAGTTTGAGGTCACGGAGGGAATAAGAGTTTGGTTTGGCGAAGATGATCGTGTCATCCGCATATTGCAGATTGAGCACACCTTCGAAAAGATGAGAAACACCGAGACCTTCAATAAACTGCAACTCCCAAGCATTGCGGTGAAGTTTGCTAAATACATCAGCAACCAGAGAGAATAAAAGGGAGGAAAGGGGATCTCCTTGTCGGAGACCACATTTGATTTTAAATTTATGTCCTTCAGATCCATTGACAATAATGGAAGAAGTGCCTGAGAGGAGGCTGGATTTAATCCAAGCTATCCATTTGGGACCGAAGCCACGATTGATAAGCAATTCTAATAAGAAGTCCCAGCTGACGTTATCGTATGCTTTCTAGAAGTTGAGTTTAAGCAAGATCCCTTCAGAGTTAGAATTGTGACAACGAGAGATAATCTCTTGCACTGAAGCCACACTATCAAGGATAAACCGGTCCTTGATGAAGCCCGATTGGGCAGGGTCAATGAGGGGAGAAATAATTGCACTGAGCCTGGAAGCAAGAACTTTCATGATGATTTTGAAAGAAGTGTTGATCAGGCTAATAGGCCTGAAGTTTGACAGCAAATGTGCTCCCGCAATTTTGGGGATGAGCACAATAAGAGCATAATTGATCCGGTCAAAAGAAAAGGAGCCTTGATAAAGTTCTTCAAACATACGAAGCAAATCATCTTTAAGCCAGGACCAATATTTTTGAAAAAAGAACGCCGGGAAACCATCCGGTCCAGGCACTGAATCACTTTTTAAGGCGAACACCGCCGCTTTAATTTCTTCCAAGGAAAAGGGGGCTTCGAGAGATGAAAGGTCCTGAGATTGGGATCCGCAAAGTTGATTCCAATCTAGGCTAAATGAGCGGTGCTTGTAAGAACCTATAAGGTTTTTATAAAAAGAAAGGAAGGCACAATGGATCTCTGGATCGGAACTAAACTCAACCCCATTGTCCATAATAGAGGAGATCCGATTACAACGTTACCTATGAGAAGCAAAGTTATGTAAGAAAGTGGTGTTGCTGTCACCTTCCTTTAACCATCTAACCTTGGCTCTTTGAGCCCATTTGATATGGTCTTGATGAAGGATCTCGGCATAATCCCGCTTGCACGATAGATGCTCAGAGGAAAGGGAAACAGACAAGGGACCCTGTTCCTCAAGCTTGTCAATGGAATCGATGGATGCCAGAAGAAAATTTTTAAGGAAAGTGGTGTTGTTTTGTCTTTCATGGCGCCAAATCTTGCAGCCAAAATTTATAGCGTGAAGTTTCAGAAGGATACTGTCCAGGACGGTAGAGCCAGAAACACAAGCTAAACATTCTGCTACAAGGTTAAAAAAGATCTGGTCTTGAAGCCAGAATTTTTTGAAGCGAAATTTGTGATGATGTGAGAAAGGGAAGTTGGAGTACAACGCAACGGGAACGTGGTCAGAGGATGGATTGGGTAAAGCATTGGTGAAGGTATTGTGAAAAGTGGATACCTAGGATTGGGAGACCAGGAAACGGTCAAGTTTGGCCAACGTCGGGGGGTGACGCAGGTTAGACCAGGTGAAGGATCGTCCATTCAGCGGTAGATCAGTCAACTATAGTGCACGGATAGAGTCGTTGAAGAAGGCAGAGTGCAAGGTGGAAGAAGGGTTCGACCTTTCTGAGGCGAACCTGGTAACGTTAAAGTCCCCACAGAAAAAATAGAGGCCGTTAGCGAAACTACGAAGAGCAAGGAATTCATTTCAAAATAGCTGACGCCTATCAGCAGAGGAAGGGCCATAAACCGAAATAACCGAGAGGGTGGAGTTGGTAGCCGTCCAATGTAATTGAACAATGAGGAAGAAATTAAGACGTCGAATTGAGATGAGAGAAAAACCGACTCTTTGAAACCAAGAAGAATGCCTCCCTGGAACCTATCGCATCTAAAGAGATCCATTTAGTGATAAACGACCCTCCAATCGAGCGAAAGACAGAAGGGGAAGGAGAATCCATCTTAGATTCTTGAATAGAAATGAGGTCACAGTGTGAGGACGCAATCAACTGAAAGATCACCCTCTGTTTAACAGGGCAATTAAGCCCCCTGATGTTCCAGGAGATACTAATCATCTGCTTGATGATGCTCCCGAACTCTGTGACGTTCCTTCTGCCTTATGTTGAAAATCACATGGGTATTATCCGAATCTAGCAAAAAACCCATATCATGGGCGTGGAGAGCCAATTCTTTATCCGACAAATAATCAAACTGGGGCTGGAAGATGGATCCTAATAATTTAGAGGGAGATTGGGGGAGGGGAGAAGCTAAGTTAGCAAGCTCAGCTTTTCCAAGCCTTAATACGAGCGCTGGATCTAATGATACGGCTCGGACGCTTACCAAGCGGTGAATGCCACCAATCAAGATCCTTGCCCTCCTTAAGAGGATAGAAAGGAAGGGGACTATTCTCGGAACCAATAAGTGAAATAGGAGCAAAAGAGTTAGAAGAAAGCACGGGAGAAGAGAGAGAAGAGACTAGATGAGAACATGGGACCGAAGTATAACTTGCAGGTGAGCGTTCTTTGAATGGAGACGTCTCCCTAGTAGGTGAGCGTACCCTGAATGAAGACGTCTCCGGAGTTCCCCTAGCCAAAGCTCTTAGGTCAGGTGAAAACCAAATGAGAAACGAAGAAACAGGGGTGGGGGAGATCGAGTACCGTAGAGAAAGCAATGCAGTAGATCTAAAATACAATTTAAAAAGATGTTGATGAAAATCACCATAACAAACAAATTGCTGTGAGAAAAAAAGGAACTAAGATAGGATATACCTGTTTGAGAGAATGTTTATGGTTCAATTCCGACTCCTCTTCAAGCAACAAATTATCTTGATCAATCCAACCATCAGCCTTAGTGGAGAGAGCCTGCTTGCCTTTGAAGGGAAGAGGAGCCTTCGTCGACTGACTTGAGGAGGGGAAAAGAGCAAGCTTCTGGAATTTATCCCAGTCCGACTCGAAATGCGGGTTAACCTTCCAAGTAGGCCAAGGAGCACTAGAGGGTTCGGGAGACTTGGTCGAGGAGATCGGGGGAGAGGCTGGGCGCACCGGGGAAACTCCCACAGCAGGAGACGCTATCGGCATTCCGGAGGAAAGAGTAGGGGGGAATCTTAGAAGGAGAAACCGAAACAGGGACAATGCTCTTCGCCGCATGAATGGAAGATATCTCGGGGTTAATCCAAACGAGGTTTGGTGCTTTAGAAGGGGAAATCTTCTTGTTGGAAGGAGATTTGAAGCCTTTGTTAGGGAGCGGGATTTTTTTCCGGGGCACGACCCTATGAGAACCTCTCAAGATGGAAGACTCCGTCTTCGATGAAGAGGAGACACCAGGGTGGAAAGTGGAGGAAGAAGAAGGCTTAAAAGCTGGCTTCGGATACCCGGTAGAGGGTAAAGAAGAAGTGCCACTAATGGCAATCGAGTCATGGTATTGCAGGGAAACAGAGAAGGAAGAGATACCATCTTTTAAACAATAAGCTTCAATCCGATCAGAGGGAGGGGGGCATCGGAATAGTGCCTCCATCTGGACACAACCCGATGCTAACTTTGCCGAAGAGGAAAGGCTGATAATCTCCCTAACACATTTAGACATGTCTCCCACTAAACGTAGAGAATCACAAAAGGGGGGTAGGCCTAAGAGGGACACCTTAGTAGAAACCGTGCTGAGAGTAGAAGTCGAACTACCAAACTGAACCCATTTCCGAATGGACAGTGAGATAGCTCCAACAGTCAGAGAAGAGTTAACAATCAGTTCGTCAAGGATTTTGGGAGAAGGACAACAGATCACCACGTCACCGTTAGAACAAGTGCTTAGGACTCAATCCCACTCCTTGACATTACAGGAATTACTAAGAAACGAGTTCAAGGTAAAGAATGGAATGGTGCCTCCAGAGAAAGAGATCGCTCCATAAGTGTCGAAGAATTTTAACCTGTCGGACAAGACAGAGCTAGGGATGAACACGTGAGTTACAATCAGCTTGTGAGGAAGAGGTTGAGGTGTGGTCAAATCGGGCGAAGAGGATGGCTTGCTGAGGGGGAGGCACTGAGCAGTGGAGGGAGTTGGAAGTAGAGGAGACTTGGAGTGCATTTTCTGCTTCTTAGATTTAACAGTAGAATCTTCAGCAAGCTTGCGCTGCAAGGAGAGAAAATTGAGAGCTGCGAGAACTTGATCTGAAATGGGTGCTCCCAAAGTTAGACCCAAAAGCTTTTGAAGCGCGAAACAGCAGTGACGCGCGTGACCCTCTTTCAAACAAAATAAACATTTCATCTTAGCAGAGCAAGATTTCTTAAGGTGACCAGATTGCAGGCACTGGAAGCAGATGAGTGGCATTCGTAGAGCACTAGAATGATGAGAAGTGGAAGATGAGGAGATGGAAGATGTGAAAGGGCGGGAAGCTGAGGACTTAGAGAGTCCCGGAAGCTTCTCGACCGTCGGCCTCGAAGGCCCCGGATGGGCAGACCCAGGATACGAAGATGGGCCATCAGAGGGGGGGAAGGAATCCACCTTTTTGTTTTTGTTTTTTTTTTTAACTACATCAACCCAGGTGAGCTCCATGGGCCACAAAGGAACCACTTCAAAAGCGGCCCACCTAAGCAGAAAACAAAGAATGGGGAAAAAAGCCAAAACAGTGCAGGAGCGCACCTCCGCAGCAAAAGGAAATCTGAAAACAGACACTCTCGCACCCAAATGGAGGAGAAGGACCTGTCCTCTAGAGGGATTAGAGAAGAAACTCGGAATAAGAGTTAAGAAGGATGCTGAAGAAGAGGGGGGGGGGAAGCTCAGAACAACGAAAACTGTGCACCAATGTGGACAGAAAGACCACGAGAACACACACAATCCACAACACCACTAATGGCACAAAAAACACACTGCCAGAGCCTTGAAGCAGCAAAATAAACAAAGAAAAAAGTTATAGTGATTGGTTGAAGAAACACGTAGCAAGAAAAACCAAATACCTCCGGCAAAGAGGTTAAGTCAGGCTGGAAGTGGAAGGCCCAACTTCGCCAGCGCTGCAGGGGGCGCTCTCGCAGAAGGGAGAGGAGCACTGGCCGAAAACGAACCGCAGCGAAACGAGGGAAGCTCGCTAGGGACGGAGGGGAGCCAAACATCCATAGCAGATCGGACGGAGGGCGGACACCGTGCCGGAGACAAACCAGCACCTAGAACGGCGAAGAGGCAACTGGGGCGAAAGAAAAAGGGAAAGGAAGTCGAAAACCAAAAAGAGGGGGGAAAGCTAGGAGCTGAAAAGGGTTTGTGGCACGTGATGAGGCGAAGCTTTTTAATAAAGGAGAAAGGGGGGGGGGGATTTGGATCAGAGGAGCCGGATCTGAGCGCTATAAGCTGAGAGAGAATAAGCAACTGTGAGCGCTATAAGCTGAGATGGATTTCACACTCTATAAGCTGAGAGATATTCAACAGATCTTGAAACAAGAATTTATGGTACCAGTGAGCAAATTAAATTCTATCACTTAAATAGTCTTTTGTTTTAGCTGGCATGCCTCAGGTCTAAATTCAATGAGATGGCTGATATTGCGACAGGTTTACGTACTACTCCATAGCAGAGTCAAACTCCATTCATTCAGATAAATGAACATTGCAATTTACTTTCAATTTCATTTCACTTTATCTGGTACTCTATTACAATAACTTTGACACTTAAAAACGTGTCAATTAACAAGTACTAATAATTTACTAATAAATATATATTTTTTAAAATAAAATTTTCAATGTATAGTATGACCTCTAACCAGAGATCAATTTTATATTATTTATGTATGGACAAATCACGTAAGTTGATATATTTACAAATCACAACTCAAACTCTAACATTATGTATAAAACTCAAACTCTAACATTATGTATAAAGATTATATTATATAATAGTTATAGATGAAGAATTTTCTTAATGTTACACTGATTTATTTTTTATATTTTCTTTTGTTTTCATACTTCATATAAAACATAGCCAGCCTAGGATTCTGCCTTCTTCTGATCCCTTGGTTTAACACTCCCATCATTTTCTGCAAGCACCATGTACTTGTCCTTCCTACTAAGCTTTGTACATTCAAACCCTAAAGCCTTTCCTATCACTCCTTGAACCACATTAGCCATCTCAATGCTGCTGGCCTCACCCAAAAACACCCTACTTGTATCAACTTTCTCAAGAAACTCCACTTCGTAACACACTTTAGGGTTCATCAAGTAATAAAATGCATCAAACCCTTTAAATCCTCTTGCTGTTGTTGCATAGAAGATGCTCACGTTCACATCAAGTGCGACCGGAACAACCTCACTTGTCAATTCTGCGAAAAGTGGACTGAACCTTAGTAAGTAGGGCTCACGACAAGTGGTCCCCTCCGGGCAAACAACAAGATTCTTCCCTTGACTCAGTAATTCCTCCATTGCCTTGCCATCTTTCTCCCGGTTCCTTGCCAACCGTATCATTTTTATTGGTGATATAAGCTCGGAAATCCGACTTAGGCTGTATGTAACTGCAGTTACAGATGAGTTGATAGCTATGGCTACGTATATGGGGTCGAGTAGGGTGCGATGATTGCACACAAATAGATGGCCATTTTTGGACTGAGACAATGAAGAGGGAGGAATTCGTCCTTTGAGTTTTAATTTCATTGAGGTTAAGGAGAGGATAGGGGTGGAGAGGGTGTGAGGGAGAGAGAGGGCGATGGTGAGTCTGAGCAAGGCAAGGGCCAGCCCGAATGGGATCCATAGGAACATGAAGGCTGTGCTTAGTGGGTTGGGCTTGAATGCAAGCCTGCCATCATGGAAGATGAGGGGTTTCGGGTATCTATCTCTTGGAAGAGGATGCCATCTCTTCTTCTCAGCCTCGGTTACCAAGTAGAGTTCCTGAATCACCAAGAGAGGTGCATACGTGAACACAAAGTTTTATTAGGTACCACATGAAAATTCTATATACTATGATTTTAAATTTAAAAAAAAAAAAAAATCTTCAGAATTGACTTATCATATGGTAATATTGAAACTAAGTAGATGATGTAGGAAAATATAGCTTTCAGAATAAGGACATTGGGACATTTTAATAATTAACAAGATGGTCCCAAATTAGCAGTTGAGCTCTATATAAATGTCAGTGAGATTGAGAGGGAGACTGGGAGAGAGAATGAGGGAGATGTGATCACTAACTCGGTCCAACTCGAATAGAGGCAAAATTGAGCAAGCATTACTATTATTTGAACCCCCCAGATTTTGAATCCGTTTTTAATCAGGTTAGATTTGGGTTAGGTTACTTAGTCCAATAGGCAAAAATAGCTTAATTAATCTTTTCACTTTAGCTTGTTGGTAGATGGCCTACATCTTTCAACGATGGGGCAAGCAACTCCCACATTCGATTAAAAAAAAAAAAAAAAAGGTTTAACGATATCAAACAACAATGAGGTTTTTCCAACAATACATTATGAGGGGCATGAGACTCATTCAAAGCAAAATACAAAACCTGAACTACAAAATACTGCCCAAGTACAAAATACACACCCATTTAAAACCATAAAGTGAAGCAAAAAAAGAAAAAGTGGTTCCCTTGTAGGGCTGAATCCCTGTACTAGAAGAGAATGTACTTTTGCTAATAGATTAAATATGCTCTATATCTAATCTAATATTATAATAACAAAGTTCGGTCATCATTCGTAGACAAACAAATTTTTGTAAACAAACAAATCCATACATTATCTCTACATAATTAATATTCTACATAATTAATATGAAAAAGGTTTTCGATTGGATGTCATATAATGTCTGAGTTTTTACTTTTAAAAACATCGCACATATTAAATACTAATTAGAATCAATGAAAACGAAGAGATCGATCGCTCACCAGCATGCGATAGAGAGAGAAAGAAGAGAAGAGTGAGTTTAACACCTTAATAGAAGGGAACGAGCTAGGAGAGAAAGTTAAGAGACGAGAATGAAGCACGTTGCAGTTCAGAGTTGAGACAGAAGAACACCTCCCACCGACCACAAAAATTCCCATTAGAAAACAACTTTATTTATAATAAAATAATTCGGAACTGGAAGAGTTTGCAAATATGGAATTCATTTGGGAGTAAATTTAGTAAAAGCAAAATTATCTAATCTATAATATCTAATCTCTTATCTCTAATCTCAGAAAGAAAAGGAACAAACCCCATCTAGTGAAAATTACTAGTATCTCTAATCTCTAATCTCTAATATTATAAGGAGAGAGTTGATTTTGTCATTTGTAGACAACATGTAATTTGTACACATTCAACCATCTAATCTCAACCATTCATTTTAAGTGCGAGTTATATTAGCCATTTATTTACTCAACTGTTGTTAGGTACCAAAATACCCTCAAAGTTCAAATTTATTTACGACATAATTATTTACAAAAGTGTCACTCATAGAAAATAAAAACTTGTGCCACTAGGGGTAATTTATAAAAACTGTGATGAGTAAAGGGAGGTGTCAGGTTCAAGGCCAGATTACGTCTTATTATTTTCTATATAAAAAAAGTTAATTAAAATGTGCATTGCACGTGTAGATTACTAGTAATCTTTACTATTTGGGAGAGTTTGTCACCAAACAAACTTCATTTGTAACCAAACAAATACGTGCATTGTAACCAAATAAACACGTGCAATGCACATACATAACTAATATAAAGAAGGTTTTAGGTTCGATGTCAGACAACGTTGAATTTTTTTATAAAAACATAAATTTATAACGACGTGCATCGCACGTGTAAATTACTAGTAATATTATAATAGGAGAGTTGAGGTTATATATGTTATAGACAAACTTGTAGATGTAAACAAACCAACTTACACTAGCTTTTACTAACTTCCTGGTGTTTAGTATTCATATTTTCAAAAATATTTTTATGTAAAGAAGCTCGAGTTAATCCAAAACCTGATTTTGCATCGACACGGTTTTGGAAATCCAAACCCAAATGAGCCTGATTTAGACTCAAGAAAAATGAACGGGCACGAAATTCATTCCTAGCCTTGTTAACCCTTTGCACTTTGTGCAGTCTGCATGACCGAAACCTTACTATATATATGTCGAGTGTGTGTGTATATTAACACTCTGCATGATATAGTATATGTCCAATAACTCTCTTCTACGAGCACTCCTACGGGTTTTATATTATTTACTATGTGTCTAGGGAGAGTGCTTACCTTGCAACAAGAGAAGAGTTGGTCTAGTAGATATTCGGTGGAGCTCACCACACCGATGAAACCACCACCTTCAACACCCTTGTCCCCGTCGGTACAATAATTCCACTTTTCCTCCATTAGTCCACTATAAAACCTACCAACCTCCTTCAACTCCCTCCCCACTACCACTTCCACCTCCAAGTACTCCTTTAGAAACCACTCCACCATCACTCTTGGCATCCTACTAACACACACCCTCCTCTTCCCTCTCCTCATCACGTCAAAGCCTTCTAACCCTACATCCTCCAGCAAAAACTTGGGCAAAACAGCTTTCCCTACTAGAAACGTATCCTTCCTCAAACCACAAAAGGAGACCATTACCATAACTCTAATCGCCAACTCTTGGCTCAAACAACAAATAACTGGATAGAGGAACAAGAGGAGGAGGCCTCGTAACAACCCCCCGCCTTCCAAGGCCACAAGCATGAAGTATGGGAAGGTAGATGATGATCTTAGTAACCCTCCCTCTACATCAAACACTAAGGTTTGTGTGGCGAGATTGGTGATAGGAGGACAAGGTTTGGGTTTCATGTAGGTGGTATGGGAACTTTGGGGATTGTATTTGCTTCTAAAGTATGAGAAGAGGTTAGTAAAGAAGGACATATTTTATGCTAGATAGAAATAATGAGAGATTTTCAGACAATGCCTCAAGGGTTGCATTGTAGGTTTCTTATATAGGAATCAACATGAATGCTCACTACAAAACAAAGGGAGAAGGTAGGAAGAAGATAAGAGGAAACATGTTTTCAACTTTTTGTTGAATTGATTTCATCCCCCTATTTCGAAGTCCATTTTCTTCCATGGTCCCCTCGGTGTCAATTTTGTAATGCACTCATTATCTAGAGTCAAATATATATTTCTGCCATAAAAAATGTGAGATTAACCCTCTTATACTGTTTGGATAATATGCACTCAACAAAATAGCCCAAGAAAAATGAGAAAGAAAATTGAGTTCCAGTGCCGGTCTATTCTGCAATATGCAAATGACACACTAATGTTCGGTGTTACTCAGATGAAAGAAATTATGTCAACGTGAATTTTACTGAGATTTTTTGAATATTGATCTGGATTGGCGGTCAATCTACACAAGAGCTGTTTGGTTGCTCTTGGCCATGAAAATTCGATCTCTTTTGAGATGATCTCAACATTTTTAGAATGTGAGAAAGGATACATCCCCCTCAAATATTTGGGTAAGCCTATCAGACCTAGCTAGATGCTAACGAAAGATTGGATTTCGTTGGTGGAAAAAATAGAGAAAAAGCTAGCAAGATGAAAAGAAAAATTTCTATCTCTCAAAGGGACAATTACACTTATGAACTCGGTTCTTATTAGCTTGCCAACGTACATGATGTCAATATATGAGATCCCCAAGTAGATTATTGACAGAATCGACAAGTGCTGGAGACGTTTCTTGTGGAAAAGATCTCGAGATGAAAACAAGGGTTTTCATCTTATAAGAAGTGTAAGGTCTGTAAAAAGAAAGAATTCGGCGTACTAGGAATGTGAATCTACGTGATATGAATAAGGCTCTACTTTCCAAATGGTAGTGGAAAATGCATAAACGGCGTAAGGCGTGGTGGTGTAACTCTTACTCGATATATCGAAGAAGAAAAAAGTTTAGGTATGGAGGAAGAAGCACTCACGGGAAGGTGTCATACCTATGGAAAGATATTGCTAAAGTAGGGAAAATGTTCCACGCTAATACCAGGTGTAAGCTAGGGAAGGAAAAAGAACTAGATTCTAGAATGACAAATGATGTGGGGAGAACACCCTACAATCTCTCTTCCCACAAATAGCCAAGAAAACAAAAAATGAAGATGTTCTTGTGGCGGACTGTCTGGAAACAAGAAAGACTGAGAATTGAGTTCGAGGAAGCTTCTCCGACGAATACTAGGAGGAACTGCTGAGGCTACAAAGTATTGTGGCAGAAGGGATGCGTCAACAGAGGGGCGAGGAAGACGGCAGAGAATGGAGATTAGAATCAATCAATACATTCTCAATGAGATTCACGAATAATTTCGTGAATGATGGGCGGATGAGGTGTTCAAACGCAAATATTATTTGGCACTCTAAAGTCCCAACAAAGGTGAATGTCTTTCTTTGGTTGGTGACAAATAACGTTATTCTTTCCAAAATGAACCTTAGGAACCAACATTCCGAACGATGTGAGATGCCCACGATGTAATTTAGGGGAGGAAGATGCAAACCATATTTCATCCTATGTCCGAAGGCTAAACTAACTTAGGAAATTCTGGATTTGGGTTTTGGTATTGTACAGACACCCAACAATATTGACGACATTTGGAGGTGTTGGAGATCAAGTTACATTAGGAAAGACTATGGGCTAATGTGTGATATTACGGTAGCGGCTATTTGGTGGATTCTTTGGCTAGATAGAAACGATGCTTGCTTTCGTAACATTAACAATAGATTTCATATAATGTTGCATAAAATTTTGGTTATGATAGATGCTTGGGCAGTTAATGCATGGGCGAGGAAGCGGCTCCGTATGGAGGGAGCAGAATAGCCCAGGGAGTGATGGTTGCAATTACCTCCTACTTCTCGGAGTTGTGTGCTAGTATTGTTGGGGGTTATTGCTATTTTGGGAAATAAGTATGCTTATTTATTTCTAGTAGATGTTGTTTTATGTAGTACTCGGAGTTAGTAAACTGGATTAGACTTGATTTATAATATTTAATATTATTCTACGCTTTGTTAACTTTTCATTAATGAAATTGGTGACTGTGGATCACTTTTATCTCTAAAAAAATGAGAAAGATTATTGCAGGTTTATTCCCCTATTCACTACATATGTTTGTTGTCGTATATATACAATTATAGCTTTTTTTCCTTCATGTTTCTTTATTTTTGATAGAATCCTTAATAGTTGTACACAAAATATGTACTGTATATATGGCCTTAAAACCTGGGCTGAATCAATTCGACTGGGCGTAAACAAAATTGATTTCAATATAAGGGTTAATGGAAATAAATTCCCATAGTACCTTTTTTTCTTGAAAATTTTGCCGAAATACCCCTATTTTTGAAAATAATCAGCGAAATGCCCTTGTTTCGAAAACATTTAGCCATCTGCCCTTGTCTGTGACACGTCAGCAACAAACGTTATTGGGAATCACGGCATCAGCTAATTGCATGCCGTGATTCCCAATAACGGCATCTCTATTTGAGAAAATTGCCATGCCGTTATCCTAAATAACGGCATTGGTTATTTTTAAAAAATAGAGCTCTACTTTATTAATCTTGACTCGAGATTAATTCCAAATATGAAATAAACTGATGCCGTTATTCTGGAGAACGACATCGTTTATAACTGATGCCGTTTTTCAGAATAACGGCATCAGTTATTTACTTTTTGCAGTAATATACTCGAAAAACCCTTCCTCTTCCCCCTTTCTCTTCCGCTCGTGCCTTCCTCATTTCCAAAAAGAAAACCCAAAGTCGAAAACCCTAGACGATCTGAAAAAAAAAATCCACTAGATCTTTCGGTGTGTTGTTGACTTCTATTTCGGAGTGTACTCCTCAATCCTTCATCCAGAGTTCATTCTCATTCCGATTCCGAAATCTTTGTAAGTAACTAAAAACCCTAATTTGTTTTTTGTATAGTTGATTTTGACTGTTTTATTATGTAGTATAGTACAAATATTGTAGGTTAGGGTTATTGAAGTAGTAATTTTGGAAGTACTTCAAGTATTGTAGGTTAGGGTTTACTAAATGTTGAGTTTTTGAGATGCTCAATTTCTTAAATATTCAATGATTTACGTTTGAAGTCGGGGTTATGAAGATCTTGATACACTTAATTTTGGTGCTTGTTGCTCATGCACTCAATTTTCCTAATTCACGGGGATATCCTAATACACTAATCTTTGGTGCTTCTTGCTTATTGAAAATCCTAATTCACTAGCAGATCTCTGCTCATGCACTCATTTTTTCTACTGAAAATGTTGCTGATTAGTCTTCGTTAATGTGTACAGGCCAATGGATCCTGCACAACCATCTTCTTCGCATGGTGTTGGTGCTTCGTCTACGCCTTCATTTGGACCACGGGGACATCCGGGTCCATTAGATCCTACAGTTCTGTTTCTCCAGGAAGACCACCGTTCACAGGCCGTTTGGACCGGGGATGTGGAGAAGATGAGTTTTAGGACGCACAAGGTCATGCCTGTCCTCAAGAACTGTATTGCTATGGAACATTATTTAGTTAGCAGTGGGTTTAGCGGTATGTCAAAGCTGACCAAGATACAGTGTGATCACGCCTTGCTTACCGCACTGGTAGAGCGATGGAGGCCGGAGACACACACCTTCCACTTACCGTGCGGCGAGATGACGGTCACCCTACAAGATGTAGCGGTGATTTCGGGTCTTCCAATTGACGGGGTGGCCGTCACAGGCAATCTGATGTTCAACAAGGTTGCACTAGCACGAGATTATTTGGGGTTGGATGTTGATGAAGTTGACCACGGCATATGGGTTGGGGAATCCATTAGGCGTTCATTCCTAGAAGATAGTTTCACTCACATTCGAGTCGCACCTGTGCATACGGACATCGAGATCCAGAACTACACGCGGGCATACGTACTGTCGATGATTGGAGGGATCCTATTCCCTAACTCTTCAGGTGACGTAGTCCACTTCATGTATCTTCCATTGATAGCTGACCTACAGACGGCCGGCAGGTATAGTTGGGGAAGTGCAGCTCTAGCCTCCCTTTATCGTGCACTCTGCAACTGTTCGTTAGGTTCGATTCAGATGACCGGGCCGATGTCCATCCTGCAGATTTGGTGTTGGGAAAAAATACATCTCGGCCGACCCCGTGTGACAGTACTATCAGAGAGTTGGAGGGATGTACATGATAATCCCGTGATGAGAGCTCCTCTTGGTGCATACTGGGCGGGGAAGCGTACGTGGAGGGATAACCCACGTGGTGTCCTAACTTATTACAGGGACGAGCTAGATCAATTGAGGGACGAGCTCGTCAATTGGACCCCGTACACGGATGAGAGACTGGCTCGTCTACCACCTATTTGCACTGCTCATGCGCAGTTGTGGTTGACCTTAGCTCCGCTGGTGAATTTCTCAGTAGTGGAGTTTTATTATCCCGGCCGTGTTCTTCGGCAATTCAATGCACAACAACCCGTCCCCGTGAACACATTATACGATCGTAGACTACACAACATCACGGGCCAAGGTCGTTTACCGAACATGGATTGGGCCGATCACCACCGCGCGTATGTAGGAGCATGGAATGAGCGGAGGTATGAGTTGGTAGTCGAGGGTGTTGAGTATCCGTACGATGGATCAATGCAAACTACTTATATGGCGTGGTACCGTCGCATAACGCGAGTTTATATCCAACCCAAAACGGATTTTCCAGCCGGCATCCAAGAACCTATACCCGCGATTCATGTTGAACCACCACCCGCATTTTCGTCATCACAGCCGATGTACCAACCGAAGGCCTCATCATACCGTATAATGGTAAGTTAGATTGTTTGTTAAATTTGAATTATTTCGTTCCGTTCTACTTGCGCATCTTCACTTACAATATATATCGTTTACTATTATAGATAGAAAGCACATGGGACATGGCTAGAAAATGTGCGAATGTGTTGAAGAGCAATGCCAATAAGGCATGCAAAGAATTGGCACGAGACCTCCTGTGCAATTGTCGTACCTCTCTTGAAGAGGTTGGAGATGGTCCTCGTTTCAATGAACTTATGCGTTCAACCGAAGCTCCACGCCATCAAGAACGGCCTACCGCTAGCCAAGCTTCACCTCCACCACAACCAGCTTTGCAATTGGGACCCCCATCAGAGCGTCGAAGACACAAGACCGTTCGTGATCCTCCACCGCAAAGCCAATTGGCAAATCCGGAGATTGAAGAAGGAGGAGGCGGCGAAGAAGGAGGAGCTGGTCCAAGTGGACCCCCAACTCAAGAACAACGGGAACGTAGGCGGAAAGTCCCGGCGCGGATGAGGAAAGCACCCAAACATTACACTCCAGGATAATTGGTAGAAACAAACTAATTGTCTGTGAAATTGATGTAGTTTTTAAATTTGAACTTGATGTAGTATTTAAATTTGATGTAGTTTTTAAATTTGAACTTGAAGTTGAAGTTGATGTAGTACTTATTGAACTTGATGTATTATTTAAATTTGAAGTCGAATGTATGTGGAGTTTTGTTTAACTTTGTCCAAGCGGAAGTTGATGTAGTACTTATTGAACTTTGTATTTGAAGTTGAAGTTGATTTAGTACTTATTGAACTTGAGGAATTCTGTGCATGTATCTGTGTATATAAATCAGAAAATTTGTATCTGTTCATTTATTTTTTGAATTCAACTCACAAAAAATAAATAGTAGTTGATGTGTATCTGTGCATGTATCTGTGTATATTTGAAGTTATTTGATTTTTTTTGATTTTTGAATTCTGACTGATGCATTTTTAGTTCTGTGCATGTATCTGTGCATGTATCCTCTTGATGAATGAAGCTTAAATTGAAGTATGAATGAAGCTGAAATTGAATTGAGAACTGAATGTATCTGAGTTTAAAATTTGAAGTATGAATGAAGCTGAAATTGAAGCATGTCTGAGTTTAAAATTGAATTTGAAGTATGAATGAAATCTGAGTTTGAAGCATGTCTGTAAAGTCAAAAAGAGAGGATAAACGATGCCGTTATTCACAATAACGGCATAGTAATCCTGTAACGTTATTGCGGAACACGGCATCTTCATATAGGGGAAATTAGAAAATTTATACTTCCTGCCAAAAGTTTCTGTCTCCACAGACGTGTTTCAGAATAACGGCATCTATCAAGCATGCCGTTATTCTGAAGCACGGCATTAGTTATGAATGCCGTTATTCAGAAAAACGGCATTAGTTTTGCAACAAAATTTGATTTTTTGAACAATCTGGCAAACATACTGTCTACACAGTCGTTCTTCAGAATAACGGCATGCAAATAACATGCCGTTATTCATGAGCACGACACCAGTTCAAAGATCTGTGCATGTTTTCTGTGCATGTTTTCTGAACTTATGGTAGTTTGGAACAAATCTAATCATACCCACCACTCAATTTAAACATACAAATCACACAACACTTATCATAATAAACAATAACAATTATAGAGAGGTACGACACAGATAATGATCTAAATTAGTTCATACAAACAATTACAAAAAGTGGATATGTAGGCTCCAAACAACATGATATTAATTCAAGTAATTCAAACGTAAACAAACAACATGAAAATAATTCAAGTAATTCAAACGTAAACAAACAACATGAAAATAATTCAAGTAATTCAAACGTAAACAAACAACATGAAAATAATACAAATAATCCAAACGTAAATTACTCAACATTAACAGAGAACATAAAAATAATCCAGATAATTCAAACGTACATTACTCAACAAACAACAGACAACATGAAAACATTCAACTAACATATGACAACTAAGCTGAAAATATTCAAGTGCGGGTAGATTGTGAAGTCCCCACACTTTGTACATTCTTACAACTGCGTCTATTGTGTCCGCTCACACCACATTTTGAACATACTTTTCCACTAGTCCCTCCTTCTCGAGCGTCCATGTCATTGCGGATACGAGTACTCTTAGGCCTCCCTTTGACCCGGCGAAGACTAGGATCAACAATTAGTACCGGTGCGCTTTGGGTAGGCCAATAAGATTCGTCAGGGAAAGGATTGAAAGATGGTGCCCATGTTTTTGCTAACGCGTCTGTAGAGTAGAAAGGATCTATGTATGGTTGATAATCAAGCGCCCGGGAAGCACATGCCGCTAACACATGAGAGCATGGAACGTGGAACAATTGAAATTTCCCACACGTACAAGTTCGGCCTTCTAGGTCCACCGTATGCCAATGCCCACCCTTTTGATATCCACCGACAATTCTAATGCCCGTTTTCACCCCAAAGACACCATCGCGATTATTGAACATTATGGCTTCATGTAAATTTGATTTTTCACGCCGGGCATCAATAAGATCCTGGATTCGTGGTGCCCATAGTTTACCTTCAGCGATAAGTGTCTGTGCGGCCTCACGGCGGTCGGTGAAATACATGTTCAGACGGAAAAATATTTGCTCCACAATTGCGGTGACAGGTAAGCTACGAACACCTTTTAGAACCGAGTTGAACACTTCGGACAGATTTGTTGTCATAATACCATATCTACGCCCACCATCAGCAGTAAGTGCCCACTTCTCAATTGCTTTCTCCTTAACCCAATTAGCCGCATCAGCATTGCTAGCTTCAAGTTGTGCCATCTTTTCCTCATACTTTCTCCACTGATTTTGACTAGCAATTACCTTTAATTTATTCATCAAAAATTTCGAACCAAATTTTTTATGAAAATTGCTAGCAAAGTGCCGCATACAATACCGATGATATGCAAAAGGTTCCCTCCACGTGCCAAACTCATTTCCCATTGCTGATAAAATACCGGCATGTCGATCCGAGATGACGCAAAGACCTTCACGTTCTGTCACATAGCACCGAATACAGTTCATGAACCATGTCCATGTTTCTATACTTTCGCCGTCAACAAGTGCAAATGCAAACGGAAACAACCTACCGTTTGCGTCTGGTGAAACCGCAATCAACAAGCAGCCTTTGTATTTTCCGTACAAATGAGTACCGTCAACACTTATAACTGGTCTACATGATTTGAATCCTTCAATCGAGGGACCGAATGACCAAAAAACACTCTTAAATGTTTCTATACCCGGCCCAGTCGTAGTTTTCGCCCACTGTACAGCCGTACCCGGATTCGAAGCTTGAATTGCATTGAATAGGTATGGTAATTTAGTGTACGCTGTTTCAAAAGAACCATATAGTTTCTCAATTGCTTTATGTTTTGCCTTCCAAGCTTTCCAATACGATATTGTGTATTGGAGCCTACCCTTCACCTGCCCAATTATGGCTCTTGGTGTTACTGTGAGTTGTTCCCTCAGAGTATCTATTATCAGCATCGATACAACCGTCGAGTCAATTTTGCTGTGATCCTGAGTCAATGTAGGATTCACACATGTGTGTACACCTTCAAGTTGTTTCACCACAAAATAATCACGACCTTTGGGAATAATTGCATGCAAGCGCCATGGACAACCGACTACATTTTGAAGTGATGGATTTTCTGCAATCTGCTCGGCTGAACGGTTGATGGGAGCGTATTTACATCTCACATGGTATAGACAACGATCTGATTTTACCGTCACGAATTCCCTGTGGTTCTTCACGGCATACATCTTGACTTGATGTTGTAGAGCATCTTTGGATGGAAATCTTTGACCTATGAAGAGTTCATCCAAGTTGGAAGACCCAATGGAAGACTGGCCATGTTCATGTACGGTGGCACGGGACATCCATTCACTTGACTGCGATCCACGCATAGCTGGACCTGTGTCCTGACTTGGCAACACGCGGGCATTGTTAACCGGCACATGAACATTGGCATCAACAACCGGCACTTGAACATTGGCAGCAACAACTGGAGCTTCAAGGGCGATCTCCTCATCATCATCCTCGAGACCGCGTACCTCATCTTCTTCCTCCTCTACCAAGTCGTTATTTACAACGGCGTTATCAAAGTCTGTCAAAGCAATGCCAGCTACCAAAAAATTTTGTGGCAATGGGGTCGGATGTAGCGGCTCGTATTCGGAGGAAACAGGTTCCGTTGGAGTTGTGCTAGTATCTCCAACAGTATTAGAAATCCTTGCGTGTGACTCTTCAGATGGTCTCAGAATCCTAGTTGGCCTTGGACCGTCGATAACAACTCTTGTAGAATTTGGAAGCCTCGTTTGATCAACATATAACTCAACTATATTCCAACCACAACTTGGATGAAGTGTCCTAAGCAGGACAGACCTCAGAGAACTGTCACTGTCTATGGATACCAACATGAAGTACTGCCCATCCCCTTTACCAGCAGAATAACGGGCTCTCAAACTCAGAGTCATTTCACTTCTGTCCCACTTGGTTACTTCATATATCTTATCTGTTAATTCTGAGTAACCAAAATTGGGGGTAGCCCAAATCATTACAGGATCGACGTCACTATAAGAATATCCAATTTTTGGATCCTTAATAACTTCACCCCCAAAATATAACCATATAGGGATATCAAATTCCATACATATGCATAAAAATTAAAACATATTCAAATCATTCACTACTCAAAATGTGACGAATCTTTGAAATAAAAATCAAACATAAGGTTAGTATGATAATACCTTTCAAATGATACCAAAAAAACCACCGGCAAGGTTTTCGTTGATGAGGAAGACTGAAAATGAGAGTGGGAGTGAGGAATTAGGATGTATGGAATTTTATAGGACTCAAATGGTTGAAAATTTTTGATTATGAGATCTAGGGTTTGTGGGTAAAAGGGGTGATGTGAGAGAGATGCGTTTTACAAATCAGAAGGGGAAGAATAGGGGAGAAGAAAGGGGGCTACGCTTATAGGGATTTGTGCAAAAAGTAAATAACTGATGCCGTTATTCTGAAAAACGGCATCAGTACAAACGATGCCGTTCTCGGGAATAACGGCATCAGTTCATTCCTTTTTTGCTTTCCAATCTCGAGACAAGATTAACAAAGTAGAGTTCTAAACTAAAAGACACCAATGCCGTTATTGGGAATAACGGCATGGCAATTTTCTCAAATAGAGATGCCGTTATTGGGAATCACGGCATGCAATTAGCTGATGCCGTTATTCCCAATAACGTTTGTTGCTGACGTGTCACAGACAAGGGCAGATGGCTAAATGTTTTCGAAACAAGGGCAGTTCGCTAATTATTTTCAAAAATAGGGGTATTTCGGCAAAATTTTCTTTTTTCTTTCACTCTAGTTTCTGTTGATTAAATAAATGTTACCGAGTCTCAGTCGTTGAGCTTAGGTTTGCCTGAAGAAGCTAAAAAGTTAGTTTGTCACGGTTCTATCTGAAATATCTTTTCGAAAGAACAAATATTTTGTATGATATGGCCTTCTTTCTACTGTTGGCTTGATTGAGTTGGTTGGCATGTTTACTATCATTCCTAACTTTAACATCACAGTCCAAGACATGGCGTGAATTCTTGAAAGAGATCGAGTTGTTCAGATATGAAATCACTAGCTTTCTTGCCCTCATAGGGATCGAGTTGTTTAGTTGGAGACTCTATCGTGGCCCATATTTCTGCATGTTTTCACACCATTTATTAATCGGCAAAATTTTCATTTGTTCAAATCAAACCACTCCACGTAAACATATTGTACATTTGCGGGAAATTTTGTTCGAAACCCTTAATTTTGATGGAGAATTTCTGCTATATATTTCTTTTGTTGTACTAGTAATTTTTTAAACCCTTGCTTTCCAGACAATATCTCCTATTTTATTGCATTGCCTTTGTTGCTACTTATTTTGGTGTGAGAGCAAACAGATAGCGAGTTAATATTTGATGGAAACTTATAAAAATCTGACATTTGATCATTACTGTAAAATACGGTTAGAGCTCATGAGATTGAATCTGTATCGTTAATTGAATACCGTGAACTGGATTCGACGGTTGCTGACGCTGCCGATGGACCTGCAAAAAGCCTGAAACACCGGGGTTGGTCCGGGCGACAGACCCTCCGACGCTCAAATCAGAACCAGAAGAGAAAGAGAGTTTGAGAGTGAATTGTTGATTACCTTCTGATTGAGAAGGGGGAAGGTATTTATAGGCCTGAGATACAGTACAGGATATTGATATGAATTCATTAGATCGACTATGAATTCCTTATCTCCTATTTGAATCTCCCTCTCAAGAGATAAGCCATCCTATTTGGGGATAAGAGATTTGACTAACAGCCTTTATGGACTGGGTCTCTCTTAGTGGGCCGAATCTGTCATTTTTTATGGACTTGAAAGAGATCAATGTCTTGTAGAGTAGTCTGAAAAATGCCCAGACCTACTTATGATGCCCGTTATGACTATCCTGCCTGTAGAACATTTGAGATCTATGCTGGAAATCATACGACCCTGATTGGCTGTGATTTTTACCATTATCATAAGCCCCCCACTTTCGGAAAACAATTTTCTTGGCTTTTGGGGTGTAGTTCGCCTTATTTTTGGATTCTGAAATACAATCTTAGCTTTCAGGGTGTGTTGGAGATGCCTGGAACTGATCAGAGGCTTATGAAGGCGGTGAATATTTTCCTGGATTTTTTCGATTTTTTCTGTATTTTAAAATAATTTTTCCCAATTTTAAAATCTCTTTTTTGAAATTTCTTAATTAATAAACTCATTTTGAAATTATTTTTTCAGAAAATTTAATTAATTTTCCCAATTTTAAATTATTATTTTTGGATTTTTAAATTAGTTTTCGAATTTTTAAATGATTTGAGAGATTTTTTTTATTAATTATCAAACCTTGGCATGCTTATTAGCGTGATAAGGGACGTTGATCAAGTGGAGCTTGCCCGCTAAGGCACTTGAGCGGACATGATGAGGAAGACCTGATGAGCGGGTGATGTGGCAGCATCAAGGGCATCCATCTGCTTCTTGCTCGCCCGCTGATGCATCTGAGAAGAGATCGGAGGGGCAGGCGATATGGAGAGATCTGGATCACTCATCAGCGCTTGGCTCGCGCGCTGAGTGAGATCCAACGGTGAAAAGAGATGGGTGAGGCGATCTTGAGCGTAGATCTTGCGCTAGCATGCTTTTCTGGGAGATCCAAGGGCTAGCGACTGCTGCAAAAGACCCCCTAGCTCGGCCGACAATTTTGCCAAGCTATGAGCATTCTTTCTTGGCCGAGCTATGGTATTACTTCGTCATTGAAGTATAGGCACCTCTTTCTCGCCGAGCTACTGGCTTCGTTGAGCTACGAGCGAGTTATCGCCGAGGTATGAAGATATTAACGCCGCCAAGCTATTCCTTTGCTGAGCTATGAGTTGGTGGCAGAGCTATGGTGGCCCAGGATTTACGAATGAGCTTCGCTGAGCTATGAAGATGGCAGTCGTCATCGGGCCATGAGTTCCTCTGCCGAGCTATTACCTTACATCTCGCAGAGCTACGAGCTTCGCCGTTGCAGCCGAGCTACGAGCAAATTTTCGTCGAGCTATGAAGTTCTTAATGTCTCCAAACTATGGAGCTCTGGATTCTGTAGAGCTATCGGCTTTGACAATCTATGAAGTTTGTGGATGGTGGTTGAGCCATGAAGATAGCTTTTTCACAGTCACCTGCAGCTCTTGTTTAGCGAGCATGGCGACGTCGTGGGGGTAGAGCTTGGAGTTGTGCGTCGAGGGAGTGGTGCATCGAAGGGGAGAACTCGTGTGGTCGAGCTTTGAAGATTGGGGTTTTTTAGAAGAGGAAGAAGAAGAGCTTTTGGGTTTTGGGTTTTGAATTCGCGCACGCATACCCGCATACCCATTAATCTCTCACCCTTTGATTTTAGGGTTTTGTTGGTGGGTTTGGTTTAAAACCGACCCGATCTTTTATTACAATGCACTCGTAGCTTCTTTCCCCCATTTTATGCCAAAAAATCCAACTCCTTAATTGTTTGGATTTTTTTGGAAATTTTGTATCTCGAATGTTTCAAGGAGCTTGGGTTGTAGATTGATTATGTCTTTGGAGCATTAGGTAGCCAAGGTACGATATAAACCATCTTGAGTGTGCTAAGTAGCAAGAATTTGTTCATCTCTTCTCCTGAAGCTTCGGGGTTGTTGTTGTTGATGTGTTGTGAAGTGAAGTTCGAATTTGGGGATTGTTGTTGTATGAGTTGATGGAGCAAATCGACAAGGAATTTGGCTTGCATTGGTTTTCTCATTAATGGTGGTGATTTTCGTGCCAAGTGTTTAACGAATTGTCTAGCCCATTGTGCTTACCAAGTGTTTGTTGAATAGTCTAGCTCATTGTGCTCACCAATTGTTTATCGGATTGTCTAGCCACTACAAGAAAAACCCTTTTTCGCAACAAGGTTTTGGCAACGATTTTTTAGTCGTTGTGAAAATTAGTTACAGCAACGCGAAAATCGTTGCTAAAAATAAAATAAAATTTTCCTCCTCCAAAATGCCTTGCGCGGGCCTTTGCAAATCCCCCCGCCAGATTGTGTAAATTGGAAACGATAAATGTCGTTTCGTATATTTTCTTATATCTACTACAACGACAGTATTGTTGCCAAAAATATAAAAAAATAAAAATAAATAAAATAATTTAACTTAATAGAACTTCCTTCCTAATTCCCCAAAATTTTTCCCCGATTTCTTCTTCTTCTTCTTCTTCAAAATCTTAAATCTTCTCCAAATTCCTCGAGTTTTTTCCCAATCCAATTTCCCCCCAAAAATGGAGCAACAAATCTCGCGCAGGACCGCGATAATCGCTCGCCATGTCATAACCTCCGACCAAACCCCAACCACTCTAACCCCCTTCCCATGCCTCAGCTACTCTCCGCCGTCCGATCCGCTCCTCTTCGCCACCGCCGACCTCCGCCAGCTGTTGGACGGCCACAATCTCATTTGGTAGGACCGGTTGTTTAGTCTGTTTGAAAGCAACGATCTTTTTTGCCGGCGGCGGAGAGGGAAGGGGATGTTGTTTGTGGTCCCGGAATACAACGAGATGAAGGAGCAGCAGAGGGAGGTGACGATGAGGAGGATCGGGTACTTGAAGGAGAAAGGGATGTTCGAGGGGTGGTTGACCGAGGAAGGGGAGGAGATGGAGATGAAGGTGCTGGGTTGTACGATCATTCGATTGTGATCAAGCTTGGGGTGCACTTCTTTTTGTGGTGTGAGTTTCTTGGATTTAAAAAAAAAGATTAATGCTGTTGAAATGGTTGATTGAAATTGAAATCGGAAGTGTCGGTTGATTTGATGTGGTTAGTGAATGGAAGTGTCTAGTTTGTTGTTGAGGACTATATATGTTCATTTCAATGCATCAATCTACCTAATATTTATATTGAATTGGCTGATAGAATTAGGGAGGAAGAAAAAGCACTAGAAGAGCACCTGTCCATAATCTTCTCTGTTCTAAATTTTTTGATTTTATGAAGTTGTTGAAAAAGTAGATTGAAGTAGCTAGTGTTTGTTAGATGATTCCTTAGTGTCTAAGAGACTAATGTCAGACAAGCGTGTGTGATGTGGAAGGAAATAGAGGTAAATTTTCTTAAATATTTTTTTAAATGCTAACTTGTCTTTTGTTTAGATTTCTATAGTACTTTCTATTTTTTTTTCCTATTGTAGGGAAAGTTTGAGATTAAGGAAGGTAGTTCTTACATCAAGATGCAAGCCTTTGTGATTGATACCATGAAACGACTTTATAGACAATGGAAATCTCGATTGCATAGCTATTATAAGAGTGAGGAACGTGGACAAACTATTGAAGAACGCTTAAGAAATCCTCCTCCTGATTTATCACAAAAGCAGTGGGAACATTGTGTACAACGATTTGACTCTGCAGAATTCAAGGTGATACCCAGATCAACAGATTATCATTTATATCTTATTTATACTTCTATCTTACGCATTAGAATTGTAGGCGATGAGTGAAAGAAATTTCAAAAATCTTCTTTCTGAGAAAAGGACAAAGCATACAACTGGGAAAGTGTCATATTATGAATTTGAAACAATACTAGTAAATATTATAAATTTGATATTTTTTGCATCTTTACACATTCATTTTTGGAAGAAATTGATAAATAATGGCATACATGTCTTTACGCATTATTAGGAACAACAAAATAATGGAGTGAAGCCACCTGCTGATGTGATTTGGCTTGCGGAGCACACAAGAAAAAATAACCAAGGCAAACTTGAGTGGGCTGACAATGGTCAATCTAAGGAGATACATGTACATTATAAATTTTGTACTATGCCTTTATTTATATGGTATTCTACATTGCTTCATGATATTATCTAGCATTGCCCTCCAATATAGTAAAGGCCAGTAAAAGAATCTTTCTTAGAGTTAAGTTTAGTTAATGATAATTCTGCATAGCCAGTTTTGAGAAGATTTATAATCCTCTAGATGTGCAGCTGTAAACAAGTCTTCAATTCATGACCGTTCTACTTTGTTGTATCGTAAATAATGTAGATGAAGTATGTCTAGCAATAGCATGCTTAGTTTTGAGAAGATTTATTTTCTTTGCTTCCTTTTTTGGGTTGTTGTTGTTGATTGTTGTCTAGCAATAGCATGCTTGGTTCTACTTCTTTTGCTTCATATTTTTGTAAGATGCTTCATGGTAAATTTTATTTTTTGTTATTGTTATTTAATTAGGAGCAACTTAAAGTAGCAATTGCTGCACATGGTGAATCATTGACTCAAAAGGAGATCCTTCTAGATATTTTGAAGCCTAGATCAGGGTATTTTCGTGGCAAGAAAACTGCATTAAAAGGTTATTGTAAAGGAAGACAGCAACTTGAGCAACAAAACTTGATCAATGAGCAACAAAAGAAGATTGAAGAGCAGCAGAAAATGATAAAGGAGTTGCAAGAAACTCAAGAAAGAACAACAAGACAAATTGAACAACAAAAGGAAGATATGCAGTGTGCAATGGATGCAATGAAACAAGAATTGTTGGCACAACTTACAAATAGAGGTACATGAAATTCCTCGAATGATCAAGGTATTCTGCTCTGCCTTTTTTTTCCACCATCTTTATTCTTTGTTTTCTGGTCAAGGTATTCTTTGTTTTCTCGAATGTTCAAGGTATTCTTTGTTTTCTGCCTTGTTTGTGAGCTGAAACCTACAATGTAACTAGTTGGCTATTGGTGCAAGAATTAGCAAATAGGGAATGTTATTTTCTAAATTATCTAGTTGTTGAAAACAAATAGAGAATATATGCAATCAAGCTGATGTGTCATCGTTTGATTATGATGGAGTTGAAGTATTACACAAATCTTTCAGTATTAGTCATAACTAAGAAATAAAAGACTTTAGAAGTAATGAAAGTAAACTCTAATATAGTAAATGATTAACGCAATTGAAATTATGTCCTTGTGCTTTTTTAGATAATATCAAATTTTTGTTGGCTTTATACGTTGATAGCATGTAGATTTTGGTGGCTTGATAGTGTTGATAGTGTTGACAATGGGTATATTTTGGTGGTGGCTTGATAGTGTTGACAATGGGTATATATTGGTGGCTTGATACTGTTGACAATGCTGACAATAAGTTCATGGTTTGTGGCTATATTTTAAATGGTTTTCTAATATTTTGATCTTATACTTATTTTATTTATTCATTTCCTTTAAAATTGATGCAGGATGTTGATATTAGACAAGTTTTTTTTGCAAGTACTTGGAGGAAGCTAAATGTATATGCACATGCTATTTTGATCTATTAGAAAACATGGTTAAGCTTATTATGCACAATGGAAATGATTATGAGCTACTTAGATATCTTTTTGAGAAGTTGATGGTTGTAATATTTTAGGCATTGCTTCTTATATGACATAAATGTAATATGTTGGATAAGTTTAATATTATAGTGTTTGGAATGATGTTGGTTTTTAATGTTTTTGAAGTGTATGCTAGTTTTAAAACAGGGCTGATGCAACGACAATATATTATTTGTCTCGAAAAGAATTAAACTTTCGCAACGATAATTGGTAGCTTTAGCAACGACTATAGTTGTTAACAAAATACAAGTAATGCAAAGCAATAATAAAAATAATTGCAAAACAGTCGAGCTTTGTCAACGACAGTAGTCGTTGCCAAAATAGAAAGAATGTAAGGCAACGATAACAATTCATTGCGAAAAAAGCATCTTTAGCAAGGACATGAGTCGTTGCCAAATATATGAAGTATGTTTGGCAACGACATAAGTTGTTGCGATTGATTTTATACCTTAGCACGGGTGAAATTAGGTATGGCAACGAAAAAATATATTGCAACGACAATGTCGTTGCGAAAAATCTATGTTTGGCAACGACAGAGAGTCGTAGTCAAAATCTTTTGCGATGCCCGGATGCGCAACGACCTTGCAACAACAAATGTCGTTGCCAAAAATATTTTTCGCAACGACAAATGAGTTTTAGCAATAACATTTGGCATTGCGAAAAAAAGTTTTTCTTGTAGTGAGCCCCACTGAACAGTTTGTTCATCGGCCGAGCGTTGTGATGATCACCTGTTTTACCGGTCAACTGTTTGACTACTGGGATACAGTTCTTATTGATTCGTGTGCAGGGTAATTTGACCGTTAGATCCTGTGGGTATCCAGGGCATTGCCACATGGCAATTTGGTCTTAAAGGTTCTATAAATATGAGTGGATTTCACCCCCGTCCCCCCTCTCCCTCAATTACCTTATCCACTTTCTCTCTTTAGAAAATTTTGAGAGCTTCTCTCTAGAAGTTGGGGTGTTTTACCAGGCGGTGCTGGTGGTTTGTCTGGTGTTTGACGGTGGTACTAGTTGCAGTTATAGATTCAGTGTTCATGTTGCTTTGACTATGTAACCTTCTCACGATCACTGTTTATAATGTCTAGCATTTCATCGACCCCGGTTGATTCAGATGTAGACGATGATGTTGAGTCTAGCTGTTTCATTAGAGGGGAGAAAGGGAGTGATGTGGGCGGTCATTCCACCATCGTGGAAACGATCGTTGAGCTAGAGAGAGATGGAGGATGTGCACTTAGGACTCCGTTGTTCTTAGTCCCCAAGCTGATTAGGGAGTGCCCTGTAGTTGACCAAGAGTTTCTTAGGGGTGACATAGAGTATGCCGAGCCAGACCCTGTCCAACTATTAAGGCTGATTTTTCCATCATCATCCTTACACGGGAGGAGCTCGCTGTGATTAGAGCGGGGTTCGGGATTCCCTTTGAGTATGGACTACTTTTACCGAGTCCTGGAGTCAGGGCATGTTATACGGTGTCTGATGAGTATTGTTTCTTTCCTTGTGATCCCTACTTCGCGGGGCTTCGCTTGCCTCTTCACCCCTTTTTCAAAGAGGTATGTAACTGGTATAGGTTGTGTCCGATGCAGCTTATGCCAAACACGTGGAGGCATGTCGTAGAATTTCTCCTACAGTGTCGTAGACTTGAGACTGAGCTGAGTCTTGTCATGTTTAGACGAAATTTTAAACTTGTCCAAGTGAACAAAATGGAGCAGCGTTGGTATTTTAGCCCTCGTATGAATCGAGGGTTAGTCGATGTCCCCAATTCGTTTAGGTGTTGGGGGGAGATGTTTCTTGTTCTTCAGAGTACTGATCCGTGGGGAATTCCCACAACATGGATGAGAACGGTCCCATCAATTGTGAGGGTGGAGTCGGTGGTGACCTTGGCAGAGAAGAGTGTTAGCGATGCTCTTCTTGCATTGAAGGTGTTGGCGTGGCAAGACATCACCAATGAAATACTCTTCGAAGGTGGTCTTGGCTCGGCTGTTTCCAGTATGGTTTGCCATCGTTGCTTTCTTGTCGTTTCATTCAAGCTTTGTTACTTTGCACTACTTTTATTGGGTATCATGAGTTCTAACTCCTTTGTGTTTCACCTTGCAGGGTGAACAAACATAGACTAAAAGGGCTTGTTGGCGGACATGGAAGCACTGTGTTACAAGAGGGGTGACGAGCCGAAGAAGCAAAAGAGGTCGGCGAGCTGTCCTCCTTCGTCCCAGAACCAGTTGCCCCTAGCCCCTACCGTACCGACTGGGTCAGCTTCGAGGGTGCCACCTGCTGTTGCGGTGGGTTCCTCCTTGGTTGCGATCGTGGCGAGTGTCATGCCTGTTCCACTGATTGTCGAGGTCACGGCGATCATTGTTGACGAAAGGGAGACGGTTTACACCCATGACTGGAATGTGAAGCCACAAGAGAGCTTCTTGGGGAACTCTGCCGCCTGCCTTGATGCTAGTTGCCATCTCCCTACTCCCACCGATTGAGAGAGGCTGAAGATGGAGCCTCCCGAGCGGTTGGTCATGGAGATCGCACGGGCGCACATGACGGTATGATCTACTCTTTTTTTGATTTTTGGCTTCCATTTTTCTCATTTGCAATATGATGTTCAAATTATTTACTCTTTATTTCAGGCGATATGTTACTTTGGTCATCTAGTAGACTTATATGCCGTTGAAGAGAAAAACTTTAGGGCACAGATCTCGTGCGCCGAGAGGGAGAAGAAGAAGGTCATGAAGGAGGTGAAGGCAAAGTTGGAGGCGCTGAAGAGCAAGGAGGGAGAAGCTCACCTCGAGATGGAGGCGTTGGCAAAAAGAGAGGGTGAGATGAGCCTCGAGCTGGAGGCATCGAAGAAAAAGAAATAGGAGTCGGCGAAGGGAGTGGCCGAGCTCTTGTTGGCGTTAGGGAAGGCCCGCACTGATGTGGCCTCAGAGCTGAAGGCTGGGGTGGCCAAGGTTGAGGTCGAGGCCAAGTCTAAACTGCAAGGGGTGATGGTTAAATCTTATGCAACAGCAATTTTGCATGTGGTAGAGCGCGTTCCTGGTTTTGATGGGAAGGGCTACCACATTCTACTTCGCCCCGGGGAGGCCCTTGATTTGGGTAAGGTGGACAGTGGCAAGGGAGACACTCCGTCAAGGGGCGCGAAGAGTGGTTCTGAGAAGAAGGGTAAAGGAAAGGAGATGGCTGGGAGTTCCTTGATTCCGGCGAAACACGTAGATGCTCGATTCACCTTTCCTTATTTGAACTATCTTTGGTTGCATTTGATCCAGACTTTGGTTGCATTTCATTTAGTCTTTGTATGATGCCTAATTGCGTACTGACCACCGCACTCTGTATCTTCATTTTAGTTGATGAATGACTATGTTCCTGCGTTATTCTTGCCTTTGTATTGTGTCGGCCATGTTTTGTAGTGACTTCAGCTATGGCACATAGTTCTCTTGTGTGACGATGTTCTTTGAATTGTTGGCAGATGGTTGTGGTTACGGGGGAGAAACCCCGTAATGACGAAATTAAGCACCATCGTAGGTGACTGCGTATAACGAAACTAGCTGTCGACCGTTTGCGTGTTTAGTAGGAAGACGAGTAGTTGGAAACTGTTCACCTCAAGTTGGCGATTATGGAGAGGGACTGTGAGTTATCCCTCCTGCGTGTTGTTCGTCTTGCCAGCAGTTCGCTACCTCTGAAGGTGATGAAAAATAGTATCGAAGAGTGGTATACTACGGGAAGTGGTTGTTGAGAAAGACTTGGAGTTGTATCATCTCCAAGAGAGACTTGGTGGGTTACGAACGGCTAGCACTTTGCACATTCTTGGTGTGAAAAAGGGAGCAGAAGTTGATGTGAAGAAGGGCATCACAACTAATGTGAAAGGGAGGACAATGACTGGTGGAGCTGGGTCGACCATTTGGGGAGCGATCTTGATGGTGCCTCCTCGTCACTCCTCGTCATCCTGGTGATGCTCAGAGTGGGGTGTCTACCTTGTCGAGTTTAACTTGCCGAGAATCACGTGCATCAGATGCTGGCTTGCAACTCAATCCAAGGGTCAGCGTTCTCTGTCAAAGATGCTAGTAGTCAAGGAAAAGTGGTGCCCGTCAGGAAACCCACAAGGAGGCTTGTATTTCTTAGGAATAAGGTTCTTCGCCCACTGAGCCGAAAGAATGATTTGTAAGTCGCACTATGAGATTACCATTTCGCTTAATGTTCCGGCGTGCCGTTGTAACGGTTTTTTCTCTCGCAGACATACTGTAGTTCGATGCTTGTAGTATGGCTCATAATTTTATACTTGTAAATATTTGTAGTGGTATTGGATCTGAACATATAGGTTTGCGAAAGTTCTGTGATTTTTGATGAAATCTCTCCATATGCTTGATCCTTGTTGTGCACTTTGTCGTTGAGATTGATGAACTATCGACTGAATTCTTTGTTGCTAGATAATAAGGCCTCAAATTTGTTGTGTATAGCTAACGAACCATCAATGGTGTGCTATAGAGTTTACAACTTATTCGCCTTGTACTCAATTAGTTGTAAGCGCAACTTTGAGGGAGAGTTATATTACAAACTTCTTGTATGCGTCTTCCAACAAATTATAAGAGTCACATCGAGTGGTGAGTTGAACTCTAGGTGTTGCTTTCACAAGTTTTATTGGAGTAACTATAATCCACATTTTTGGACCTCTAATATGTCTCCAAGGATTTTTAACTAGTTTCAGGAACAGATCGAATGGCGAAACGAACTCTGAATTTGCTTCAGTGCAAATTGCTAGAGTAACTTCGAGCCATGAGTATGAATTTCAAACTTGTTAATTTAAGTATTAACAGGTTGCAAGAGTAAGTCGAATGGCAAAGCGAACTTTGAACTTGCTTTATTGCAAATTGCTAGAGTAACTTCAAGCCATGAATATGGACTCTGAACCTATCGTCGAGGCATTAATGAATTGCAGGAACAGATCGAATGGTGAAACGAACTTTGAACTTGCTTTATTGTAAATTTCTAGAGTAACTTCGAGCCATGGGTATGAACTTCGAATCCATCTTATAGAGAGCTTTTAACGAGTTTTTAGTGTCATTTTAGGTGTATGTTGGGCATCTTAATCATTTTTTGTTTTAATGGAGTTGAAGAAAATGTTTAGAAAAAAACTAACTAATTTTATTGAAAAATGAACTAAGGGGCTGCTCTAATGGCTGATCTTTATTACATGCATTGATCAGTAGTGAAAACGGTCTTTATTTAAAGAAAAAATAAACTAAATAGCTGAGCTAGTGACTAGCCTTTATTACGAATTTTAACAGTTCTACTGTTAAAAGAGGGCGTTTCAGATGCCCTCGTTATACTTCAAGAGGTGATGCTCATTCCAAGTCCCAGCTATCATATCCTTGCTTCGGATCTTCAAGTTGGTGAACCGATAGGTAAACAACTTGGTAGACCTTGTCTAGGCCTGCATGTTTGAAAGTGAGCCCCCCCCCTATTCTGTAAAGAGAATGGGAGATCTTCCGGTATGCTGATGAGCTTAGGCAGGACTGTTACTTTTCATCGACTTAGCGGAGTGGCCTTGGGCGGCAGATTTAGGTTTATTGTTGTACTCTAATGATGATGAATTTGGACCTGGGAGGAGATAAATTGACAGATTTAGAAGTTCTCGATAGGATTATCTAGTGCAGTAGCTCCGAACTCATTTGCAGACTCGGTATTACAGTGATTGCTTTCTTGCAATAACTCTGTGGCGTTGAGGGGGAGAATCGAGCCCCCCATTATAGCGGTGTAGCCTGCTCGTGCTGCCTATTGGCTCCCCACAACTTGGCCTATGCCTTCTGCTATTGGGAACTTCATTTTCATGTGAAATGCTGAGGCAATTGCATGGAAAGCTGCTAGGCCCGGGTAGCCAAATATGGCATTGTACGAAGCTTTGATGTCGACTACCATGAAATCTAATGATTTCGTCCAAGTTGCTGGGCTTTTCCTACCGCCACGTCGAGTGTGATGATTCCTTCGACTTGGACAGGTGCACCTGAGAAGCGGTGCAGTGTATAACCGGCTGGCTTGAGTCGATCTTGTGAGAGCTTTAGAGCATCGAATGTTGCCATGAAGTGGATGTTTACAGAGCTTCCGTTATGTACGAGGATACATCGTACCTCATGATTTACCATGCATAAATTAATAACCAGTGCATCCTAATGGGGGCATTTTGATGCCCTCGAGGTCATTATCGAAGATTGATACAGAGAGGCCCAAATTTTTTCCAGGTGGTGAGTTGTGTACTGAATTAACTTTCCTCATGAATGCTTTGTGAGAGGAGTTGCAATCTCCCCCCATTGGAACTCCATGAATAGTAAGAAGAATGGTCATATGTTTAGAGTCTTGCAATTCGGATGACCTCTCTTGATGCTTATTAGCCCCCCGAGGGGGAGGATTTTGGGCGTTGTTCTCTTTCTAAACAATTTGGAAAGATAGCCCCTACAAATCAGGGCTTCCAGTTCTTCTTTAAGGGTCCGACAGTTGTCAGTAGTGTGTCTGTGGTTCTTGTGAAATGCGCACTACTTGTTTCTGTCACTTCCTTTGCTGGCAATTGTCATCTTGAGAAGAGGACGGTCAATCCCAACCTTTCAACTGCTATGAGGATGGCAGACACACTTGCATTCAGGAGAGTGAACTTTTCGAAGTGGGGTGTTAGAGGAGGACGACATTGACATGCACCATCTTTCTGGAACTTCTTGGGTGCTTCATCGCTTGCATTCTTCCGTTTGTTCCCGAAAGATGACTCTTTCTTGGCTTGTGGATTGAGAGCTTCCTCTACTCTGATGTATTTGTCACTCCTATCTAGGAGCTCTAGGAAATCTTTAGGAGGTTTCTTCGTGAGAGAAGTTTTCAATTCTTTATGAGTGACGTTGTGGCGGAAAACTACAGCCACCAATGAAGAGTCCAAGGAGAAGATCGTCCTTGCTTCAGCTGTGAAGTATTTGACGAAGTCTTTCAGCAATTCCCCTTCCTTTTTCTTCAGTTCCAACAGGAAAGCACTTGTTTTTTTCAGCTTTTCGGCTGGTAACGAAGTGCGCTATGAAAAGCTCCTCAAGCTGGTCGAAGGAGAATATTGACTCCGGAGTGAAGCGGGAGTACCATTCCCTTGCTGATCCTTTCAAAGTTGCGGGGAAGGTTTGACTATTGAGCGCATCGATGGCATTGTAGACCATCATGAAGGTCTTGAAACTCTCGATATGGTCAGTCGGGTCTGATTCCCTATCGTATGATTCGAATTGAGGAGCTCTGAAGTCCTTTGGGATGGGTGAATCAAGGATGGTTTTACTGAAAGGAAAGTGACTGGGACGATAGGCCCTACTGGAGCAGTTCCCCTAATTTTTTATTTGTTCAAGACGATCTTCTACCTCTCAGATTTGGCGAAGGACTTGTTCATCCTTCCGCTTGGATCTAGTTGAGTCGCTGGATTCTTCTTTGGAGGGCTGGCCCAGATCTTGACTACTTTGGATAACTCGGAGGATGTCGAGCTTGAACTTTTCCAATTCGGCCCTAGTGACTGGAGCATCTTTCCCTTTGTTTTGCTCACGAATCTTTCGACTCTTATGAGGCTTCTTATTGCAGTACATCCCCTATGAGAGGAGGAATGACTTGAAATCTGTCTAGAAGAGTTGCTTCTCCGGTTTACCTAACATTCAGAGCGGGAGGCCTCAGTTCGGGCATGCCTTTAGTCCAGGTGGATTTGCAGATCAGTTTCTTGTTACCTGGCACTGATGATTTGGCGGAGATCTTTAGATCTCCTGGGTCTCACGAGGCCATTGAATCGGTTGACGTATTATGGAGAGTCCCCCAGGGCCTCTTCATGGTGGCTTTGTCGAGAGTCCCCCAGGGCCTCTCCATTGACAAGATCTTGACTAGGCTATCGGAGAGACTGTTGAGTAGGAATCTGATCTTCCATAGGAAGAGCTAGTTAACGAAAAGAGTTGGTGCGACGGCTTGAGGCCACCGCTCTACCTCTTAGTCTTGGTGCAGGGCGGTAAGTCGGATCTGTGAAGTTTTCCACAGACAGCACCAATCTATTGCTGCTTATTTTGGTGTAGGACAGATAGTGAGTTAATATTTGACTCATAAGATTGAATTTGGATCGTTGATTGAACATCGTGATCTGGATCCGACAGTTACTAATGTGACCGATGGACCTACAAAAAGCTTGAAGTACCGAGGTGGACCTGGCGACAGACCCTCCGACGCTCAGGTTAAAACCAGAGAGAGAAAGAAAGTTTAAGAGTGAAATTGTTGATTACCTTCTAACTGAGGAGGGGAAGGTATTTATAAGCCTGAGAAACAGTACAGGAGATTGATATGAATGCATTAGATCGACTATGAATTCCTTATCACCTATTCAAATCTCCCCTCAAGAGATAATGTAACTCCTGTATCCCATTTTCTGTATCTTTGTACTATATTTTGTTTTCTCCCAGTGTATCACTGTTTGTACTCTTTCTTTTTCCCGAACCGTGTATTTTTTCTTCTTTCCCTTTATATTTTCATCTATTTTTGTCGTCTGTGATTTGATCTTTTGTGATTCATTTGTGTGCCAATTATTTTGTCTCTAGATAATTTATTGTTTCTAATCTATTGCATTTCATGGCCTAATTGCTTATTTATTTGATTTTTCCTTATTGGATCTGGTTTTCTACCCAATCTACCCTATTCGAACCCTTCTACTCGTCCTACTGGATCCTAACCCGCTACCCAATACCATCTTCTTTGACCCAATCTTCCCCAGATATTTCTGCACGCTCTCTTTCTGCTAACAAACAGATCACGTCTCCCCCATCTTCTCTTGATTCTCCAAATCCCTACTTGCCAAAATCTCTCATTATAATCCCCAACAAAATTTGTTACTCCTATCTCTAATTACTATCCCCTAAACCCTAACCCTAATCTATCTCTCTTACCTCTTCTCTCTCCCGACCCTGCATCCCGCCGGCTACCCCCACAATCGCCGTTGCACCCTCCGACTGCTGACCACCGTCGTGACCCTCCCTTTTGTGTCGCCCTCCTCCCGAGTGCTGCACGCCATCCCCCTCTTCTCCTATTCTCCCTTTCGAAGCTGACAGCAGCAACAGCTAGCGCCAGCAACCCCAGCGACGTGTCCCCTCGGTCTAACCCTTCGATCATCGTGCCGCCTTGTCGCCATCGTCCACTCATCACAGTGCACATCCCCAGGCTGTTCCCCTCTCTCATTATGTGCACGTGTTGGATCTCAAGTGTTGGATTCGTGTTCGTGTCGTTCGTGATCATCTTGTTCGTGATTCGTTCGTATTGTGTTCGTTGCGGGAAGCTATTCCTGTTATTCTCATCTCCTCTTCTGTTTCGTCGACTATATAAGAAAAGTAACTTGTATTATTTTTGTTGTATATACAAGTACAAAATACTGCCTGTAGCATCACTTTTGTTTCTAGATTCGTTATCATGAAAAATTCTTGTCGATCTTGACCCTATTTGTTGATCCATCTGTTGTTTCGATCCGTCATCATATTTTTTACACACACGACATGAAATAAATTTAGACCAGATTAAATTCTTGATGCATGTATGTATGTTGCTTCGTGATTCCATGATATGTTTTACACTTGTTGCATGCTTGATGTGTTAGTTGTAGTATCTTGTGGTGGACTTATTTAAGACCCATACCATGTTTTTTATGACATTTATTATACCATGTTTTTTGTTTTGTTATAATTTTGATTTGTTGCATATGACCTATTTGATTTAATGCATAAGAAGAGATTTCGGTTTTTGCTGCTGCCCTGTTTTGTTTCAGTATTTTAGACCCTGGTGAGGTCAGTAAATCAAATTAATTTGTGAATATAAATCATAGAACCTGTTGTCTATTTTCTAGAATTTTTGACAGATTTCAGTTTCAATTTATGAGGTATGAGTTATTTCTATTTTGCTACAGATGTGTTGAGAATTCCAGATTTTGTTATATGTGATTTCTGTATAGTTATTCATTTTAATACGTATGTTAAAGATAAGATTTGGATCTAATATTTTTATGATTATGACTAGACTTGACTGGGATTAACCCTAATTTTTTTGGAGATTTATTTAAGGCCATTTATAAACTATTCTATGCTTGTGAACAAACTACTATATTTTCCAAACTGCATGATGTTCAGTAAAGAACCATATTTTCAACCTGATTCTAGTTGCTGTTGATTAAAACTTCGTGAAGATAAAATGTATCCTACTATATCTATATTACAACCCTTTTGACGGATTCAGGTTTCGAGTTATACTTTGTAATATATCGTTGTTTTAGTACTGCTGTGTCTAAAGTTCCATATTCATAAACTTTCTGTATCTTGCTGTTTTCCGAATTTACTTGGCTATGCTATCTAAATTGGAATATTATGAAATTTTATTTACTAATACTAGACATACTAGAGAATACTTCAGATTTTTCTTAGATTTAATTAGTAAGTTTTTATGCCATTTTCATGCTTATGAATACAACCTTGTGATTTCTGGCTAAACATGATTTTTGTATATAATTCTGTTTAGAGCCTTGTTTCTGTGGTTATTATATGACTTATATATATGTGTAGGATTCGAACGAGAGTCTATTTTCTTGATTTTCTGATGGATCCAAATTTTCATGTCTGTGACAACGGGAATCACAGATTTGGTTCAGTAGTGTCTTGCTATCCAGAACTTAAAATTTCGTTGTCCTAGTCTTTGATGAGTCATTTTGTCACCCGTTCGTGTCCTTTATCCAACTTGAACTTGTCCCTTGTTATCTTACCATGTTTTCTTGCCTTGTTGTGTACGTTCATGCTTACTTTAATAATAATAACAAGAAATCAAGCTGGGGTTAAAGGAAAAGATCTAGTTGTGAAAAATACAGATATGTGAACTCGGAAGGGGATCCATAGATCCTACATGACATTTGATACGTGATACTTGGCACATGATTACTTGATCCTTAATTGACACTTGACACTTGACACTTAATACTTGATACGTGATTACTTGATACTTGTACCTGAGTACACTGCCCTCTATGGTCCACTACGAAATCGAAATGCAGCTTGTTTGAATGTAGCAATCATGTGGAAAAAATTTGGGACGCATGAAGTGCTATATAGATAGGATTAAATACAAGACTTGAAAATAACATGATCACTTGCTCATCCTTGTACTTGCTTGAACATGCTACTTGAAACTTGTTACTTGTTACTTGTTTGCATGTTACTTGACACTTGTTACATGCCACTTGCACCCGATTATCTTGCCATGCTATTTGATTCTGTTCTTGATTAAGAGTTGGTTGCCCTATTTTGCTGTCACATTCCTTTCATGCTTACTTCTGTACTTACTTCCGTTGTCACTCTATAATTGTCTATCTGTTTCCTGTACTTGTTGCATGCACTACAAGCGGCCCGTAACTTGCAATGACGGTGTATTGTTTCTTTTTCCTCTTCCTGCAATTTGTAACTTACAGACTTTGGTGACCAGCTGCCCGAGGGGGTAGGTGACCAAACATTCTAGTTGGCTGGAGTTCTTGATATAGTTTGTTTCTCGTTGTTTTTTTAATAAATGTAATTGCTACATGGATTATCTTGTATTAGGCATTTTATCCCATATTTGTGTTTTGTTCCACACTTGGTTATTTGAAGATTAAGTATTCTTGTTTTCAATAATCCTATTGGTTATGTTAATTCATTTATTCATGCGTGGTTGATTATTTCTCTTGCATATCTATTGTTTATCCTTGTACATGTTGTAAAGATCCTTATAGCTTATGAATGGTGAAAGCCATTCGCTGGACTTGTGTCGCATATCCGTATTTCGTATTCCTTTTTGGGAAGCAGGGCGTGACAGATAAGCTCTCCAGTTTGGGGATAAGAGATTTGACTAACAACCTTTATGGGTTGGGTCTCTCTTAGTGGGCCTAATCTATCTTTTGTTATGGGCTTGAAAGAGGCCCATATCTTGTGGAGGAGTCTGAAAAAGGCCCGGACCTGCTAAGAAAGCCCGTTATGACAATCCTGCCTGTAGAAGCTTTGAGATCTATGCTAGAATTGTACGACCCTTATTGGCTGTGAATTTTACCATGATCAGTCTTATTTTCATTATTTCTGATTTTGTGTTTAACAGATATACCCTGTTAATCGCATTCCTAAATATAAGGGTGGCATCAGGGCCAGTCAGACCCGGGACCGGCCCGCCCCAAGAACGGGCTAATCCGGCCCCTCCCCCCTCCCCCCCCCCCCCCCCCCCAACTCAGTCCAGTTAGGGCCCAATTTTTTTTATTCAAAACCTGCAACGGCCCGGCCCAGCTCGAACCGGTCCAGGCTCGACCCGCGGGCCGACCGTTGGGTTGGGCAGTTTTGATTTTTTTTTCTGAGTTTTTTAAATTAAAAATATATATTTATAAACTTACCAAAATACCCCCCCCCCCAACAACTCTATACTAGCTTGTTTTGGAGGATATTTTGGGAAATCCAAAAAATACATAATCTATATATACAACCATATTTCATTCATTTCTTTTCACAAATTTACTCAACTCTCTCAATTCTCTCTCAACAAATCAGCAACAAACAACAAGAATTGCAAGGGTCAACAACAATCAACAATAATCAACAACAACTTCTCAATACTCTTTACTCTCATTCTTCAAACATACATTCTACAATCATACGGTATTCTTGTATTTGTTTAATTTTTAGAATTAGTATTATTTGCATCTCTTTCTCTTTATTACATTGTAGTAGTAAATATATTACTACTTCATTACTCTCATTTTGTGTTTTGTTGTACTCATTCTTCTTTCTTTTAATTTTTTTTAAAACATACACTATTTAATCTCTTAATTGTTGTTGTTTTATTGAACTCTCTCATCTTGTTTTTTAGATTTTGTTTGATAACTACACTAGTTCATACTTATTTTGTAGAATTGTTTAGTTATCTTTACATATTTTGTAGAATTTTTTTAGAACATACATTAGTTCATAATTTGAATTTTGTTGTTTTGTTTTAATTCACTATTCTTATTTCTAGATTTTGTTTTCTCCAAACATACATAAAGTAGTAATTAATTAGAAGACATGTAATCAATCACGTGGTAGACATAGTAACCAATAATCAAGCTCATCTCGTTGCATTCCTTCCATTCCTTTAAGTCTACAAATAGATAGTGAAGAAACATTTGTTAATTTTAATAGTATTTTCCGATTTTCATGATATTCCACACACACACATGGAAGATGTAGTAGTAGAAGACGGTCAATAACAAAACACAGAACAAACCCCTTCTCAATCCCGTAAAACATGATGACCCACTTCCGAAGTACACCAATATTTCACTTTTGTCCCATCACAAAACGATAAAAATGTAGGACTTAAAATTTATAAGAAGTGTCAAACACCATATAAGTTTAAAATAGGATCGGAAATGGATACACTTAAACGTCACTTAAAAAAATGCCAACCCAAATTTTCTAAAGACACCATCACACAACCAAAAAAACACCCAAGGACCGGTCAAGTAGATAGTCATAGCTACGATCACGATATCGTTCATAGGGAAATGACTAAATTAGTGATTATGGATGAATTACCTTATTCGTTTGCCAAAAGTATGAATGTAGAGACTTTTAATCAAACCGCATTAAACATCCATTATAAAAAAGTTGCTAAGAATATGGTTAAGGGTAATTGTAAATTAGTATACAATGAGGCTACGGATATGTTAGTTGCAACAATAACATCACTAAACACTATAGTTTCTTCTACATCGAATGGCTGGGTAGGAGTTAACGGCATACCAATGATGTGTATAACATGTCATTGGATAGATTCCGATTGGTTAATCCAAATTGGATTATCGCATTCGGATTTGTTAGGTACCCACATAAGGGTGAAGTAATTGTGACACACATAATGGAAGCATGTAATAATTTTGGTAATTATGATAAAGTTTTTGCTATTGGTTTTGATAACGGTCTAATAATACTACGGAAATTACTAATTTGAAAATTACTATAAATCCAATAGAACCCGATATTATTCATGTTAGGTGTGCTTGTCATATTTTAAATCTTTATGTACAAGACACACTAAAATACAGACACGATAAAATTAATGCAATAAGAGATTGTGTTCATTTTATAACTTTGAGTTGTCCAATATATCAAGTTTTTCATGATTGGTGTCAATTAGAAGCATTGTATTTCAACGTTTTCCTAAAGATGTTAGATATCATTGAAATTCTATATATGATCTATTAGGTGTTGTTCTTCATTATCGAACTCATTTAAAAGAATTTTGTGTTGCAATGGGTTTGCAAGATTGTGCATTAGATGATAATTTTTTAGCTTTTACCAATAGTTTGTATAAATTTTTAGAACCTTTGAACGATGCTACTTTACAAATTTTAAAAACATATTCATCTACATCTAGTGGTATTTTATTTGAAATTGTCATTATGATGACCACATTTTAAGATTTGGTAAGCGACCCTCATATTAGAACAATGTTTTATGCCGCTTATCTAAATTTTTTAAAATATTTTCATCCAATTCCAATCTTATATTGTGTTGATCTTGTAATGAATCTCATAATTAAATTAAAAGGCACAAAGAATTTAATTGATATTTTTTAATCATATGCTCCACACAAAGAAATACCAAATTTTGATTATGTTTTTTTACTACACAATCTGAGCATGTTTTGAATAATTTATATGATAGTTACAATAGGTACTACACAAATACATAATGTTAGTTCTTCTTCTTCTATATCAAAGGGAAAGGGTCTTGCAACTAGTCGTATTTTAAATCTCAATAAATCAAAAAAAAACCAAGTACTAATTCATCAAATGAGTTGAATTGGTATAATGCACAACCCCTCATTGATGATATAGTAGATATGTTAACTTTTTGGAAAAACAATGAAAATATTTTTCCTATTCGTTTTCGTATGGCTGAAGATTTGTTAACTACATCGGTGTCAACTTTTGCATCGGTAAGTATTTTTTCTCTTGGTGGCAGGATAATGAGCACGAACAGGAATCAGTTAACATCGAGGAATTTGGAAATGCTTGTATGCATGGAAGATTGGATGAAAGCGGAAGAAATGTCCCAAGATTTACTACAAGAAGCACGAAACGGCTCAACAAGTAGCGACGATTAAAGACCTACTAGAAGTGTACTACGAATCATGTATTGTAAATAATTGAAAATTTTAGTGGGATGCGATTCTATATTTAGGTTAAGTAGAAGTGCACGATAATGCCTTCTCTTCAATCTAAATAGAGTTCATCTCGATCTCTAAATACAAATATTCCCATCATATTGTAATTTGATAATATTTGTATGAAATGTTACTTATCTATTTGATTATATTTATGATTTTGTATTAAAATAATTTAATTAATGAATCTCTCTTTAATCTATATGTTCTTACAACTGGTGTCTTAATCAATCTCTTCCCTTTATCTTTGTACTAAAAAAAAAGTTATAAAAAAAAAAAACAAACTCAAACCCGTGAACCCGCACCGGCCCGGCCCCCGACCAAGGAGCCGGGGTCCAGATCCGAGCCCCCCTTTTCCTCCCCTGGTCCGGCCCGCCCCCCACATCAACCAGACCAATCGTGGCCCGGAACCGGGTCAAAATCGCTGGTTTTCGACCGGCCACGGCCCGGTGGAACCAAATGCCATCCCTACCTAAATAGAAAAAGAAAATGCCTGGCAAATTGCATTAGGATACTAAAACAGAACAAGCATTGCCTTTCTGAATGTTTAAATTGCGCTTTTACATTCAAGAGGATCGGTAGGGAATTCTTATATCCTTCACAATTTTCTTGAAATTTGTATACATTGTGTTTCGATTCAGGGCCGGCCCTGAGTTCCCGGGAGCCCGAGGCGAACTTCCGAAATGGGGCCCCCGGCCCCCATACAATAAAAAAACATGTTTAAATAAAATTTTCACATTGTTCAAAACAAAATATGCAAAATATATATCATTGAATAACAAGTTTACTCATAAGCATCAAACATATATGCAAAGTAGAGTCAAAACATATAATAAAAAATGCAAAATCTGTCAATGGAAAGCTCTGATTCTATCTCATTTAATACATGAAGCTGCCCCAACAATTCACCTCCCCATCTACATAGATGAAATGAAAATTATGAAATAGAAACAGAAAATTATTAAATAAAAATGAAATAGCACTGAAGTGAAGAAATGAAACATAGGTTAAACATAAACATTAAGGAGTTATACCTGCATTATTAATCATCCCAATGCATGACTTCTTCTCGCATTCCGTGCAGCAAACTCACTAATTAAATGTTCATAATCAAGCTTTTCTACCATCGCCTTCTCAATACATAGTAGGCCTAATCCATTCAATCTCTCTTGAGACATGATTGATCAAAGATAAGACTTGACAATTTTCAACTTTGAAAACTTCTTTTAGCAGAAGCAACAGTAACTGGTATGGTCAACAAAATCCGATACGTGATCCATGCATATGGAAATATACCATCCATCCTTTGCAAATAATTAAGCACATCAAATGCTTTTTTTTTGCTTCCGTTGGTACAATTAATCTGAGGCACTTCAACTCTAAAAACAGATCATCCCTATTAATATCATAATATGAGTCGTGATGTAGAAACTCTTCAAGAGTGGCACAACAAGCTTTCAACTCATCATCATGTAGACTTCTCAACTTCTCCAAATCAAACAAAAAACCAAAATTTGTTCATATTTCACAAATTGTTCAAACCTACTGTTGAGTGAAGAAATAGCTTGATCTACTACAGTTATGAAGTAATGAATCCTAAATTCTTCTTCAGGTGATTGTGTTGTTCCTTCACTACCACTCTCATCAAATTTCCTCTTTCTATGGACGACACGCTTCTTTACGAAAATAGCTTCAACTCCCAATTTTTCTACAACTATTTTAGCTTCAGTCATAGCCTCCATAAAACCAGGTTCTCTATACTTTCCAAAAAATGCAATGAGCCCTTTTAATTAAAGTATAGCAACATCAATATGCATGTCTTCCTCTTGCAAGTATTTACTGACAGAATTAACAGTAAATATTATATTGTACCAAATAATCATACCCATTAAAAACTCCCAATTCTCCATCTTATTCGTTGCTAAGGAACCAGCTTCACTCTTGATCTTGGGATCTATATCACTATTTTTCAATTCAATTAATACATATGTTATCTCCACGTGTTGAAATCTTATTGCTCTAACACATTCAACACAGATTTTCCAACGAGTTTGTGATAATGTCTTAAGCGTGAGATTTGACACGTCTTTTCAAAATATCCTATCGCTTTGTAGAAGATGAAAACAACATATACAAACGTTGTACAACTCCAGATGAACTCACGATGATTAAAAACTTAACATTAAACTAATGTTAAGCTAACATTCAACCTAACATTCAACTAAAATTGAATGTAGAAACTTACATTCAACCTAACATTCAACTAAAATTGAGTCCGAAAATAATTTAAAAACCTAACATTCAACATAAGATTCAACCTAACATTCAACTAAAATTGAGTACGAAGATGATTTAAAAACCTAACATTCAACTTAAATTAACAATTTAACATTCAACCTAATTAAATAAATGAAATTAAATAAATATTTAAGTCATATTTAAGATAGTACTTACAGAGGAGAGAGAGAACTAGAGGACGACGATGGACGATGATGACGATTTCACGATCGACGACGATTTCAAGAGCGAGTCGAGCGATGATGACGACGACGATGAGAACCAGAGGACGGCGACGACGCCGTTAGGGTTTCGTTCAGGATAGGGCCGGGATGAGAACCAGAGGACGACGCCGACGCCGACGCCGACGCCGTTAGCCATTAGGGTTTCGACGTTTCGTTCAGAACTTAGGGTTAGGATTTTGGGGGAAAGAAGGAACAGGTGGGAATGGGACTTTCAGGTTGGGATTTTGGGGAAAAGAAGGAACGGGTTGGGTTTCGGGTTAAAAGAGGGTTTAGGTAATCAGGTTCGGGTTGTAAATGTAAATGAATGTGGGTTTTTAAATTGAATGTGGGTTTTTTAATTGAATGTGGGTTTTGGTTTTTATATCCATTTAAATGTGGATTTGTTTTACATCACCCAAATTTAAAACATCAGATTCAATCAAGCCTTCCAACATAAATCCAAATAATTTTTTAAAAAAGTTTTAAAGGATCAAATTATTATTTTGGGGGTCCCTAATAACATTTTTTACGTGCAAAATACGTGCCTATATTTACAAGTGAAGTTCAAATTTTGGGGCCCCTAAAAACGCGAAATCTCCGGGGGCCTAAGGCGGCCGCCTTACCCGCCTCTAGGGTAGGGCCGGCCCTGACGAGAAATAGAGGACGATGACGACGCCGTTAGGGTTTCGTTCGGGACAGGGCCGGGACGAGAACCAGAGGACGACGACGACGGCGTTAGCCGTTAGGATTTCGACGTTTCGTTCAGGACTTAGGGATAGGATTTTGGGGAAAAGAAGGAACGGGTTGGGTTTCGGGTTAGAAGAGTGTTGGGGTAATCAGGTTCGGGTTGTAAATGTAAATGAATGTGTATTTTTAAATTGAATGTGTGTTTTTTAATTGAATGTGGGTTTCGGATTTTATATCCATTTAAATGTGGATTTGTTTTACATCAACCAAATTTAAAACCTCAAATTCAATCAAGCCTTCCAACAAAAACCCAAATAATTTTTAATTTTTTTTTTAAAGGATCAAATTATTTTTTTGGGGGCTCCTAATAACATTTTTTTTATGCATAAAATACGTGTATATATTTAAAAGAGAAGTTCAAATTTGAGGGCCCCTAAAATCGCAGCCGCCTTACCCACCTCTAGGGTAGGGCCGGCCCTGTTTCGATTAGCACTCATCTCAAAGCGTTTCTAAGACACCTTGATCTCCTTTCCTCCCCTCTGGGGCCCGAAGGAGACTTGTCTAATAAGTTGCAGGCATGGTCATGAGATTTGTGGATTCAAATCAATCTAATCCAAGAGACAATTGCTTAAGTACGTGATCCCATGTCAGCAGTCTCATTCAGACTAATCCCATCTGTGTCTCGGTCATGTTCAGGCCCATTCCATTCACCACAATCCTTATACGTACTATCCTTCATTTGGACCACCGACGCCAATGCCATACCAAATGAATTATGTCTCCTTTTAATGCGACCTTATCTAGTTATTAAGAGCATCCAAGTGGTGTTTCTCATTTGGCCAAAAATAGCTGCAACAGTAATAGCAAATAGGATCGATCGCTGCAGTAGTCGTTTGCTATATTGTTCGCCAAAAATTGAGTGGGACGGTATATCATATACCGTCTCAGTATATCATATACCGTCTCAACTTTTAAAAATAAAATAAAAAAATTAATTACTTATTAACTATTAAACTATATTAATTAAATAAATTAAATAATATAATAATAACTAAACCTAATTATACAACTACCTAAACCTAATTAACTACCTAAACCTACCCACTCAGCATCCATGTTTCATGGACGGTACATCATGTACCGTCCGGGGAATCATTCCCCGCCCCACCATTTCGATTTTTTTTTTTTTTCTAATCGGCCAATTATGGCCGTTCATTTAAAAAAAAATAAAAATAAAAAAATAAAAAAATTAAAGGGGAACGACGGGATATGATATCCCGTCTGACCCTTTTTTTAAAATAAAAAAAATAATAAAATTTACCAGACGGTATAAGATACCCCGTCTGTTGATAATAAAATATATTAAAATTTGAGAGACGGGGAATCATTCTCCGTCCGGGGAATCATTCCCCGTCCTTTATAATTTGAGAATTCTCATTTTCGTTTCTCATATTTGAGAAACAAGAATAGCAACTTTGCTATAAAATGGCAAAATGAGAAACCGTTGCAGCCATTCGTTTGCTAAAAAATGGCAAATTGGCATTTATAGCAAACGACTGTGGATGCTCTAAGGATCTGTTTGGCTTGTTATTTTTTCTTTTCTTTTTTTGTTTTCCAAAATCCTAAAACCCGTTTGGTTACTTTGTTTCGTGGAAACAGTTTTCACAAAACTCCATTTCAACTATTTTCTACTTTTTCACATCCTCTCTCTAAATATATTTATATATATATATTATTATTATTATTATTATTATTATTATTATTATTATATATTACATTATTATTTTTATTTTTTAATAAATATATAAATATATATATACTATTATTATAATATATATTATTATTTTATATGTACTATTTTAGATATACTATTATAATATTCTATTGTTATTATAATATATTATTATTATTATTATATATCACTATTATATATTATTATATAATTCATTATATAATTTATTATTATTATAATAAATTATTTAATATATTATTATAATTTATTATTATTACATATATATTATTATAATTATTATAAGTTATTATATATATGTATATAATTAAATAAGTTTATTATAATAAATTATTTCATATTATTATATAATATACAATTATTATAATATATTATTATTTTATATATACTAATTTATATATACTATTATTATTATTATATTATTATTATATATATTATTATTATATATATTATTATTTTATTTATACTATTTTATATCTATACTATTATTATATTATATTATTATTATATATATTATTATTTTTATATACTATTTTATTATCATATATATTATTATTATATATATTATTATTATTATATATTACTATTATTGATTATTATATATATTAATATATAATAGATTACTACTATATATTATTATATATATTATTATAATATATTGTTATATATATATTGATAATATATTGTTGTTACCTATATTATTATTATTATTATTATTATTATTATTATTATTATTATTATTATTATTATTATTATTATTATTATTATTATTATTATTTAATATATATTTATACTATTATTATAATATACATTATTATTTCATATATACTAATTTATATATACTATTATAATAATCTATTATTATTATAATATATATTATTATTATTATTATATATTACTATTATATATTATTATATAATTTATTATTATTGTAATAAATTGTTTAATATATAATTATAATCTCTACTACTGTAATGGGAGAAGGCCTTTGTGTAATTTGTCCATATCCCAACCCGAGCAACGCACGTGCTGGTAGAATTATTTTTGCCCATTTCATTCCCCCCAATTTTCCCCACGTGCACAGCACATGTATAATACTAGTAGATTATTATTACATATGTATTATTATAATTTTTATATGTTATTATATATATGTATATTATTAAATATGTTTATCATAATAAATTATTTTATATTATTATATAATATACAATTATTATAATATATTATTATTTTATATATACTATTTTATATATACTATTATTATATTATGTTATTATTATATATATTATTATTTTATATGTACTATTTTATATATACTATTATATATATATTATTATTATATTATATTATTATTATATATACTATTATTATATTATATTATTATTATATATATATTATATTATATTATTATTTTATGTATACTATTTTATATATACTATTATTTCATATATACTATTTATATATACTATTATAATCATCTATTATTATTATAATATATATATTATTATTATATATTACTACTATATATTATTATATAATTTTTTATATCATTTATTATTATTTTAATAAATTGTTTAATATATAATTTGAATATATTATTATTACATATATATTATTATAATTATTATATATTATTATATATATGTATATTATTAAATATGTTCATTATAATAAAATATTTTATATTATTATATATCAGTATGTATGTATATGTATACAACATGTATGTATCAGAGTATATATACTGTATACAGTATATACATACAACCAAACCTGTACATACATTATACTCTCATTTTTAAAAAACTGTTTTCATACAAAATTATTACCAAACAGATTTTACACTCTCATTTTCAAAAAACTGTTTTCTAAACAACAAACCAAATGTAACCTAAGTTTTTCTTATTAATCTAGCTTGATAGCACTAGTCTCAGTCTCCTTCATTCCTCAAGGTTAGGTTGCGTTTGGTTTGTTTTCTGAAAACAGTTTTCTGAAAATGAGATTGTAAAAACTGTTTGGTAATAATTTTTTATGAAAACAGTTTTTTGAAAATGAGAGTATAATGTATGTATATACTGTATATAGTATATATACTCTGATACATACATGTTGTATACATATACATACATACTGATATATAATAATATAAAATATTTTATTATAATAAACATATTTAATAATATATAATAATTATAATAATATATATGTAATAATAATATATTCAAATTATATATTAAACAATTTATTATAATAATAATAAATTAAATAATAATATATATAATAATATATATAATCTATATAATAAAACACAAAGAAAGCTATCAAGTGGCTCTCCTTCAATTCCCCCAAAAATCAAAGGCCCAGATCTAACCTTACAAAACATATTTTTCCCCTCAAAAGTTTTTCCCCAAAACTCAAATTCAAATCCCCCGCTCAAAACAACTCCTATATTTATTTAATTATTTTTTTTCTCTCTCTCTTCCTCCCTCTTCTATTCAAAAAAATTAAAACACAAAGAAAGCTATCAAGTGGCTCTCCTTCAATTTCCCCAAAAATCAAAGGCCTAGATCTAACCTCACAAAACATATTTTTTCCCCCAAAAGTTTTTCCCCAAAACTCAAATTCAAATCCCCCACCCAAAACAACTCCTATATTTATTTAATTATTTTTTCTCTCTCTCTCTTCCTCCCTTTTCTATTAAAAAAAATTAAGAAAATCAAAATTTTATTTTTTTTTTAAATAAAAAATTAAAAAACTAAAAAAAATAAAAATTAAAAAACTTTTAAAACAATTCAAAAAAATCAAAAAAAATCATATAAGATGTTTTTTGTTGGACCCCCAAAAGTTTCTCATATAATATGTTTGCTACTTCAATTAATTTGCTGGACCTCCAAAACTATTTTATATGATCAAACAAGGTGCACCGTTCCGAAGACGTGCCGTAGGCACGTGTCAACGGGAAAACCTAGTAGTAATATATAATAATCTATATAATAAATTACAAAGAAAGCTATCAAGTGGCTCACAATCAATTCCTCCTAAAATCAAAGGCCTAGATCAAACCTCACAAAACATATTTTCCCTCCAAAATTTCAAACCGCAAAATCAAATTTTCCCCCACAAAACTAAAAAACTTATTACTTTATTACTATTTCTCTCTTCTCTCTTTACTTTTTCATATTTCTCTCTTTCTCTCTCTCCCTATCTCTCTCTCCTATTCTTTCTATATTTACTTACATGTTATATTGTAAATAGTAAATATCTCTTCAACTTCACACCTAAAGTTCTAAGAAGTTAGATTTTATACCACAATTTATAATTATTTTTCAACATATACTAATGGAAACATGGACTTTTATTTACAACTAATTATTGTCATACTATTCAAACTTGAGCTACATAATTGTTGTTTTACTGTTTATAGGCTTTTCATGTTTTGTATCGTTCCGAAGATGTGCCGTAGGCACGTGTCCACGGGCAAATCTAGTAATAATATATATTATAATCAGGGCCGGCCCAACACTTATTGAGGCCTAAAACGAACTCCAAAATGAGGCCTTTCAAAAGTTTATAATAATATTTTGTTAAAATTAATATATTTTATTTAAATGTTATCTTTCGGGCTTTTTGAGATGCAAAATCATTTATTATATTATTGTAATCAATTTCACTTAACATTTCTTTTTCGATTGATAATAAAGCCAATCCATTTATTCTTTATTGAGACATTGTTGATCTTAGATAAGATTTTATTAATTTTAGTTTTGAAAAACTTCTTTCTGCTGAAGAAAGAGTTACGGGAATTATTAACATTATTCTATAAGCAATATATGCATTTGGAAAAGAATCAAGTCTTTTAATATAATTAAGTATGTCAATTGGTGTATCATTTTCCACTTGTATAATTTTTCTTAAAATTTTTAGTTCTAAAAATAAATCTAACCCAACAATATCTGAAATGTCGTCATATTTTAATGATCGTTCAAGGTTAACACAATCTTCTTTCAAAATTTCAATTTCTAATTACCTTAATTTCTCAATACTAAATAGAAAACCAAAAATATCTTGATATACTTTAAATTGTTCAAATCTACTTTGAAATGAAATAATTGCTTGATCTATTATGTACAAGAAGTAGTCAGTTTTAAATGATTCTTCAGGAGATTTTAGAACTTCATTGTCCATAATCTCATCAAATTGTTTCTTTCTACGAATAACACGTTTTTCACAAAACTTGGGTTCTATATCCATTTCAATAGCAATTTCTTTAGCAGAAATTATAGCATTTTCTAATCCATCTTCCCTATATTTTTCAAAAAAAGAAATAAGACCTTTCAATTCTTCTATAGCAATATTTATCCGCATATCCTTTGATTGAAAGTTTTTACTAACTGAATTTACCGCAAACAATATCTCATACCAAATAGTCATGCCTAACAAAAACTCAAAATTTTCAAGCTCATAAGTCGCTAAACATTCAGCTTCACTTTTTATTTTAGGTTCATCATTAACTTCACCTAATTTCAATAAAGCATCTCTTATTTGTGAAGTTTGAAATCTTAAAGCTTTTACACTTTCAACACGACTTTCCCAACATGTTTGTGACAATGATTTAAGAGTTAGGCTAGGGATATGATCTTGTAGAATTTTCCATCTTTTAGTTGAAGAAGAAAATAGTGTATATATACGTTGCAACACTCCAAAAAAAGATGTAGCTTTAAGACAACAATTAGCCATATCACAAAGTACCAAATTTAAACTATGACAACCACATGGAGTATAACATGATCTAGGATTAATGTCTAAAAATCTTTTTTGAACACCTTGATGTGTGCCTTTTATATTAGACCCATTATCATAACCTTGTCCTCTAATATTACTAATATGAAGTCCAATAGTATTTATTTCATTAATAATAGCATCAAAAAGACCTTTTCCAGTTGTATCATCTACTTTTAAAAATTCTAAAAAATATTCATTGATTTGTACTTTGGTTGAAGAAGTATCCACACATCGTATTACAATAGACATTTGTTCTTGATGACTTATATCAGGAGTGCAATCAAGTATGATTGAAAAATATTTTGCGTTCAAAATTTTTGTTAAAATTTTAGTTTTAATTTCATTTGCTAGCAAATTTATTAATTCATTTTGTATTCTATGTCCAAGATAATGATTATGAATTTCACTATCTTTAATTCGACGAATGTATTCTTGCATTATAGGATCAAATTCTGCAATCATTTCAATTAGGCATAAAAAGTTTCCATTATTTCCTTGATATATCTTTTCGTTTGTCCCACGAAATGCCAAGTTATTTTTTCCAAGAGTTTTAACAACTGCAATAATTCTAAATAATACATTCCTCCAATGCTCCCTATCTCTATTTATTCTTCTCTATTTTCATTTTCATTAGTAACTTGTTCATCAACTAACATTTCTTCTCTATTTTCATTTTCATGAGTTACTTGTTCATCAACTAACATTTCTTCTCTATTTTCATTTGTGTCTACATTGTTAACTTGTTCATTAACTAATTCATTATCTTTTTAGTTTGTTTTAACAAATTTATCTAAAGCACCTTTTTGTGATTCAATTAAAGCTTCAACTTTTTTTTTTGAGTTTCGAATAACTCGATTCAAATTTCCTAGTTGACATTTATATATTTAAAAATAAAAAAAACAATAAAAATTAACACTAAATAAAGAGATTATAGAAAATTAGATATATAGAATTCAAATTAAATAGAGTTATAGAGGAGTTAGAACAATACAACCTAATCGCCACTGTGGCTGCAGTCGAGCGGGACCGGGGCTGCGGGGGCCGGGGGGAAGCGAGGCAGAGGCGCTCAGGCATAGAAACTGGAAGCGAGGCCGCGCCGACTGGAACAGAAACTGGAAGTGGGTCTTGTGGGCCTGTGGCTGCACTCGACTGGAAGTCTGGAACAGACTGGCGACTGTAGTCACTGCACTCGAGCGGATTGTGGTCTGGTCGCAGGTTGTGGGCCTTGTGGCTGCACTCGAGCAGAGTGGGGGAAGTGAGGCGGAGCCGTAGTGGCATCGACTGGGCGAGGGAAGTGGAGTCGTTGAGTGAGGCTGGGAGCGATCGGAGGAGATGAGTTGTCGAATTAACAGAGTGGAGTGACTGGAGTCGTCTCAGTCGTGGAGAGATTAGAGATAGAGAGAATTTTGGAGAGAGAGATCAGAGAGAGATGTGGCTGGATTGGGATTTGGTTTTGGGGGATTATTAATTATAGAAATTTAATAAGAGGCCTTTTTAGAATTCAAAGAGCCATTTTAGGAAACCAAAGAGACAGACACGTAGACAACCAAGGAAGGTGAATAAGCGGGAGATATTTTCAGTAGAACAAAAAAAATGGAGGCCTAAAACAAGGGGGGAAAATGGAAGCGTAAAGCAAGGGCTTTGGTCGCTTGGGCCTTGGGCCGGGCCTGATTATAATTATAATAGATTATTATAATAATATATATAAAATAGTATATACGAAATAATAGTATATATGAAATAATAGTATATATAAAATAATAATATATTATAATATATATATAATAATAATATAATATAATAATAGTATATATAATAATAGTATATATAAAATAGTATATATAAAATAATAATATATTATAATAATTGTATATTATATAATAATATGAAATAATTTATTATAATAAACATATTTAATTATATACATATATATATAATAACATATAATAATTATAATAATATATATGTAATAGTAATCTATTATAATTATAAATTAAACAATTTATTTCAATAATAATAAATTATATAATAATATATATAATAATAGATTATTATAATAGTATATGTAAAATAGTATATATGAAAAAATAATATATATTATAATAATATTATATATATATATATATATATATATATATATATATATATATATAGTAAGTCTATTAAGAGCTGGGAAGCTGAAAACCTTATCAAGAGCTGGGGATTTCAGCCATTCGATCGCGATTGATCGCGATCGAGCGGCTCAGATCTCCAGCCGCTTATCTTCAGATCTGTTGAGGGTTAAAAGGGGTATAATCGAAACTCTACCCGGCTACCCCTATCTCTTATCTTCTCACGACCAGAGAGAGAGAGCTCTCTCTCCCGCTCTCTTTCTTCGTTCCGCTCTCTTTCTTCGTCACTTGTCTAAACCCTACTCGACGAAAAACCATCTGGAGGCACTTATCCTCAGATCTGTTGAGGGGTTAAAGGGGTATAATCGAAAACCCCTATCTCTCTTATCTTCTCACAACCAAAGAAGAGCTCTCTCAGTGGGTTGCTTTAGATCTGTTGCTCCTGCTCTGTCTCCGACTCTTCGTCGAAACCCAAATCGATGTTAGGGTTTCGATTTCTTCTCGAAGTGGGTTCTTTATCTCTCTCTACGACGAAAAACCCAAATCGATGTTAGGGTTTCGATTTCTACTCTCAGTGGGTTTTGCCTCTCTCATATTTCGGAGGGAAGTATTTGATTCTCATACATGCTTTTATGATTTCCGTTAAATTTCTTGCATTTTCTTTCGGTTGTGCGTGTAGGCAATGATGAGATTCATTTTAATATAAGTTGGTTATTTATTTTTGGGGATTGAAATTATTGTTTTGAAGCGTATTTGGTTGTGTGCCATGATAATTATGCAAAGTTGAATAAAGTTTGGGGAATGAGCGGGAGAGAAGATGGGGAAGAAATGAATGAATGTTGTGGAATCTCCAATGCCCTCAACACTTACCTTACATTTAAGTGATTTGAGTCTAGCCCAATCATCTAATTTTTGGACAGTGATGACACACAATGATTGATAGTATCACTATATTTTTTTTAACTCACGTTGGATGCGTATCTGTTGGATACTCATTTAAGCATTTTGGGGTTTGATTCTCTCCTTCGGTGTGTTGGTGTAGGCAGTGATGCGAAACACTTTATGATCTAAATAATTTTTTTGAGCTTGTTGTATTTATGCTTGATTATTTATCTATCATATTCTAGTTGGCACAGCACCCCAATGTAGCCCTAGTGAGAATAGTGTGTTCTGAGCCTACTGGTTTTTTTTACTCTAGATATATACATGAGTAAGTCTATTATGAGAGGAGGTCGATTGATCGTGAGTAAGAAAGAGAGATAGGGGTTTTTGATTTTACCCCTTTTACCCCTAAACAATATGAAGATAAGCGGGATCAAATATGAGTCGTTCGATCGCAATCAATCACGAACGAATGGCTCAAAACCCCCGCTCTCGATAACGATTTCAGCACCCCAGCTCTTAATAGACTTACTATATATATATAAGACAATTGATGATAAGCTCCAAACAACATAAACTGAACATGATGTGCAAAAAGTGTAAGCTCCATACAACAGAAACTATATTTTTTCTAACTTACGTTGGATGCGTATGTGTTGGATACTCATTTAAGCCTTTTGGGGTTTGATTCTCTCCTTCGGTGTGTTGGTGTAGGCAGTGATACGAAACACTTTATGATCTGAATAATTTTTTCAGCTTGTTGTATTTATGGTTGATTATTTATCTATCATATTCTAGTTGGCACGACACCCCAATGCAGCCCTAGTTTTGAATAGTGTGTTCTGAGCCTACTGGTTTTTTTTACTCTATAAATATATACATGAGTAAGTCTATTATGAGAAAAACCGTCGATTGATCGTAAGAAGAGGTGGAGATGCAAAAAAAACATTTGTTTGGAACTAGTAGGCATGGCTTAATAAAGCAGCCCTATTGACAAACTCTGTCTTCTGCATTTGAGTAGCTTCTTGCTTGATTTATTAGTAAGCAGTGATGACAAGTTTATGCATGATTTTGTTTATTCATGATTTTTCCCTTTTGGAGTGTGTAGGCAGTGATGAAAAGTTTATACAAGACAAGTAAAATGATTTTGTTTTTTTGCACCTTCCTACCAAGTTAGTGTGCAAGTCATTTCAGCTTCATGTTTAATTTTTGATTTCGGCAATTGGTATACAAATTTTTTTTGGTGGTTGGTGGTGTTCAGTTTCTGTTGTTCTGAGCTTACACATTTTGAACTTCATGTTCAGTTTTTTCTGTTCTGAGCTGAGCTTACACATTTTGATACTTCATGTACAGTTACTGTTGTTCTGAGCTGAGCTTACACATTTTGAACTTCATGTTCAGTTTCTGTTGTTCTGAGCTAAGCTTGCACATTTTGAACTTCATGTTCAGTTTATGTTGTTCAAATTTCTGTTGTTCTGAGCTTCATGTTCAGTTTTTGGTGGTGGTGTTATGAGCCTCTTCATGTTTGAATTTGTTTGGTCTGGTGTTAGTCAGTTTTTTGCTTGGAGGTTTAAATGTGTTATAGTATGTTGGTCATGTATGGATTGTAATGGAAGTAATGAAAGCTGAAAGTTATAACTGGTTTGTGGTTACAAATGTGTTTTTAACACTTTTGTTTGTGACACTGATGTTGCTGCTGCTGCTGCTTCGAAACATTTTATGATATAAATAATTTGTGTTCTGAGCCTACTATAATTGGTGAATGATATTTTGTGTTCTGAGCCTACTGTAACTACTGTTTTCCGTATTTGTATTTTATACTGTATTTCGACATATTGTACTCTTTCATCTATTTGAGATTCGTATTTTATTTCTATTTGAATAAAATCGTTATTTTTGTCTCGACTCAATTTTGGGTCCTTTTTATCAAGGTCAATTGTCTGCCATTTGTATCGTTCTTCGTGGGAAATAAACCAATTCTTCTCTTTTATCTCTCTAATCTCCATTTTGGTGCATTTTGATCACTTCTCCTGTTGGGCTCTTTTTGAAACGGATACCCAAAATCCACGAACCCGCAAACCGTACTATTTAAACCCTACTCTAACCCTAATCCTAACTAATTCTGTTTTAACCTAATCGAAACCCGCCGCTAATCTCCCTTCCCACCTTCGTCTCATCTCCTTCATCCCGAACCCAATTCCTCCACTCCGATCACCATCGCCATACCCGAATCGCCTTGCCTTCAGCCAGTCCCTCACCGTCATCCTCGTCAACCCCTCGGCGCCACAGCAACCACCACCGCCATCTCCCAATCACCATCGTCCCCATCGCCATTACCAACTCCAGAACCCACTTCGCCACCTTCGACCAGATCCCCATCACTTCGCCGCCTCCAGCACACCCCCCTCGACCGCCTCTACCTTTCCGCTGCGTCGCCAGACGCCACCGAACCCCAACACCCACTCCCCTAGCTTCTCCTCCGTTTCGAACCCAACAGCAGAGTCGCCATCGCCGCGCCGTCGCTTCTCGACGTCGCGCCATTGTCTTCGCCGTCGTCGTCGTCCTTGTCACCGTCGAAGTCGCCGCGTAGTCGCCGCATTCACCCCCTCCCTCTCGCACTCTGTTTCGACCGGAAAAGAACGAAGAAGAGAACGAACGAAGAAGAAGGAGGAAAAAGGCGGGATCGAAGCTCAGCCGTCGGATCGCGTCAAGATCCGCGCTATCAGAGCCCACCTGATCGGTGTCCCGTGTTCTGGCCACAGCGGATCCAGATTCGCTGTACGCTGTTCGTCCCAATCCGCTGCGCTGAAGCCATCTGATTCGCTGCCGTTGCTGTCCCGTGTTCGTGCCGCACCAGATCCGTTCGCTGTCCGCTGTTCTGGGCTGATCCTGTGTGCGGGGAAAACTCGATCTTCGGTTATTTTTCGGACGCGCTTTTTGAGGACTTTTTCCGGGATTTTTCTATCCAAATTGCTACAACACGTGGAGTTCATCATCGTCATCTAAGGCAAGTATTCATCTTGTACATTTTATTGCTCTAGTACAAGTTTTCTTGAAAATACCACATATAGTTAGATTGTGACTCCCTTTGAAATATCATAGTAAATCAATTTTGAACCTTCAAACCCACAAATCTAAGAGTCACAAAACTTCCTCGTATTAAATAATAATCAATTGGACTCTTTTACCCCCTTGAACACATGAATCACATGGACATATGAATTAAGGAGCCCTAAAATTTGTAGTTACATATATATTTAGTATTTTGACGAATTTGCGACTATTATGACTTGAAAAATATTTATTAGTTGCTGTTTTGATCTCCATGATTATGTATTTATGCTACTTAACAACTTAGACACCAAATGACATTTTCCCATGAAATCTACATTAGTAAATTATTTCTATGTGTTGCTATCTGAATATTCTTTTGCGGTTTCGACCCTTTTATCATTTGAATCTGGGCCCGAGCCCTGAATAGAAATTGTAGATCCGGATGTGTAGATATCGATAGACTCCAAAATGATCGAATTTGGAGTTACGGTCTAGGAGTTATGGCAGTTACACCGCAGCTGTGTCAGTACAGCTGTGTCAGTAGACGCAGTTTTGCGAAACTGCTGTATATAATCACTTTACAAATTATTTCAGCGGTGTAAACAGCGAGCGTTTGACCCCAAATTTTATATGTAGTTGCTGGACACCCTATAGGACATCCCCAATTTTTCTTAGAATTAATTTTCATTATTTTAACCCTGTTCCACCTGTATAAACTCAAATATACAATTCTGCCTGAACAAATGTAATAAGCCGGGGTTTGAGGGAAGGACTATAGAGTGGACAATATAGGTAAGTGTACTCGGAAGGGGGCCCGTGTTTCCCAAAGTTGTATGTTAAATGGAACTAAGTGCCACGTAGAACTAAGTGCCACGTCATGGTGACGGGGGCCACCTCTAGAGCCTACGGGGGCCACCTCTAGAGCCCATGGTTGATCACCTGCTTGTTTGATGCCTGAGTACACCGCCCTATAGACTCCATTACTAGGTCTAAACGCAACTGATTTGACTGTAGCAACCATGTAGTAAAAAGATGGATGCATGTCGTGCTACCTAGATAGTAATCACACAAGACTTGAACTTAATACCTGATACCTGATTATCCTGTTACCTGATCACCTGGTTACCTGATATCTGATACATGAAACTTGAACATGACACCTGTAACTCGAAACATGAAACTTGATACGTGAAACCTGAGACATGAAACATGATATTTGATGTTAGTTACCCCTACAGGTTCACCTGACATATGTTTTACCATTAGCAGTTGTTAACTAGCCTGTTTACTAGGAAGTCCCCCCTTGCTAGCTAATCCTGGTTGTTCCCACCACTTGTTGTATCCCTGTTGCATTCTTGATTCCTGTTCCCCTTACTTGTACTCGTTTTTACTATTTGTGGCCCTAGCTTGCACTAAGGGCATTCTCTCTTGTTTTTCCTGTTTTTCCTTTTATATTTATTAAGCAGACTTGGGAGACAAGCTACCTGTTGGAATTGGCGAGCAGACATTTCAGGTTTTGCTTGGAGCAAGGACCTGTTTAAATAGTTGCTTTCCTTAAGGTATTTATTTCTTCTGCTGTATAAGACTTGTTTCCGAGTTTACACTTGATCCAGACATGTGAACTATTTGAACATTATTATTTGTTTAAATTGTTTTCTGCTGCTTAATAAATTATTCATACATGCTTGGTTATATATAGTTCTCTTGTATATTCTTGTTATGATGCTGAGTCGATCCTACAGCTTATGGATGATGTAAAAAATCATTCGCTGGGCTTCGTCACGTGCTCGTATTCCATATTTTTAGGAAGCGAGGCGTGACACCTACTATATTTTTTAAATAAATATTTTGTTCTTTCCAGGCTAAATGAGCTCTGTTTAATTTTGATTTCAGGTTGATTTCAGCTTGAAGTGCTTCTTGGAGCTACTCACTACTCGACAGCAGTTGACATTTGAAGCAAAAAGCTTGTATATTTGGTGATAAAAGTTGTATAGTTGCTAAACTTGTAAACTTTTTGATGTACTTGTGCGTTATTGAAGCAAGTATACTATCAATGTATTGAAGCAAATAACATTATTTAAGATATTAATTTGTCATGTTCTGTTATTGGGCTTGGTTGAGGATGTTTACATGCATAAGATTTCAGGTATCAAGACCATTGCATTACCTTATACTTGTATGATGATCGAAATTCATTCAGATATATTTGTTATTATTGTTTTGGTGTCATGTGATGATATGATGAATACTCAATGTGTAAGCTCAAAATGTGTACGCTCAGCCTCAGAAACTGAACATGAAGTTCAAAATGTGTAAGCTCAGCTCAGAACAACAGAAACTGAACATGAAGTATCAAAATGTGTAAGCTCAGCTCAGAACAATAGAAACTGAACATGAAGTTCAAAATGTGTAAGCTCAGCTCAGAACAACAGAAACTGAACATGAAGTCTCAAAATGTGTAAGCTCACCTCAGAACAACAGAAACTGAACATGAAGTTCAAAATGTGTAAGCTCAGAACAACATAAACTGAACATGAAGTATCAAAATGTGTAAACTCAGCTCGGAACAACAGAAACTGAACATGAAGTATCAAATTGTGTAAGCTCAGAACAACAGAAACTGAACACCACCAACCACCAACCAATGTGTACACCAATTGTTGAAAACAACAGAAACCAAATGGAGATTATACAAAAGGATTAAAAACACAATTGTAACCACAAACTAGTTTTAACTTTTAACTTCCATTATTTCCATTACAATCCATATATGACCAACACACTGAAACACACATTTAAACTTCCTGGCAGTCGAAAAATTCTCAAATGGGTAAAAAATGGGCAGTCGAAAAGTGTTCTCAAGGCTCCCGGGTTCTCCAGTAACATCCGTCTTGTTCTTACTCTTGAATTCCTGAACAAAGTGATTCATCAAAAAATAAAGAAGCAAATACGTAAATATATGTATTATAATGAATTGCAGGTAAACTTTTGAGTTGGAGATATAACCACATACCACTCGGCTGTTCCTGGAGAGTGTTTGATGAACATGGTAAAGCTGGTAATTTAAATTGATAGGGTATCATCAAATTCAGGATAGACAGGTATTTGAACAACATCAATAAATTTCAGCAAAAAATTCTGTAAGCTCAGTACAACAACAACAACAAAGAAAACTGTAGGCTCAGAACAACAACAACAACAAAATAATCTGCAGGCTCAGAACAACAACTAGAGATGCAAAAATCATGCAGGCTCTGAATAACACCACCATAAACTATACATGAAGCTCAAAATGTGTAAGCTCTGTACAAGAGCATTTGAAGATGAAGTTCAAAATGTGTAAGCTCAGAACAAACTTTTATTGAACAAAAGGGTGAACACCACCAAAAAATTTCAGCTCCCCAACTCAAAACAACAGAAACTAAACATGAAGCTGAACACCACCCTTAAAAATTTTGTATACCAATTGCCGAAAACATAAACTGAACATGAATCTGAAATGACTTGCACACTAACTTGTTAGGAGGGTGCAAAAAAACAAAATCATTTAACTTGTCTTGTATAAACTTTTCATCACTGCCTACACACTCCGAATGGAAAAAATCATGCATAAACAAAATCATGCATAAACTTTTCATCACTGCCTACTAATAAATCAAGTGTAAGTGAGTCAAATGCAGAATTTTGAGTTTGTCACTAGGGCTGCTTTATTAAGCCATGCCTACTAGTTTCCAAAAAAAAAAATCATGCATAAACTTTTCATCATTGCCTACTAACTTCGGAATTATTTGTATAAACAAAATTATTTTACCAACTTTTCGAAGATAAATTTTAAATTATGCATCCCTTTTATGTCCATCATCATTTTGCCTACAAACAGTGAAGACATAATGATTAATTTAACAATTGTGCTATTTGGTATTAAAGAACAATAATTACATATATGGGTCAAAAAATAATTTAACAAATGTGCGATTGCGATCCAATGGTCCAAATTTGATCCGACCATCAACTGATATGTTGAAGGGCAAAACAATCATTTCTCAGCTCAGATATTTCTCATCTGAGCTACTCTCTCCCGTTCTCTCTCTCTCTCTCTCCTTGACGAATCCGAAAAAATCTCAGCTGTACCAAAAAAACAATCATTTGAAGTAACAATCGTAAAGCACAAATAGGATTGTTTCATCACTAGTCACTCCTATTAATCTTTAAATCATAGTGTGCAACTTCAGAAACATAATCCATCTCATCATCACTTATAACCAATGAGGAAAAATAAAGCTCCGATAGGATTAATTCATCATTAGTCACTCCTACAAATCATTAAATAAATGATTCATAGTGTGCAATTTTAGAAACATAATCCATCTCATCATCACTTGTAAAACTAGAATCCAAGTTATCCAACGAAGAAGCGAACTCACAATCACATGAATATAACAGACTACTATACTACTATAGCATAATAAAGTCATGGTTAACAGTAAACCAAACATAAAATAGAATGATACCGATTTGTTTCACATCGTGAACCACCACCAATCGAACTATCAACAATAAAACCTAAAATATGGAAAGACCAAACCCCAAAATGGATAAATGGGATTCGAATACTTCCCTGACATATTGTAGCTGATCATCTTGTTCCACACACTATTCTTCAGATGCAAACATTACCTGAAAAATTAATTTTCAAAGCAAGCAATTAATTTACAAAATAAGGGATTTGAAAAAAACAAATTGGGAAAAAAATGGTTCACAAAATTATACCTGATTCGAAGAAGTCAGGGTGGAAAAGAAAGGTGGAGTTAGGGTTTCGAACGGATGGGTTTCGATAGCAGCCAAACCCCTCAAAACCCCAACACTCCATTTGCCATTAAAATGGACCAAAATCAAAAACCCTAGCATCGAAATGCTCAGGAACTGAGATGGGCGACGCATCAATAGAGAGAGAGAATGGGAGAGATGAGCAACGCATCGAAGAGAGAGAGAGAGAACGGTGAGATGGGCTAAGTATTTGAGGCTAGGTTTTTTACGGGGGCGGGGGGATTTCTTCGGATTCATCAAGAAGAGAAAGAGAGAGAGAACGGGAGAGAGTAGAGCTCTCCTGAGAAAGATCTGAGCTGAGAAATGACTGTTTTGCCCTTCAACATATCTATTGATGGTCGGATCAAATCTTGACCATCAGATCGCAATCGAACGGTGGAGAATCCCAGCTCTCGAAAAGAATCTCAGCTTCCCAGCTCTTATAAGTCTATTAAGAGGTGAGAAAGGATTGTTATCGAGAACTGGGATTCTCCACCGTTCGATTGCGATTTGATGGTCCACTTTTGATCCGACCATCAACAGATATGTTGAAGGGCAAAACAGTCATTTCTCAGCTCAGATCTTTCTCAGGAGAGCTCTACTCTCTCCCGTTCTCTCTCTTTCTCTCCTTGACGAATCCGAAGAAATCCCCCCGCCCCCGTAAAAAACCTAGCTTCGAATACTTGGCCCATCTCACCCGTTCTCTCTCTCTCTCTTCGATGCGTCTCTCATCTCTCCTGTTCTCTCTCTCTCTTCGATGTGTCGCCCATCTCGGTTCCTGAGCATTTCGATGCTAGGGTTTTTTATTTTGGTCCATTTTAATGGCAAATGGAGTGTTGGGGTTTTGAGGGGTTTGGCTACTATCGAAACCCACCTGATCGAATCTCTCTCTCTCTTTGATGCGTCGCTCATCTCTCCCGTTCTCTCTCTCTCTTTCGAAGCTAGGGTTTTTGGTTTTTGATTTTGGTCCATTGAGGTGTTTGGCTGCCATGATTTTGGTCCACAACATTTATTCATTTCTTCCCCATCTTCTCTCCCGCTTATTCCCCAAACTCTATTCAACTTTGCATAATTATCATGGCACATAACCAAATACGCTTCAAAACAATAATTTCAATCCCCAGAAATAAATAACCAACTTATATCAAAATGAATCTCATCATTTCCTACACACACAACCGAAAGAAAATGCAGGAAATTTAACAGAAATCATAAAAGCATGTTTGAGAATCAAACACTTCCTTCCGAAATCTGAGAGAGGCAGAACCCACTGAGAGTAGAAATCAAAACCCTAACATCGATTTGGGTTTTTCTTCGCAGAGAGAGATAGAGAACCCACTTCGAGAAGAAATCGAAATCCTAACATCGATTTGGGTTTCGACGAAGTGTCAGAGACAGAGCAGGAGCAACAGATCTGAAGCAACCCACTGAGAGAGCTCTTCTTTGGTCGTAAGAAGATAAGAGAGATAGGGGTATTCGATTATACCCCTTTAACCCCTCAACAGATCTGAGGATAAGCGCCTCCAGATGGTTTTTCGTCGAGTAGGGTTTAGACAAGTGACGAAGAAAGAGAGCGGGAGAGAGAGCTCTTCTTTGGTCGTGAGAAGATAAGAGAGATAGGGGTAGGGTTTAGACAAGTGACGAAGAAAGAGAGCGGGACGAAGAAAGAGAGCGGGAGAGAGAGCTCTCTCTTTGGTCGTGAGAAGATAAGAGATAGGGGTAGGGTTTCGATTATACCCCTTTTACCCCTCAACAGATCTGAAGATAAGCGGCTGGAGATCTGAGCCGTTCGGTCGCGATCAATCGCGATTGAATGGCTGAAATCCCCAGCTCTCGATAAGGTTTTCAGCTCCCCAGCTCTTAATAGACTTACTCTATATATATATATATATATATATATATATATATATATATATATATATATATATATTAAAAAATAATAATAATAATATAATAATATTATATGTAACAATAATATATTATAAATATATATATAACAATATATTGTAATAATAATATATTATATAATAATATATATTGATATGGCTAAAAATGGGGTTAAATCGGAACCGTCCAAATCAGGCGCGAACCTCAAAGCTTGGGGGTAAGATGGTAATTTCACTTACAAATGGGTCTGAAATGGGTTCGGGGTCTTTTCTCCAAAAGCCCATTAACCCACCAACAGATCCACCTCAACTGGGTTCGGGTCCCAACCCACAAGAAACCCGGTTCAGCTGGATAGAATTAGGGTTTCTGATTGTATTCAATCAACGACCCTGATTCGCTCTATCCTCTCACTAGGAATTAGGGATTTCCTACCTAAACTGATCCCAAAGGCAGCTATAAATACCCCCCATCCACCACCACTAGGAGATAATCAATCTTTTGTCAGTTTATGCTCTTTCATAATCTTTTCTGATTACTGACTTGAGCGTCGGAGGGTGTGTCGCCGGGATCAACCCCGCTGTCTCGCACTTTTTGCAGGTGAACGGCGGGAGTCAACAGTCAAACTCCGGTGGAAAGGTTCCAGGTTTGCTATTCAGTTTTCCTAAGAATTCACAAATACTATATGTTTGCCCCCACACCTTCCTCTCCCATTGGTTAAGATCATCTCCAGTCATGCCTCCCCGAAAAATGAGATCCAGAGGGTCCAACCGTGGACCTACTCCTCCTCAACAGCAGGAGATCCCCCTCCAAATTTTCCAGCCGCTGGGACCCTCTCCTCAACCTAATCAGGCCCCGCAGCAGGACCAACCTCCTCTTCAGAATCATCAACCCCCTCGCGGTCAAATCGAGCCTCAGAATGCCGGCACGGGGGGTCACGTCCCAATCCTCAGAAACAACCTCTCCAACATGACCACGTCTCCGTGCACAACCCCTCTACCGATTCCATGGCATCTCACAATCCCCGGGCCTCCGATGACCTCCGCAACACCCTCAACAATCGATAGAAAGAAGAGGATCTTCACCGTCGTTTGGATGAAAGGCGGGCCCGAGAGGGAGCCTCCCGCCAACAATGTCCAAATGATCGATCTCCTCATTACAGAGAATATAGAAGGTCCCCTCCTCACAGAGGGCAGAGAGAGTCCCCTGGGCACCATAGGAGAAGGCCTCATTCTCCTGCTGGTCGGCAACCCCCGAGGAATGATGACGCACCTATCACCCGTGCCAAGTTCCAGCAATTCCAAGCAACCATCTTGCAAGCCCTCAATCTCCGACCCAACAATAAAAATGCTCAGAGGGCCCCCACTCCTCCTCCGCACCAAAGTCCTCGCCATCGGTCCGTAACTCCTCCCCCAGTTCCTAGTAACCACTGTCATATTCCTATTCCTCGCCACTCCCGGAGCTACCATCGAAGGGATGACACCGTCTACCTTCGTCTCCACGAGATGGAGAGGCGCCTGGGTCAGCTAGACAAGGAAGAGGAGCTTAGAGGAAGGACCCTCCTTCCAAGTTGACCTCCCTTCCCTCGAACTGTCATGGAAGCACTAGTTCCAATAGGTTTCAAGCCCCCGCAGTTCGAGACTTACTCTGGGGAGTCAGACCCCGTGGACCACATCGAAAGCTTCAAGACCCTTATGTTGATCCACCAAGCTTCCGACGCTCTATTGTGCAAAACCTTTCCGGCCACTCTCAAAGGCCCAGCTCGGGAGTGGTACTCTCGCCTCGCCCCATCCTCCATATTCTTCTTTGAACAATTTGAGACCCTCTTCGTCACCCACTTCGTGAGTAGCCGCCGCACAGAGAAGACCAGCATTTCGCTACTCTCCTCACCAGAAGAAGGGTGAAAAGCTAAGAGACTATGTGAAAAGGTTCACTGCAGAAGCTAGGTCCATCGCTTCCCTCGACCAGTCGGTCGCTGCAGCAGCCTTCCAATCAAACATCCTTAACTCCAGCCTTTGATCATCCCTAGCCAAGAAGCCCCCCCCCAAAACTTCTCCGGCCTCCTTCTCCGAAGCGAGAAGTATATTCGGGCTGAGGAAGCTGAACATCGCCCCACCTTTGAGGGGTCTTCCTCCGGGACCAAGAGAAAGGCAGCTGAAGAAGAAGGAGCCAAGAAGCTCCAGAAGGACAATGGGGGCCAGTGCCGCCTCCCTCCCAGATTCGAAAAGTTCACTCCTCTTAACGCCAACATTTCCACTATTCTTATGGAGGTTGAGAAGAAAAGGGTTCTACCTCCTGTCCCGAAGATGAACACCCTGGCAAGAAAGACAAAGAGAAATGGTGCCGATATCACCGGGACCACGGCCACGACACCAATGATTGTCGGGCCCTGAAGAATGAAATCGAGGCTCTTCTCCAGAGGGGGCAGCTGTCTAAATTTGTGAGAAAGGACCGAATTGATCTTCCCCCTCCTCCACCTAGGGGGGCTAACAAGCGCTCTGAAAGGCGCGACGAGACTCCCGAGTTTGAAGAGGAACGCATTCTGCATCTCATTCATGGAGGCCCCATGGGAGGCACTTTCAACTTCTCTAGAAAGGCTTTCATCAGAGAAGTCAACTCAGTGCACGGCATGCCCCCTCCCAAAGGCCTCGGAGTACCGGTCACTTTTTCAGATGAAGACTTCGAGGGTGTCCGAACCCCCCATTGTGACGCACTGGTGATCAACCTCCATATGGCAAATTTCAAAGTAGAGAGAATTCTGGTCGACAATGGTAGCTCCATTAACATCCTCTTCGTCACTGCTTTTAAAGGACTCAAGCTATCTCGGGACAGGCTCAGGCCCGCCGGCTACACGCTTCACGAGTTTACGGGAGTTCCAGTGACTATCGAAGGGGTAATCACCTTCGACGTAACCACTGGCAAAACTCCTACTACCCGAACGGAACTGATGGACTTCATGTTAGTCGATGTCCCAGCTGCTTATAATGTGATTCTAGGCCGACCAGGCCTTGCTGCTCTAGAGGCCGTCCCGTCGGCTTATCACCTCAAGATGAAGTTCCCCACAAGGGCAGGAGTAGGGGAAGTAAGAGGCAGTCAAGAGATGGCCCGCAAATATTACATGACCTCCACCAGGGGTCCAGTCCTCTCCCTCGAGACGCTCAAGATTCCCCAAGAGAGTGTCCGACCAACGTCCGAGCCGGTGGATGAATTGGAGAAAGTGCTATTCTCCGAGCATGATCCAAACCGCAAGTTCCTTATTAGCAAGACCCTCCCATCTACCCTATGCTCCGATATAATCCAATACATTAAAAAGAACCGCGACCTCTTTGCATGGTCGGCTGCCGACATGCCAGGAATCTCCGAAGAGCTACTCGTCCACCACCTGAGCGTTGCCCCGGGGTCCGAATCAGTCCAACAGAAAAGGCACAAATTAGCTCCTGAGCGCCAACAAGCTATAAAAGAAGAAGTGGACAAGCTCCTTAAGGCCCGGTTCATACAAGAAGTCTACTACCCTGAATGGCTCTCCAATGTGGTTATGGTTAAGAAGTCCAACGGGAGTTAGAGGATTTGTATCGACTTCACGAACCTGAATAAGGCATGCCCTAAAGATCCATTTCCTCTCCCAAGCATTGACACCTTGATTGACGCCACTTCGGGTCATGAGTTGCTCAGCTTCATGGATGCCTTCTCCGGGTATAATCAAATTTGCATGTTCCCTCCAGATATCCCGAAGACCTCCTTTGTTACCGATCAGGGGCTCTACTGCTATAGGATAATGCCCTTCGGGCTGAAGAATGCCGGCGCTACCTATCAACGCCTTGTCAACAAGGTCTTTCAGGGACAGACTGGCCGAAATATGGAAGTATATGTTGATGACATGCTAGTCAAGAGCATCCACGGGACTGATCATGTGGCCGATCTGCAAGAGGCATTCGATGTACTAGGAAACATGATATGAGGCTCAATCTGAACAAATGTGCGTTCGGAGTCTCATCGGGGAAGTTCCTAGGCTTCATGGTCAGCCAAAAAGGAATCGAAGCCAACCCCGAGAAGATCAAAGCCATACTGGACATGGCTCCTTCCAAAAATGTGAAAGAGGTTCGGAAGCTGACAGGACGTCTCGCTGCCATAGGGCACTTCCTTTCTAAGTCAGGGGAGAAGTGTCTTCCCTTCTTCAAAGCACTCAGGGGGGCTAAGGGCTTCGAATGGGGTCAACAACAGCAAGAATCATTCGATCAGCTTAAAGCCTATCTAGTCAACCCCCCTCTTCTCAGCAAGCCTATCCCCGGGGAAACACTCTACCTCTACTTAGCAGCCTCCGAACAAACCCTCAGCACCGTCTTGGTGAGGGAAGAAGACAAGGCTCAGAATCCCATCTATTACGTGAGCAAGGTACTTCAGGATGCCGAGCTCCGCTACCCAAGACTGGAAAAGATGGCGTACGCCTTGGTCATGGCAGTTAGGAAGCTTCGCCTATATTTTCAGTCCCACTCGGTGGTCGTTCTTACCGACCAGCCGCTCAAGCAAGTCCTACACAAGCCCGAGACCTCAGGCCGTCTGATGAAGTGGTCGATCGAGCTGAGCCAGCATGACATATCATACCAGCCTCGGACCGCCATCAAGGCTCAGGCCTTAGCTGAATCATTATTGAGAGTACCATTCCAGAGGTCAGTCAAGCAGCAAACGGGCCTCCAATCTGGACGATATATGTAGACGGATCTTCTTGCACCGAAGGAAGCGGAGCCGGGGTCATTCTGGCAAGCCCAGATGACTTCGTTATCCAATACTCCCTCCACATCAACTTCAAGGCCTCCAACAATGAAGCGGAGTATGAAGCCCTTATAACCGGCCTTGGTATGGCTCGTAAGGGGAGTCGCCCTTCAATCTCACCTATGGGTCCGAAGCTGTGATCCCCTTGGAAGTCGGACTACCATCTCCTCGCCTCATGGCCTATGAAGAAGAACAGAATGCTAGAGAGCTTCGGGTAAACTTGGAATTGATTGATGAGCTACGGGAAAGAGCTTCAATTCGCCAACAAAACTATCGAAGGAGGATCGAGTTAGCCTACAACATGAGAGTCCGACCTACCAATCTCAAAGAAGGGGACTTAGTCCTTAGAAAACTGGCTATCTCCTTCCCCAGCCAGAAGAGTAAGCTAGCTCCGAATTGGGAGGGACCCTACAAGATCACCAAAGAAGTTCGGCCCGGAACATACCGTCTTGAAGATCTTGAAGGCAGAGAGATTCCTAGGACATGGAATGCCGACCATCTATTGAAGTACCAGGAGAGCGCTGGAGCGCCTCTCTAAGCACCTTCATATGTCGAACCGTTCCTTTCCTTTCACTTGTATTTTGCTTCTTTATTTCTCCAATGTAATAGTGGCTTGCAACTTAGAAGCAGCCGACTAAGTAGTTATCAATAAAAAGCTTCTTTTTTCCATATTTTTCGTGATTGTGTACATCTCTCTGTTTTTAATTTCTTTTACTCTAACGAGCTAGAAGTGGTTCGCCATTCGGAATTGCTCCCACAACCGTTGAAACATACTCAAACGACGAGTTCGGAGTCCAACACTTGGCTCGACTCCGCTTCGCAAGCTCACTCTTAAGCGAGCTAGAAGTGGTTCGCCATTCGGAATTGCTCCCACAACCGTTGAAACATACTCAAACGACGAGTTCGGAATCCAACACTTGGCTCGACTCCGCTTCGCAAGCTCGCCCTTAAGCGAGCTAGAAGTGGTTCGCCATTCGGAATTGCTCCCACAACCGTTGAAACATACTCAAACGACGAGTTCGGAGTCCAACACTTGGCTCGACTCTGCTTTGCAAGCTTGCTCTTAAGCGAGCTAGAAGTGGTTCGCCATTCGGAATTGCTCCCACAACCGTTGAAACATACTCAAACGACGAGTTCAGAGTCCAACACTTGGCTTGACTCCGCTTCACAAGCTCGCTCTTAAGAGAGCTAGAAGTGGATCGCCATTCGGAATTGCTCCCACAACCGTAGAAACATACTCAAACGACGAGTTCGGAGTCCAACACTTGGCTCGACTCCGCTTCACAAGCTCGCTCTTAAGCGAGCTAGAAGTGGTTCACCATTCGGAATTGCTCCCACAACCATTGAAACATACTCAAACGACGAGTTCGGAGTCCAACACTTGGCTCGACTCCGCTTCGCAAGCTCGCTCTTAAGCGGACTGGAAGTGGTTCGCCATTCGGAATTGCTCCCACAACCATCGGAACGAGCTCCGCCGTCGAGCACAAAGTTCCTATAACTATACAAGACATGGGAGAAGTGCACTTGGAGGAACTAACCTTTGGTTCTTATGGTTCGTTTAAAGTTGAAATAATCCTCCAAGAGGCTGCTCTCCATTGCAAGATGCTCACTCTTAAAAATTCATGAGTTAGAAGATTCGAAGCGGTGCTCGGCACTCCTTGCCAAGCACTCTTGGCACCGAAGCCCAAACGAGCAAAGATCTAGCTCTGGACCTCGGCACTCCTTGCCGAGTGCTCTTGGCACCGACGCCTCAAACGGGCAAAGATCTTGCTCTGGACCTCGGCACTCCTTATCGAGCGCTCTTGGCACCGACGCCCAAATGAGTGAAGATCTTGCTCTGGACCTCGGCACTCCTTGCCGACCGCTCTTGGCACCGTCGCCCAAACGAGCACAAATCTTGCTCTGCACCTCGGCACTCCTTGCCGAGCGCTCTTGGCACCAATGCCCAAACGAACAAAAATCTTGCTCTGGACCTCGGCACTCCTTGCTGAGCGCTCTTGGCACCGACGCCCAAACGAGCAAAAATCTTGCTCGGGACCTCGGCACTCCTTGCCGAGCGCTCTTGGCACCGACACCCAAACGAGAAAAAATCTAGCTCTGGACCTCGTCATGCTAAAGATAGCCACAAGGAATACAACGACACAAGTCTCAAAAAAATGCACAAGTCCAAGAAAGAAAAAAGCCTCATTTCAATTAAGTGTGGGAAGACAGTTCAAGACGATGCCCTTCTTTACAATGAAGTTAAAAGTTGAAAAGCCAAAACTAACAAAGCCTACTCGTAACACTTAGAAAAAATACAAAACTTGGAGAACAAGAGATCTTCAACGCCTCCTAGGCACAGGGATGTTCCGCTTCAAAGATACCCGGGGACAGCGGCGCTTGACCCCGGAGCTCATCCCTAAGCCGGCGAACTGAGACATATCTTCGGCACTGCTCCTGACAGTTGTGCCGACGGACGCTCCGCTCGATGATATCGCCACACCACTTTGGGCATCACCCGGACTTTGCCGAGCAACAGGAGAACGGGTCTCAAGCTCGTAGAACGAAATCCCCCGTTCGCTCTCTTCACGAGTGCACAAAGTGCTCCTGACGTTGATCGGTCCTGAACGTGGTTTGAGGCGAGCCACTTCCACCTCCAGCTCTGCTATCCATTGCTTCAGAGAGTCATCTTCTACGTCCACCTCGAAGTGAGGAGGCACTGCGGGGCTCGGGATGCTAGGACGGCTGGCAATGATTTGGCAGAGCTGAGTGACTTCGATGCCCCTATCCACTGTGGCCCTCTTCAATGCGTCAACTTCCGCTGTCAATTCATCGCGTTCGGCCATCATCTTGCCCACCGCTGTCGTCAACTCCTCTTCTTCCGCCAGAAGCTCTGCCTCCGCTGTGGTGAACCTCAGTGAGCATATCGTCCCTCTCCGCTGTCATCTTCGACAAGGAATGTTGGAGACACTTAAGCTTCAGCCCATTGGTGAAGGCAGTCGACGAGCCGTCGCCCTCGCCTACGGGAGGTATCTCGGCGAGCCTACCCTCTAGCCGCCGGATATCGATTTCTCTCCGGCTTAAGATCAGCTGCAGATGGTTCCGCTCACTCTCGGCCCTGTGCAGCCCCAACTCGACTTCATAGAGGCGCTTTCAGCACCAGGTTAAACACAACCTCGTCGCCCCTAAGCCAACCTCGGAATGTAACTCCTCCCCGGAGTGAGTGGGTTCGGCAGAATGAGTCACCTCGGCAAGCTGAAAAGTTCAAAGCAAACAACGAGAACGCTTAGTAAATACTCACAAATTTGCTTCACATCAGACTTCGGAACAAGGCCACATGCACCTAGCTAAGACTAAAATCTTGTGTTCAAACACTTAGTCAAATTTCAAGACTACAAAAAAACAAGACAAGACAAGTTCGAGATCAAAAGTTGTATTTCCATTCATCACAAAAAATGCGGTGGCCAGTCTGCAATTAGGCAGTACAAGCAACAACTCGAAAAACAAAAAAAAACAAAAGAAAGAAGAAGAAGTCAGGGGGCAACCTCTTTCCCGGGGCGTCGAGACTGGGCGGGGTCAGACTCCCCTGAAGGAGGCACCATTACCAGCGGAGTCACCACTGACCCCTGCACCTCGCCGATGACCTCGACCTCGGCGTCATCTTCGTCGTCCCCTCCTTCCTCCTCCGACTCGAGGTCAAAGCCGTCGACGTGGTCCGGGAAGAGCCGCCACCCGGAGCAGTCGACCTCAGGGTAACGCTCCGACACCTGAGTGATGGCCTGGGCATATGCCTTGGCCATGTTTGCGGTGAGGAAGCCTTGCACCTTCGTCATGGTGGCCGCTTCGGTTTCCTTCACTGCCGCAGCCTTGGCCTCCGCCGCCTCGGCCAGCTGCTTAGCCGACTTCTCCTTCTGCCGGAGAAGGTTGCCCTCGAGCCTTGTGACAAGGTCCTCGAGGTACTCGAGCATTGTCACCTTCCCCTCGAACTCAACCTTCAACTTGTCAAGTTCGTTGCCCATTCGAGCCTTTTCGGCCTGAGCTCGGTCGGACTCCTGCTTGAGCTCCTTCTCCAACTCCTTCATCTTCTCCATGAGATGACCGAAGTGGATGGTTATCTGCAGCAGAACAACAAGAAGTGCAAGGAGTTAGAAAATCAAACATAAAAGCTATCTTCAAATGTGAAAAGTCGACACTTACCGATACCGCCGAGATAGCGATCTCGATGGCATCGTCGCCTGCCTGGCTGGCGTCCATGGCAGCTCGGTCCTTCGGCATTGCCAGGTGCTTTACCACCTGCATGCTCACCAGGGAGTTGCCGAGGAACCCATCTAGTTTTCGGACCTGCCAGTTCGGAACATGAATCCTCTTGTGCTCCTCCGTCAAGAGCTCCTCGGTCGCCACCGTCAGTGGGGGCGCCTCCATCCCAAGCGTGGCGGCGATCGGGAACTCCCTTCCCTCGGCCGATGTCGAAGCTACTATCGGAGCGCAGGTCGGGTCACATCCGCCGGTGCCTCCACCTCCTCGGCCGCGCTCGCGACCCTCTAGGTCTTTGCGGACGGCAGTTTGGTGGCGACCCTCTTGCGCTTCTTCGGCGCCTTGCTTCCGAGGGCGGCCCTCTGCGCCAGCACTACTTCGTAGTCCATTGCCTCTGCAACAAACAAGAAGTTGGTAAAAAAACACAAGTCATGATAGGCAAAGCAAAAAGTAAAAAGGAACATAGAAGAAGCCACGTACTGGGATCTACGCAGCAGAGCCCTCCCCTAAAGAGGACGTCTTCAGTCAGATCCAGCCAATCGTACTTCAACCGATCTAGAAGAATTCGAACCGCCTCTTGAGGGTGAAGCACTGGCGACTCCCTCACTCGCTTCATCACCTCCTCCACCCAACCGGAGGGTATGAGCCACACCTCCGCACTCCGCACTATGAGATACTTATCACGCCGGTGCTTTATGGAGTCGGGGCAAACGACGAGCCGACCTCCATGCCTTGGAGCTAGGTAATACCGAAACTCCGACCAGTTCTGCTGATGAAGCCAGTAGAGCGTCCGAAGCACCCTCAACTCTGGCTCGACCCCAGCCGTTTGGCAGTGGAGCACGAACCTATTGATTACTCTCCACGCATTCGGCATTAGTTGAATGGGGCTGACCCCAAACCACCTAAGCACCTGAATCGCGAATGGGTGGAGAGGTAGCCGAGCCCCGGCAATAAAGGCATCAACCGGCTAGAAACACATGGTTACTGGCAGCGGCAAATTGGCCCTAACCCCGGGACCGGCAGTAGTAGTTCGTACTCCTCCGGGATTTGGAAGCAATCCCGGATCACTGCCGAGTCCTCCACACTGAGGATGGACACTGTGTCATCCGCCTCGGAGGGCTCCCTTGCCGCGTTCTCCTCGAAGGTCCTCCCCCTCCCGTGAATGATGCGTTCGGCATGCTCCTCCAGAAGTTCTCGAACTCTCTGCAGCCCTGTCAGTGGTCCCGGCAACCTGCCGAACGGTCCCATGCACTTCGGGTCCTCTACAATCGTGTCTCTACCAAATACCCTCTGACTCGGAGAATGAGCTTCGGCGGCAGGAGAGGAGGGCTCGGAGATAGAGGAAAGCGACATATTTATACTTGGAAATAGACTAAGTATAAATTACCTTGAAGTGACCTGTGCGGTCGAAATTTTCACTGGAAAATGATCGACGATCACCGTGAGCTCTCACTAGCACAAAATCACCGCCTGAGTAAAAATTTGGAGAAGTGAAAAATAAGAGGGGGGAGGTGGAGTTTTATAAAGAGTGGCATAGGGAACGAGGATAACGGGCCCAAAGAGCCAGGCCCATTCACACAAGGTGACAAAATGAGCTGAACCGTCTCATTATTTACCGCGCCAAAGTGTACTGTCACATTAATGGCTGTCACATCTATCAGAGTCGTCAGAAGTTCAACAGTCACCTGCCCAGCCTGTCGTTTCCTAAGCTGCCAAAAATCTTGTTCTGGGCCTTGGCACACCTTACCGAGCGCTCTTGCCACCGACCTTGTTACGTGGAAAAATTGGACCTCGGCACACCTTGCTGAGCTCTCTTGCCACCGACCTTATTACATGGAAAAATTAGACCTCGGCACGCCTCGCCGAGCGCTCTTGGCACCGACACCCAAACGAGCAAAAAATCACAACTCTGGGACCTCGGCACGCCTCGCCGAGCGCTCTTGCAACCGACCTTGTTACGTGAAAAAATTGGACCTCGACACACCACGCCGAGAGCTTTTACCACCAACCTTGTTACGTAAAAAAATTGGACCTCGGCACATCACGCCGAGTGCTCTTACCACCGACCTTGTTACGTGGAAAAATTGGATCTCGGCACACCTTGCCGAGCGCTCTTACCACCGACCTTGTTATGTGAAAAAATTGGACCTCGGCACACTATGCCGAGCAGTCTTGCCACCGACCTTGTTACGTGGTAAAATTGGACCTCGGCACACGCTGCCGAGCGCTCTTACCACTGACCCTATTGTATGGAAAATTGGACCTCGGCACACGCTGCCGAGCGCTCTTGCCACCGACCCTCAGATATGGGAAAAAGGGACCTCGCGCCGGCAGCCTAGCCGAGGTATCTCCGCACTTCGGCAGAGAGTGCCGAACCCTCATAGACCTCGGCCTCCTCCACGGCAAGCGTACGAGGGGGTCGGCAGCAGCGTCGAAGTATATAAGCTGTGAAATAGAGGAAATAACTCCTCCAAGCAAGCACAAGCGTTAGATCTCTTGAAAATTCATGCCCAATACTGACGAAGGGATCAGATCCCACCGCGTCGTGAATAACAGCGAGTCGTTTACCTAAATATTGCGAAAAAATGATTTAAAATTCAGAAAAATTAATTAAAAATTCTAAAAAATAATTATAAATCTGGGAAAATACTTTTGAGCCCCTGGGTAAATAATTATTGCTTAGAATGGTTAATTAAGACCCCCGAATAACAAATCACCACTTCGCAAAATTGAAAAAAATCACCAGAAGCCCAAGAGAGCTCAAGAATAATCTTGTGCACGCAACTAACTCAACAATTGCCATAATCCCCCACACAAGGATTCGTCACCTCCTATTTGGGCTCCGATACAACTCTGCAAGCCATTAAAACAGTAAAACTACTCCTCAAAGACGGATCAAACTCAGTCTTTGGAAGTGGGAGGCTCGTGATATGGCTAAAAATGGGGTTAAATCGGAACCGTCCAAATCAGGCGCGAACCTCAAAGCTTGGGGGTAAGATGGTAATTTCACTTACAAATGGGTCTGAAATGGGTTTGGGGTCTTTTCTCCAAAAGCCCATTAACCCACCAACAGATCCACCTCAACTGGGTGTGGGTCCCAACCCGCAAGAAACCCGGTTCAGGTGGATAGTATTAGGGTTTCTGATTGTACTCAATCAATGGCCCTGATTCGCTCTATCCTCTCACTAGGAATTAGGGATTTCCTTCCTAAACTGATCCCAAAGGCGGCTATAAATACCCCCCATCTACCACCATTAGGAGGTAATCAATCTTTTGCCAGTTTACGCTCTTTCATAATCTTTTCTGATTACTGACTTGAGCGTCGGAGGGTGCGTCGCCGAGATCAACCCCGGTGTCTCGCACTTTTTGCAGGTGAATGGCGGGAGTCAACGGTCAAACTTCGGTGGAAAGGTTCCAGGTTTGCTATTCGGTTTTCCTAAGAATCCACATATACTATCTGTTTGTCCATACACCAGATTTAGCGGTAACATATATAATAATATATAATAGTAATATATTATATATTAATATATATAATAATATATAATAGTAATATATAATTGATATGGCTAAAAATGGGGTTAAATCGGAACCGTCCAAATTGGGCGCGAATCTTGAAGCTCGGGGGTAAAACGGTAATTTCACATACAAATGGGTCCGAAACGGGTACTGGATCTCCTTCTCACAGATCCAATAACCCACAAACAGATCCATTCCAATTAGGTACGGGTCCCGACCCGAGGCAAACCCAGACCAACAAGAGATAAATCAGGGTCACTGATTTGACCAAGTCAACGGGCCTGATTTGCTCACCGGGAATCAGGGATTAGTTTCCTAAACAGACTGTGAGGATTTTACTCCTGGCAGTTACACAGGAAATCAGGTCCCTAATCACTCCCCTGGCGACTATAAATACCTCCCCTCTATCACTGTGACCAGGTAATCACTCCTTTTCCACCTTAAGCTCTTTCTTAATCACCACTGATTACTGACAAGATCGTCGGAGGGTGCGTCGCCGGAATCAACCCCAGTGTATCGCACTTCCTTGCAGGTTGCGGCAGGAATCAGAAGGTTTGGATCCGCTGTTCAGGTTTTTCTCGAACTCACAAATCTCATCTGTTTACCCCCACACCGAAATCACCGGTAACAGATTGGCGCCGTCTGTGGGAAAAACCACACGAACAGCCTCTGCCTCTTCCTTGTCGCATAGCCCTTCTCCAACCATGCCTCCCAAGAAGGTCAGATCTAGAGGGTCCAACCGCAGACCCAATCCAGCTGATCAGCCAGAGGAAGTCCCTGTCCATCCTGCCGCACAGCCTGAACAACTTCCTCCCCCGGCCCAACAGGGCCAGCCTCCTCTTCCGAACCAACAACCCCCAAATGGTCCTGCTGGTCAGAACCAGCGGAGGCAGGAGCATCCACTCCATCCGGACCACGTCTCAATTCACAACGCCTCCTCGGACTCCATGGCTTCCCATCACCCCCGAGCCTCTGATCTCCGCAACACCGTCCTGAATCGCCAAAAGGAAGAGGACCTTCGCAACCACCTAGATGAGAGGCGGGCCCGAGAGGGAGCCTCCCTCCAGCATCATGGTGAGCGATCTCCTCATCGCCGAGACGGTAGGCGGTCTCCGGACCGAAGGGGCCGGGTGGAATCTCCCGAGCGCCGAAGGAGGAGGCCACATTCCCCCGCGGATCGGCATCATCCGAGGAACAATGAGGCACCTATCACTCGCGCCGAGTTCCTACAATTCCAGGAGACTATGTTGCAGGCCCTCAACCTGCGCCCCAACAACCATACTGCCCAGAGGATTCCAATACCCCCTTGGGTTCCCAGTCCTCGTCACCGATCCAGAAGTCCTCTCCCGGCTCCCAGTCGCCAGCAGCACCCCTACAGTCCTCGCCGATCCCAGGACTACCGATGCCGCAGTCCCCGCTCCCCTTCCTATGAAGAAGAGTCCCGGGGATCGTTTGATTACCAGCGGAGGGACGACGCCCTCTACCGTCGTCTCCACGAGGTAGAGAGGCACATCGGTCGCATGGACAAAGAGGAGGAGTCGAGATCAGGGACCGTCCGCCCCAGCAGACCCCCTTCTCTCGGACACTCATGGAGGCCCCATACCGAGGGGTTTCAAACCTCCGCAGTTTGAAACGTACTCAGGGGAGTCCAACCCAGTTGATCACGTCGAAAGCTTCAAGACCTTAATGCTGATCCATCAAGCTTCCGATGCCATGCTCTGCAAGACCTTCCCCGCCACCCTCAGAGGGTCGGCTCGGGAATGGTACTCCAGGCTCGCTCCCTCTTCCATCTTCTCGTTCGAGCAGTTCGAAATGCTCTTCATAACTCACTTTGTGAGTAGCAGGCGAGCTGAGAAGACGAGCCTCTCCCTACTCAACCTGCGACAGGAGAGGGGAGAAAAGCTAAGGGACTATGTGAGGAGATTCACCGCAGAGGTCAGGTCTATCGCCTCCCTAGACCAGTCAGTGGCGACCGTTGCGTTCCAGTCGAACGTCCTCAACTCCAACCTCCGGTCGTCCCTCGCCAAGAAGCCCCCGCACAACTTCGCGACCTCCTCCTAAGATGCGAAAAGTACATTCGGGCGGAGGAGGCCGAGTGCCTCCCGAATTTCGGAGGATCCGCCTCCGGATCAAAGAGGAAGACGACAGAGGAGGAGGTGTCCAAAAAGTCGCAGAAGGACAATAGCGGCCAGCGCCGTCCTCCCCCCAGGTTCGAGAAGTTCACTCCCCTCACCACCAATGTCTCCACCATCCTGATGGAAATGGAGAAAGAAGGAGTCATACCTCCGGCTCCGAGAATGAACACCCCAGCCAAGAGGAGGAACAAAGAGAAATGGTGCCGCTACCACCGGGACCACGGCCATGACACCAACGACTGCCGGGCGTTGAAAAATGAGATAGAGGCCCTCATCCAGAGGGGGCAGTTGGCCAAATTTGTGAAGGCAAACGATCGGGCGGATCGCAACACTCCTCCGCCTCGGGGGGCTAATAAGCGCTTCGAGCGGCGCGATGAGACCCCCGAGTTCGAGGAAGAACGAGTTCTGCACCTAATCCACGGAGGACCCATGGGGGGCTCCTCCAACTCCTCTCGGAAGGCATTCGTCCGAGAGGTCAACTCAGTTCACAGCGCCCCTCCTCCCAAAGGCCTCGGCGTCCTGGTGACTTTCTCCGATGAAGACCTCAAGGGGATCCGAACTCCCCACTGCGACGCCCTCGTCATCGACCTTCGCATGGCAAACTTCAAGGTGCAGAGGGTCCTGGTAGACAACGGGAGCTCGGTGAACATCCTCTTCCTCTCGGCCTTCCGAGGGCTACAGCTGTCTCGGGACCGTCTCAAGCCGGCCGGTTACACGCTCCACGGGTTCACGGGGGTACCAGTAACTGTCGAGGGGGTTATAACCCTAGACGTAACTGCTGGGAAGACCCCTACTACCCGGACCGAGCCGATGGACTTTATGGTCGTCGACGTCCCGGCGGCATATAATATCATCCTAGGCCGACCCGGCCTAGCTGCCCTGGAAGCTGTCCCTTCAGCGTACCACCTTAAAATGAAGTTCCCCACTCGGTCGGGAGTGGGAGAAGTCAGGGGCAGCCAAGAGACGGCTCGGAAGTGCTACATGACTTCCACGGGGGGTCCGGTGCTCTCCCTCGAGACCCTAGAGATTCCCGAGCCAAATATCCGACCCACGTCCGAGCCGGCGGACGAATTGGAAGAAGTGCTCTTTTCGGACGAGGACCCGAGTCAAAAGTTCCTCATCAGCAAGTCCTTACCTACTGCACTGTGTTCCGACTTGGTGCAATGCATCTGGGATAACCGCGACCTGTTTGCTTGGTCAGCCGCGGATATGCCTGGGATTTCCGAGGAGCTGCTAGTCCACCGCCTAAGTGTCGAACTGGGGTGCAAACCGGTTCAACAGAAGAGGCGAAAATTTGCTCCCGAGCGACAGCAGGCCATCAAGGAGGAGGTGGACAAACTCTTAAAGGCTCGGTTCATACAGGAGGTGAACTACCCCGAGTGGCTCTCCAATGTTGTAATGGTCAAGAAGTCCAACGGTTCTTGGAGGATATGTATCGACTTCACCGACCTGAATAAGGCATGTCCAAAGGATCCATTCCCTCTCCCAAATATCGACACCCTCATTGATGCCACCTCGGGCCATGAGCTCCTCAGCTTCATGGACGCCTTTTCCGGCTATAGTCAGATCCGAATGTTCCCCCTGGACATTCCGAAGACCTCCTTCATTACCGACCAGGGCCTCTACTGCTATAGGGTCATGCCATTCGGGTTGAAGAACGCTGGAGCCACCTACCAGCGCCTCGTCAACAAGGTCTTCCAAAGTCAGATAGGCCGCAACATGGAAGTGTATGTCGAAGACATGCTTGTCAAGAGCATCCGAGGTACCGACCACGTGGCCGACCTCCAGGAGGCATTCGGCATATTGAGGAGGCACAACATGCGGCTTAACTCGAACAAATGTGCATTCGGGGTCTCATCGGGAAAGTTCCTCGGCTTTATGATAAGCCAGCGAGGGATCAAAGCAAATCCCGAGAAGATCAAGGTCATACTGGACATGGCCCCGCCCCGGAACGTCAAGGAGGTGCAGAAGCTTACGGGTCAGCTCGCCGCTATTGGCCGGTTCCTTTCGAAGTCTGGGGAAAAGTGCCTCCCCTTCTTCAAGGCTCTCAGGGGGGCTAAGGGTTTCGAATGGGGCCAACCACAACAGGAGTCGTTCGACCAACTGAAGGCCTACTTGGTGAACCCCCCTCTGCTCAGCAAACCCGTTCCGGGGGAAACCCTCTTTATCTACTTGGCTGCTTCCGAGCAGACCCTGAGTGCTGTGTTGGTGAGGGAAGAAGACCGGGCCCAGAGGCCCATTTACTATGTGAGCAAAGTGCTCCGAGACGCCGAGCTCCGCTATCCGAAGATAGAGAAGATGGTTTACACCCTGGTCATGGCGGCAAGGAAGCTCCGTCCATACTTTCAGTCCCACTCGGTTGTGGTCCTCACCGACCAACCGCTGAAGCAGATCCTCCACAAGCCTGAAACCTCGGGCCGGCTAATGAAGTGGTCCATAGAGCTGAGCCAACATGACATCTCCTACCAACCTCGGACTGCAATCAAGGCTCAGGCCCTTGCCGACTTCATCGTCGAGTCCACCATTCCCGAGGTCAGCCACGTCCCGAATGGACCCCCATTTGGATAGTTTTCGTGGACGGATCCTCCTGCAACGAGGGTAGCAGTGCTGGAATCATCCTGAACGGTCCTGATGACTTCGTCCTCCAGTATGCCCTCCGCATGAACTTCAAAGCCTCAAACAACGAGGCGGAATATGAGGCATTAATCGCGGGCCTCGGACTTGCCCAAAGTGCCGGGGCGCAGCGCCTCCGAGTCCATAGTGACTCTCAGCTAGTTGTGAACCAAGTCTTGGGCGAGTACGAGGCGCGAGACGAGCGGATGGCGAAGTACCTTGCCAAGGTCCGAGCCCTCATGAGCCGGTTCGAAGAGGCACTCATCCAGCGAGTCCCTCGTGAGGAGAATTCATAGGCCGATGCCCTCTCCAAGTTGGCCTCATCCTCCCTCCAAGGTCTCGAGCAGACCGTTTTGATCAAAGTCCTCTCAAGGCCGAGCATAGAAGACGAGAAATCCGGCTCGGTGGAGTCGTTGCCGGTCCTGCTGCAAGATAATTGGATGAAGCCGTTGGTGGAGTTCTTAAGGGACGGACTCCTCCCCGAGGACCCCAAAGAAGCACGCCGAGTCAGAACCAGGGCCGAGCGGTATGTCTTGATCGAGGGGATCTTGTACAAGCGCTCCTTCTCGCAGATTGACGGCCGACCATACCTAAGGTGCCTCTCCCCAGAGCAGGCCGACTATGCCTTACAGGAGCTCCACGAAGGCATCGGCGGAGCACATTCAGGGTCCAGATCTTTAGCTCGGAAGGCTTTGAACTACGGATACTTCTGGCCGACCCTCCTCCAAGATGCCGAGCGACACGTTCGGCAATGTGGCTCTTGCCAGAGACACTCCAACATTCGTCGCCTCCCTCAAGCCAACCTCGCCTCCCTATCAAGTCCTATCCCCTTCGCAATGTGGGGAATGGATTTACTAGGGCCTTTTCCTCCAGCTCCGGGTCAGTTCAAGTTCTTGGTCGTAGCCATCGAATACTTCTCGAAGTGGATCGAGGCCGAGCCCCTCGCCACTATCACCGAGAACAAGGTGCTTCAATTCTTCTGGAAAAGCGTCATCTGTCGGTTCGGCGTCCCCCGTGTCATAGTAACCGACAACGGAACTCAGTTTACCAGGGCTGCGTTCCGAGCTCTGTGTGAGGACCTTGCTATCCAACAGCGCTTCTCTTCCGTCTCACACCCACAGTCGAAAGGCCAAGCAGAAAACGCCAATCGGCAGATCCTCACAGGTATCAAGAAGAGGCTAGACAAATGTTCCAAAGGCTTATGGATCGACCAACTACCCAACGTACTGTGGAATTATCGCACCAACAAGCGGACCCCCACCGGAGAGTCCCCTTTCAACCTCACCTATGGGTCCGAGGCAGTGATACCCCTCGAGGTCGAGATACCTTCCCCTTGCCTCGCAGCCTACAATGAGGAACAGAACGCCAGGGACCTCAGGGCAAACTTAGATCTGGTGGATGAACTGAGGGAGAGAGCATCGATTCGACAACAAAGCTACCGAAGGAGGGTCGAATTGGCATATAACAAAAAAATCCGACCCACCAATCTCAAGCAAGGGGACTTGGTCCTGAGAAAACTAGCCATATCCTTCCCCAATCAGAAGAGCAAGCTGGCTCCGAACTGGGAAGGGCCTTACAAGATCACAAGGGTAGTTCGGCCAGGAGCATATCGTCTGGAAGATCTAGAGGGCAGAGAGATTCCGAGGACCTGGAATGCCGACCACCTCCTGAAATTCCAAGAAAGCACCCCGGCGCCTCTCTAAGTATTATAGGATATCGAGCCATTCCTCTCCTCCAACTTGTAATCTATTTCATAAAGTTGTAATATGTAAAAACGGTTTGTCGTCGATTATCAATGAAGAATGCTCTTTCATACTTATAAATTTGCTTGCGTCTCTCCGCCCTTATCTTTTGTTTTTTAATTTGATTTTAACCAATGGTTGGGAGTCCAATGTCCGGCTCGACTTTACCTCCACGGCTCGCCCCCGGACGAGCCAGAGGTAGATCACCGTTCGGAACTGCTCCCACAACCGTTGAACTACACCGATGGTTCGGAGTCCAACACTCAGCTCGACTTTACCTCCTTGGCTCGCCAACGGACGAGCCAGAGGTAGATCGCCGTTCGGAACTGCTCCCACAACCGTTGAACTACACCGATGGTTCGGAGTCCAACACTCGGCTCGACTTTACCTCTTCGGCACGCCCCCGGACGAGCCAGAGGTAGATCGCCGTTCGGAACTGCTCCCACAACCGTTGAACTACACCGATGGTTCGGAGTCCAACACTCGGCTCGACTTTACCTCCTCGGCTCGCCCCCGGACGAGCCAGAGGTAGATCGCCGTTCGGAACTGCTCCCACAACCGTTGAACTACACCAATGGTTCGGAGTCCAACACTCGGCTCGACTTCACCTCTTCGGCATGCCCCCGGATGAGCCAGAGGTAGATCGCCGTTCAGAACTGCTCCCACAACCATTGAACTACACCGATGGTTCGGAGTCCAACACTCGGCTCGACTTTACCTCCTCGGCTCGCCCCCGGACGAGCCAGAGGTAGATCGCTGTTCGGAACTGCTCCCACAACCGTTGAACTACACCGATGGTTCGAAGTCCAACACTCGGCTCGACTTTACCTCCTCGGCTCGCCCCCGGACGAGCCAGAGGTAGATCGCCGTTCGGAACTGCTCCCACAACCGTCGAACACTCGCTATGATCGGCGAACCCCACCATGGGGAAAGGGTCGATTCACCCCTCGACTTCGCATGAAGAGGGAGACCGAGGCACTGTTCGGCATCACCGGCCGAGCACTCTTATCGCCGAGACGAAAGCGAACAAGAGGAAGGGTCAGATCATGCTGCCCCCGGTCGGCTAACCGCGCAAGTGCCAATCCGAGCTCGAAAACGGAGAAAACTCACTTTCTCCTCAACTTTTGTGTAGGATCTCGATCAGATGGCCCAGATCTTGCCAGCGACGCTAAATGACAAGATAGCGTTTTCTTGGGAATTGAGCCACCTTGAGATTCGTACCAGAATCCAACGGCCCAGATCTTGTCAGCGCCTCTAAACGACAAGATAGCGTTGCCATGGGGGGCTGGTCCACCTCGAGATCCGTGCCTAATACCTACGCCTCAGAATGCGCCAAGGTGCCGAACCACGAACAAAAGAGGGTTCAGCTCAGAGACCTTGGCACGACGAACGCAATCATAAACGAGACAACTACGTAGAGCAACAAAAGACATGCTAGTTCATGAAAGAATCTTTATTAATGGTTGGGACATAATACAAAGCAATCCTTTCCCGGTTAAAAGGCATTAGAAAACAAAAAGTACAGTGCCGACCCACTACACTTGGTTTTTAAACGAGAAAATCATCGCCGTCCCGCTCGGTCGCCAGCCCGGCCACTTCGGCCGCTAGTTCATCCGCCTCCTTCCGAAGCTTCGCCTCCAGGGCCTGCAAGTGACGGATCTCAGAGAGCAAATCGTCCCGTTCGGCAATTATCTTCGACAAAGTGTGCCGAATACACTGAACCCGAAGGGCGTTGCTAAAAGCAGTCTGCGAATCCTTGTCCTTGCCTATAGGGGTCGCCTCGGCAATTCTTTTCTCCAAACGCTGGATCTCGGCATCTCGCTGATCAAGGACGCGCTGAAGGTGGCCTCGCTCGCTTTCTGCTCGGCGTAACTCCAACTCGACTTCATAGAGTCGCTCTCGCACCTCGCCGAATGCGACCTCGTCACCTCCGAGCCAACCTCGGTCCGAACGTCGTTGTCCGAGCAGTTGGAATCGGCGTCTTGAGCTACCACCACGAGCTGAAAAGAAGAAAAAACGAATAACAAAATTTCAAGACATTGCCGAAGTCCAGCACTTGAAGAATTTTCCAAACAAACTCTCAGATTCGTATTCAGATATAGTAGCTCTACATACTAAAAGACCGACCCTACAATAAGAGTTTTACAACAGCTAGAAGAAACATAAAACGACATGTTTAGGGCCTCTTCGGAAGGGATACGCTTCGGTTCAAGGAAACGCAAGGACGACGAGGCCTGACCTCCGAGCTCGATTCCAAACCAACGAAGCGTGATCCCCCTTCGCCACTGACCCTAACTGTGGCGCCGACCGAGGCACCGCTAGACGAGACGGCCACGCTACTCTGGGCGTTGGCAGGACTCCGCCTAGCCGCAGGCAAACGAGTCGCAAGTTCGTAGAAGGTGATCCCTTTCTCGCTCTCTTCGCGAGTACACGATGTACTGCGGACGTTAGCCCTCTCGGGCAGAGGCTTGAGTGACGCGACCTCTTCCTCCAGTTCAATGATTCTATCTCTCAAAGCGTCGTCCTTCGCCAACTTCTTCAAACGAGGAGGCCTTGACGAGCCCGAGGCGTTGGCGCTATCGGTTGCGAGCCGCCGGTAGTGGGTGACCTCGATCCCCCTATCTATGGTGATCCTCCTAAGCTTGTCGACCTCGGCCAACAACTTTTTGTGCTCGGACGATGCCTTCTCCAGCTTGGAAGCAAGCTTCTCTTCTTCCGCCGAGCGACCTTGCTCCGCTATCTCCAAGTGTCGGATCTTGGCCGAGAGCTCGTCGTTCCTCCGCTCGGCGAAGGCAAGCTCTCTACGAAGCTGCTCGACCTAGCCTTCGGGACGAGAGGCTTGGGGTTGCTTCCGCAGTTGCTTCAGCTCACGACAATACCCCCTCACAGCTGCCTTTGTCTCCTCCAGCTTCAAGAACATGAAAAACCGCCTCTGTCGGCTATTGGAGAGCTCTCCCTTCGTTTTTACCAGCTCCTTACGAAGGTGTGCAACCTCCGTGATCGGACCGAACTTCACCTAAAAAGCAGAGATAAATCCGAGGCCCATCACTTGGAGTATGTTACGCCTAATCGAACACAAAATCCGGAGACTAACACTTGGATAAATTTTGGCCAAACAAAATGTTTTCATTCAAAACTCGGAAAAAGTTTACAAGAGCGGTGGCCAGTCCGCAGTTAGGCTTACAAAAACAAAACAAAACAACAAAAGACTAAGAGAGGCAACCGAGTCAGGGGTCGACCATTTTGTCGTTCGGGTCTGTCGACCCCTCGGCCTTGTCCTCGCCCTCGACCTCGTCCTCATCCTCGCTCCCGCTCTCCTCCTCAGAGTCGTCCTCCTCCTCATCCTCGGCCTCAGTCTCACCCGGGCCTTCGACACCGTCAGTCTGTCCCTCGGGGCCGAGCATCCCCTGGGGAACCTCCTCTTCCGCCTCCACGGGGTCGTAGAAATGGTAGGAGGACGTGTTGAAACCCGGATTCCGAGCGGCGACATGAAGCAGGGCTCGGTCGTACGCGTCCTCCATGTTCTTGAACATGTGATGCTCGGCCTCGTCCTGAACGGCCTTCTTCACCTTTGCCACCTTAGACCGATGCCTGGCCATGATCTTCTCGGCCCTCTTCCGAGCCGTCTCCGCCTCTGACCGAGCATTGGCCAGCTCCTCCTTCAGCTCGGCATTCTCCTTCTCCGAGGCCTCGAGCTTGGCCACCGTGTCCTTCGACCGCTGAACGGCGTCTGCCAGCTGCGTCTCCAACCCTGCCACTTCGGCAGCCCTTTTTGATGAGAGGAGTTGCTCAGCATCGAGCAGCTTTGTAGGTTTGACACCCTCCGACCTCTCCCGGTCATACTCCTGTTCTTTGCTCGCGAACTCCTCGAGCAAGAAGTTGAAGTGGCAGAGGGTCTGAAAAGAGAACAAACCATTAGAGTCCGAATCCAGGAACTTAGAAAATTTCAGAAAAAGTTTTAATAAGAAAGTGTTCGGTCCACATACCGACATGGTGTTCCGAGCGATCTGCATCGTGGCATCCCCAGCCAGCCCGGCCTTAAGGGCCGCTCGATCCTTTGGGGTCGGCAAATGCTTCACCGCTTCCATACAGATGTTGCCGTCGCCCAAAAAACCGTCGACATTCATCACTTGCCAGTCGGGGACGAAGATCTGCTTATGCCTCTCGGTCAATATCTTCTCCGCATCGGCGGTGAGGGGCGGAACTTGGAGGGATAACACCTCTTTCACGCCGAACGCTCTGCTCGACGAGCCGGGGGCATCCCCTCCTGCCGTCGGTGCCGGCGCATCGGAAGCTGGAGGATCGGGGACCGCGGCCTTCTCCTGCTCGGGACCGGTCTCCGATACAACGACCTTCTGCGGGTCGGCAGTCTCCGCGACCGAAGGCATCTTCTGGGCTCGGCCGCCCTGAGGCCCTTCCGAGGGTCTCTTCTTCCTCGACCCCTGTTCCTTCGCCTTGGCCTTCGCCATCAAAGCCCTGTAGTCCATCTTGGAAGATTCTGCGCAAACCGAAGAAAAAAAACTTAGAAGAATTTTTCAAGAACTTTACGCAAAGAAATAAAATACAAAAATCATACTAGGGTCGATCGGACTGAGACCCCCCCCGGAACAAAGCTTCCTCAGTAATGTCTTTCCAACTTAGTGTTGGCAGGGCAAGGAGCTTCTTGAGGACTTCCGCCTCCTCATCACTCAATACCGGCTCCTTCTTCGCTTGCTTAGGCAGGCCTTCCTTCCTCCAAGCTATCGGAATTGGCCAGGGTGTAGGAGCTCGGATGATGAAATACTTCTCCTTCCAATGTTTGATCGAGTCCGGGTTCTCGATCAACTTCACGCCCGTCCGTGGCGATAAGTAAAACCTCTGCTCATTCCTGTTCGGTTGGCAGGGGCGGTAGAGGCTCCGTAGAAGGAACAAGCTCGGCTGAGCTCTGATCTCTTGACACCGGAGAAAAAATGCCAGCACGTGCCTCCAAGTGTCCGGCATCAACTGGGCAGGGCTCAAACCATACCAAACGAGGACCTCTACAATAAACGGATGAAGCGGAAAACGAAGCCCGACGTGCAAGGAGTCGAGGGGAAAAACACACGCATCAGGCGACGACGACGTGGAGGCTCGGAATCCCGGTTCGGGGAGAAGTAGACCGTACTCGGCTGGAATCTGGAACCCAGCTCGGATCCGGTGCAGATCAGCCTCGGTAAGAGACGAGATGGTATGATCCACCTCGGTTAACTCTCTCGGCTTATTATCCTCTACGGACTTGGCGGTGCCCTGAGTCACCTTCTCCAACATCTCCTCGGAGTACTCCCGAACGCCTCCCACGCTCGACAGAACAATAGGCTGCCGACCGAACTCCCCTGCCGTCTTCGGCTTCTCGATGATCGTGACCACTCCCTTACCCTTCAGAGACTTCGCCACGACCTCCTGGAGCGGCTCGGATACTTCGCCCTCCTTGCTCGGCCGAACAACGCTTTGATCGGTCGGCTCTATCACCTCCTTCCCTTTGCCCGCTGGCCTACGACTTGGTCCGAGGCGGGGGTCTCATCCGAGGAAGTAATCTTAACCATTTTCTAGAGAGAAAGGAGAGAGACTGACCTTGAAGTGACAACTACGATAGGAAAAGTTCACCGGAGCCAAGGAATGCCTTGCTGCGACAGCTAACAGCGCCACCCAGGAGCTAAAAACTTCGATGGTGAAAGTAAAAACTGGAGAGAGAGAGTGAAAGTGAATAATGAGACTTAGATTGAGGGGGGGTGAAGATTTATAGTAAAAAAGAAAAGTCGCTTGGACTTCCAAACGAAAGGGCACGACTTTTGGGCCGCTCTCGAAACGTCACGAAGGCCCAAAACCACTTTGTATTTTCACCAAGTCAAGTAGCTCGGCAAAGCAAGATCTAAACCCGAGCTACGTGCGATCCGAACCCAGCAGCAAAGGGCCCCGTCGGCCAACCGAGCAAGTGCCATTCCGAGCCTGCAAATGGAGAAAATTCACTTTCTCCTCAACTTCCGTGTATGATCTCGATCAGACGGCTCAGATCTTGCCAACGACGCTAAACAACAAGATAGCGTTTTCTTGGGAACTGAGCCCGTCTCGAGATTCGCACCACCATCCAACGGCTCAGATTGCGCCAAGTCGCTCGGCCAACCGTGCCCTCAGATCTCCGACCGGCCAACTGAGCAAGTACCCATCCGGCGGCCCAGAATGTCGCTCGGACAACCGTGCCCTCAGATCTCCACCTCTGTCTAAAGAAGCCAGGAAAAATTTTGGATTAAAAGATTTGAGGCATCGCCCTCGGCGAGCCCCCCAGGCCCCAGGTCTCGGTCGGCATCCCTCTCACTCGTGAGCAAAACAAAGCCTGCGGCCTCGGAGTTGAAGCCACGAATTGTTCAGGGATGAGAGAGAAACCGCCGACTCACGGGGTCCGGTTAAAAAGCAGATCGGCACACCTCCCATCTCTAACTCCTTCGGGCTGACAACCATCAGGAGCTGTCAGCCCGGAAGGAAGACAGAGATCGGAAGAGACCCATCCTTTCGAAGCATACTGTCCCCCCAGATCCTGACTTTAGTCATCACCTCTTCCACCATGATCTCCCCTGACCCTGACTGTCACGCCCCGCTTCCCAAAAATATGGAATACGAGCACGTGACGAAGCCCAGCGAATGATTTTTACATCATCCATAAGCTGTAGGATCGACTCAGCATCATAACAAGAATATAACCAGATTTATATATAACCAAGCATGCATGAATAACTTATTAAGCAACAGGAAACAATTTAAACAAATAATAATATTCAAATAGTTCTCATGTCTGGATCAAGTGTAAACTTGGAAGCAAGTCTTATACAGCAGGAGAAATAAATACCTCAAGAAAAGCAACTATTTAAACAGGTCCTTGCTCCAAGCGAAACCTGAAATGTCTGCTCACCAATTCCGGCAGGTAGTTTGTCTCCCAAGTCTGCTTAATAAATATAAACAGGAAACAAGAGGGGAAACAAGAGAAAATGCCCTTAGTGCAAGCTAGGGCCACAAATAGTGAAAGCAAGTACAAGAAAGGGAAAAACAAGATTTGGAATCAAGAATAAGCAAGGTTATAAGGAGTAGTGACAAATTCAAAGTCTAGCTGGCAAGAGGGAACATCATAATGACTAGATTGGATAACAACTGCTAGTGGTGAAACACATGTCAGGTACACCTATAAGGGTAATTAATATCAAGCGACAACCTCAAGTCTAGTGTCATATGTTGTTTTGAATGTCAGGTTCCAAATGTCAAGTCCAAGTATCAAGTTCCAGGCTTTAAGTCTCAGGTATCATGTTTCAGGTATCATATTATCAAGTATCAAGTGACAGGTGTCAAGTTCAAGTCTTGTGGATATTACTATCTAGGTAGCACGACATGCATCCATTATACTACATGGTTGCTACAGTCAAATCAATTGCGCTTAGACCTAGTAATGGAGTCTATAGGGCGGTGTACTCAGTCATCAAACTAGCAGGTGATCAACCATGGGCTCTAGAGGTGGCCCCCGTAGGCTCTAGAGGTGGCCCCCGTCACCCATGACGTGGCACTTAGTTCTACGTGGCACTTAGTTCCATGTGATCTCAAACATACATCATGTAATCATATAATGGGCTCTAGAGGTGGCCCCCGTAGGCTCTAGAGGTGGCCCCCGTCACCCATGACGTGGCACTTAGTTCTACGTGGCACTTAGTTCCATTTAACTTACAACTTTGGGAAACACGGGCCCCCTTCCGAGTACACTTACCTATGTTGTCCACTCTATAGTCTTTCCCATAACCCCGGCTTGTCACATTTGTTCAGGCAGATTTTGTGTTCTTGTATTTATACATGTGAAACAGGGTTGAAATAATCTAATTTAATTCTAAGAAAAATTGGGGATGTCCTATAGGGTGTCCAGCAACTACATATGAAATTTGGGGTCAAACCCTCGCTGTTTACACAGCGAAAATAATTTGTAAAGAAAACATATACAGCAGTTTTTACAGAACTGCGCCTACTGACACAGCTGCAGTATAACAGCCATATCTCCTAGACCGTAACTCCAAATTCAATCATTCTGGAGTCTATCGACATCTACACATCCTGATCTACGTTTTGTATTCAGGCCTCGGGTCCAAATTCCCAAGATAAGAGGGTCGAAACCGCAAAAGAAAATCCAGACAGCAACATAGGGAAATAGTTCACTAATGTAGATTTCATAGAATTATGTAATTTGGTGTCTAAAATCATTATGTGGCACAAATACATGGTAATGGGAATCAAACAGCGAATAATAGTATTTTTCAAGTCATAATAATCATAAATTGCCAAAACACTAAATTTATATGCGTCTACAATTTCTAGGGGTCCTTAATTCATATGTCCATGTGATTCGCAAGTTCAAGGAGATAAAAGAGTCCAATTGAATTATTATTTATTACGAGGAAGTTTTGTGACTCTTAGATTGGTGAGTTTGAAGGTTCAAATTGTTTTACTATGATATTTCAAAGGAGAGTCACAAACTAACTACATGTGGTATTTCAAGGAGACTTGTACTAGGACAATAAGATGTACAAGGTTACTTGCCTTAAATGACGATTAAAATCTCCGCTTGTAGAAGCAAAAAGAGTAGAAAAATCCCCGGAAATGTCCTCGAAATGCGCGTCCAAAAACTGATCTGAGATCGAGCTTTCCTTGCACACACGATCGGCCCAAAACGGCGGACAGTAACTTCGGATCGGCTGCGGGTAGAACAGCGGACAGCAAAATCGCCCAATCAGATCACTCCTGTGCACCGGATCCAATCCCAGAACAGCGAACACGCTTGGATCTGCTGCGGAACGAACACCGAACAGCGATCGGTGCGCACGGATCTTGAAGAGATCGGACGGCTTCGATCTGCTCCCGCCCAAATCCTCCTTCTTCTTCTTCGATCTTCTTCTTCTTCTTCGTTCGGCTGAGTAGCGCTCGAGAGAGAGGAGTGACGGCGGCTGCTTCGTTGGCGGCGACTACGGCAACGACGGAGTGCGGCGAGGCGGCGGCGACGTCGAGAAGCGACGCGCGGCGAGGTGCTCTGTTCGTGGGTTTCGAACAGGGGAGAGGAACGGAGGAGTGGGTTCGGGGTGGTTGTGGGTTTTGGAGTTTGGGACGACGGTGGCTCTGCGGTGGTGAGATGGCGAAGGCGACGGGGCACGGAGGTGGTGGAGCTGTGGGTGTCGACGAGGCGAGGTCGGAGGTGTGGAGGAGTGTTGGCGGTTGATGGGTTCGGAGTTTGGGGACGACGGCGATGGAGGCTCTGTGGTGGTGGTGACGAAGCGGAGGTGTAGACGAGGAGCGGGAGTCGACGAGGATGACGGTGAGGGAGCGGTTGGGCGAAGCGATCGGAGAATGGGCGATGGGTTGGGTTGGGCGCAGCGAAATCGAAGGAGAACGAAGGAGATGGAGAAGAGAAGAAGGCGGCGGGTTTTGTTGGGTTTTAACAGTAGAGGAGTAGGGTTAGGGTATAGGGTTGGGGTTTATATAGTTAGGGTTATAGGGTTTTGGGTATTTGGGTAGAAAATCCAATAGGTAATATTTAGGGTTTTAAAATAGGGTTGTGGATTATCCAATAAAGGAAAAATTAAATAATATAATACCAATTTAATTAACACTCAAATTAATAATAATAATAACAATAATAATAATAATAATAATAATAATAATAATAATAATAATAAAATAGAGCGGCTTCCAAATTAAATGGCATATAATAATTGCAAGATACATTTTGTTTTAGTCGAGTTTAAAATAAGACTGAATTTATAATAAATCAAAATACGAGAAATATTCACAAACTACGTATTTAGGGAAACGGGGATTACAAATCCTACCCACCTTACACAAAAATTTCGTCCTCGAAATTTGCTTAGGCGGTACATAGGACAGGGTAAAATCAGCTTAGGGGAGGGTAACAAAACAGATGATCCAAAAAAGTCAACTTGGTGGTAACACCAAAATAAAAAGGGAGTGAATAACAACGATGTCAAATGGGATGGCATGAAAGAGAATAACAGTATCTAAAGGATCCAAATAACACAAGATAATAAATACGATGAAGGAGTAGGCAGAACTGAAACCAAGGAGATGGAAGACAGGAAAGAAATGAATCCAATAATGAATGAGTACATGATGGCAGGAGGGAAAGCAAGAAGGAAATAACCGGTATCAAAAACGAAGAAGAACACTGAACACCACAAGACTTGCAAGACAACAAGGCAAGGAGGTGAACGAATAGAAAGAGTTGGAATCGAAGAAGGGAGCGACAAGAGAAAGATGCACCACGCAATGAGTCAATGGATGAGAACAAAAGCAAGAGATAGGGGACAGCAAATGGTGCAAGGAATGGAACAAAATACAAGGAAGGAGAAGCAACAACATGATCCTGGGTCCTGTGGGTCATGGGCCCACCACGTTTCCACTGCGCTACTCTGATGGTGACACTCCAAGCTCCAGACATATCGTTGTAGACAACGTGACACCATGCGACGATCCGAGCAGGAAGAAATGAATGGGACGCCAAGATCAAAGAGAGTATGGGTTCAGGATAGATATAAACAAAGATGCAAAGAATATAAAATTGAGCTTCAATTCAAATAATCAAAATATATAGTATACATCAAAACTAATGACTTTAACAGGAATAATAACAGTAACAATATCCATGATAATAATATCAATATTAATAGAAAATAATAATGACAATAAAACTAATAATAACAATGGTAATAACAAAATTAGTAATAATAGTAACAAAATAATAGTAATAACAATAATAATAATAGAAATAAAAATCGTCATAATCATACAGGTAATAACAATATGAAGAAATAAAAATATCAACAATACTAATAATAACGATAATACATACATGACAAAATAGAATTCAACACTTTCATGAAAATAATGCAATAATAATAATAATAGCATTAAAAATAATATTAACAATGATAATAATAATATGACAATATCAAAATAACAATAATATCAATAAAGCAACAGTAATAATAATAAAAATAATAACAGCAATAAAGGTGATGAAAACGATAATATTAACATCAATTGAAATGACAGTAATATTAATAATATCAATAATAACGAAAATATTCTTTTACTATTAGTTTCATTACATAAGTAACGAGTCTTGAAATATCAATTTGCAAATAGGTAGAAAATCTTGCCTCCTTAACATCAAGTTGCATATTTGCCTTCACGACATCAGGTTTCAAATTGCCATCCAAATATTCGGCTGCACATTTTGCCTCGCCGATATCCAATTGCAATTTGCCTCCATTGACATCGAGTTGCATATTTGCTATCTCGACATTAGGTTGCACCGAAGTAGTGAAATGTATATAAAATTGAGCATGCTCAGGCTCAAAATAAATTAATAATAATAATGATAGGAACGTTAAAAATAATAATATCAATAACAACAATAATAACAAAATATCGATACTATTAACAATAAGAATAACAATGATAAGAATAATAATCATAACAATGATAATATCAGTAATCGCAAAAAGAATGATAGCAATAATAATAATACCAACGATAATATTAAAATATTAACAGCACTAGTAAAAGTAATAATGTAAGACAAGATATAGTTTGTGCCCAACATTTTTATGGACATAATTTAATATCAACAATAATAATAAAGTAATGAAAACAACAATAAGAAATCAATAATAATAACAATAATAATAATACTAGTAATGATAATGAAAATAATAGTAATAATAATAGTAGTAGTAACAGCATTGTACAGCAAAATAAGAATTTGTCTTATCAAAATAATCCAGTAGAAATATATAGTCGATCAAAAATGAAAAGTAAAGTTAAAATACAGCATTGTTCGAAATAATAAAATCTTTGTTGAGAAACATCTTTATAGAGGTTGAAAATAAATATAACAAATAATGATCAAAATATGGAAAGTATTCGGGAAAAATAATTATAAGGAGGAAATAAGTAGGAGAAAAATGAAGCTACACCCAATAAGGAGTTAAAGAGAATGACGACTAGAAGGGACGAAAGAAAATTAAGGAATTGAATATGAAAGAAGAAGGACGAGGGGTAAAATCGGAATTGAAGAGAATATAGCAGAGGAGAAATAACTAGCATGGTACTCAAAGTGAGTCAACAATTGAAGATGAATGCAAGGCACGAAGAGCAATAAACGACACACGAACCGGAATAAGGAGGGTTCAACGAGGCAAGCAAAAATAAGAGATTGCTTGCACTGGAATCAAAAGAATATGGGTACGGAAGAATAAATTTGTACCCAATAAGGAATCAACAAATCAGGACGAATGCAAGAGATGGAAGGAAGCAAGGAGTCAAGAAATTGGATATGAAGATATCAAAATGGATGGGATAAGACTTGTATCCAGATCGAGTTGACTATTAAATTATTCATGTGGTTGCATGGCCTGTTTAATGTTGAGTTAATCCTGACTGAGTCAAGCCTGTCTAATGTATTAGTCAAACTAACACATTCGCCAAACCTGAGCTCTGATACCACTAAAAACCTTGTCACGCCCCGCTTCCCAAAAATATGGAATACGAGCACGTGACGAAGCCCAGCGAATGATTTTTACATCATCCATAAGCTGTAGGATCGACTCAGCATCATAACAAGAATATAACCAGATTTATATATAACCAAGCATGCATGAATAACTTATTAAGCAACAGGAAACAATTTAAACAAATAATAATATTCAAATAGTTCTCATGTCTGGATCAAGTGTAAACTTGGAAGCAAGTCTTATACAGCAGGAGAAATAAATACCTCAAGAAAAGCAACTATTTAAACAGGTCCTTGCTCCAAGCGAAACCTGAAATGTCTGCTCACCAATTCCGGCAGGTAGTTTGTCTCCCAAGTCTGCTTAATAAATATAAACAGGAAACAAGAGGGGAAACAAGAGAAAATGCCCTTAGTGCAAGCTAGGGCCACAAATAGTGAAAGCAAGTACAAGAAAGGGAAAAACAAGATTTGGAATCAAGAATAAGCAAGGTTATAAGGAGTAGTGACAAATTCAAAGTCTAGCTGGCAAGAGGGAACATCATAATGACTAGATTGGATAACAACTGCTAGTGGTGAAACACATGTCAGGTACACCTATAAGGGTAATTAATATCAAGCGACAACCTCAAGTCTAGTGTCATATGTTGTTTTGAATGTCAGGTTCCAAATGTCAAGTCCAAGTATCAAGTTCCAGGCTTTAAGTCTCAGGTATCATGTTTCAGGTATCATATTATCAAGTATCAAGTGACAGGTGTCAAGTTCAAGTCTTGTGGATATTACTATCTAGGTAGCACGACATGCATCCATTATACTACATGGTTGCTACAGTCAAATCAATTGCGCTTAGACCTAGTAATGGAGTCTATAGGGCGGTGTACTCAGTCATCAAACTAGCAGGTGATCAACCATGGGCTCTAGAGGTGGCCCCCGTAGGCTCTAGAGGTGGCCCCCGTCACCCATGACGTGGCACTTAGTTCTACGTGGCACTTAGTTCCATGTGATCTCAAACATACATCATGTAATCATATAATGGGCTCTAGAGGTGGCCCCCGTAGGCTCTAGAGGTGGCCCCCGTCACCCATGACGTGGCACTTAGTTCTACGTGGCACTTAGTTCCATTTAACTTACAACTTTGGGAAACACGGGCCCCCTTCCGAGTACACTTACCTATGTTGTCCACTCTATAGTCTTTCCCATAACCCCGGCTTGTCACATTTGTTCAGGCAGATTTTGTGTTCTTGTATTTATACATGTGAAACAGGGTTGAAATAATCTAATTTAATTCTAAGAAAAATTGGGGATGTCCTATAGGGTGTCCAGCAACTACATATGAAATTTGGGGTCAAACCCTCGCTGTTTACACAGCGAAAATAATTTGTAAAGAAAACATATACAGCAGTTTTTACAGAACTGCGCCTACTGACACAGCTGCAGTATAACAGCCATATCTCCTAGACCGTAACTCCAAATTCAATCATTCTGGAGTCTATCGACATCTACACATCCTGATCTACGTTTTGTATTCAGGCCTCGGGTCCAAATTCCCAAGATAAGAGGGTCGAAACCGCAAAAGAAAATCCAGACAGCAACATAGGGAAATAGTTCACTAATGTAGATTTCATAGAATTATGTAATTTGGTGTCTAAAATCATTATGTGGCACAAATACATGGTAATGGGAATCAAACAGCGAATAATAGTATTTTTCAAGTCATAATAATCATAAATTGCCAAAACACTAAATTTATATGCGTCTACAATTTCTAGGGGTCCTTAATTCATATGTCCATGTGATTCGCAAGTTCAAGGAGATAAAAGAGTCCAATTGAATTATTATTTATTACGAGGAAGTTTTGTGACTCTTAGATTGGTGAGTTTGAAGGTTCAAATTGTTTTACTATGATATTTCAAAGGAGAGTCACAAACTAACTACATGTGGTATTTCAAGGAGACTTGTACTAGGACAATAAGATGTACAAGGTTACTTGCCTTAAATGACGATTAAAATCTCCGCTTGTAGAAGCAAAAAGAGTAGAAAAATCCTCGGAAATGTCCTCGAAATGCGCGTCCAAAAACTGATCTGAGATCGAGCTTTCCTTGCACACACGATCGGCCCAAAACGGCGGACAGTAACTTCGGATCGGCTGCGGGTAGAACAGCGGACAGCAAAATCGCCCAATCAGATCACTCCTGTGCACCGGATCCAATCCCAGAACAGCGAACACGCTTGGATCTGCTGCGGAACGAACACCGAACAGCGATCGGTGCGCACGGATCTTGAAGAGATCGGACGGCTTCGATCTGCTCCCGCCCAAATCCTCCTTCTTCTTCTTCGATCTTCTTCTTCTTCTTCGTTCGGCTGAGTAGCGCTCGAGAGAGAGGAGTGACGGCGGCTGCTTCGTTGGCGGCGACTACGGCAACGACGGAGTGCGGCGAGGCGGCGGCGACGTCGAGAAGCGACGCGCGGCGAGGTGCTCTGTTCGTGGGTTTCGAACAGGGGAGAGGAACGGAGGAGTGGGTTCGGGGTGGTTGTGGGTTTTGGAGTTTGGGACGACGGTGGCTCTGCGGTGGTGAGATGGCGAAGGCGACGGGGCACGGAGGTGGTGGAGCTGTGGGTGTCGACGAGGCGAGGTCGGAGGTGTGGAGGAGTGTTGGCGGTTGATGGGTTCGGAGTTTGGGGACGACGGCGATGGAGGCTCTGTGGTGGTGGTGACGAAGCGGAGGTGTAGACGAGGAGCGGGAGTCGACGAGGATGACGGTGAGGGAGCGGTTGGGCGAAGCGATCGGAGAATGGGCGATGGGTTGGGTTGGGCGCAGCGAAATCGAAGGAGAACGAAGGAGATGGAGAAGAGAAGAAGGCGGCGGGTTTTGTTGGGTTTTAACAGTAGAGGGGTAGGGTTAGGGTATAGGGTTGGGGTTTATATAGTTAGGGTTATAGGGTTTTGGGTATTTGGGTAGAAAATCCAATAGGTAATATTTAGGGTTTTAAAATAGGGTTGTGGATTATCCAATAAAGGAAAAATTAAATAATATAATACCAATTTAATTAACACTCAAATTAATAATAATAATAACAATAATAATAATAATAATAATAATAATAATAATAATAATAATAAAATAGAGCGGCTTCCAAATTAAATGGCATATAATAATTGCAAGATACATTTTGTTTTAGTCGAGTTTAAAATAAGACTGAATTTATAATAAATCAAAATACGAGAAATATTCACAAACTACGTATTTAGGGAAACGGGGATTACACTGACACCCGCTTCGGAGCCGTCAGAGTCAGGAGAAGATCATGGTGGAAGAATGACCACCCGTCTTTCCGAAGCAACTCGTCCCTCGGGTCCGGAATACGGTCGTCACCACTTCTGCCCTGTTCTCCCTCGACCCTGACACCCACATCGGGGCCGTCAGGATCGGGAGAAGAACAAGGCAAAAGAGTGACCACCCCTCCGAACCTCTCGAGGTTAAAAATTCACAAGACAGGCATCCGCCTTGACTCCGGTCGTCACTTCCTCTGCTATGATCTCCCCTGACCCTGACATCCGCATCGGGGCCGTCAGAACCAGGAGAAGACCATAGCCGAAGAGCAACCACCCAAAGCAGACGCCTCCGAGGGCTAAAACTCAACATTGTTGCGATTAAAATGACAAGGGGAATGGGGTACTTATAAACTACCCTCCAAGGTCTAGCCATTATGACTCTCGGAAGTTGAAACGCCATGCATTAATTGAAGGGCACCATTCTTAATGACCCCGGAAAGATGGAACGCCGCACAAACCCCGGGACACCATTAATGCTCATGGGAACTGAACCTTCTCGAAACTCGTTCCAACGGTCGACGGCCCGGACCGCCACGCCACCCTCGGATCGCCGAACAGACGGAGCTCCGGCCGGCCAACCGAGCAAGTGCCATTCCGAGCGTCAAAACGGGGAAAACTCACTTTCTCCTCAACATTCGTGTAAGATCTCGATCAGACGGCCCAGGTCTTGCCGACGGTGCTAAACGACAAGATAGCATTTTCTTGGGGAACGCGCCCGTCTCGAGATTCGCGACACCATCCAATGGCTCAGATTGCGCCAAGTTGTCCGGCCAGCCGAACCCTCAGAGCTCCGGTCGGCCAACCGAGCAATTGCCCGTCCGACGGCCCAGCAAGTGGTTCGACCAGCCGAACCCTCAGAGCTCCGGTCGGCCTACCGAGCGAATGCGCATCCGACGGCCCAGTAAGTTGTTCGACCAGCCGAACCCTCAGAGCTCCGGTCGGCCTACCGAGCGAATACACATCCGACGGCCCAGAAAGCAGCTCGGCCGACCGAACCCTCACCCCTCCGGTCGGCCAACCGAGCAAGTGCCATTCCGAGCTCGCAAACGGAGAAAAAAACCACCGAGCAACCACGACCGTTGGATCTCTCAGAAATTCGCGCTCTCAGTGATAAACGGTCCAGATTGCGCCACGTGCGCTAAACGACAAGATAGCGTTTTCTTGGGAAACGCGCCTGTCTCGAGATTCGTGCCACAATCCGATGGCTCAGATTGTGCCACGTCGCTCGGACTGCCGAACCCCTGCGTCTCCGGTCGGCTGCCGAGCAAGTGCCCATCCGAGCTCGCAAACGGAGAAAAAAGCTTCCGAGCGATAACAACTGCCAGATCTCTCAGAAATTCGTGCTCGTCCATGATCAACGGCCCAGATTGAGCCACGCCATAAATCAGTATTTAAAAGTTAATTTTTATTTATTTAAATCAATTTATTTATTTAAAAATTGCGAAAAATTGCTAAAAATTCGGGAAAATTAACTAAAAATTCTAGAAAATAATTAAAAATTCGGGGGGATATTTTTGAGCCCCTGAACGAACAATTATTGCCTGGAATGTACTGTTAAGGACCCCGAACGATTAGTTGACACATCGCAAAATTAAATAAATAGTCCGAAAAAATAGATAAATGCCGTCAAATACTCGATATGGCTACAGAACAGCACATGGCATCAAAAAATTACCTCACTACCCCCCACGAGATTCAAAATCCTCCATTCAGACTCCGATACAACTCCACTAGCCATTGAAATAGTTGAACTACTCCTCAAAGGCTGATCACACTCAGCCTTTAGGAGTGGGGGGCTCGTGATATGGCTAAAAATGGGGTTAAATCGGAACCATCCAAATTGGGCGCGAATCTTGAAGCTCGGGGGTAAAACGGTAATTTCACATACAAATGGGTCCGAAACGGGTACTGGATCTCCTTCTCAAAGATCCAATAACCCACAAACAGATCCATTCTAATTGGGTACGAGTCCCGACCCGAGGCGAACCCAGACCAACAAGAGGCAAATCAGGATCACTGATTTGACCAAGTCAACGAGCCTGATTTGCTCACCGGGAATCAGGAATTAGTTTCCTAAACAGACTGTGAGGATTTTACTCCTGGCAGTTACACAGGAAATCAGGTCCCTAATCACTCCCCTAGCGACTATAAATACATCCCCTCTATCACTGTGACCAGGTAATCACTCTTTTTTCACCTTAAGCTCTTTCTTAATCACCACTGATTACTGACAAGAGCATCGGAGGGTGCATCGCCGGAATCAACCCCGGTGTATCGCACTTCCTTGCAGGTTGCGGCAGGAATCAGAAGGCTTGGATCTGCTGTTCAGGTTTTTCTCGAACTCACAAATCTCATCTGTTTACCCCCACACCGAAATCAGCGGTAACAATAATAATAATATATTTAATAATAATATAATATGATAATAGTATATCTAAAATAGTATATATAAAATAATAATATATATAATAAAAATATAATATAATTATAGTATATATAAAATAGTATAAATAAATAATAATATATATAATAATAATATATGTAATAATAATATAATAATATAATAATAATAATAGTATATATAAAATAATAATATATTAAAACAATTGAATATTATATAATAATATAAAATAATTTATTATAATAAACATATTTAATTATGCACATATATATAATAACATATAATAATTATAATAATATATATGTAATAATAATATATTATAATAATATATAAAATAATTTATTATAATAATAATGATAAGTTCTATAATAATATATACATAAATATACAATAGTAATATATAATAATAATAATATATATTATAATAATAAAATAATATTATAATAGTATATATAAAATATTATATATGAAATTTCATATCTACTATTATATATACTATTATAATATTCTATTTCATATATACTATTTTAGTAGTATATACTATTATAATATTCTATAATTATTATCATATATATAATATTATTATTATATATTACTATTTTATATTTTTATATATATTATTATATAATTAATTATTATTATTATAATAAATTATTTAATAAATTATTATAATATATTATTATTACATATATATTATTATAATTATTATATGTTATTATATATATGTATATAATTAAATATGTTTATTAAAATAAATTATTTTATATTATTATATAATATACAATGATTATAATATATTATTATTTTATATATATTATTATTATTATTATTATTATTATATTATATTATTATTGTATATATTATTATTTTATTTATACTATTTTATATATACTATTATTATATTATATTATTATTAAATATATTATTATTATATATATTATTATTACTATATATTAATAAATAATATATTACTATTATATATTATTATATATATTATTATATAGTATACTATTATTATAATATATTGTTATATATATATTTATAATATATTATTGTTACATATATAATTATTATTATTATTATTATTATATATATTCTATTATTATTAAATTATTATTTTATATATATATATATACACACACTATTATTATAATATATATTATTTTTTCATATATACTACTTTGTGTATACTATTATAATAATCTATTATTATTATAATACATATTATTATTATTATTATTATTATTTTATATATTATTATATAATTTATTATTATTGTAATAAAATGTTTAATATATAATTATAATAGATTATTATTACATATATATTGTTATAATTATTATATGTTATTATATATATATGTATATAATTAAATGTGTTTATTATACTAAATTATTTCATATTATTATATAATATTAAATTATTATAATATATTATTATTTTATATATACTATTTTAAATATACTATTATTATATTATATTATTATTATATATATTATTATTTTGTATATATTATTTTTTATATACTATTATAATAATCTATTATAATTATAATATATATTATTATTATTATATATTAATTTTATATATATTATTATATATATTATTATTTAACTTATTATTATTATAATAAATAGTTTAATATATAATTTGAATATATTATTATTACATATATATTATTATAATTATTATATATTATTATATATATGTATATTATTGAATATGTTTATTTTAATAAAATATTTTATATTATTATATATCAGTATGTATGTATATGTATACAACATGTATGTATCAGAGTATATATACTGTATACAGTATATACATACAACCAAACCTATACATACATTATACTCTCATTTTCAAAAAACTGTTTTCATAAAAAATTATTACCAAACAACTTTTACACTCTCATTTTCAGAAAACTCTTCTCAGAAAACTGTTTTTAGAAAACTGTTTTCAGTGTTTCTTCGATGATATATATGTTAAAATTATTTTATTTTCATCCTCTATTTCAAACTTCTTTTAACACGAGTTCGATTTCTAATTGCTTATACATTAATAATTCTAATCACTTCCAAATTTCACTCTCCCCAATAAATCTAAGTATTAGTATGAATTAAACTTATAAAATTTCATTTTAACAACATAATGAAGTTTTATCCCCAAAAATCATATTAATTTACTAATACTTTTAAAATTTTGAATTGCATAAACTATTGTTCTCATCCAATTCTTCGGAAAAACCACACTAATAAAAATACATATAATGTAAATTTATATTAATGAGTTTACTTTCATAAGATTTCATCATTATAGAATTATTAAAGTTTTATTCACACACAATACTTTATTTCGACCCCTACATAAAATAATCTAACATGTATCTATTAGAGAAATTAGAAAATTTACATTCATATATGACACTAATTCCTACCTCCACATTTTTTCTAACTAACATGAGTATTTTGGAACATTATAGTATCTACACAAATTCACACAACAATTATACTAATAATTTTCAATCTATATTCTAGAGAATTCCTACATTCAACATACCAACTAGAATAGCAATTACTCATGTAAAAATATTAAACATGTATAAGTTCTACTAAATTAGAAGGCAACAATAACACCCACCTCGAAAAGCTTCTAGCAAAAGAACTCCTAAAAGCCCTCCAAACCTGCTCGAAAGCTAAGCTCCAAATAGAAGAGACAGGTCATTTCGGCTGCAACCAATGAACACACATATTTTTTTTGTTTGTTTTTACTGATGAAGGCCAAAAGGAAGGGGTAGTTTGATAAGGAAAATTAATTAATTAATAGAAGTTAATTTAATTAACCCACTAATCCTAGTTAAGTGCCCACTCACTCAACTCACACCCCACTCTCTCTCTCGAAACATTCCCGGCCAGCCAAAAACCAAGAGGAGAAAGCACGTGCACGTGCGTGCTACGGTGTGTACACAATTTATTAATAGTATTTATTTAAACTAAATGCATATGTTATAATATATAATATGTATTTAATAAAACTAGTTTAATTTAATTAAAATTAGAGTTTTTCGCACAAACAAAATAAACACACACCCACTTTATAAATTTTATTTTCAAAGAGAATACATCTATCACGTGCACTGCAAACACGTGCGTCGCACGTAAAAATAAATATTCAAATACAAAATAGATTCGATCAACGGAGAAATATTTATAAATAATCGAAATATAACATACAAAAAATACATTTCATTAATTTTATATATACAACAACGTGTATAAGTAATCTACACGTACATAGAAAACACTTGCATCGCACGTATAAAATATCTATTTGAGTCAAAATAGGAGAAAAATGAATTTCAATTTATAAAACGAATTCGAACAAGTTATAAAATAAATAATTGGAACACAGAGAAATATTACACGTAACGGTAGAATATACGTAATCAAAACGTGAAATGCACGTAGAAACAAAAAGATTGAAAATTAATATTTGAGTTGGCTCAAATAGGATAAGAATGAATTTTGAGAAGACAGAAAATGTATAAATAGTCGAAATAAAAAATACTTATGATACTTATATTAAAATAAGTTACTGATATTATCCTTAACAGTACAAAATACACTTGCGTACACCCGTGGGCAAAATTGTCATAACTCAATTTTGTGGGGTGTTACAACTCCTGCTCTAGTTTCGTCCACTAAGACGACATCATCGGTAAAAAGCATATACCAAGGAACCTCATCCTGTATTCCTTGCATCAATTCATCCATAACCAAAGCAAAAAGGTAGGGGCTTAAAGCTGAACCTTGGTGTAAACCTACTGTAATAGGAAAATCACTGATCTCTTATGTGGTTGTTCTAATTGTGGTCGTTGTTACTTCATACATATCCTTAATTACCTCAATATACCGAATAGTTGCTCTTTTATTATTTAGCACCCACTATACTAGGTCTCTGGAGATTTTATTATATGCTTTTTCTAGATCTATAAACACCATACGTAGATCTTTCTTATTCTCTCTATATTTTTCCATAAGTCTCCTCACTACATAAGTTGCTTTCTTTGTTGACCTCCCATGCATAAATCCAAACTAATTCTCAGATACTGTAGTTTCAAGTTTCAGTCTATGTTTGATCAATCTCTCACAAATTTTCATCGTATGACTCATTAATTTAATCCCTCGTTAGTTAGAGTAACTTTGTATATCTCTTTTATTTTTATATATAAGTACTAAAATACTTTTTCTCCATTCATTGAACATCTTCTTAGTCCTCAAAATCTTATTAAATAATTTTGTTAGCCAACCCACTCCTACATCCTCAAAACACTTCCAAACATCATTGGGTATACCTTCCAGCCCTAAATCTTTTCCTATTTTCATCATTCCTAGAGCATTTTGGATCTCGGAGGTCCTAATTCGACTCTCCCTCGAGTCCTCTATATTTAAGTTGCCTACAACCTTATCATTTAATAACTTCTCAAAGTAATTTCGCCATATTTCCTTAATTTCCTTATCTTTTACTAAGACTCTTGAATCCTTGCTCTTAATACACCTAATTGTATCCAGATCTTTTGTTTTCATATCCCTTTCTTTGTTTAGAAAGCTTATAAATATCAATTTTTTCTTCTTTTGTTCCTAATTTTTTGTATAAATCATCATCTGCTTTTTTCTTTTACATCTTTTACTGCTTTCTTAACTTTTTTCTAACGGTGTCATATCTCTCCAAATTATCTTCATTTCTACTCTTTTGCCATATTTTGAAGGTTGATCTTTTTTCTCTTACAATATTTTGGACTTCTTCTTGCCACCACCACGTTTCTTTAGTTAGGAACCCTCTATTTTTAGATTCTCTAAGTACCTCCTTTAAAATTTTTCTTATGTACGTAGCCATTTTAGTCCACATCATATTTGTCTTCCATTCTCAATTTCATGATGCTCTTTTAAGGACTTTATCTCTAAAACCTATAGTTTCTCTCACTTCAAGTTCCGCCACCTAATTCTTGGGTTCCTTGTTTCCTTCCTCGCACATATGTGTTTCTCAATTTTAACATTCAATACCATTAATCTATGTTGTGAGGTTAAACACTCTCCCGGTATAACTTTACAATCTTTACATGTCAAGTGATCCATTTTTCTAGTGATGAAAAATCAATCTGGCTCTTATTTGCCCCACTTTTAAAGGTTATCAAATGTTCATCTCTCTTCCTAAAATAAGTATTTGCTAGTATAGGATCATACGAAGCCGCAAAATCTAATAGAGTCTCTCCACTATCGTTCTTATTTTCAATTCCATGTCATCCATGCCACCTCTCATATCTCATGTTATCTTCTCTCATATCTTATGTTATCTTCTCCCACATCTTTTCAAAATTTATTTTTAGCTTGTGCATCTAATCCTACTTTGGGTGCATAAGCACTAATTATATTAATTATGTTTCTCCCTAATACAAGCTTAATTTATATTATTCTATCCCCTTTCCTATTAACTTCTACTACATCTCCTTTGAATTTCTAATCTACTAAAATTTCGACTCAATTCCTATTTCTAATTTTACCTGTATAATAAAGTTTAAAACCATCTATCTCTTTAGCTTTCTCCCCTACCCACTTTTTTTCTTGTAAACAAACAATATTAATATTTCTTCTAATTATGGTATCTACAAGTTCTATACATTTTCCTGTTAATATTCCTATATTCCAAATAGCAAACTGTTGCTACTAATTTCAGTGTGGGAGCAAACAGATGATATGTAGATTCTTCTAGAAACAATAAAAGTAAACCTGCTGACTTCTTGCCGGTGTTGACCATTTCTTAACTCTGTCGTTGACCTACAAAAAGTTCGAAACACCGAAATTGTTCCTGGTGACGAACCCTCCTACACTCAAGTCAGTAATCAAGAAGATTATGAAAGAGCTTTTTGGAGAAAATAATGATTACCTTTTTTCTAGTGGGGGTGGAGGGGTATTTATAGTCGCTTTTGGAAAATATTCCGAGATAATTATTTATCTCTACTTCCCGCTGTTTTTGGATAAGAAACATAGTTTAAATTGTTTCATAATAAGAGATTTGGTTTAAACCATATCTTAGAGATAATCATGAATTTAAATTACTCTTTAAATGTTCTGGGTTTTTCCATAATGGGCGGTCACCTTGACATAGTAAGACAGCCATTTGTAGTGGGAATTACCGTTTTACCCCTAAGAGCATTGAGATTGGCGCTTGATTTTAATGGTCCCGATTTACTTCTATTTTTAGCCATATCACAAGCCCCCCACTTCCGAAGACTAAATTTCACAGCCTTTGCAGAGTAGTTCGCCTATTTTTAATAGCTCATAGAATTTATTAGCGTTCTTGGGGACATTTAGAGCTCGCTTGAAGTGTAACGATATTTTTCCGAGTTTGTAAAATACTTAGATTTTTTTTTTAGAATTTTCTGGATTTTTTTATTTTCCTTGAATTTTCTTAATTTTTTTCTAATTTCTAATCATTTTTGAATTTTTTATTCAATTTCTGAATTTGAATAATTAATTTTTGAATTTTTAATTAATTATTATAATTTAATAATTATTTTTTCAGAATTTTATAAGTATTTTTTCGAATTAATGATTATTTTTAGAATTTTTAATTAATATTTTCACATTTTTAAAAAAATGTTCGGAATTTTTAAATAACTAATTCAATTTAATAATTAAATAAAAGAATTAAATAAAATAAACCACCTTGATTTAATCATGACCAATGATCACGGGATGGCTCGCGCACTGATGAGATTGGGTAGCCATGATGAGGGGATCTGATGGTGAGGCGATGTGGCTCGATCTGGGGAATCGATCAAGATCGAGCTCGCACACTGATGCGCAGAGGAAAGAGAGGAAGTAGGTGACATGGCAAAATCTAGGCTGCTGATCACGATCGATTGCGCATCGGGAGGCAGAGTTTTTCTCTCATTTCTCGATCGGGGGCAGCTTTGTTTGGCGCCCGCCACCATTCGATCACGATGGTTCGGTGTGCTGACACGTGGCATTTGACTGTTGACCACTGACTTTTTTTCGGGCGAATCTCAGCCGTCGATCAAGATTGAGCACGGATCGGGAGGAGAATTTTTTTCGTCATTTTCGGTTCGGGGACACGTTTCCTCGACGCTGCATGTGCAATACACATACTTTTTTTAAAGCTGATGATGTGGCAAAATCTGGACCATTGATCAAGATCAGGCACGGATCGGGAGGTGATTTTTTTTCAATTTTCATCTCAGAGACACGTTTGCTTAGCATAGTACGTGCAGTGCACGTATTTTTGATCAAATCTCTACCATTGATCGAGATCGGGTGCGGATCAGGAGGAGAGTTTTTCATCATTTTCAGCTCGGGGGCACGTTTTCTTGGCATAGCACATGCCGTACACGTGCTTTTTTTAAGCTTGGCGTAACACGTGTGGTGCACGTGCTTTTTCTTTTGATCGAATCTTGGCCATTGATCGAGATCTGTGCGGATCGGGAGGAGAAATTTTTCGCCATTTTCAGCTCGGATCACGTTTGCTCGGCGTAGCACGTGCCGTACACGTGCTTTTTTCAAAGTTTAGCATACATGCGGTACACATGCTTTTTCGAAGCTGATGATGTGGTGAAATCTGAAGCGTCGATTGTGCGAGCACGGATCATGAGGAGATCCAACCGTTTTTTCTCTTTTGCAGCATCTTTTTTTGTTCTTTAATAGCACGTGCGGCACACGTGTAATATGTAGCTCGGTTGCAAAATAATTTGTCGTAGATGGAATTGTTCGGAATTGAACATAGGCTCTTTTGAGAACGGGGGATGAGCAACCTAACCACTTGACCAACTTGCTTTCTTGTAGAAGTTAGCTATCACACTTTATTTAACTTGGTGTCACGCTTTTGAGATATCTACATGGTGCTGTGGTATAATGAACTTTTCCGGTGCTACAGAAGTCCGATTGGAGAGTGTGACCCCTTGTTTCAAAGATGACTAGAAGATCTACAATTTCTCTTCTAAAGTCAGCAGAATAATCACCCATATTTAGGGTCAAAATTGGCCTACAATGTATTTGCCTCTGTGAAGTTGAGAAGAGTATGGGTGTCGGGGATCTACGAGGAGGAAGTTCGCCATGAAGGAGTTATGAAGAAGTGCTTGGCGAGGGGAGCTCGGCGACTGTTGGAGCTCGACAAGGATTCGAGCTCTAGCAGAGATGGGTCGGAGCTCAGCGAAGAGCTCTGGCAAGTTTGACGAGAGTAGAGGTGGTTCAGCAAGTTCAGCAAATTTCGAATGTTAGAGGTGGTTTGGCTGCGCAACACGTGTCCCGTTGACCATTGACTGTTAAAGTTTTTTTTAGCATTTTCACGATCCGGGGCACGTTTACTCTGCACGCGACTCCAAACTGCCACAATGCTTTGGCGTGCTGACACATGGTCGATCGGTCAACAGAGTTTTGCTCCATTTTCGATAGGGGTGTGTTTTCTCGGCGTGCAACTCTGAGCTGCCTTAATGCTTCGACGTGCCGACACATGGCACTTTCACCATTGACAGTTGACTCGGTCAACAATTTGTTGGCTCGGCACAGCTGCGTTGTAACTAGCTTTACCAGAGCTACAGAGGTCCGATCGGGGCATTTGACCCCTCATTTCAAAGCTGACTCAAAGATATACAATTTCTCTTCAGAAGTAAGTTGAAGAATCATCATTCTTCATGGTCAAAATAGGCCCTCAATATCTTTGCCTCCATGAAGTTTGAGAAGAGCTTGGTACGACTCTTGGGTCGGAAAGTTTTATGGAGCGTATCTAAACGAGTAAGGTTCCAAACTCTTTTGGAAAAAGGTCGCTTAGGAGGCGAGCGAAGCGAAGAGCATCACCAGACTTTAAGAGAGAGTCATTCGGAAAGCAAGTTTGAGGAGCAACTATAGGGGTGAGTTGAGCTCCGAACTCGTTTAGAAGAAGGACACTCTGGAGGCGAGTTTGAGGAGCAACTCTAGGGGTGAGTTGAGCTCTGAACTCATTTGGAAGAAGATCGCTCGGGAGGTGAGCAGGATGAGGAGTATCACCAGGCTCTAGGAGAGAGTCATTTGGGAGGCAAGTTTGAGGAGCAACTCTAGGGTTGAGTTGTGCTCCAAATTCGCTTGGAAGAAGGCTGCTCGGGAGGTAAATGGAACAAAGAGCATCTCCAGGCTCTAGGAGAGAGCCGTTCGGGAGGCAAGTTTGATGAGCAACTATACGGTGAGTTGAGCTCCGAACTTGTTTAGAAGAAGGCCGCTCGGGAGGTGAGTTTAAGAAGCAACTCTAAGGATGTGTTGAGCTCCGAACTCGTTTATTAGAAGATCGCTCGAGAGGCGAGTGGGATGAAGAGCATCACCAGGCTCTAGGAGAGTGGCATCTGGGAGAAAAGTTTGAGAAACAACTCTAGTGGTGGGTTGTGCTCTGAACTCGTTGGGAAGAAGGCCACTCAGTAGGCGAGTGGGATGAAGAGCATCTCTAAGCTCTATAAGAGAGCCATTCGGGAGGTGATCTTGAGGAGCAACTCTAGAGGAGAGTTGAGCTCCGAACTCATTGGGAAGAAGGCCAATCGGAAGGTGAGTGGGACGAAGAGCATCTCTAGGCTCTAGGAGAGAGCCGTTTGGGAGGCGAGCTTGAGGAGCAACTCTAGGGGAGAGTTGAGCTCCGAACCTGACTTTTGAGCCCGGCAAATTTGTAGAAGAAACCCGAGGAGGGGGTTGACTCCATATCCAATGCTTGAAGCTAAACTGGTTGCAAGAGAAGCTCTTTGGAAGAGCTAGGCTCCAGCACCATCGCATGGAGTTAGGGAGTTGCTGGTGTGGCTCGGAAGAGGAGCCAAGCACGGAACTCATTGATGAGAGTTGTCTAGCAGAGGGAGCAGCTCCAGGGGCGAGTTAGGCCCTAGATTCAGTATGATCGAGTAAAATTTTGCAGATAGCCCTGGGAATGAGCTTGTCTTCGAACCTGCTTGTTGCAAAATTTATCCAGTATTGGGAGTAGTACGAATGGTCGTTTCGAGCCCGAAATTGCATACTTGCAAGCTATGAGGGCCATTTCGAACCATGATTGTGAACTTCGAACTAGTTGTTTTGAAGCTATCAACAAGTTATAGGAGCAATTCTGAATGGTGAGCTGCTCCGCACTTGCTTATTTGCAAGTGGCTACAGCAACGTCGAACCAAGTGTTGGACTCCAAACTTGTTGTTTGGCGGTTTTAATGAGTTATAGGAGCAATTCCGAATGGTGAGCTGCTCCGCACATGCTTGTATCCAAGCAGCATCGAACCAAGTGTTCGACTCTAAATTCATCTTTTGAGCCTAACAAGTTGTGGGAGCAGCCCTGTAGGACAAGCTGGACTCCGAACTTACCGTTTAACGAGTCGTAGATGTGACTCAAAGAGATATACATGAGACCAAAGCAATAATTTTCAAAAGAAAAAGCTATGTTTTAATGAAACAAACTAAGTGGCTGCTTCAATGGTGCGAGCCTTTATAACATGCTTTGGCCATATCGAGAGTGGCAGCTTTATTGAAAACTGAAAGCCTACTTCTACGAGAGAGTGTTAGGCATCCTCATGGTACTTCATTTGATGCTCGGTATCCCAAGTCCGCCTTCTCCGAAGAGGAGAATGTCTTTGAGTTCATTAACTAGTTTGGAAAGGACTTGACTGTTCCGTTGGGAGAGCTCTAATGCATCAAGTGGGAGGACCGAGCCCCCTATTGGGGTTGTGTAGCACCTCCGAGCTGTCTCTTGGTTTCCTTGACTTCTCCTACCCATGCAGAGGTTGGAAACTTCATTTTCATGTGAAAGGATGAGGGTACGGCATGAAGTACTGCTAGGCCTGGTCGGCCCAGGATAGCATTGTAAGAGGCCTTCATATCGATGACCATGAAGTCTGTTGCCTTTGTCCGGGTAGTCGGGTTTTTTCCTGCGATCACATCAAGAGTGAATATTCCTTCGAGTGAGATTAGAACCCTAGAGAACCTGTGGAGTGTGTATCTGGCAAGCTTGAGACGATTTCGAGAAAGTTTGAGGCCTTAACGGAACTGTCATTGTCGACCTTGGCGCACCTTGTGGTTGGCCATGTGGAGACTAATTACGAGCATGTCACAGTGGGGCGTTCGGACACCTTCCAGATTTTTGTCTGAGAATGTCACCGAGACCCCAAGGTTCATGGTTGGGAGAAAGTTCTGGACCAAACTCACCTCTTGGATGAAGGCCTTCCAGGAGGATTTTGATTCCCCATCATTGGAACTTCAAGGATAAGGTGGAGGATGGCCCAAAGTTCGAAGTCTTGGAACTGGGCGGGCCTTTTGGTTCGCTTGTTGGCTCCTCGGGGTGGAGGATCAACCCCGTCCTTCCTGATGAACTTGGCCAGGTGTCCCTGCTGTATGAGTTCTTCGATCTCCTTCTTGACAGCCCAATAATCATTCGTGTCGTGGTCGTGGTCCCTATGAAAGCAGCACCACTTTTCTATGTTCCTCCTCTTCACTGGGGTATTCATTCTATGGGAGCACGGAGTAGCCCTTCCTTATCCACCTCCATAAGAACTGTTGATTTACTGGCATTGAGGGGGGTGAACTTCTCAAAACGAGGAGCTGGGCGGCGCTGGCCATTGTCATCTTTCTGGAATTTCTGGAATCCTTCTTCGTTTGTATTCTTCCGTTTGTTCCCGGAAGATGGCTGCTCTCGACTGGGGGGTTGAGAGCCTCTTCTGCTCGGGATGTACTTCTCACTCCTAAGCAGGAGTTTCGAGAAGTCCCGAGGAGGCTTCTTGGATAGAGACGATTTGAGGTCAGCGTTATTGACGTTGTGTCTGAATGCTACAGAGGCTATTGATTGGTCCCTAGAGGTAATAGACTGAGCTTCGTCGGTAAGGCACCGAACATAATCTCTTAGGTGTTCACCTTTTCTTCGGCTGAGGGATAGCAAAGATGCACTTGTTTTCTCGGCTCGGCAGCTGCTAACGAAGTGGATAAGGAAGAGCTACTCAATCCGGTCAAATGAGAAGGTGGAGGCTGGGCATAGATGGGAGTACCATTCTCGCACTGGACCCCTCAACGTTTCTTTGAAGGCCTTGTAGAGGAGCACGTCCGAGACTTGATGGATCATCATGAGGGCTTTAACACTCTCAATATGATCAGCCGGATCAGACTCCCCGTTGTAAGTTTCAAAATGAGGTGGCTTGAAGGTTTTGAAGACATGGGCTTCCATGATGGTCCTGGAGAAGGGGGGTCTACTCGGGCGGAAGGTTTTGATCTGTTGACCCTCTTCAGGATTGATCTTACTGAGGCGCCTCTCTATCTCTTAAAGGCGACGGTGAATCGAGTCGTTCCTTTGGTCGGATCAGTTAACCCTCGGGACTCTCCTTCATGAGTGGTGGCATGGCGAGGGCTGTGCACTTGTCGGTCGTGATTTGGGGCGATGTTAAAGGCTCGCAAGATGTCATCTTTGATGTTTCAAAATTCTTTCTAGGTGACTGGTGCCCCTCCATCATAGTGAACCCTTGGTGGTGATCGGCTCATAGTGGTGTGGTTCCTTCATTGTCGACGGGGAGGAGACCCCCTTTACCCCCTTGGGGATGCATACCTTCTGGATCTCGGCTTCGGGGAGAACAGCTCCTCTGATTTCTGGTGTTCTGGATGAGAGACCTTGTGACGGGCTCGTCTCTCATTCAAGCGGGTTCGAATGTTGATCCATTGTTGGCGGTTGACTGTGATTTGATGGATGTCTCTTGACCCCTAAGGACCTCGCGAGGCCATCGAGTCGGTGGAAGGATTGTGAACCGAGATATGGTCATGAAGATGATGTTGTTCTTGGCGGCTTCGACGGGAGCTCCCCGGTGCAACCCCTCTGGGCATAGGGCTAGCCTGTTGGGGAGGCGATTGCTCAGGTTGAGGCTATTGAACTTGTTGATCTTGTTGAGGGGGAACATCCTCAAGTGGAGGAGGTTGAGGAAGAGGGGTGGCTCTTCAGCTGGACGCCGCCGCCTTCCCTTTTTCCTTTTGGAGGCATGGCTGGAAACTACTTTTACTGGTGAAATATGGTGGGATTTCTTTTTTCTGTTTCCCACATACAGTGCTAATCTGTTGCTGCTAATTTCGGTGTGGGAGCAAACAAATGATATGTAGATTCTTCTAGAAAAAATAAAAGCAAAAATGCTAACTTCTTGTCGGTGTTGACCATTTCTTGACGCTACCGCTGACCTGCAAAAAGTTCGAAACACTGGAATTGTTCCCGGCGACGAATCCTTCGACGCTCAAGTCAGTAATCAAGAAGATTATGAAAGATCTTTTGTGGAGAAAATAATGATTACCTTTTTTTTATGGTGGGGGTAGAGGGGTATTTATAGTCACTTTTGGAAACAGTTCCGAGATAATGATTTATCTCTACTTCCTGGTGTTTTTTTTTATAAGAAACAGAGTTTAAATCTATCATAATAAGAGATTTGGTTTAAACCGTCTCTTAGAGATAATCATGAATTTGAATTACTCTTTAAATATCCTGGTTTTGTTCATAATAGGCGGCCACCCTGACCTAATAAGACAGACCCGTTTGTAGTGGGAATTACCCCTGACAGCTTTGAGATTCGCCCCTGATTTGAATGGTCCCCATTTACTTCTATTTTTAGCCATATCACTAACCTAAGCCTATTTTTCTGGACTAGCTTTTTAACCCATACACGTCCAGATTGGTGCAGGAATCCTTACCCATTTTTCACCGCCCCCGAGCACCAGTGCGACGCCCCTTGCACATTTTACGAAGCACCCGAAGGCAGGCACAATGCATCACGTCCAGGGAATGCCCTAGCATATGCGCGTATATTATTATGATTCATGTTCATAGGAATTGATAAAGTTTTGTTCTGGCTTTCAACTGCCTAACACAACCCTCCTCCTTACCCGGTTTGTGGCCGAATTTCGAGCTTGGAACGGACAATGCCGGAGTTATCTACATCTACCACCATTAGACTAAAATTTTGGTGCATTGGTAGGTGACTACTGGTAACATCCTGAATTTTCATATAATTAAATATAAAAAAAATTCTTTGATTTCACGTGTTTCGCACGTGCAAATTAATGTGTGCATTTGGCCCTAAAATAATTATTTTATATGTTATGAACAAACATTTTCTTTCTCTTTTAAAAAGCCTATTACTATTTATTATTAATTCTTAGGCCTAATAACTTAATTCTACCCCACCCAAAATAAAATAAATAAATTAATTAAGAGCCCATGGAAATAGCCCACCTAGTTAGCCAACTAGTTAATTCATTTATTAATTAAAACAAGTTGTATGGTAGACTTGTCATGTAACAAATTAATTAACAAATAAATGAACAAACAACTAGGTGTACATGTGCGGGCACGTGCATTGCACATGCATGTGCAATGGATGAGAAGACTAGGCTGACCAATGCTTGGAGTGGGGAGATGGAGATAGTGGACAGTTGGTTGCTTACTAGTGGGTAGTTCTTCTAACTCCTAAATGTATCTTAGCCCTTCATCCAAACTCATCTCAACCCATCATTTGTTCATAAGTTGTGTATAAATAGCCCCTTGCTCATTCATTACTCTTCGCACTTAGAAATTTGAAAGAGAAAAAGGTTGAGTTGTGTGAGAGAAAGATAGAGATTGTGTGAGAAAAGATTGAGTTGAGTGTGTGTGTGCTCTTGCATATTGGAGGCCGACTAGCAATCAAGGTGGAGAAGGAATCCGGTTGTACACCATCAAGGAGGAGAAGTCTCGGGAGTGCACTAGCTTGGAGGAGAAGGCTCGTGGCTAAGAAGGGAAGGCAATCGTGCCTTCAAGGAGTTTCTTTGAGAATTCTTAATTCTTTCTTCAAAGAGGTGGGCGATTTCTATACTTCTAATGTAGTTACCATGCTAGAAAATTAATTTCATGAATATGCTAGAGTAACTAGTAAAAATTGACCATGTGATTGCTAAAAAGGGACTAGTAGGAAAAAGAGAAAATCTTGATTGAATTAGTGACTTAAAATTCCTCATGGTGTCTTATTAATATAACCCATGCTAGAATATCCATTTTTAATGAACCATGCTACTGCGATGATTTTGCTTAAATGAATGCCTTAGTTGTACATTGAGATGAATGGATATTTTAATGTTTAGTTGACAAATCGATAAATTATTGTTATATAATGTTGATGTGATAAAAGAAAAATTGCTAGACTCTTGTAGAATTGAAAGAGAACAAGAACCTACTTTTAGTGGATTTGTATTGGTGTTGTTGAAAAGGAACTATAGTTTTATTTCAAAGTCAATGAGGTATTCTTTAAATATGAATTGTAAAGACAACATATTTTAAGGTCAAAAAATAAGAGTTTTTATATTGTATTTTATAGGAAAATATTCTGGAAAAAGTTTAATTTTGAAAGATACAAATTTATTGAGAAATTAAAATTTGGTAAAAGAGATTTACAAACAGATAGAATATATAAAGCTATTTGACTCCTCTTTATAACAGAGAATTGGTTTGGGAAATTTGGCTTTCGGTGAGTGTAGGCACTGTGTACAGTGTATAGGGTCTCGGGTACGAGTCTTGAAGAGCCTCTGTTTTATCAAAATTTGATTTTTCTCAAAATACAGTACGGTCTATACAAAAAAATATTTAACCAAACTCATATTAGTTATTCACTCTTGGACTCTTGGTCAACGGGTGCGCTTTGGGTCTGTTACTGTAGCTGGGCGGAGGGTTTGGTCTTGGGTTCGAATCCGACCCCATGCCCCTTTTTTGGTTTTGATATTTTTTTATATATTTCGATTTTGGGTATATTCCTGGGTTTTAAGAATAATAAAAATTGGGAAAAATTCTAGTATTCCTCAAATATTGTCTAGGCTATATGAAAATTATTCCCACAATATTTTAATACACTTTGTGAGAATTAGAAGTAATTTTTATATTAAAATGATGGGAGAAATAACTTGAAAATTCTTCTTAGAAATATGAATGTGGTATTGGTAAAGAAAGAAGAAAAAGAAATTTGTGTGGAGATTAAATTATGAGATATGGTAAGTTAAAGAAGGAATTGATGTTTTGTACATATAATTGTACTTGGAAAATGAAACAAAAAGATCATGATGGATTATAGAAATTTGTGAGTATGAACACTCAAATTTTTGGTGAACATGAAAAAAGGTTAAGAACTTGAGTGTAGCTAAGTCTTTATACCAGCATGAATGAATTTTTGAAAATTAAATGTTGCAGAAAAAAAAACCAAGATTGAGTTGTTGTTATCAATTGATGTTTAAGACCGATGTAGAGGAAATGCTAACTCTAGGGTGTTAATTTTACTCATGATTCAAATATCTAAGGACTACAGTATAGTGAAGATGTAATACCCCAATTTTTCATTTATGAAAATTATTAATTTGCGCATGTGAAATTTTGTAGTATAAAAATCTTATAATTATTTTCCATTATGGATAATGTGAGTGTGTGTGTGTGTGTGTGTGTGTATATATATATATATATATATATATATATATATATGAATATGTGTTCTCTAATTGTTTTTATAAAGGCCCATTTTCTTCAAATAAACAAAAGCCTTCTTTTAAACCAATCTAAAAACTATTTTGTAAACTATTAATTTGGCCCATTAAATAAAGCCCATGAGCTATTTCTCTTTTATTGCAACTTGTAATGTAGAATATTTTTATAAGACTATTTTTACAAAAAATAAAAAGTACAACTTTTATTATGGGGGACTAGTGAATGCACGTGCATTGCACGTACACATGCATGAGCACACTAATTGGGGCCGGTTTGGATACAAGTGGGGATTTGTGTGTGGGTAGTTACTTGAGTGTGTGGGTAGTTATTATAACTCCTACTCTCATCCTAACTCTCTATTCTATAACCATTTACTAAATCCTAGCCCTCCAATCAACCCAAAAATTGTGTATAAATACCCCTCCCATTTAATTGTTTTCTACATTAGAAATCTATTGGAGAAGAGAAATTTTTATAAGAGAGTTGAGTTGTTCTTTGGAGGCCGGCCACCAATAACCAATTAGAGGATTCGATTCTGGCAAGGAGCAAGGAGGAGGAGACGTACATCGCAACTAGGAAGCTCTAAGGGATTTCTCTTTATTTCTTCAAAAGGTGGGTGTTTCTCATGACTTCTAGAATAGAAATCATGCTAGGGCTGAGAATTGAATTATGCGTGTGTAAAGTTAGATTGATTGAATAATTGTCCCATGCTATATACATCATGTGAAAACTCGAATGAATGGAAAAAGAACTAAAGGCATTTTTTGAGGAATTGGAAAACTAGTCGTACAGTCGACCGATCAAGTCGACAGACTGGTCTTAGAAAATAAAAGTTACCTTGTTAAGTTTCATACAAATTATGCATGAATAGATAAGCGAAATTATTGCTCTTGACATTGGTACGATTTGAATGAAAATGAAACATAAGTGTGATTGCAGGAAACGAATGAAATGTTATGGTTAATGTTATTTTGATTGTAATCTAGCATGCTAAATTGGAGTTAATATTCATCTCTGTAGAAAAACAAGGAGTAAGATTATGTTGTTAGAAATTGGGGTTGTGTGAGAAATACTAGTTGTGAGAATCTCTATATTAAACCATGCATGTGATGATGGTAGTCAAATAAAGTTGCATGTTAGTGTTGATAAATGAACATACTTTAGTTAAACTAAAATGTTGTGCACTAATCGAAAAGGGAAGAAGAAACGTTTCTTTACTCTAAATTTTAATACTGATCAGTCGACCGAACAGATGTGGTAGTCGACTGACCTGAATATCAAAACTTTCTGAGTTTAAAACCCTGCAGAACAGCCGACTGGCCTGAGTAACAGTCGACTGTCCTGACCCTTTTTGAATTTTAAGTCTTTTCGGAACAGCAGACTGGTCGTGTTAGCAGTCGACTATCCTGAGCATTTTGTTGAATATTTTCTTTAGCTGAACAATCGACTGGCTATGTTTTTAAGCCGACTGTCTAGATTATTCTGGTGTCTCAGACTTTAATTTCCGTCCCGTGACAAAAATAAACACATATATGTATTGCTTGAAAAAGATTTTGATAATGGAGATTGTATGGACGGATTAGAAAAGTGAATTTCATTTACCTTTGCATGAAATCGCATATGAAGTGAAGTAAATTATTCTGTTGAATTTATGAAAGACTTTACGATTATGAATGCTATGAACATGACAAGGAAAATATGATGTAATCATGAAAAGAATGAACTTAAGAGCTTGGAAGGCTCAATTCATGTGAAATTGTGAATTAAGATTGAGAACTAGAGTGTAGCTAAGCCTCATACCGGCATTGGAAAGAAATGAATTGAAATGAAATTTGAAATGAAAAGACCAAGATTTGGGTCGTGTTGAAGAAAGAATTAAGTCCGGTATAGTGGAAAGGCTAACTCTAGAGAATTGATTTTGTTCATGATTCTAATAAACTAAGGACTAGATACATAGTGAAGATGTGATGAAAGTAAAAGAAAAATATGAGTATGAAGGCCATCGGATTGGCAGTGTGAGAGTGATCCACAGACTGCCTGCTTGATGCGTCATGACATGGCGTGGGCACTACTCCAGAATTATCGTCCCGGTGGCGACGCTTGTGGGGTGTTTTGGTGGCTATGGGTAGTGCCATTGTTCCATGGTGGAGGCTGAATTGTCCATAGTCTGTCTGCTCGATGCATCGTGTCAGTGCATGGGATTTCCCTCCAGACTGCCTGGACATGGGCCCATAGGTCATAAGACATCTAAGATACTTACCGTAGTTGCCGTAGTAGTTTAAGTCATGGCAAGTGATCGAACCCTATAAGATGCAGTACGATTAAGGGCTTGCCCTCGGACCTATGTAGTATGGGATGCATAAAATCCGAACAAGTGCGCATTAGTGTCATATAACATAATAATTGCATTAAGGACTAAGTGCACAATCACAATACGACATCAACAGGATAGTCCCTTTTAGTTTTGTTTGTGAACAAGTTTGTGGTTTGTTAAGAAATGAGAATCATTAAACTGTTTCTGGGCATAGAGAGGATAGCCGTGTATAATTTCCGTCGGTTGAATAAACTGACGTACCCACAGTTTTGTATGCAGGATAAATGGCTTAATAAAGATTAAAGGAGAATTGATACTTAGAGATTATTCATTGTTGTACTCTTGTATAAATGTTATAAATTGCTTCCGTTGTCATTTCATGTAAATTACTGTGATATATGCTTCCGCAGTAAAATGTAAAGTGTAAAGATTTCATGTAACTCTGATGTAAAGTGAAAAGTTTTTAATTCCTTGTAAAATTGTACGAAAGAAGTGTAAAGATCCTGTGGAATCTCGAATTCAGTTGTATTTGGAAGTCGGGGTGTTACAGAGTGGTATCAGAGCCAGGTCTCACACTAGTACAAATTTATAAGGAACGACACCCTAGAAGTGGACATTAGAGTATGTGTTTGAGTCTAGAGATTTAAATGTAAGTTACTTACATTTGTGTTGCTCTATGATTTATGCTTCTTCCTCCCTATTTTCAAGATGGCTGATCACTTCGACCCTGCTGGAGACGACAATTGGCCTATCATAGAGGAAGATTACTACCCAGGACAAGCAGATTCTGACGGAGAGGAACGGCCTGAGTCTCGAGAGATCACCCCACCTCCGGACTCATCTGATGATTCTTCTGACGGAGAAGAACCAGTTTCGAGCAGTCTTGTTTTGTCTCTTCAGAGGCAGGTTGAGACACTGCGGGAGAGAGTCAGACTATTAGAGGCTCAGTTGGCGAAGCGCAAGGATGATTTTGCAGTTCTCAGTCATCGTGTATGGGAACTCGAGAAGAGGAAAAACATGACCGATGTGCTGAAGGAAGAAATTGATGAACTACGGGGAGAACTTCGTGAAGCAAAGAGAAACCGTAGGAGTTAGACTATTGTAGCTTCTACTGTTTTCATTTTGATGTCAAGAAATGTTTTAATTCGAATGTATAAAGTTGAAGTTCAATGAAATGCAAAGTTGATTTAAAATTCATGTCTTATACTTCGAATTTAATGGACCTTTTGCATCAGAATATGGCTAGAAGAGGAGCTAGAAACAATGAAGGTCTGGACTTGGAAACGGAACTCGCGAGGGTCTATCAGACACTCAATGTCGTGGCCATAAATCAGAACCAAGGAAGGGGGCCTGTGAATCCGGTGCCCGAAGCAATCAAACTCGTGGAATCATTCAAACGGATGAAACCGCCGGTGTTTGAAGGGAAGTCAGACCTTGATGCGGCTGACAACTGGATCTGGAAGGTAAAGACTATATTCTAAGTCTTGGAGATCCCTGAAGGCAGCAAGGTGAAGTTGGCGACTCTGCAACTTGAGAAGGATGCGGCTGTGTGGTGGCAGTCAGTGAAGCGGACAATGGGAGGTATTGTTCTTGGATGGGAGGAATTTTTGGAGGAATTTCGCAGTCACTATTTCCCCTCCGATGTCCAGGAGAAGAAGGCTATGGAGTTTCTATCACTACAGCAAGGTGGCATGTCAGTCAGGGAGTATGAGACTAAATTTACCCAACTCTCAAGGTATGCTCCTGAATTAGTAATGGATGAGGCGAAGAAGGCTCGTAAGTTCGAGCATGGGTTGAGGCCGAGCTTGAGGTCCAGGATGATACCTCTCGGTATCAGGAGGTTTGATAAGCTAGTCAAACGGGCGGCAGCCACAGAGGCAGACATGGAGCAGTTCCACACTGTTCAGAATAGAAGGAACAACTAGAACATGGGGAAGCCGAAAATGCATGGGTGAGACCTCCTGTGGTGACTTGTTACAATTGTGGGGAGACAAGTCACTACCGATCCCAGTGCCCGAAGTTGCAGGATGCCGTCCAAAGGGGACCAACTCAGCAGATTGGGAAGAGACCGTACCAACAAGGGCGAGTATTTGCCTTGACTGAAGCTGATGTCGATGAAGTAGATCGTGTTATCACTGGTACGAGGGCGGATGTTTAGAGGTTCATGTTGTTTTCTTTTCCCGTTTATTTAGTGAACTGTTACGTAATGAGTATGTATTATGTAACAGGAGAACTTTATTTGAATGGAATGAAACCTGTTGTTCTGTTCGATACTTGATCCTCTCATACTTTTGTGTCTCCTAATTTTGCTAAAGTGTTGGGAGCTGAACCGAAGATCTTTCCAGGCAAGATTTTAGCAGTAGCTACTCCATCAGGGGAGACTTTAACCACTGATTGGTACTATGCTGACTGCGAGATCGTGATTGGAGATCGAATTTTCGGGATCGATCTGATCGAGCTGAATGTTTTGGGAGTCAATGTTATCATTGGCATTGATTGGATGTCGGTGTACAATGCGAATATCGAGTGCAAGACCAAGACAGTAACAGTAAAAGCTCCAGGAGGACATGAAGTCACTTTCCAAGGGAAGAGGAGATGTTCAGAGTTGGTTGCTGCTATTAGCCAGAAGAAGGGGATTCCTGCAGAGGTGCAGCAGATTCCTGTGGTTCGGAATTATCCGATTGTGTTCTTAGAAGATTTGCTTGGGTTACCCCCGCGTCGTAATGTAGAGTTTAGCATCACCCTTCAATCGTGAAGTGCACCCATTTCTAAGGCACCGTATAGGATGGCACCGGTGGAGCAGGATGAGATCAAACGACAGATTGAGGAACTATTGGAGAAAGGCTTTATTCAGCCGAGTGCGTCACCTTGGGGAGCGCCAGTGCTTTTGGTAAAGAAGAAGGATGGTTTGATGAGAATGTGCATCGATTATCGAGAGCTGAATAAGGTCACTGTTCAGAATAAATATTCGATTCCAAGAATTGATGATTTGTTCGATCGCCTACAAGGAGCTGCTGTTTTCTCCAAAATAGATCTTCTATCGGGATATCATCAACTTCGAGTAAAAGCTGAAGATGTGCACAAGACTGCATTTAGAACTCGACACGGGCATTACGAATTCTTAGTTATGCCGTTTGGAGTGACGAATGCGCCTGCAATCTTCATGGACATGATGAATAGAGTTTTGAGGTCGTTCATTGATTCTTTCGTCGTGGTGTTTATCGACGATATTCTCGTGTACTCCAAGTCGGAGGAGGAGCACACTGAACATTTGGCAGTAGTTTTGGGGAAGCTTCAGGAGCATGAGTTGTACGCCAAGTTGTCCAAGTGTGATTTCTGAAAATCTGAAGTGGCATTCCTAGGTCACATCATTTCTAAGGAGGGAGTGGCAACTGATCCTCAGAAGATAGAGGCAGTGAGAGATTGGGCAAGGCCTACTACAGTGAAGGAAGTCAAGAGTTTTCTTGGATTGACTGGATATTACAGGAGATTCAATCAAGGCTACGCTCAGATAGCCGTGCCGCTCACTAGTCTGACCAAGAAGAATGTGAACTTCAAGTGGACCGAGCAGTGCGAGGAAAGCTTTTAGGAGTTGAAAGAGAGGCTGACTACTGCACCTATTTTAGCTTTGCCTAGAGCAGGTGTTGAGTATGATGGTTACAGTGATGCTTCACATCGTGGGCTTGGTTATGTCTTAATGCAAGAAGGAAAAGTGATCACTTATGGGTCGAGGCAACTAAGACCGCATGAGAAGAATTATCCGACTCATGATCTGGAGTTGGCCGCGATTATCTTCGCCTTAAAGCAATGGAGACATTATGTGTATGGTGAAAAGCTGAACATGTACACAGACCATAAAAGCTTGAAGTACATCTATCAGTAGAAAGATCTGAACCTGTGGCAAAGGAGATGGCTGGAGGTACTTAAGGACATTCATCCGGAGATTAAGTATCATCCTGGGAAGGCTAATGTTGTTGCTGATGCACTTAGCCGCAAGAGCAGTCTGGCGAGTTTGATTACAACTCAGAGGCAGTTGGCAGAAGAGTTGGATTGGGCTGGCATTGAAAGTTGTTCTGCAAGGCTTGGGATCATCTTTAGCTCAGCTGAGGCTTCAACTGACACTGAATGAAAGGATTATTGCAAGTCAGGTGGTTGATGCAGAGATTCAGAAGATGATGGAACAGGTTGGTGCTGGCAAGTTGTCCGGATTTCAAATCAGGAATGAATTGCTGTGGTTTGGTGAGAGGCTGTGTGTTCCGGATCAGTCGGACCTGAAAGAAAGTATTCTTTAGGAGGCACATGCTTTTCTTTTCTCTGTACATCCTGAAAGTACCAAGATGTGTAGGGACATTAAACAGCATTTCCGGTGGTCAGGTTTGAAACGGGATGTGGCTAAATTTGTGTCGAGGTGTGAGATTTGTCAACAAGTCAAAGCCAAGAATCAGAAGTGGGATAACATCAGTATGGATTTCATCACGGGTTTGCCTAAGAGTTCTAAAGGCAATGATGCAATATGGGTCATAGTCGATCGACTAACCAAGTCCGCTCACTTCTTGGCGATGAAACTCACTGCTTCGATGGACAAGTTAGCTGAGTTGTATGTTGGCGAGATTGTCACGCTTCATGGCATTCTGTTGACTATTGTGTCTGATGGAGATGCGCGGTTTGCTTCGGATTTCTGGAGGAGTCTTCAGACAGCTTTGGGTACCAAGATAGATTTCAGCACTGCTTTTCATCCCCAGACCGATGGGCAGACCGAGAGAGTCAAAAGTATTCTTGAGGATATATTTCGGTGTTGTGTACTAGACTTCGGGGGCAGTTGGGAAACGCACTTACCTTTAGTGGAATTTGCCTACAACAATAGTTTTCAGACTAGTATTGGGATGGCACCGTACGAAGCTTTGTATGGCAGGAAGTGCAGGACGCCTGTTTGTCGGTTCGAAGTTGGGGAGCGTCAGATGTTTGGACCTGAGATTGTGCAGCAGACCTCTGAAAAGATTGATCTGATCAAGAAGAGGTTGGTGGATGTTCAGAGCAGGCAGAAGAGCTATGCAGACAACCGGAGAAGGGACCTTGAGTTTGAGATTGGTGACTTCGTCTTTCTAAAGGTATCACCCAGCAAAGGCGTGATCCGTTTCGGCAAGAGTGGGAAGTTAGCCCCGGGGTTTATAGTCCCGTACAAGATATTGAAAAGGCCCGGAAAAACTGCTTACCAGCTTGAGTTACCGGAAGAGTTATATCAGGTTCATAATGTCTTTCATGTGTCTATGCTGAGAGGTTATATTCCAGATCCGAGTCATCATTTGCCTGAGGTGCCGGAAGGTTTGCAGTTGGATCTGAGTTACATTGAGTCTCCTGTCGAGATTGTTGATCGTCGGGAGAAGGTCTTGAGGAAATAAGACGATACCGATGGTCAATGTATTCTGGAGAAACCATTTGGTTGAAGAGGCTACTTGGGAGTTTGAGGAGAGAATGTTGAAGGATTATCCTAAGCTTTTTGCTTGATTTATATTTGTATTTTTCTTTTTGCTTGTTGTGAGTGTTTTTTCTTATCGCTCTTGACTGTAGTTCTGGGGACGGAACTATTCTAAGGAGGGAGTGTTGTAATACCCCGATTTTTCATTTATGAAAATTATTAATTTGCGCACGTGAAATTTTGTAGTATAAAAATCTTATAATTATTTTCCATTATGGATAATGTGTATATGTGTATATATATATATGAATATGTGTTCTCTAATTATTTTTATAAAGGCCCATTTTCCTCAAATAAACAAAAGCCTTCTTTTAGCCCAATCTAAACTATTTCGTAAACTATTAATTTGGCCCATTAAATAAAGCCCATGAGCTATTTCTCTTTTATTACAACTTGTAATGTAGAATATTTTTATAAGACTATTTTTATAAAAAATAAAATGTACAACTTTTATTATGGGGGACTAGTGAATGCACGTGCATTGCACGTACACGTGCATGAGCACACTATTGGGGCCGGTTTGGATACAAGTGGGGATTTGTGTGTGGGTAGTTACTTGAGTGTGTGGGTAGTTATTATAACTCCTAATCTCATCCTAACCCTCTATTCTATAACCATCTACTAAATCCTAGCCCTCCAATCCACCCAAAAATTGTGTATAAATACCCCTCCCATTTAATTGTTTTCTACATTAGAAATCTGTTGGAGAAGAGAAATTTTTATAAGAGAGTTGAGTTGTTCTTTGGAGGCCGGCCACCAATAACCAATTGGAGGATTCGACTCTGGCAAGGAGCAAGGAGGAGGAGACGTACATCGCAACTAGGAAGCTCTAAGGGATTTCGCTTTATTTCTTCAAAAGGTGGGTGTTTCTCATGACTTCTAGAATAGAAATCATGCTAGGGCTGAGAATTGAATTATGCGTGTGTAAAGTTAGATTGATTGAATAATTGTCCCATGCTGTATACATCATGTGAAAACTGGAATGAACGGAAAAAGAACTCAAGGCATTTTTTGAGGAATTGGAAAACTAGTCGTACAGTTGACCGATCATGTCGACAGTCGACTGGTCTTAGAGAATAAAAGTTACCTTGTTAAGTTTCATACAAATTATGCATGAATAGATAAGCGAAATTATTGCTCTTGACATTGCTACGATTTGAATGAAAATGAAACATAAGTGTGATTGCAGGAAACGAATGAAATGTTATGGTTAATGTTATTTTGATTGTAATCTAGCATGCTAAATTGGAGTTAATATTCATCTCTGTAGAAAACCAAGGAGTAATATTATGTTTTTAGAAATTAGGGTTGTGTGAGAAATACTAGTTGTGAGAATCTCTACATTAAACCATGCCTGTGATGATGGTATTCAAATAAAGTTGCATGTTAGTGTTGATAAATGAACATACTTTAGTTAAACTAAAATGTTGTGCACTATCGAAAAGGGAAGAAGAAACGTTTCTTTACTCTAAATTTTAATACTGATCAGTCGACCAAACAGATGTAGTAGTCGACTGACCTGAATATCAAAACTTTCTGAGTTTAAAACCCTGCAGAACAGCCGACTGGCCTGAGTAGCAGTCGACTGTCCTGACCCATTTTGAATTTTAAGTCTTTTGGGAACAGCAAATTGGTCGTGTTAGCAGTTGACTATCCTGAGCATTTTCTTGAATATTTTCTTTAGCTGAACAGTCAACTGGCTATGTTTTTAAGCCGACTGTCTAGATTATTCTGATGTCTCAGACTTTAATGTCCGTCCCGTGACAAAAATAAACACATATATGTATTGCTTGAAAAAGATTTTGATAATGGAGATTGTATGGACGGATTAGAAAAGTGAATTTCATTTACCTTTGCATGAAATCGCATATGAAGTGAAGTAAATTATTCTGTTGAATTTATGAAAGATTTTACGATTATGAATGCTATGAACATGACAAGGAAAATATGATGTAATCATGAAAAGAATGAACTTAAGAGCTTGGAAGGCTCAATTCTTGTGAAATTGTGAATTGAAATTGAGAACTAGAGTGTAGCTAAGCCTCATACCGGGATTGAAAAGAAATGAATTGAAATGAAAAGACCAAGATTTGGGTCGTGTTGAATAAAGAATTAAGTTCGGTATAGTGGAAAGGCTAACTCTAGAGAATTGATTTTGTTCATGATTCTAATAAACTAAGGACTAGATACATAGTGAAGTTGTGATGAAAGTAAGAGAAAAACACGAGTATGAGGGCCATCGGATTGGCGGTGTGAGAGTGATCCACAGACTGCCTGCTTGATGCATCATGACATGGCGTGGGCACTACTCCAGAATTATCGTCCCGGTGGCGACACTTGTGGGGTGTTTTGGTGGCTATGGGTGGTGCCATTATTCCATGGCGGACACTAAATTGCCCATAGTCTGCCTGTTCGATGCGCCGTGTCAGTGCATGGGATTCCCCTTCAGACTGCCTGGACATGGGCCCATAGGTCATAAGACATCTAAGATACTTACCGTAGTTACCGTAGTAGTTTAAGTCATGGCGAGGGATCGAACCCTATAAGATGAAGTACGATTAAGGGCTTGCCTTCGGACCTATGTAGTATGGGATGCATAAAATCCGAACAAGTGCGCATTAGTGTCATATAACATAATAATTGCATTAAGGACTAAGTGCACAATCACAATACGACATCAACAGGATAGTCCCTTTTAGTTTTGTTTGTGAACAAGTTTGTGGTTTGTTAAGAAATGAGAATCGTTATACTGTTTCCGGCATAGAGAGGATGGCCGTGTATAATTTTCGTCGGTTGAATAAACTGACGTACCCACAGTTTTGTATGCAGGATAAATGGCTTGATAAAGATTAAAGGAGAATTGATGCTTAGAGATTATTCATTGTTGTACTCTTGTATAAATGTTGTAAATTGCTTCCGCTGTCATTTCATGTAAATTATTGTGATATATACTTCCGCGGTAAAATATAAAGTGTAAAGATTTCATGTAACTCTAATGTAAAGTAAAAAAAATTTTTAATTCCTTGTAAAATTGTACGAAAGAAGCGTAAAGATCCCGTGGAATCTCGAATTCAGTTGTATTTGGAATTCGGGGTGTTACGGAAGATGTGATGAAAGTAAGAGAAAAATACAAGTATGAGGGCCTCGGATTCACGGTGTGAGAGTGTTCACAGGCTGTCTACATGATGCATCATGTCATGACGTGAATACATCTCCAGAATTATCGGGATCGTGGCGACTCTTGTGGGGTGCTTGGTGACTATGTAGTGCCATCATTCCATGACGGAGATGAATTGTCCATAAGTTGTCTACATGATGCATCATTCCATAACATGGGATTCCCCTCCAGGCTATCTGGACATGGGCTCGTAACTAATAAAACATCTATGATACTTACCGTAGTTACCATAGTAGTTAAACTCAGAGTGAGGGATCCAACCCTACTAGATGAAGTACGGTTAAGGTCTTGCCATCAAATTTATGTAGAATGGGATGCATAAGTTTGAACAAGTGTGCATTAGTGTCATTGAATATAAATAACTTCTTTAAGACTAAGTGCACAGCCACACACGACATCAATAAGATAGTCTCCCCTTAGCTTTATTTGTGTTCAAGTGTGTGTTTTCCAAGTAAGAGAAATTGATGTATTATATCCTAGCATCAGTTGTATGCAACTGACGTGCCCGAAGTTTATATGCAGGATAAAATGAACGAAAGGACTAAAGAAGGAATGCTGCGTAAAGAACTGTTTCAAGTGTTATTTTATTCATGTATTATGTTGTAATTTGCTTCCGCTGTGTTGATGTAAACATTGTTGTATAAAAGTTTTAAATTTCTTATAAAATTGTACAAAGTGAAGTGTAAAGATCCTGTGGAACTTCGAATTCAGACTTATTTGGAATTCGGGGTGTTACAAAGTGGTGTCAGAGCCATGCTTCCAAGTAGTACAAATTTATAAGGAACGACACCCGAGAGTGGACATTAGAGTGTGAGTTGGGTATAGAGATTTAAATGTAAGTTGCTTACATTTGTGTTGCCCTATGATTAATGCTTCTTCTTCTCCCTTCCTATAGATGGCGAACCACCACGACCCAGCAGGCGATGTTGATCAGCATATAATTGAAGAGGACTACTACCCTAGAGAAGGAGATTCCGACGAAGAAGATCCCGAGGAATATGAAGGAGAATGGCCCGAGTTCAGAGATCACTCTGCCTCCGGGACTCATCAGATGATTCATCCGACGAGGAAGAACCAGTTCCGCAAGATCGCATTGAATCTCTTCAGAGGCAGGTGGAGACTCAGAAGGAGAAAGCAAACCAATTGCAGGCCCAGTGTGCAACGTTCAAGGAGAATATTGCAACCCTCAGCCATCAAGTTTGGGAACTCGAGAAAAGAAAGAACATGTATGATGTACTGAAGGGAGAGGTAGCAGAACTACGGGAGGAGCTTAAGAAAGCCAAGAGGAACCGTAGGGATTAGAATGTTGTAGTATCTCAATGTTCTTCGCATTGATGTCAAACGATGTTTTTGAATTTGAATGTACAAAGTTTGAATTCAATGAAATGAAAGTTGATTTAAATTCATGTTTCTACTTCAAATTTAATGGATCTTTTGAATTAGAGTATGGCTGGAGGAGAGCTAGGATTGGAGAAGGGCCCAGTTGTTGACTCGACCTGGAAACGGAGTTGGCTAGGGTCTATCAGACCATCAACGACGTCGCCATGAACCAAAACCATAAGGAGATGCCTGCAAATCCAGTCCCTGAGGCGATCAAACTTGTTGAGTCATTCAAGCGGATGAAGCCACTGGTGTTTTAAGGGTAGTCACACCCAGATGCAGCTGACAATTGGATTAGGCAAGTCGAAATTATTTTTGAGGTCTTGGAAGCTCCAGAAGGTAGCAAGGTGAAGCTAGATACATTGCAGCTCGAGAAGGATGCGGCTGTATGGTGGCAGTCTATGAAGCGGACTATGGGAAATGGTGTTATCGGCTTGGAGGAATTCTTGGAAGAGTTCCGCAGTCACTACTTTCCATTCGACGTCCAAGAGAAGAAAGCGATGGAGTTCCTGGCTCTACAGCAGGCAAGAATGTCTGTCAGGGAGTATGAGACAAGGTTTACTCCACTTTCGAGGTATGCATTTGAACTTGTGATGGACGAGGCGAAGAAGGCTCGAAAGTTCGAGCACGGATTGAGGCCGAGTCTGAGATCAAGGATGATACCCCATGGTATCCGGAGGTTTGACAAGCTAGTCAAACGAGCTGTAGCCATAGAGGAGGATATGGAGCAGTTCCATGCCTCCCAGAACAGGAGGAACAATTGGAATGTCGGGAAGAGGCCTGCAGTTTCTAGGAATGTCAGGGGGCAGCCGCCAGCTCAAAGGTTCAAACCTACGGGGTCGAACGCTATCAATGTGGCTGGAGGAACCGGAAATGGTTGGGTGAGACCTCTTGTGTTGACTTGTTTCAATTGTGGAGAGACAGGCCATTACAGATCTCAATGCTCCAAGCTGTGAGATATCGCCAAAATGGACCACCGCACCAGGTTAGGAAGAGGCCGTACCAGAAGGGGCGAGTATTAGCTTTGACTGAGGCCGACGCTGATGAAGTGGATCACGTCATTACTGGTACGGGGGTGGATGTTTAGATCTTATGTTTTTCTTTTTCCCTGTTTATTTAGTAAAGACTTTTATGTAATGGGAGTTTATTATGTAACAGGAGAACTTTTATTAATTGGAAAGAAAGCTGTTATTCTGTTCGATACTGGATACTCTTATCGAGTGTAAAACCAAGGATGTAACAGTGAAGGCTTCAGGAGGTCCTGCAGTCACTTTCCAAGGGAAGAAGAGATGTTCAGGTTTGGTGGCAGCTATCAGCAAGAAGAAGGTTCCGGTAGAGGTACGGAAGATTCCGGTGGTTCGGGATTACCCGACGGTGTTCTAGGAGGATTTTTCCGGGTTACCCCCGCATCGTCATGTAGAGTTCAACATCACTATCCATCCAGGGAGTGCACCTATTTCCAAGTCATCGTATAGGATGGCGCCTGTGGAGCAGGATGAAGTTAAACGGCAGATTGAGGAGCTCTTGGGAAAAGGTTTTATTCAGCCGAGTGCGTCACCTTGGGGAGCACCGGTATTGTTGGTGAAGAAGAAGGATGGGTTAATGAGGATGTGCATCAATTATCGGGAGCTGAATAAGGTGATTGTTTAGAATAAATATCATATTCCACAAATTGATGACTTGTTCGATCATCTACAAGGAGCAGCTGTTTTCTCCAAAATAGACCTTCGATCGGGATACCATCAGGTTCGAGTGAAAGTGGAAGATGTGCATAAGACTACATTCAGAACACGACATGGGCATTATGAATTCTTAGTTATGCCATTTGGAGTGACGAATGCACCTGTAATCTTTATGGACATGATGAACAGAGTTCGGAGGGCGTTTATTGATTCTTTCATCGTGGTATTCATCGACGATATTCTTGTGTACTCCAAGTCAGAGGAGTAGCAAACTGAGCATCTGGCTGAGGTTCTGAAGAAGCTTCAAGAGCATGAGTTGTATGCCAAGCTATCCAAGTGCGATTTCTGGAAATCTGAAGTGGCATTCCTGGGTCACATCATTTCTAAGGAGGGAGTGGCTACTGATCCTCAAAAGATAGAGTCAGCGAAAGATTGGGCAAGGCCTACTACAGTGAAAGAAATCAGGAGTTTCCTTAGGTTAATTGGATACTACAGGAGGTTTATACAAGGCTATGCTCAGATAGCCGTGCCGCTCCTGGTCTAGCCAAGAAGAATGTAAATTTTAAGTGGACTGAGCAGTGTGAGGCAAGCTTTCAGGAGTTGAATGAGAAATTGACTACTACTCCCATTTTAGTTTTGCCTAGAGCAGGTGTTGAGTATGATGTCTACAACGATGCTTCACATCGTGGGCTTGGGTGTGTCTTGATGCAAGAGGGAAAGGTAATTGATTATGGGTCTAGGCAACTTAGACCGCATGAAAAGAATTATCCGACTCATGATCTGGAGTTGGCTGCGATAATCTTTGCTTTGAAGCAATGGAGGCATTACGTGTACAGTGAGAAGTTAAATATGTACACCGACCATAAAAGTTTGAAGTACATCTATCAGCAAAAGGACCTGAATCTGAGGCAACAAAGATGGTTGGAAGTACTTGAGGACATGCATCCTGAGATTAAGTACCATCCGAGTAAGGCTAATGTGGTTGCTGATGCACTTAGCCGTAAAAGCAGTTTGGCTAGTTTGATCACGACCCAGAGGCATCTTGCAGAGGAGTTGGATCAGGCTAGTATTGAGGTTGTTTTGCAATGTTTGGGAGCATCTTTGGCTTAGCTGAGGCTTCAGTCCACGCTGAATGAAAGGATTATAGTAGGTCAGAGGGAAGATGCAGAGATTCAGAAGATGAAGGAGCAGCTTGGTGCAGGCAGATTTTCAGAGTTTCAGATCAAGCATGAAGTGTTTTGGTTTGGAGAGAGGTTATGTGTTCCAGATCAATCAGATTTGAGAGAGAGTATTCTTCAGGAGGCACATGCCACTCTTTTGTCTGTACATCCTGGGAGCACCAAGATGTACAAGGACATCAAGAAACATTTTTGGTGATCAGGTTTGAAGCGTGATGTGGCTGAGTTTGTGGCGATGTGTGAGATTTTTCAACAGGTGAAAGCCGAGAATCAGAAGCCCGGAGGTTTGTTGCAACTGTTACCCATTCCGAAGTGGAAGTGGGATAACATCAGCATGGATTTCATCACAGGTTTTCCCAACAGTTCGAAGGTTAATGATGCGATTTGGGTCATAGTCGACCGACTAACCAAATCGGCCCACTTTTTGGCAATAAAACTCACTTCGTCTATGGATAAGTTAGCCGAGCTGTATGTTGGAGAGATCGTCAGGCTTCATGGTGTTCCATTGACCATTGTGTCTGATCGAGATGTGTGGTTTACTTCGCATTTCTGGAGGAGTCTTCAGGCAGCTGTAACCCCTGTTTTCCCAAAAACGTATTTTTTTTTGTATTTATAAATTTCGCAAAATATTTTTCCGGTTTTCAAATTCTTTTGTCAAATTGTACTAATGGATCTCCTATTAAAATCTATTTTCGATCAATAATATTATTCGTAACCATTTTCTATGATTTTTATTTTTGTTATTATTACTCTTATTATTATTATTTCTGTTATTATTATTACCATTATTATTTTTATCATTTTCTTCTTATTATTATTGTCATTAGTATTATCGTTATTATTGATTTTTTTGACTGGTTATTAAAAATCTATTTTTATCTACTAACTGTATTGTAGTATTTTAAATAAATTCTATTTTTTGTAATGCAAATTACATTTTTATTATAAACTATCTTTTTATTTGTTATTTTTTTATTGAAATTTTAAAAAACCCTAATGGATTTTTTAACCCAACTACCTAAATCCTATTTACCCTATTACCCAATTAAACCTATTATCCACTCATAATTTCCCCAAACCCATTAATTAATTATCCATACCTGTTTTCTATACTTAACCCATACCGCATCCCCTTTAACCTACCTATTTGCTGAACCTATATCCGACCCGTTGCACCCCCCCTTTTCTGTTCCGCCGTCAACTTCACCCCTCCCCCCCCCCCTCTTAAACCCTATCTCTCCATCCTATATGACCCATGCTCTGTGCTTCCCTGGTTCACCTCCCGCTCGCCTCCTCGATCTCCCGTCCTCCTCTAAACCCATCTTGCATCCCTCTGGCGCCCTGTCCTCCTCTGCACTACCCTATCCCACCTCCGACGCCAGCATTAACCGTCCCCCGCGCACCTCCCGGTGTGTCGCCCTGCACCACCTGCAGTGCACCACGAGATCCCCGAGCACCCCTGTGCTCTGCCAGCACTTCGATGCCGCTCCCCGACTTCCTTCCACAGTCAGCAGCGCCCCAGCGATGACCCACAGACTGCAGCGCCTCCCCAGTCGTGCAGCCGATCCCCATCGTGCCGTTATCGGTCCCCGCCATGCCGTCGCCGACCATCATCTTGCCATCCAGTGGCGTGTGCAGTTGATCATGAGTTTGATCATGTTGGATGTTGGCTGTCCATTTGATTGTGAGCATGATCTCTTGATTGATTGATTCCTGGCCATCGATCATTCGTGATCTTGATCTCTTTATCTCGGCCGTCGATTTCTTGATCCCTTGATCTCGACCGTCGGATCTGCTTGATCATCATCATCATCTTCATCATCTGTTCTGGACCGTTCGATCTTGTTGATCTTGATCTTCGATCGCAGTCGTTCGATTATGTTTGTGATCTTGTTCGTGATCAACTCGTTCGTGGTTCATTGTTCGTTGTGTTCGTGCCCGGGAATTCGTTCCCGTTATTCTTTTGTCGGATCCATCGTTGTCTCTTAGGGAAGTAACTTGTATTCTTTTCTTTGTGTAATACAAGTACTAAATACCGCCTGTAGTGTAGTTGGGTTCTAGAGACAATTTGTGAGTGAAAACCCTTGTTGATATTGTCTCTATTGTGATGATTTGACCAATAGTTGCCTTACGACATACGTGACATGATATAACCTAGGATTGACCATATCTTATTGCATATATGCGTGTTGTTCATGTGTTACTTGTGCTTGTTCGTGTTATTTGTGATAGACTTGTTGTGGACTTGTGAAATACCCTATACCATGTTTCTTGGACACCTTTTACACCATATTTCGTGTTGGTTATGATCTGGATGAGTTTTATGTGAGTTAGTTAATCTCGTGCATGGATGATATTTTCAGTTTTGCCGTTTTTCTCGTGTTGATCAGTATTTTAGACCCTATTAAGGTCAGTATTTGAAAATATTTTGTGAATATGATATGTAGAGAATTCTATCTATTTTCCAACCCTTTCGGCGGATCTCAGTTTCGATTTTTGATTTGCGAGTAATGTCTATTTTACTACAGTGGTGTCGAAAGATTTCCAGATTTTGTTCTCTTTGGATTCTAAAGAGTAATCTATTTTTATTGTGATGTTAAAATTATTATTTTGATCTGAATTTTTTCTCAGTATTTATAGACTTGATTGGGATTAACAATAAATTTTTATGGATTTATTTGATGAGCTTACAAACTGTTCTATGTTTCCAAACAACTACTATACTAGAAGATTTTTCTCGCTGTTTTGTAAAGAACCTGATTTTCGACCTAATTCTACTTACTTTTTGTAAAATATTTCTGAACATAAAAGTTAGCCTACTGTATCTATTTTATTACCCTTTTGGCGGATTTGGATTTCGATCCATGGTTTGTGAGCTATTACTGTTTTCGTACTGCAGTGTTTGTGAGTCCAAATTTTCAAAACCGTCGTGTCTTGTTGTTTTCTGATTTTACTTGACTACTCTATTTTTGTTAGAAAATTATGAAACATGTTTTCCTGTTACTAAACATATAGGGGAATGCTCCAGATTTTTCGTGGATTTAATTTGTGAGTTTTCATGCTATTTTCCTGACTTTGAATACAATCTTCTGATTTCTGACTGAACGTGTTTTCTGGATTCAAATCTGTTTTGAGTTATGTTTTTGTGAAATACCATATGACTTATATATATTTTTTGGATTTGGCAAGGAGTCTATTTTCTAGATTCTTTGACGGATCCAGGTTTGCATATGTTTAGCAACGGGAATTCCAGATTTAGTGCAGTACTGTCTTGCTGTCCTGAACTAGGATTTTCATTTTCCTACCCTGTTATGTGTTGTCTTTCACCTAAACTTGTTACTTGTTCATGCTATGTTATTCTTGCTCTGTTTTGTGACACGTACATTCCTGTTTAATAATAATAACAAATAATCAAGCTGGGGTTAAGGGAAAGACCTTAGTAGTGGACAATATAAGTATGTGTACTCAGAAGGGGACCCATGATCCCATTACTTGTTGCCATATTTCATGCTTGTATGATTCATGTCTGTTATTATTATATTCTGCCATGAACTCACGATTTCATGATTCAAGTCTGTTATTATTATATTATGCCATGAACTCACGACTACATGATTCATGCCTGTTATTATTATATGTTGCCATGTTTCATGATTACATGATTCATGATTACATGATTCATGCCTGTTATTACCTGTTGGCATATTTCATGACGACATAATTTATTCCTATTTCTGTTGCCACGATTTCACTACGTAATTCGTGCCTGTTTACCTGTTACTTGTTACTTGACTTGACGCCTGAGTACACGGCCCTATAGAAACCCACCACTATGCTTAAACAAAACTGTTTGAATGTAGCAACCATGTGATAAAAAGATGGGGCGCATGAAGTACAACCTAGATAGTAATAAATACAAGACTTGAACATGATCACTTGACACTTGATACTTAATTACTTGTACATGATACATGATATCTGATACTTGTTCACTTGACACCTGATACTTGCTACCTGTACATGATACTTGACACATGTTTACCTGTATACCTGATTACATATTTACCTATTACATGTTAACCTGTTTACCTGCTTGCCTGATACTTGACATCTGTTACATGTTACCTGTACCCTGTTGCATATCACATTACTTGATTTCGTTCATGATTCATACTAGTTGTTCTATTTTGTTATCATGCCTATTCCATGCTATTTGTTATACTTTCCTATGTACTTATATCCTGCACTACAAGCAGCTCGTAACTTGCATTGATGGGAGTTTGTTTTCTTTTTCCTCTTCTTGCAATTTATTAAATTGCAGATTTTGGAGATCAACTACCAGATGGAATAGGCAAGATGTGATACTAACTGCTGGAATTTTGCTATTATTATTTCTTGTTGCTTATTTTGAACAATTGTATTTTGCTACTTGGATTATTTGTATTTGGGCAATGTGATCCAGGATATTTGACTTGTTCAGATCTGATTTATTTGAGAATAATATATTTTGTTTCAAGTAATCCTGTTGGTATTTTAATCCATATATGCATGCTTGGTTGACTTTTCTTGCTTCTGACTCTGATTATTTCTTGTGAAATGTTGTAAAGATTTCTGACAACTTATGGATGATGAAAATCATTCGCTAGGTTTAGTCACGTATCCATATTCTGTATTCTCTTTTGGAAAGCGGGTCCTGACAGCAGCTTTGGGTACTAAGATGGATTTCAGCACTGCTTTCCATCCTCAGACTTTTGGGCAGACTGAGAGGGTCAATCGAGTTTTTGAGGATATGCTTCGGTGTTGTGTTCAAGATTTTGGAGGCAGTTGGGAGAGGCATCTAGATCTGGTAAAGTTTTCCTATAACAACAGTTTTCAGACAAGAATTAGGATAGCACCGTATGAAGCTCTATATGGCAGGAAGTGCAGAACGCCTGTTGCTGGTTTGAAGTGGGGGAGCGGCAGATGTTTGGGCCCGAGATCGTGCAACAGACCTCAGAAAAGATCAATTTGATTAGGAAGAGGTTAGTGGATGCTTAGAGTAGGCAGAAGAGTTATGCCAACAACCGAAGGAGAGACCTTGAGTTTGAGGATGATGACTTTGTCTTCCTGAAGGTATCACCTAGTAAAGGTGTGATTCGTTTTGGCAGAGGTGGGAAATTAGCCCCAAGGTACATAGGCTCATATAAGATATTGAAGAGGATTGGGAAGACTGCTTACCGGTTGGAGTTACCGGAAGAGTTATCTCAGGTGCACAATGTCTTCCATGTGTCTATGTTGAGAGGTTACATTCCAGATCCAAGTCACAATTTGCTCGAAGTGTCGGAGGGTTTGCAGTTAGATCTGAGTTACATTGAGTGGCCGATGGCGATTGTGGATCATTGGAAGAAAGTCTTGAGGAAAAAGACGATACCGATGGTCAAAGTAGTCTTAAGAAACCAGTTGGTTGAGGAGGCTACTTGGGAATCCGATGAGAGGATGCTGAAGGATCATCCTGAGCTCTTTGTTTAATTGTATTTTTCTTTTTTATTCTTTTATGTTTTGTTTCTCACTCTTTAAGCATAGTTTCCGAGGACGGAACTATTCTAAGGAGCGAGTGTTGTAACATCCTGAATTTTCATATAATTTAATATAAAAAAATTTCATTGATTTCACGTGTTTCATACATGCAAATTAATGTGTGCATTTGGCTCTAAAATTATTATTTTATATGCCATGAACAAACATTTTCTTTCTCTTTTAAAAAGCCTATTATTATTTATTATTAATTCTTAGGCCTAATAACTTAATTCTAGCCCACCAAAAATAAATTAAATTAATTAATTAAGAGCCCATGGAAATAGCCCACCTAGTTAGCCCACTAGTTAATTCATTTATTAATTAAAATAACTTGTATGGTAGACTTGTCATGTAACAAATTAATTAACAAATAAATGAACAAACAACTAGGTGTACATGTGAGGGCACGTGCATTGCACATGCACGTGCAATAGATGAGAAGACTAGGCCGGCCAATGCTTGGAGTGGGGAGATGGAGATAGTGGAGAGTTGGTTGCTTACTAGTGGGTAGTTCTTCTAACTCCCAAATGTATCTTAGCCCTTCATCCAAACTCATCTCAACCCATCATTTGTTCATAAGTTGTGTATAAATAGCACCTTGCTCATTCATTACTCTTCGCACTTAGAAATTTGAAAGAGAAAAAGGTTGAGTTGTGTAAGAGAAAGATAGAGATTGTGTGAGAAAAGATTGAGTTGAGTGTGTGTGTGCTCTTGCATATTGGAGGCCGGCTAGCAATCAAGGAGGAGAAGGAATCCGGTTGTACACCATCAAGGAGGAGAAGTCTTGGGTGTGCACTAGCTTGGAGGAGAAGGCTCGTGGCTAAGAAGGGAAGGCAATCGTGCCTTCAGGGAGTTTCTTTGAGAATTCTTAATTCTTTCTTCAAAGAGGTGGGCAATTTCTATACCTCTAATGTAGTTACCATGCTAGAAAATTAATTTCATGAATATGCTACAGAAACTTGTAAAAATTGACCATGTGATTGATAAAAAAGGACTAGTAGGAAAAAATAGAAAATCTTGACTGAATTAGTGACTTAAAACTCATCATGGTGTCTTATTAATATAACCCATGCTAGAATATCCAATTTTAATGAACCATGCTAGTGTGATGATTTTGCTTAAATGAATGCCATAGTTGTAGATTGAGATGAATGGATATTGTTATGTTTAGTTGATAAATGGATAAATTGTTGTTATATAATGTTGATGTGATAAAAGAAAAATTGCTAGACCCTTGTAGAATTTAAAGAGAACAAGAACCTACTTTTAGTTGATTTATATTGGTGTTGTTGAGAAGGAACTATAGTTTTATTTCAAAGTCAATGATATATTCTTTAAATATAAATTGTAAAGACAACTTATTTTAAGGTAAAAAAAAAGAGTTTTTATAATGTATTTTTTAGGAAAATATTCTGGAAAAGTTTAATTTTGAAAGATACAAATTTATTGAGAAATTGAAATTTGGTAAAGGAGATTTACAAACAGATAGAATATATAAAGTTATTTCGACTCCTCTTTATAACAGAGAATTGGTTTGGGAAATTAGGCTTTCGGTGTGAGTATAGGCACTGTGTACAGTGTATTGGGTCTCGGGTTCGAGAACTGAAGAGGCTCTGTTTTATCAAAATTTGATTTTTCTCAAAATATAGTACGGTCTATACAAACAAATATTTAACCAAACTCATATTAGTTATTCATTTTTGGACTCGTGGTCTTTGGGTGCGCTTTGGGTCTGTTACTGTAACTGGGCGGAGGGTTTGGTCTTGAGTTCGAATCCGACTCCCTGCACCTTTTTTTGGTTTTGATATTTTTTTTATATATTTCTATTTTGGGTATATTCTTGGGTTTTAAGAATAATAAAAAAATTGGGAAAAATTCTAGTATTCCTCAAATATTATCTAGGTTTTATGAAAATTATTCCCACAATATTTTAATACACTTTGTGAGAATTAGAAGTAATTTTTATATTAAAATGATGGGAGAAATAACTTGAAAATTCTTCTTAAAAATATGAATGTGGTATAAGTAAAGATATAAGAAAAAGAAATTTGTGTGGAGATTAAATTATGAGATATGGTAAGTTAAATAAGGAATTCATGTTTTGTACATATTATTGTACTTGGAAAATGAAACAAAAAGATCATGATGGATTATAGAAATTTTTGAGTATAAACACTCAAATTTTTGGTGAACATGAAAAGAGGTTAAGAACTAGAGGTCTTGAAAAAATGTTGCAGAAAAAGACCAAGATTGGTCGGTGTAGAGGAAAGGCTAACTGTAGGGTGTTAATTTTACTCATGATTCAAATATCTAAGGACTACACTATAGTGAAGATGTGATGAAAGTAAGAGAAAAACACAAGTATGATGGCCTCGGATTCACAGTGTGAGTGTTCACAAACTTTCTATATGATGCGTCATTTCATGACGTGAATACATCTCCGGAATTATCGGGATCGTGGCGACGCTTGTAGGGTGCTTGATGACTATGTAGTGCCATCGTTCTATGATGAAGGCGAATTTTTCATAGGTTGTCTGCATGATGCGTCATGCCATGACGTGGGATTCTCCTCCAGGCTGTCTGGGCATGGGCTCGTAACTAATAAAACATATAAGATACTTACTGTAGTGGTTAAAATCATAGCGAGGGATCCAAACCTACAAGATGTAGTACGGTTAAGGGCTTGCCCTCGGATATGTAGAATGGGATGCATAAGTTCGAACAAGTGTGTATTAGTGTCATTAAATATAAATAACTGTATTAAGACTAAGTGTACAGTCACACACAACATCAATAAGATAATCCCCCTTAGCTTTATTTGTGATCAAGTGTGTGTTTTCCAAATAAGAGAAACTGATGTATTATATCATAGCGTCAGTTGTATGCAACTGACGTGCCCACAGTTTCTATGCAGGATAAAATGAACGAAAGGACTCAAGAAGGAATGCTGCGTAAAGAATTGTTTCAAGTGTTATTTTATTCATGTATAATGTTGTCATTTGCTTCCGCTGTGTTGATGTAAACATTGTTGTATAAAAGTTTTAAATTTCTTGTAAAATTATACGAAGTGAAGTGTAAAGATCCTATGGAACTTCGAATTCAGACTTATTTGGAATTCGGGGTGTTACACTACTATTAACAAGAGATATTTTTTTTCTTATTGAGTTTTTTATATATTTTTTCTTTTCACCATAGTATGGTCACGTAAATAATCTACACCTACAACAATTAGTGGAGATGACAATGAGTAGGGTAAAAGGAGAGTACGAGGTTTACCCTTACCCTACCCTACAATCCAAACTCCCTATTCTTACCTTATTCTACCCTAACGAGTATTTTACAAACTTACCCTTACTCTACCCTAACAAGTTAACCAGTGAGAAGAGTTAAAATTATCTTTTATATAATCTAGTTAAAATTTTCCATATACCAAGTGCACGTGGCTTGGTAGACGCGTTAGTTGAATATTTTAATAATATTTTATGTTGTTGAAAAAATTAATCATAGAAAAAATCTCATTAAGAACTCAAATACATATATTGTATGATCATTATATATTAACTAGGATTGCCCGTGGGACGTGCCTACGGCACGTATTCGGGACTGCATATAAATTTCTAAAAACATTAAAACAAAAAAGGTGGGTGTAAACAAAAAAGGTGGGTGTTTAAAATATTTTTCTAATACGACGTCTTTAAAATGTTTCATACCGCATGTTATCACGACGTCTTAACTTTCTTTAAAATATTTAGTTAAAATTTCGATGGAATATCTAATGAAATATTATTCCTTTGGCTCTGGGAAATATATATTAGGCTCTGGGAAATACAACAAAACTTTTAAGATGTAATGTCATTCAATTAGATGGTCTTTAAAACGATGAGTACGCACTAAAATGTATACTAAACTTTCCCAGAAACTTTTAAGAAGGTATGCACTAAACTTTTAAGAGGAAATCCAACAGGGTAATGTCTTTAAAATGTCATTCAAAGCTTTTCAGTGCATACTCATCCAAGAGGTAATGTCACCCAAAATGTCATCTCTAATCTCTAATCTCTAATCTCTAATCTCTAATACTATAATGGGAGAACCCCTTAGTCAGTAACCCAACCCGTGCAACGCACGGGTTGGGTTACATTGGTAAATATTTTCGAAAGTGAACCTGTTTGGTAAATATTTTCGAAAGTGGATCTGTTTGGAAATTACTTTCTTTTTACTTATGGACTAACTTGGGTAAATATTTTCGAAAGCGGACCTGTTCTGTAAATACTTTCGAAAGTGGAAATGCTGTTTATTGGAAATGCTGTTTACCCTTTTCAATTTCCCCACTCAGTCTATTGGAAATGCTGTTTCAATTTTGTGCACATGTATGATACTTGTTCAATTAAAGGTAATGCCATCTATTAAAAGTTCACACATACAATCCAGGAAACTAATTCTCACAATCTCTTAAAAGTTCACAATTTCATAATTCTACAAAATGTACCACCTACAAAATCTTCAAGTTTCAAGTGTACCACCTACAAAATCTTCAAGCTTCAAGCCTTCACTGAACCTACAAAATCTTCAAGCTTGAAGCTACAAAATCTTCATCTTCACTGAACCTACAAAATCTTCATCTTCAAGCTACAAAATCTACAAAATCTTCAAGCTTCAATCCAGAAAGCTTCAAGCTTCAAGTGTACCACCTACAAAATCTTCACTGAACCTACAAAATGTTCACAATTTTACAATCTCAAGTATTAGGAAAACATAATAGATTTTAAAAAAATTTGACAGAACCTCCCCTAAAATATTAGCCCTTTTACAGAAATTCCTTACGGAATTCTGCTAACAATTAAATATATAGCATCACACGCAATAAATATCAATCATCCCCAGGCTCAACCGAGCAACATCACACAGGCAACATATATATATGGCTCTGGGGGAAAATATCAGAATATAATGCAAGATACAAAATAAAAACCAAAAATTCTTTTGAAAATGTAGTAATTTTTTTGAAAAACCTTCGAAAAACATTTAAAAAACCAAACACAGAACCCAATACTCCACAAAATTGCGGGTACGGGTATTAACATAACTATATTATATCATTATTATATACAGTTACTTACATCATCTCAAAAAAAGCTAAATATTACAATTATTACAACTTCCACCATACTAAACACCCACCAACTGAATGAAAAAAAAAATTACATGGTTGTAGAAGTCTTCAAAACAGTTAGTCTTCAAAATATAACAATGGTTGAAGTCTTCAAAATAGGACCCCTCCGTGAGCCTAAAAAAACAGTTAGAGTTTTGAATCAAAGAGTAACAGTTTACAATAAACAATTAAAACAATAGTAATAGTTTTGAAACCATTACCTTTCAAATAGAACAATGGCTTCAACCAAACATGTTCCTCACCACCCTACAAAAAGTTAAACTGTCAATATGTACATGACGGTTTTGAGTGTGGACGACAATCTGGAAAATAAAGAAAAAATATTAAGTTAGCAGCAATTAACGGTTAACATAGGGTGTAGTTGTAGTAAATAGAAATTTACCTTATTGCAACCCCAATTCATCAATGTAGTTGCATTTATAAATTTGAGGTCCTTGTCAGCTGCTTCCCAGTTCTATTAAAGTTCAAAAGTAAAACATACACTAATCATGCCTACTATATTAGGCAAAAGTAATCTTAAACTAATATACCTAAATAAATTTTAGTTTAAGATTAGTTTAAGATTAGGGTGCACACAAGTAATTTTTAGTAATTTTTTTAGGGTGCCTAGGTATTTCAAGCAATTGTATTAGGCAATTTTTAGTATGTTTTGCTTCAGTTTCATGTGCTTTAACACCTGAAGTAATTTTTAGTATGTTTAAGTAAGGTAAATTACTGTATGCTTCAGTTTTTTATTCAGTTCATGTGCAGGTGCTTGATACCTAGATTGCCTAATACATACTGATACCTAGATTGCCTAATACATACTGATTACTCAACAAAAAAACTGCTTCAGTTAAGTAGGGTCTTCAGTTCATGTGCTTTAACATACTGATTACTTTGTGTCTGCTTCAGTTTAGTAAGGCAATTGTATTAGGCAATTACTGTATCAGGTGTTAAAGCTTCAGTTTTGTGCACCCTAAATAAAACATACTGAAGGAGACTCAACAATTTTTAGTAATTTTTAGTATATTAGGCAAAAGTAATTTGTGTGCACCCTAATCTTAAACTAATATACCTAAATAAATTGTAGTTTGTCCGTCATACATATGTTTCTGTGGTACATTAGAAGGAACAGTTGTTCGAGGTAAACATTCGTCAGTTGCGTCTAATACTCGTATAGAGCACATTTCAAGTTTCTCCCGTTCTCGTCGTCTACGTTGGGCCAACGTAGCTTTCGATATAACATGATCATTATGAGCCTAAATTTGTGGAAATGAATCGTTATAAATGACTATTTAAGATGAGAACAACTTACTTATTTGAGAATGTATTAATTTTCACAGTGTGAGGATAAATAAAAGAAGTAGTGTAAGGAAACATAAAGAAAAAGCAAGATAAAGAAGCAAGATAAGCATTTACCGCACTGGACATTTCATTTTCTTTTCCCTTTCCCTTGCCCGAATAACTTGTTTCCTTTCTCTACATTGGGTGGTTAAAAAGTAGGAATAAAAAATCAATAATGAGCAAAAGACATACCAAGTAATAAGGGGTGAAGCTTACCTTGCGAAGAGATATTAGATTAAGCTCGCGTTCATCTCGAATGGTAACCCCGACATTTTTTTGTCGAAGGAATTGCACCTGCAATAGAAAAATATCAATTTTGAATGTAAGTGATCAATTAATTAATGTGCTAAGAACACAATGAAAAGCTTAACTTACTGTTTTTTTCAACTCAACATCAACCTGTAAGGTATTAAAGTAAACATTAAAATGAGAGAAACTTATTATTATATCAAGTGTTGTAGATTTTATTTTTAAAAAAAGAAGATACTTACATGGCCATATATAGTGATGTCATCCATTGTTGTTCTTTAATTAGAGCAATTGACCTGTATATAAAGGAGGGGAAACATATTAACTAACCAATCAAGAAAACGTATTAACTACTATTAATTACTATGATCTATCTTCTTTGATGATTAACTACAATGAGATATGGTGTAGAAAAGCTTCGGGTGATCAAGCACAGTTTTTTGGTAGAATCTCACTAAATCCAAAGATTCCATATGTGAAGATTCTAACGATTTTTTCTTCCAAATTGATTGTGTTTTGGGTTAAACATAGCAGTTTTGATGTGCTTGTGATATAATAGAATTGCCTTCAATTTTTTTTTGCTATAACTAATCTTTTTAAAAACTGATTTTTACCTTTGTGTTTTGTGATTATGTTGAATTTTGGGGGGTTGAGCTTTGGGCACTTTTTTATATAATAGAAAATTTCAAGTTTGTTTCAAAATATACCATAAAGTTGGTTGATTCAGTTTTCTCTTATGAATTATTTTTCGTATCTGTCTGATGGAGCAACGGGTAGTATTAGAATTCTTGAAAATAGTTATGTACTCAAATTGGAAATAGTTCTTATTCTCAGTTATGTTAATATTAGCTGGTTCATATTAAACTCATCCGTAACTAACGGAAAGATATAACAATCTATTTGTAATTTCTTTTAATGAATCCCGAGATCCCAAACCTAAATACATCAATTGGCATAATATTGGTATCACATGTTAGAACATAAACACAAATCCATCAACACTCACTACAACCTCAGAGACCTACTATATTGGTTGGCAGGTTAACTTCCCCCAAAGCACCTATCAAATTTTTTTTCCCTTCAAAAAGTTGAACGCAAATTGGAAACCCATCAGCCTATACTTCACAATCCTTGCAAATCAATTGGAACAAACAAAGCATAATCTTAAAGTTCCTTATCATAATTTTGAATTATCAATTGGAACAAACAAAGTATAATCTTAAAGTTCCTTGTCATCCAAATATATAAAAAATTGGAACATAATCTGAATATATTTTTAAGAAACACACACATTGGGATCAACTTTTCAACATTACATAGCATGATGATCAAATAAAAAGTATGGATATTGTGGAACCTTTTTGTTTTGAAAACAGATATTGCGGAACTATAATAGTAACATACAAACAAATCATTTGAAAAAAGAAACATGGCCTTACTACTAAACCTCAACGCAAATGTGGTAGCTTAGGTCGAGCATACAAATAAATTTCATTAATAGCTTAATTTGGTACTACCTAATTCCGATACAATCAAGAAGGATTAGGAGGTAAAAAAAAAATCAAGCAGAATTAGGATGTTTTTTTGGTACATCCTAAGGTTGAGCATACAAATGAAAATTTTCCTTCAAAGCACCTATCAATTTTTGGGTTGGCAGGTTAACATCCCCCAAAGCACCTATCATACAAAAAAAACCCATCAAACCACTGGAATTTCCTTCATACAAATGAAAATTTTCTTGCATGAAAGTATAGGTTGAGCATACAAAAAAAACATCCTAAAATCCAGTAACATACAAAAAAAAACATCCTAAGGTTGAGCATCAAGTTGAGATAAGCCTTCTGCTTAAGAGTTATAAATGAAAATCCAAGTATACGCCTTTTGCTTAATTACTGTCAATTAACATCAAGTTGAGACCTTACAATTACAGTGACAAATTTAAAACTCGGAGAAATCGATGGAAATTTACACTTTTTGTTGTTGCCTATCTGTTTATGATAGATGAATCTCATCATCAGAACTTTATCCCATCTATGGAATCTTAGCACCAATCAAAACAAAGGGTTCTAAAAATATATGGAATTTTTCATTGAGAAATAGCATCTACAAATATATGAATCTAACATACAAAAAGTAACCAAGTGTAGATACTGGGTTTTATACATACAAAAACCCAGTAACATACAAAACATCCTCAAAATTAATTTGGTACATCCTAATTCCGATACCCAATCAAGAATACAACTGGAGCTAAAAAAAACTTCACCCCTCAAAATTAATCAAAACAATGGAGAGACGGGTGTGAGGTGAAATGAAAATCGACTGTGAGGTATACAAAATTAATCAAAACAATGGAGAGACACTGGAAACTTCACCTCTAAGGTATACAAATTTAATCAAAACAACTGGAGCATCAACCTAACATACAAATGAATTTTCCACCAACTGGAGATTTTCATACAACTCCAGATTCATCTAACATACATATGTGCCAGTATATAGAAAAAACCCAAATATGGAGATTTTGTATACCTGAATATAACCCAAGTAGTACCAAAGAATTAAAAAAAACGTAGTACACTAAGCATTTTCCTTGTTCTTTCAAGCATCATAAATACTATCAATTTTGCATTTACATATAAAAGGCACATACAATACATGACAGCATCCAATCACACACACCGTTCCTGCATTAGTATAGATATCCTTTTCACCCATTCAATAGTTCACCTTCATCGGTTCATATATTTATCTCATTTCAAATCCATTCATGTGCATCGAAAATGTACTGAAAAGAAACCCACCAAATCCAAATTGATGACATAACGTTTCATCGAGCATGGCAATGACGTGGTACTTGCGATGAAATAACTAAACTTAATCAAATAAATTCCGGATCTAAATCATACTAAACAACAAACAAATAAAACATCAAGAACCCCTCAATCTTCTAATGTACAGTTGGTACTACTTGGGTTTAGTAACATCTACATCTACACTAAGCATCAAAATGTAGAATACGTAGAATTCACTAATCAAAATGTACTTCAAATCAACCAAAACGTAGAATACACTAATCAAAACGTAGAATACACTAATCACAGTTGGAAAACGTAGATGTAGATGTTACTGGACGATAGAATATTACATTTGAAGATTTTGTATACCTGAGCGACGGGTCTGTGCTTGTGGCGATGGGAAATCGACGATGGGCTGACGGGAAATCGACGACGGGTCTGTGGCTGAAAAAACCCAAATATTGAATGTGCCCAGATTCATCAACCAAAAATAATCAAAACAACTGGAGATTTTGTATACCTGAGCGACGGGTCTGTGCTTGTGGCGATGGGAAAGATGGGCTGACGGGAAATCGACGACCTAAGCGACGGGTCTGTGCTTGAGGCGATGGTAAATCGACGATGGCTGACGGGAAATCGACGATGGCTGATGGTAAATCGACGATGGCTGACGATGGCTGATGGCGGCGGTGGGAAGCGACGAATGGGGGTGAGAGTGGCGAATGGAGGTGAGAGTGGAAGTGGAAGTGGAGGATGGAGGTGAGACGGCGGCTGAGGTGGAGGATGGAGGTGAGAGCGGCGAATGGCTGGAGGTGAGGGTGGAAGTAGGTTACGGCGGTGGGCTGATCGGGAGGTGGGGGGGGGGGGCGCTGATCGGAGGAAGGGAGGAGGAGGGAGAGAGTGAGAGCGGCTGGAGGTGGAGGGGAGAGAGTGGAGATCGGGTGGGGGGGGATGGGGGCGCTGATCGGGAGGCGGAGGAAGAGGGGGAGAGTGAGAGAGCGGGAGAAAGAGAGAGAGAACGGGGAGAGATAGAGAGTGGGCGGGATAATGAGAAGGAGACAGAGTTTTTTTTTTTTAATGGGAAAAGAGAGAGAGAGTGTGTGTGTATTTGAATTTGTGGAGTTTGAAAATTGAGCGGGAAAATATGTTTTGTGAGAGTAGATCTGGTCCATTGATTTTGGGATAGATTGAATGTGAGCCACCTGATAGCTTTCTTTGTGTTTTATTATATAGATTATGTACACAAAATAATTAAAATTTTAATATTTACATAGTCGGGTAAATACAAAATAACATGTAAATAATTATCTAATCTAAAACATAAAAGATATTAAAAAATATTTAAAAAAGAACAAATTAGTAAATCTTAAACTCATATTATTGTATTTTTCATAAGATAAATCATCATTTTCGACTTTAACTTTCTTGAACTTAAAACTGCTCATAACTTCTTGTTCATCATTTTTTATTTTGCATCCAATCAATGTTGTTGCGGTTGTTCTTCCATATGTGACATCTTGTGATTTGAGATCAAAATTCTCCAATTCATTTTTTGATCTTCTACTAAATTATTCAACATTTTTTTCTGCATATAGAATTAAGTAATTTGTTCTTAATTATTTTTAAAATTATGGAAATAACATATTATACTTTATTCTTAATATGTTCCAGGACTTTTGCAAAATAGCCGATGCTGCAATTTGTTTCTTCATCAAATAAAGTCAATTATGTTGATTTTGATTACATATGTGAAACAACTTATTCTTAACTAATAATCCTTGTTATATTTGATTGAAGAATTAAAAAATAAAAAAATAAAAAAATAAAAAAAATGGTGTTTTATATACACTGACTAATATAACAAAACTTGAACAACAAAAGAATGTCCAAATATATAACAACATCCTACATAGCATAAATTTTTTTTCCCTCTCTATCTAACAAGAGAAGATTAACACTTTTAGTGCAACTATCTCAGAACAAAAGTACATTACTAATTGTTACTCGCATTTTCTAGAATTTGCAACTTCTTATGCTGCAACTCCTAGTAAATCCTAAACTCACGTCTAATATTGTATATATATATCTTAAATTTTTATAACAATTGAGACAATCAATCATGGAAGAAACCAATACAATCATATGAATATATAGTATAAATCCTGACAATGATAATGAGGCAAATGCAGTAAAAAATTTACTTTTATATGAACACTTCTAAAACTTCGTTGACAAATTTCACACCGAGATGGAGGTAATGTATGGTTTACAATAAATTGAGTTAGAGGCATTAAGGCAACAGACTAAGTTCTACTATAATCATATATAAAAGGGAAACTTCAATATTTCAGCGAAACATTAAAAAATTAAAAAGTAAAATCTATGTGAACTAAATTTAGGAAAACTCTAAAACCTAGGACGATCATAACTTGCTTCAATCCAAAAGTTAATCAATCTCTGGAATCTTGCTTCCCTCGAATCAAACATCTTCAAGAGAAAATATGTCAGTATCATCTCCTATAGCTTCATCTTCATCAATGCTCCACTTTCAACTTGACAAGATCAAGTATAATCTCATTCGTCTTCATGCTTCAAATGTACCCTGCCAAGTCAAAGTTCGGTGGTGTTTATAAACGTACATTCGTGATCCTCCCTTCTTAGTCAACAAATTAATCAGGTACATACAAACTTACACAGCTTAATCTAGATTCTCCAGGCAACATTATTCTAGATACTCCAATTTTGTATACAACAAATACATTTTCTTAAGTGGACGAAACGATCCACCAAACTTAATATTTTTTAATTTTTTGCTAAAAATATAGCTGATTCATTTGTACAATTGCTTAGAATCAATATTGTTTTTGTAATGATTAAGACAAATACAACAAGTAGATGATGTGTCTGCCAAATGATAGGAGAATGATGTTTCTGCAATCTTCTATGTTAAGTCTTCAAGCAGAAGGTTATTGCACCCAGAGAAATAATAAAGAAAATTGCAAAAAATGATAGCAGTAATAAGAAACATAAATAAATTTGTTTTCTTTGGTCATAGTACAACACATTTAAAAGATGGATTACTTTATGTGAAATTTTATAATTATGCATAATGTATATTACCCACTATTTAATATTACGAGCTACAATAAAAAGTAGGTGCATTCAAAAAACTAGTTATATGAATTTTCTAATTAGTATAATGCACATTACCCACTATTTATAACTAATTATGTATATACTACTTCATCTTCTCTTTAACCAATTTCACAAAAAATGGTTATGCATTTCTTAAATAATTTCACATATCCAGATTTCCTCAACTTCAGAATAGCATAAAAAGAATGAAATATGCCTATTTTAGACAAGGTAGGAGAAAGGGTCTCCTCGTCAATCCTTGTCAGCCTCGATGTTACTACTTAATTGTATTATCGTTCCGTTCATTTTGCAAGAAAAGTGTCTTAAAGAAATCTGCAGCAATATAAAATGCCCAAGAGTAGAACTCCTTGCATAATCCAAGGAAAAATACAATTATATATTCTACTTGCATATGTTCATAACTCGAGAGAAAAAAATCCAAACAATCACTTGCTGTATATGAGCAACTTCCTAGTTTATATTTCTGAATGTTTGATTATTTTTTTCCCCATTGGTAAATGAAATATCCTTAAATTGTAATACTTGACCTTCCATTTTGCACCCAGCTGAATGCAACACTGCATATGAAATGAAATGAGAATTTTCCGCCAATATTCACTGAAAAAGTAACATAACCGTCTGGCATTATAAGATCATATAATCAATTGTTTTTCTTCAAAGCTCTTAATATAAGAGCAAAAGAATGTCTTATATATGGAAAATAAAATCTTAGGAGTATATATTCTGTCAAAAAACCTTGGTAAAATAAAGTCTAAACATTGAAATCTTTGAGCATCATATGCAAAGTCCCACAATCTAAATTTATAAATAGTACATACAATGTGTAAGATTTTCCGTTAAGAATCATATCACAGGTCTCAATGTTACGAAGAGCAGCAGATTTCATTGAATTTATTACCATAGCGATATTTCAAAAAGATAATCAAATAAGATGATAATATAATTTAAGCAGAGAATGAAACAAGGAATTAAACTCAACCTTCTTAACTTAACCAATTATTACTTGAAGAGTTATTATATATTTCATAGTGCAAACCGAAAATTCTAATTCATTATTAAGGTTTAGCATTGCTGTTCCATATTGAATTGTTTTTTTTTCTCCCATTGGTAAAATAAATGTCCTTAAATTGTAAAACTAGATCTTCCACCCAGCAGAATGCCGCACTGCATATGAAATGAACTGAGATTTACCCCCAATATTCACTGAAAAAGTAACAGAACCTTCTGGCATTATAAGATCATATAACCAATCCTCTTTCTCTAGAGATCTTAAAATAAGAGCAAAAGAATGTCATATGGAAAAGAAAACATTAGAAGGATATCTTCTGTCAAAAAACCTTTGTAAAATAAAGTCTAAACATTGACATCTTTGAGGATTATACTCAAAGTCCTACTATCTAAAGTTATAAATAATGCATACAATGTGTAAGATTTTCCATTAAGAAACACATGACAGGTCTCAATGTTACGAAGAGCTAGAAAATTTCATAGAAGTTATTACCATAGCGTGTTTCAAAAAGATAATCAAATAATATGTATAATTTAAGTAGAGAATGAACAAAAATTAAACTCAACATTCTCAACTGAACATGTTATTGCTTGAAGAGTTATTATCTATTTCATAGTGCATGCAGAAAAATCTATTCATTATTAAGGTTTAGCACTACTCTTTCTTAGATTGATATTGTCAACAATAATAGCATGACTAATAGACTAATCACCTGATTTTCATAAGTGGTCAATTTTTTTAACCATCTTGTTTGACATTCGTATAATAAGATATGCAGTAATATCTTTCGATTTTTGAATACCTTCATTTCATTCATAATTTTCAGAATAATGGTAAGTAAGCATCTTTTATGATTTTTATCCCTACAACCTTCACTGATCCTCTCAAAAAAGCTGAGGAGATTGAGCTGCTTGTTGTCCAATTTAAGCATTTTTTCACATAAAAAAGCATCAATTCCAAACATGTGCTCATTGAAATGAATGGAATGGGGTATATTCAGGCTTTTTTATTTGAAATTTCTAAACTGAGTTTGGTGGATTAAGAAATGCCCTGAATGGACAATGTACCATTTTCATATAAACTATGCATATTGATTCTTTTGTTATTATGAAAACATTTGATTAAAACACTTTTTAAATAAAAAATTAAAAATCTCATTGCATAACCTGGTCGTCTTTCTCATGGTCACTTCAAAATTCTCGCTGCATCCAACTTCAATCAATTTTCCCATTTGAGGAGACCAACCAGTTCCTTGATGCACCATAAACTTCTCATGCATGGTTTGGTTTTTCTGTAATACAACAAAAACAAAAACAACAGCCTTTTTTCGAACTAGTTGGGGTCGGCTACGTGAATCCTGGTTTTTCATTCTGCTCGGATTAGCGCAATATCTTCTGTAAGATCACAAGCTATCATATCATTTCTCATCGTTTCTACCCAAGTTAGTTTAAGTCTTCCTCTACCCCTAACTCTACTTATAATACTTATCAAATCACTTTTTTTAACGGGAGCACTACTAGGTCTATATGTGACATGTCCAAACCACCTAAGGCGATTCTCACTTAACTTATCTTGGATTGGAGCTACCTTTAGCATATCTCGTATATGCTCATTTCTAATTCAATCCTATTTGGTTTTACCGCACATCCATATTAGCATCCTCATCTCCGCTACACTCATTTTTTGGGTGCCCAACACTCTGTTCCATACATCACTGCTGATCGAATAGCCGTCCTATAAAATTTTTCCTTCAACTTCAAAGGTATACATTTATCACAAAAAATACCACTAGCACTTCTCCACTTAAGCCACCCTGCTTGGATCCTATGTATAACATCTTCACACATCTCTCCATCTCTTTGTATAATTGAGCCTAAATATCAGAAACGGTCTCTCTTAGGTATCTCTTGACTATCAAACTTCACTACTTCCTCAGTTGTGTTCTGGATATCACTAAAATTATAGTCCATATACTCTGTTTTAGTTCTGCTTAATCTAAAACCTCTAACTTCCAAAGTTATTCTCCACAATTCTAATTTAGCATTGACTCTTGCTCCAGTATCGTCCACTAAGATGACATCATCGGCAAAAATCATAGACCATGGCAACTTATCCTGTATTCCTAGCGTCAATTCATCCATAACCAAAGCAAAGAGGTTGGGGCTTAAAGCCGAACCTTGGTGTAAACCTACTGTAGTAGGAAAATCACTGGTCTCTCCTGTGGTTGTTCTAATTGTGGTCGTTGCTCCTTCAAACATATCATTAATTACCTCACTATATACCGAATAGTTACTCTTTTATTATTTAACACCCATTATACTATGTTTTTGGGGACTTTATCATATGCTTTTTCTAGATCTATAAACACCATATGTAGATCTTTCTTATTCTCTCTATATTTTTCCATAAGTCTCTTCAGTACATAAATTGTTTTCATTGTTGACCTTCCAGACATAAATTCAAACTGATTCTCAGACACTGTAATTTCTAGTCTCAGTCTATGTTCGATCACTCTCTACCAAAATAAATAAATAATTAAATATTGATTAGGATAATATTTGAGGAAATGCAAAAGGTCCTGATTTATTTTTTATAGACCTATAGTAAAAGCTAACCGCTCATACCTCTTTTATAAATCTATAAATCTAGTTTGAACATTCTCAACTTTATGTAAGAAATTTCATTGTATTACAAAGCACAATAAAGAAGACTAACTTAATGGATTATATAGAGAAAAGCCTATAACTGGAAGTTAGAAAAAACCAAAATATTAGAGTACTCTTAAGGAAGGATTTACTGGATTAACATGCATGTTTTGGTTCGTCAATTTCAGAATGGCTTAGGGGAGTTGCATTGATGATCTTTTCATCCATCTTGATGTTTGATGTGGGTGATCCCCTGAGGATTAAAACATGCCCTACAGTTTGGCGAGTTTTGACAATGAGAATTCAGTTGTAGGGCTTGAGTTTTGAAGGGAAAACGAAGACATGGAGAAGATCTTGCTTGGATTCACCATGAAGATGAGGAGGAAGGAAAAATGATTTGCACTTTGCAGTCAGTATAGAATTCAAGGATCGACTCCCCATCTCCTTTTTCTTAGAAATGTAAAAGTAAGAAATCACACTTTGTCATGGTTAACAAAAAAATAATGTTTTTTTATGGTTGATTCTTGGAAAAATCTTGCTATAATTATTTTTTACATACCAAGTAGTTTTAGATACTTGTTTATGTGATTTGTAGCTCAAGATGGCATTACATTTCTATTACTCATGTAACGCCCCGAATCCCAAATACACTAAATTCGAGATGTTCTACAGGATCTTTCCGCTTCCTTTAGTACAATTTTACAAGGAAATTTAAACTTTTCACTTTACATCAGAGTTTACATCAATATTACACTTTACATTGCACAGCGGAAGTAAGATTTACAACAATGAAAACAAATATACAACAACATTGAGTAATCTTTAAGCATTTGTTCCTCTTTAATCTTTGTCAAGCCATTTACCTGCATATAAGACTGTGGGTACGTCAGTTTATTCAACCGACGATCATTATACACGGCCATCCTCTCTATGCCGGAAATAGTATAACTTAATTTTCCATATTTAGCAAACACAAACTTGTCACATTTCAAACTAAAGGGACTACCCTATTGATGTCGTGTTGTGATTGTGCACTTAGTCCTTAATGCATTTATTTATTTTACATGACACTAATGCGCACTTGTTCGGATTCTATGCATCCCATACTATATAGGTCCGAGGGCAAGCCCTTAATCGTTCTTCATCTTTGTAGGGTTCAATCCCTCGCCATGACTTAATCTACTACTGTAACTACAGTAGGTATCTTAGATGTCCTATGATCTACGAGCCCATGTCCAGGCAGCCTGGAGGGGAATCCCACGCACTGACACGACGCATCGAGCAGGCAACCTATGGACAATTCAGCCTCCGCCATGGAACAATGGCACCACCCATAGCCACTCGAACATCCCACAAGCGTCGCCACCGGGACGATAATTCTGGAGTAGTGCCCACGCCATGTCTTGACGCATCAAGCAGGCAGCCTGTGGATCACTCTCACACCACTAATCCAATGGCCCTCATACTCGTGTTTTTTTCCTACTTTCATCACGTCTCCACTATGTACTAATCCTTAGTTTTTATCAAAATCATGAACAAAAATCAAATCTCTAGAGTTAGCCTCTCCACTAAACCGGACTTATTCATTCATTCAAACATGACCAACCTTGGTCTTTCTTTTCAATTTTCATTTTATTTATTTTCAAAATGCCGGGGGAGACTTAGCTACTCTTTTGTTTCAATTTTCAATTCACAATGTAACGCCCCAAATTTTTTTTTTTGTCTCCAAACTCAAATCTTTCAATTTCTATATCACTTTAATCATAAACTAAGAAAGTTAATTTTCAGGAAAAATTTTGGCAGAGTCTCCCTTGTAAATTTCGCCCCGAAACGCAAAAAGCTTACGGAATTCTGCTCAAAATTCCGTAGCTCACAATCCACATAATATTTTCATAGGCTCCCCAGGCCAAAATGAGCAGATACATACAGGCAATATAATATAATGCTCTGGGGGCCAAACTCATAACGAATTATCAAATATCAAATAAAAACCATAAATTTCTTTGAAAACGAAGTAAAATTTTTAGAAAAACCTTTGTAAAACCTACCACAAAGCCCAGTACTCCACAACGAGGTGGGTACGGGTCACAAACATACCACGTCACCCCGCACTATACTCATCGTCATCTTTTACATGCTTATACATCAAAAATACAATTTAAACCACAAATTTTACTACTCCCTCACTAGTTTATACAAAAATTTTAAAATAAAACTCCACCTTACACAACTACGCCTCACCTCTGCACTGCTGAGGACCTGAAAACAGTAGGAGATATAGGGTAGTCTAGGGACTCCCTAACCCCCCAAATAATAAGGGGTTAGCCATTTCTGGGGTGAGTATAATTTAAAAATCTAACAAATAAATTAAATTGTATAACGAAAATAATTTAAACTTACAAACATCGAGTAAGAAGATACATCTTGAACCTCTGAACTTAAAAACGTCATCAATACGGCTTTATATTCAATTACTCTTCAAATCTGTATCAAATTATAAAATTATCCATACTCACACATTCCACTATATATTTCACATCAACCTCATATCTATCCTTACTTTATATTCGCACAATACGAATTTTCCATTTAATCAATTCCTTTTCAATTTGAATCCCCTACACAAATACTTATCACTTCATAATTCCTACCACCTCATCGTTTCTTTATTTCCATACATACTCACATAATGTCCCTAACTCTTTTCTTCATGCTTTTATAACTACGCACTTCATTTTCCATTCATTTACATCTACGAACTCATAACTCATATTCTCAAATACTCATTTTCATTCATAAACCCCTTTCTTTCTCAATTTCATATTTTATAACACCGCGTTCATTTATTTCTTATAACCCATATCATCACGTAAGCATATATCCACATAATACCACATTAATTCCTTTTTTATGACAAAATATAACACTTCATTACCTATTGCAATTCACTCACATTTCATCACATCATGCACATAACACTTATTAAGTACTCATTCTTATCACATCGAAAATATGTTTTATAACTCATTCTCATCCCGTTATATCATTTAGCTATTTTTCAAGCTAATTAATGACCAACTTACTTTCATCTTCACTATAACTCAAGTTATCACTGATTTCACTTTCATTCACATCAATTTATATTCCATGCCCCCAAACATAGTTTGGGGCAATAATATATCACACCCCAAAGCCGATAGCTTGGGTAATATCACCACACCCCAAACGCATAGTCTGGGTAATATCACATCACATCTCAAGAGTTATTAATTTACTTCAGTCATTATTCATCTTCACTTATTCAATTCTTCATTTCCATTAATCATAGCCCTATCATGCCCACTCACCCTGCGAATTATGCCAAGGCAGGTAGTTCCCACCATTTCCACAGAAACAGCGGGCAGGTAGTTCCTTGACACAATCCCAAGGTGGAACCATTCATATCATACTGTATTTTACTTTAATGATCACATACATAATATAATTACTTCGTACTATTCATAAGAACACATGCCTCTTTTATTATTCCATTTTAAATTGACCACGTACTGCATTTATCACTTCTTTTCATCCACTAACTCATACCTCATTTTCTATCACATTTACTTCATTATTTCATTTCAGCTTATACCAACCACTTCTCTTTCTCATTCACATTTCATATCATATTCATTTTACCCCAGGTCTATTCTAGAGTATCAATTCTCTCTCAGGTCTACCCTGAGGTATCATATCTCTCTTTGGTCCCACCGGAGGTATCTATTCTCCCAGGTCTACCCTGGGGTATCATATCTCTCTCAGGTCTACCCTGAGGTATCATATCTCTCTCCGGTCCCACCGGAGGTATCTACTCTCCCAGGTCTACCCTGGGGTATCATATCGCTCCCAGGTCTACCCTGAGGTATCATATCTCTCTCCGATCCCACCGGAGGTATCTACTCTCCCAGGTCTACCCTGGGGTATCATATCTCTCTCAGGTCTACCCTGAGGTATCATATCTCTCTCCGATCCCACCGGAGGTATCTACTCTCCCAGGTCTACCCTGGGGTATCATATCTCTCTCAGGTCTACCCTGAGGTATCATATCTCTCTCCGGTCCCACCGGAGGTATCTACTCTCCCAGGTCTACCCTGGGGTATCATATCTCTCTCAGGTCTACCCTGAGGTATCATATCTCTCTCCGGTCCCACCGGAGGTATCTACTCTCCCAGGTCTACCCTGGGGTATCATATCTCTCTCAGGTCTACCCTGAGGTATCATATCTCTCTCCGGTCCCACCGGAGGTATCTACTCTCCCAGGTCTACCCTGGGGTATCATATCTCTCTCAGGTCTACCCTGAGGTATCATATCTCTCTCTGATCCCACCGGTATCTACTCTCCCAGGTATACCCTGGGGTATCATATCTCTCTCAGGTCTACCCTGAGGTATCATATCTCTCTCCGTCTATGCGGAGGTATCTATTCAAGTCAACCGAAATTATTGTTATTAACATTTACTTTTCATATTAACATCACCCTTTATCATCATAACATCTCATCTTTTATTTACTTATTCGCATAAACAATGATCACCAACTCACTTACCCCTTTCAATACATCACACAAAAGAAATATCACCATAATTAACATAAAAATCATCACATCATGATATTTCACATCACAACTGCACTGTATTCTTTATTTTATCATTGCCCCATACGTCATGCGTATATCATACCATTTATTATCTCAATATCACAAGTTTGCATACACCCAGTATATCAACACATCACAACATTATATATATAAATACACCCAATACGTTACCATCACTCTGGGTATTCCAAATCACAACAATTCACAATAAACCGACACCTTATATAAATATAACTCATCCCCATATATATATATATATATATATATATATATATATATCATTAATCCATCATCTATAAGTTTATATCAATACCCAAAACGAGTAATTATTCGTCGTATAGCATATCAACACCAAGCACTAATTTCCCTTTTACACATACGCCTTATTCCGGGATTCATATCAAACATTCAGATTATGCTAAAATTTTCTTAAAACAACAGATATATAAATATTTTCATACTCACCTCATAGCCCGGGAAGCCTCGAAGCATCACTTCTCCATCCGGCACCCGAAGCCGTTAACATTTCCTATTATCACGTTTCAAAGCAATTAAGACTCACAATATCCAAATCAACCACAGAAAATAATAACACTATTTCTAATATCACTCAGGCGTTTTATCGAACGTCTGGGATGCACACGTGCATTGCACGTAATATTTAAATTCCTACGGGATGTTTATCCCCAAACAATTACTAAAATCACCCCCAACTTTTTCTAATAGCTCTACTAAAATTCTGCTACTGTGAAGAAGATAATTCTCACCCATAAAATTTTCTTTTACAAACCCAAAACCCTAATTTATTAGCAACTTGCTAAATCTCCCATAATGTGCTAATTTCTCATCTCAACTATTCCCAACATCTTCTAATTTCCCTACCATAACCATTCTACTCAAAATAAATTAACCACACTAAATTTTATACAAATAAATAAAATAAAGTATACCTTTCCGGAGTTATTTCTCCAAATCGACTCCACCACTAGGTAGAGCATCCCTCACTTAGTCATCTCCCCAAATTAATTCGAAAATCATAAGGTATTTGGGTAGATTTGAGGAGAGAGAGAGAGACCGGAAGTTGGGTTCTTTCGGTTCGGTTGAAATGAACGGGATGGGGAAGGAAGAAAGAAAGAAGGAAAGAAAATGGGGAAGGGGTTTAATTTGATAATATATATAATAATAATAATAATATGGTATAATTACATATAGGCCCTCCAAATCCAAAATATTATAAACAAACCCCAACTCTTGCACTTTAAAATACTAACAATACAAATTACATAAAATTATCTCATAATAATCCTCCAAAAGTATAAAATAAAATAAACAATGTTTCTTCACAAAAACTCAACTCAAACTCCAATATATCATTTGCATCAATACAACACAAATATTCATACCAATATCAATATATATATAAAATATCCCAAAAACAATTTCCAGCACTCTAATTATATAAAAATAGATATTTTCGGTATTTTACAAACTCGAGGTGTTACACACAATTTCCAAAATGAGCATTTCCAATTCATAAATTTCCATGTTGAGTCATCATACTCAAAAGTATATTTCTTTTCAAATCATGATTTCTAATTCGTTCAAATAGTCCATAACTATGCATGAAATTCATATGCTTTATCGATTATCAACTTCACATCAAAATTTCACTTCACTACGAATATTCGCATTTAATATTTTTCGCACTATTCACATATGAGAATAATTCATAACCATCACAAAATAAAATTTCTTTCTCGACTATATTAATCTTCTAATCCTTCATTTCAAATTCTTTTTGCAAGGTATAATTTTTCACAAGGTATACATATAGAACCATAGTTCTATTTATGCATTTTATTCTCAAATCATAGTTTACTTCATGCAAATAATTCCCAAATTATTTTTATAAAGTCCCGTATATTTTTAGGAGAATAGTCATATTTTTCCCATAATTTTTGGACAATTAAAAACCCCAAAAAAAATTGATTTTTCAATCTTGCAGAGGGCAAGATTCGAACCCAGCACCCCAGGAACAACGGCCAAGACACAGACCACTAGGCCAAGGTGCTAGACGGTATAAAGGACGCTGAGAGTAATAAATACTCTCGGCCGCACACTTTAATCCTTTTTTTTCTCAAAAAATGCAAAGTATGTAACTGAGGGGATTCGAACCCGTGACCTCTGAGAAACAGGCCGCGCACTCCGACCAATTGAGCTACGCGCTCAGGTTGTCGAGTAGTAATTCGAAATTCTTTTTAAAACCATTTTCTCTGTTATTTAAACGTTTCGATGTTCAACTAGTCCTCATTTCATTTTGTTTTCATAAAAATTACTGTACAACTCCAGATTAATTATTTCTTGTCTAATTTACATATCAGTATGAAAAAATAATTTTTTCAACAATTAAAACATATTTTCATACTATTAATTCAAAATATGAACTATCCCTACCACATTTTCTTCTCTTTTCGACATTTCTTAGCAATTAGCATTCTAATCTCTTTATCAACCAATTTCATATTAATTTTCTGTCTTTAATCATTTATCCAACATACAAACTTATATTTTAATTTCTTCATGCCCATATTAACACAAAAGATCTATTTATTCACATGAAGTAGTATTGCCAATCTACTAACTTTGTATATATAATTGTGGTGTAGATAATGAGACCTTCTTTAACAAACCATGGTTATAATTAATCCATACAACTTAGATTTTTACTACTCAAATCACATACAATTTGCACACCCACATTCCAATCAATTCATAGGTCAATGTCCAATTAAAAACGTACTCTTATTAATATTTTTCATGCCTCATTCATTCAATTTAATCTAGCATGCATCCCTAGTTAGAATATAGAAAATTTTACCCACCTTAATTTGGAGAGAACAAACACTACTAGCAGCCTCCTAGACTAATGTCCTTGCAACAGAATGCTTCTCCTCCTTGTACACGTGCGCACAAGCCTCCAAGCACTCCAAAAACCGAGAGCTCCTTCCCTTTGATAGCCGGCCTTCTCTCCTTCTTGAATGCAAGCACAACTCCCACACACAACTCAATCTTTTAACTCACACAAATATAATTTAGACTATAGATTTGGAAGAGAATAATTTTACACAAGAATAACTAGCCATGGGGGGGGGGGGGGGGGTATTTATACTAAAAATCAAAGAGAATGGAGGGCTAGGATCAATTGGTTGGTTGTAAGATGGAGGGCTAGGATGAAAGTAGGAGTTACATTAACTATCCACAACCTAGTAACCACCACACCATGATCACCATTACAAAATTTGATTTCCCTCCAAAAGAACCACAACCGGCCTAGAGAAGAGTGCATTTTGCACGTGTACGTGCAATGCACGTGCATGCAACTAGGTCCAAAAGTTGTACATTAAATTTTTGTATTAAAATAAAATAGTCTTTAAATTGTATTCTACATGACAAGTTGTATAAAAATAGTCCATGGGCTTTAATTTATGGGCCAAAATAATTATTATAAAATAAAATAAATGAATTACATTTTGGGCTTTTTAAAAGAAAAGGCTTTTAAAAAAAGGCTTTTCATCCATTTAAAAGAAGGCTTTGGTATAAAATAATTTGAAAGCACAAATTTAAATATTTATACCCATCACAATGAAAATAATTATAAGATTTAATTCAACCCAAAATATTGCACGTGCACGCCACGTGCAAAATAAAATAATTTTTCATTAAATGAAAAATCAGGGCATTACAACTCATGATACAATATTATCATGCATGCAAACCCGATAACCATTTTGTAACCCATTCTCTATTATATAGTTATAACGATTCATAGTTCATAAGTAAATTAATTTTTTTGTGGTTGATTCTTGGAAAAATCTTGCTATAATTATTTTTGACATACCAAGTAGTTTTAGATACTTGTTTATGTGATTTGTAGCTCAAGATGCCATTACATTTCTACCACTTATGATACAACATTATCATGCATGCAAACCCGATAACCATTTTGTAACTCATTCTCTATTATATAGTTACTAGGTTTGCCCATGAACACGTGCCTATGACACGTTTCCGTGAATGATGCATGAAAAGCCCTGTAAAAATAAAATATATGCACATCTTCGTGAAGGATGATTTATATAGATGTGTATTTGGCAGTAAACGTTGATGTACTCATTAGTAGGATTAAGTTGTTTATTGGTTTATATATTACGGATCATTTGTCAGCAGCTCGGGATTGAAAAAGAGTATTGTGAATTTACAACAGTAGTGGATCGAAATTACTTGCTATGTGTGAATTCAACACAAGAGATTTCATATTTGATTTGGAGCCTGCCATAAGTAGCAATTCATTTGCTAATGTAGTTATCGCCTTTGTATGAGTTAATTTCCTATTGTCATATTTTCATGTAATTAACCATGTATGATTTTAAAAGCGGTAGAGAGAGAGAGAGAGAGAGAGAGAGAGAGAGAGAGAGAGAAATTTTGTTGTGATGTACATATGAAGTCCATTTGTTAAATGTGATCAAGCACAATTACATCTCCATATTAATATATTTATATTCATATACTAGAGAGCCTACTGCAAATTTGATATGAAACAGGCTTGTTGGTCCCAATTCTTGATATATTTCAGTGTATGAGATATTTTACATTCTTGAATATAGTTATAGATAAAAAAAAGGATCTACATGCTGGTAGAACTAATAACATATACGACAACATTAGCCCAAACTCACCAAATAATTACAGAGTGATTCACACAAAACACATAAGCCCAACTATCAAGCATTTCACCACCAAAGTAGACAGTAACATAAAGAGAAAAAGAAAGCATAACAAACATTCTGAGTACATGAAAATTGCAGATGGATAGACGACTAAACCCGCCATAATAAAGAGACCTGAAAAATCACGATCAATGATGAAAAATCATTTTAATGAAAAATGAATCAATCATGTCAAAACCAATGAAAATTTTAAAAACCATCACTAATACTTTGTAGGAAAATTTATTTTCAAACCAATACCTTTTAAAATGACTGATGTACAAAAGAGATTGCCTTCAAACTCGACAGTTTGAACCCAAAATGCTCTTCATCACCCCAACATACCTGCATAATAAAGCTTACTATTAGCACGCCCAATTGTGTGCCATATTTTTGTGAACTTTTTTTCGTAAAATCATTATCACCAACTATATAAGGCTCCAAATAAATCATAGTCATCCATCTAAGGAATTGTTCACTTATCAAAGCTTGTTACATTAATACCAAAGCAGAAGTCCTCCTTAACAACAACAATATCAATGAAAGACCATTGTCTAATGTCCCTGGACTGCTTCAAAATGTCTCAACCACATAACATTATCACATAATACGCACAAAAAATAGATCTAAACAGAAGTCCTCATTACTAAGGATAGACCAATACCAGACATGCCAAAAGAATAACCTGAATTCACTTTTTACATTCTAGTTCTAGTGTAGAAATACCATTATTTCTATACCTCCCTTCCACACCACACATTAAAAACCTATAACAACTGGTTTCAGTTAACGAACTATGTGATCGGTGCAGGGCACTACATTCCACAGCTGGCATTACTGATGGTGAAGTCTAAAATGCATTTTATCTTGAAAACTTCCATTTCATACATAGTTGTTCATGTCTACTTATCTCTCTATTAGTGAAGGTGACCATCTAATATTAGTCAAGGCGTTCATTTAAGCTTTGGAAGAAGCTGATGAAGAGGAGAGAGACATATAGATAGGTGTGACAATCCATTTTTTTTTTCTTCTACACCTACTCAATTAAATCCTCATTTCTTTTCTGGAATACTAATATGAATTTTAGTAAAAATTTCGGTAGAGTCTCCCTTAAAATATTAGCCATTTTACAGCAATTTCTTATGTAATTCTGCTAACAATTAAAAATATCACATCACAGGCAATTAATATCAATCCTCCCCAGGCCAATACTGTAACATCCTGAATATTCAATTATAATTAAATATAAGTTTGTTTGATTTCACGTATTTTGTACGTGCAAATATATGTACATTTTACCCTTAAGACTTATTTATTTTATAGCATGAACAAAGTAGTTTACATTTTCTCTTTTTTATTCAAAAGCTTATTATAAATCCTAGGCCTAATTGTTTAAATCTAGCCCACACTAATTAAATTAATTATTTTAATTATTAAGCCCATGGATTTTAAAGCCCACTAAATTGAGCCCACTAGTTAATTCTCGTTTAAATGAGACAACTTGTAGGATAGACTTGTTTTTGTAACAATTAATTAAACTAACATGTATAACTAGTAACTAGGTGTGCTTGGTGCGACACGTGCATTGCACTTGCACGTGTCTTATGCATCAATGCTTGGCCGGATGGAGCATGGTGGAGGTGGGAGAGATGGAGTAGTGGAGAGGTAGTTTTGTGTACATGGGTGGTTGCTCTAACTCCCTAATGCATTCTAGCCCCTAATCTACACCCATCTAAGTTAATCTTAGCGCTTCACTTGACCGCAAGAAGTGTATAAATAGCCCCCCCTAGCCATTCATTTCTCCTGCACCATTAGAATTTATTATGAAAGTGAGAAGAAAAGATAGTGTAAGAAAATTGTGTGAAGAAAAAGATTGAGAGAGTTGGATTTGTGTGTTCTTGCACCTATTGGAGGCCGGCCTAGCATTCATCAAGGAGAGGAAGGCTCGGGTTTACCTAGTATAAGGAGGAGGAGCGCTTTGGTGTGCACAAGCAAGGAGGAGAAGGCTTACAACTAGGAGGAGATCGTGTGTTCAAGGAGTTTCCCCAGGAGTTTTTTTGTTTTTCTTCAATTAAGGTAGGTGATTTTTCTACTTCAAATGTAGATATCATGCTAGGAATTTAATTGATGAAATTGATAAGAAAAATAAGTAAATTTGGCCATGTGTTTGTTTAAAAAGAGACTAGTTAGAAACAAAGTGAATGCTTGATGAATTGATTGATAAATGCTATAATTTGTGATTATTATCTTAGAATTATCATGTTGCTATGAAATGTGAATTTTGAACCATGCTAGATGAAGGATATATGTTTGTAAATGGCTAGTTGGTTAATTGAAATATTGGTTATGTGCTATATTAATTAATGTGACACTAGTGTGATAAAAGAGAATTGTGTTCTAGAAATGTTGTAGAATTAAAAGAAAGCAAGAAAATAAACTTGTGTGATAATTGTGGTAACAAATTATGTAGGAATCATGGTTGTTTGTAAATGTCAAAAACATAGACATAAAATACAATTTAGAAAGGAAAATTCATGTTTTATGTCAAAATAATAATTTTAAAATATTGTTATGCTGCATATCTCTAAGAGTAATCTGGAAATTTCCATGATACAAATTAGAGGAGAAAAGAGTTTAAGAGATTTTGGAATTACGAAAAACTAGTAACTAACAGAACTCAACTCAATTCACATCAGTCTATCACATTGGTCATACTGGTTTTCGGGTGAGCCTTAAGAACGTTACTGTTCATCGGCGCAGACTGTGGGCTTGGGTTCGAGTCTCTCCAGAGACTTATTTTTTCTGAAATTAAATTTTGATTAAATACCGAAACTCAAAACCTAAATATAAATTAAGTTTACTATCAAACAGTTAGTCACTTTGGTCTTTCTGGTCTTTGGTGGCGCCTTAGGGCGGTTGCTGTAGCATGCAGGGGTCTCTGTTGTGCGTGGGTTCGAATCCGGACTTGGCCACTTTTAGAAAAAGAAATTAGTTTTTTTGATATTTTATTATTTTAAAGTAGTTTTAAGTGTTTTAAAAATTGAGAAAAAAATATTAGAAATATTCTAAAAATGCCTAGACTTCATGAGAATTTTTCTATAGTTTTTGACCTATTATAATGAGAATTAAAGGCTATTTTGGAAAAAAAGAACTTGATACAAATTATTAGAATGAAATATTGATTAAATAAAGGAAATAAATATTTTTCTTTTAAGAAAAAAATTTTGAGTTGAGATTTTAAATGAGATTATGTCTTGAAAAATTTAAGTAAAGATAATTGTAAGTTTGGATTAATAAGTGAAAGAATGATATTATGAAAGTAAAGGAAATTTGTGAAATTTATTTATGAATGTGGTAAGTTTGAAAAATGAAATTGTAGTATTATACATGAAATTTGTACATGTAAATAGAATAAAAGATCATGATGAATTATGAGAAAAATTGGTGAGCGTGAATACTCAGTTTTATGAACATGAAATTAGATTAAAGACTAGAGTGTAGCTAAGTCCTTATACCGGCATTGAATAAATTCTTTTGAGATAAAATAGTGAAATGAAAGACCAAGTTGGGGTTGTTATTGTTGATTGATGGTTAAGACTGGTATAGAGGAAGTGCTAAATCTAGGGTGTTGATTTTTATTCATGATTCAAATAACTAAGGACAATATAATAGTGAAGTTGTGATGAAAGTAAGAGAAAAATACAAGTATGAGAGCCTCGGGTCTATTGTGCGAGAGTGTTTCACAGGTTGTCTACATGATGCGTCATGTCATGACGTGAACATATCTCTGGAATTGTCGGGACCGTGGCGACGCTTGTGGGATGTTTGGTGACTACGGGTGGTGCCATAGTCCCATGATGGAGGCTGAATTGTCCATAGGCTGTCTACATGGTGCGTCATGTCATGACGTGGGATTCCCATCCAGGTTGTCTGGACATAGACTCGTAACTCATAGAACATCTAGGATACTTACAGTAGTTACCATAGTAGTTTAAGTTATAGCGAGGGATCCAACCCTACAAGATGAAGAACGATTAAGGGATTGCCCTCGAACATATATAGTAGGGGATGCATAGAATCCGAACAAGTGCGCATTAGTATCATGTAATATAAATAACTGTATTAAGGATTAAGTACACTTTCACACACGATATCAATAGGATAGTCCCCCTTAGTTTTGTTTGTGACAAGTGTGCGCTTTCTAAGTAAGAGAAATTGATGTATTATATCCTAGCGTCAGTAGTATGCAACTGACGTACCCACAGTTTCTATGCAGGATAAAGTGATTGACAAGACTAAAGATTGATTGCTGCTTAAAGAAATGTTCAAGTTGTTATTTAATTCATGTATAATGTTGCCGCTGTGTAAAATGTAATCATTGTTGTAATAAAAGTTTTAAATTTATTGTAAAATTGTACGAAGTGAAGTGTAAAGATCCTGTCGAACTTCGAATTCAGTCTTATTTAGAATTCGGGGTGTTACAGAGTGGTATCAGAGCCACGCTTCCAAGTAGTACAAATTTATGAGGAACGACACCGTAGAGTGTGAGTTGGGTATAGAGATTTAAATGTAAGCTACTTACATTTGTGTTTCTCTATGATTAATGCTTCTTCTTCTCCCTTCCCCAAGATGGCGAACCACCACGACCCAGCAGGCGATGATGATTTGCACATAATCAAAGAGGACTACTACCCCGGAAAAGGAGATTTCGACGAAGAAGATCCCGAGGAATATGAATAGGAATGGCTAGAGTCCCGAGAGATCACTCCACCATCGGAATCATCGGACATTTCATCCGATGAGGAAGAGCCAGATCGGAGAGATCTCATCAAGACCCTTCAGAGTCAAGTGGAGACACAGAGGGAGAGAGCAGAGCTATTGTAGGAGTAGTATGTGAAGTGCAAGGAGAATATTGCAACCCTCAGTCATTGTGTTTGGGAACTCGAGAAGAGAAAGAACATGTATGATGTACTGAAGGAAGAAGTGGCAGAACTACCGGAAGAGCTTAGACAATCCAAGAGGAACCGTAGGGATTAGAATGTTGTATCTTCTCAATGCTTTTGCTTGATGTCAGACGGTATTTTTAAATTTGAATGTATAAAGTTTGAATTCAATGAAATAAAAGAAGTTGGTTTAAATTCATATTTTCTACTTCGAATTTCGTGGATCTTTTGAATCATAATATGGCTGGAAGAATATCAGGGAATGGAGAAGGACCCAGCTGTGGACTCGACTTGGAAACGGAGTTGGCTAGAGTCTATCAGATCCTCAATGCCGTTGCCATGAATCTAAACCATAAGGGGATGCCTACGAATCCAGTCCTTGAGGCGATCAAACTCGTAGAGTCATTCAAGAGGATGAAGCCACCAGTGTTTGGAGGGAAGTTCGACCTAGATGCAGTTGAAAATTGGGTTCGGCAAGTTGAGCCTATCTTTGAAGTCTTGGAAACTCCAGAAGGTAGCAAGGTGAAGCTAGTTATAATGCAACTTGAGAAGGATGCGGCTGTATGGTGGCAGTCGTTGAAGCGGACTATAGGAAATGGTGTTATTGGCTAGGAGGAATTCTTGGAGGAATTCTGCAGTCACTATTTTCCATCTGATGTCCAAGAGAAGAAAGCAATGGAGTTCCTGGCACTGCAGTAGGGAGGCATGTCTGTCAGGGAGTATGAGACAAAGGTTTTGCTCAACTTTCGAGATATGCACCCGAACTTGTGATGGACGAGGCAAAGAAAGCTCAGAAGTTCGAGCATGGATATAGGCCGAGTCTAAGATCAAGGATGATACCCCTTGGTATAAGGAGGTTTGACAAGTTAGTCAAGCGAGCTGCAGCTACTGAGGCGGATATGGATCAGTTCCATCCAGTTCAGAATTGGAGGAACAACTGAAATGTGGGGAAGAGGCCCACAGTTTCTGGGAATGTCAAAGGGTAGCCGCCAGCTCAAAGGTTCAGACCTACGGGGCGAACGCTGTCAATGTGACTGGGAGACCCGAAAATGGTCGGGTGAGACCTCCTATGGCGACTTGTTTCAATTGTGGGGAGACAGGACATTACAGATCTCACTGCCCTAAGCCGCAGAATGTTGCCCAGAGTGGACCACCGTAGCAGGTTGGGAAGAAGCCGTACCAGCAAGGGCGAGTATTCGCTTTGACTGAGGCTGATGCTGATGAAGTGGATCACGTTATCACTGGTACGAGGGCAGATGTTTAGAAGTTTTTCTGTTGAACTTTTTTTCCTACTTTATTTAGTAAAACTGTTATGTAACGAGAGTGTGTTATGTAACAGGAGAACTTTATTTGAATGGAAAAAAACTATTTTTTGTTCGATACTGGACCTTCTCATACTTTTGCATCTCCTAAATTTGCTACAGTCTTGGGAGTCGAACCGAAGGTCTTTTCAGACAAGATCTTAGCAGTAGCTACTCTATCAGGGGAGACTTTAATCACTGATTGGTACTATGTAGACTGCGAGATAGAGATTGGACACAGGATTTCGAGATTGATCTGATCGAGCTAAATATCATGGGGGTCGATGTTATCATTGGCATTGATTAGATGTCGGTGTATAGTGCGAACATCGAGTGCAAGACCAAGAAAGTAACAGTGAAGGCTCCAGGTGGTCCTGTAGTCATTTTCCAGGGAAAAAAGAGATGTTCAGATTTGGTGGCAGCTATCAGTAAGAAGAAGGATGTTTAGATTTGGTGGCAGCTATCAGCAAGAATAAGGATGGGTCAATGAGGATGTGCATCGATGATCGAGAGTTGAATAAGGTCACTGTTCAGAATAAATATCCTATTCCACGAATTGATGACCTGTTCGATCATCTCCAAGGAGCAGCTATTTTCTCCAAAATAATTCTTCGATCGGGATACCATCAGGTTCGAGTGAAGACTAAAGAGGTGCATAAGACTACATTCAGAACTCGACATGGGAATTACGAATTCTTAGTTATGCCATTTGGAGTGAGGAATGCACCTGCAATCTTATGGACACAATGAACAGAGTTCTGAGGCCGTTTATTGAATCTTTCGTCTTGGTATTTATCGACAATATTCTTGTGTACTCCAAGTCGGACGAGGAGCACACTGGGAATCTGGCTGAAGTTCTGAAGAAGCTTCAATAGCATGAGTTGTATGCCAAGTTATCCAAGTGCGATTTCTAGAAATCTGAAGTGGCATTCCTAGGTCACATCCTTTCTAAGGAGGGAGTGGCAACTGATCCTCAGAAGATAGAGGCGGTGAAGGATTGGGCAAGGCCTACTACAGTAAAAGAAATTAGAAGTTTTCTTAGGCTAACTGGATACTACAGGAGGTTTATCCAAGGCTATGCTTAGATAGCCGTGCCACTCACTGGTCTGACAAAGAAGAATGTAAACTTCAAGTGGACTGAGCAGTGCGAGGCAAGCTTTCAGGAGTTGAAAGAGAAGCAGACTACTACTCCCATTTTGGCTTTGCCTAGAGCAGGTGTTGAGTATGATGTTTACAGCGATGCTTCACATCGTGGGCGTGGTTGTGTTTTAGTGCAAGAAGAAAAAGTGATCACTTATGGGTCTAGGCAACTAAGACCGCATAAGAAGAATTATCCGACTCATAATCTGGAGTTGGCTATAATTATCTTTGCCTTGAACCAATAGAGACACTACGCGTATGGTGAGAAATAAAACATGTATACGGACCACAAAAGCTTGAAGTACATCTATCAGCAGAAGGACCTGAATCTGAGGCAACACAGACGGCTGGAAGTACTTGAGGACATTCGTCCTGAGATTAAGTACCAACCGGAGAAGGGACCTTGAGTTTGAGGAAGGTGACTTTGTCTTTCAGAAGGTATCGCCTAGGAAAGGTGTGATTCGTTTTGGCAAAGGTGGAAAGTTAGCCCCAAGGTTCATAGGCCCGTTTAAGATATTGAAATGGATTGGGAAAACTGCTTACCGGTTGGAGTTACCAGAAGAGTTATCTTAGGTGCACAATGTCTTTCATGTGTCTATGCTGAGAGGTTACATTCCAGATCCAAGATACCATTTGCCCGAAGGGCCAGAGGGTTTGCAACTGGATCTGAGTTAGTTTGAGCTACCGGTTGAGATCGTGGGTCATCGGGAGAAAGTCTTAAGGAACAAGATGATAGTGATGGTCAAAGTAGTCCGGAGAAACCATTTGGTTGAAGAGGCCACTTAGGAATCGGAGGAGAGGATGTTGAAGGATCATCCTGAGCTCTTTGTTTGATTTGTTTTTTTCTTTTCTTTTCTTCTTGTTGTGTTTTGTTTTCTCACACTTTTAAGCATAGTTCCTGGGACGGAACTATTCTAAAAATGGGGTGTTGTAACATCCTAAATTTTCAGTTATAATTAAATATAAGTTTGTTTGATTTCACGTGTTCTGCACATGCAAATTTATGTAAATTTTACCCTTAAAACGTATTTATTTTATAGCATGAACAAAGTATTTTACATTTCTCTCTTGTTTATTCAAGAGTCTATTTTAAATCCTAGGCCTAATTGTTTAAATCTAGCCCACACTAATTAAATTAATTATTTTAATTATTAAGCCCATGAATTCTAAAGCCCACTAAATTGAGCCCACTAGTTTAATTCTCATTTAAATGAGACAACTTGTAGGGTAAACTTGTTTTTGTAACAATTAATTAAACTAACCAGTACAACTAGTAATTAGGTGTGCTTGTTGCGACACGTGCATTGCACTTGAACGTGTCTTATGCATCACAGCTTGGCCGATGGAGCATGGGGGAGGTGGGATAGATGGAGTAGTGAAGAAGTAGTTTTGTGTTCATGGGTGGTTGCTCTAACTCCCTAATGCATTCTATCCCCTAATTTACACCCATCTAAGTTAATCTTAGCCCTTCATTTGACCCCAAAAAGTGTATAAATAGCCCCCCCTAGCCATTCATTTATCTTGCACCATTAGAATTTATTTAGAAAGTGAGAAGAAAAGATAGAGTGTATGAAAATTGTGTGAGGAAAAAGATTGAGAGAGTTGCATTTGTGTGTTCTTGCACCTATTGGATGTCGGCCTAGCATTCATCAAGGAGAGGAAGGATCGGGTTCACCTAATACGAGGAGGAGGAGCGCTTTGGTTTGCACAAGCAAGGAGGAGAAGGCTTACAACTAGGAAGGGATCGTGTGTTCAAGGAGTTTCCCTAGGAGTTCTTTTGTTTTTCTTCAATTAAGGTGGGTGATTTCTCTACTTCTAATGTAAATATCATGCTAGGGATTTAATTGATGAAAATGCTGAGAAAAATTAGTAAATTTGGCCCCGTGTTTGTTTAAAAAGAGACTAGTTAGAAATGAAGAATGCTTGATGAATTGATTGATAGATGCTATAAATTGTGATTATTATCTTAGAATTATCATGTTGGTATGAAATGTGAATTTTGAACCATGCTAGATGAAGGATATATGTTTGTAAATGGCGAGTTGGTTAATTGAAATATTGGTTATGTGATATATTAATTAATGTGACACTAGTGTGATAAAAGAGAATTGTGTTCCAGAAATGTTGTAGAAATAAAAGAAAGCAAGAAAACAAACTTGTGTGATAATTGTGGTAACAAATTATGTAGGAATCATGGTTGTTTTTAAATGTCGAAAATGTAGACATAGAATAGAATTTAGAAAGGAAAATTCTTGTTTTCATGTCAAAATAATAATTTTAAAATACTGTTATGCTACAAATCTCTAAGATTAGTAATCTGAAAATTTCCATCATACAAATTAGAGGAGAAAAGAGTTTGAGAGGTTTTGGTATTATGAAAAACAAGTAACAAACAGAGAGAATTCACATCAGTTAATCACATTGGTCATACAGGTTTTCAGGTGCGCCTTAAGAACGTTACTGTTCATCGGCGGAGACTGTAGGGTTGGCTTCGAGTCTCTCCAGAGACTTATTTTTTCTTAAATTAAATTTTGACTCAATACCGAAACTCAAAACCTAAATATAAATTAAGTTTACTATCAAACAGTTAGTCACTTTGGTCTTTCTGGTCTTCGGGGGCGCCTTAGGGTGGTTACTGTAACATGCGGGGGGATCTGTTGTGCGTGGGTTCGAATCCGGACTTGGCCACTTGTAGAAAAAAAATTGGTTTTTTTGATATTTTATTATTTTAAAGTAGTTTTAAGTGTTTTAAAAATTGAGAAAAATATAATAGAAATATTCTAAAAATGCATTGACTCATGAGAATTTTTCTATAGCTTTTTGACCTATTATAATGAGAATTAAAGGCTATTTTGGAAAAAAAGAACTTGATACAAATTATTAGAATGAAATATTGATTAAATAAAGGAAATAAATATTTTTCTTTTAAGAAAGAAATTTTGAGTAGAGATTTTAAATGAGATTATGTCTTGGAAAATTGAAGTAAAGATAATTGTGAGTTTGACTTAATAAGTGAAAGAATGATATTATGAAAGTAAAGGAAATTTGTGAAACTTATTTATGAATGTGGTAAGTTTGAAAAATGAAATTGTCGTATTATACATGAAATTTGTACATGTAAATGGAATAAAAGATCATGATGAATTATGAGAAAAATGGGTGAGTGTGAATACTCAGTTTTATGAACATGAAATAAGATTAAAGACTAGAGTGTAGCTAAGTCCTTATACCGGCATTGAATAAATTTCTTTGAGATAAAATAGTGAAATGAAAGACCAAGTTTGGGTCGTTATTGTTAATTGATGGTTAAGACCGGTATAGAGGAAGTGCTAACTCTAGGGTGTTGATTTTTATTTATGATTCAAATAACTAAGGACAATACAATAGTGAAGATGTGATGAAAGTAAAAGAAAAACACAAGTATGAGGTCCTCGGGTCTACGGTGCGAGAATGTTTCACATGTTGTCTATATGATGCGTCATATCATGACGTGAACACTTCTCCGAAATTATCGGGACCGTGGCGACGCTTGTGGGATGTTTGGTGACTACAGGTGGTGCCATTGTCCCATGACGGAGGCTGAATTTTCCATAAGCTGTCTACATGATGCGTCATGTCATGACGTCGTTTTTCATAGATTTTTCTAAAAATCCATTATGTTTTCAAACAAAATCTTGGTTTTTGTTTTGTATGTTGCATCATATGGTGATATTTGCCCCCAGAGCCATATATATATGATGCCTGTGTGACGTTGCTTGGATTTGTAACAACCCGAATTCTAAATAAGACTGATTTCGAAGTTCCACATGATCTTTACACTTCACTTCGTACAATTTTACAAGGAATTTAAAACTTTATTACAACAATGATTACATTTTACATAGCAGAAGCAAATTGCAACATTATACATGAATTAAATAACAACTTGAACATTTCTTTAAGCAGCAATTAATCATTAGTCTTGTCAATCACTTTATCCTGCATAGAAACTGTGGGTACGTCAGTTGCATACAACTGACGCTAAACTATGCTGCATAGGAACCTTATCCCAATGATTAGCTTTGATTCCCTGAACAAATCTGCCTGGGATGATTGCTTAGTGAACCCATAAAAAGAATTGTCCAACACATCAAGTGGGATGGAAAATGTTGAGTGTGCAGTTCTGTCACACCCCTCTTCCCAAAAGAAAATACAGAATACGGATAAGTGACTAAGCCCAGCGAATGATTTTCATCATCCATAAACTATTGGGAATCTTTACAACATCTCACAACAATAATCAGAGTCGGAATCAAAAGAATCAACCAAGCATGCACATATGAATGAAAATACCAACAAGAATACTTGAAACCAAAATATTATAATCTCAAATAATCCAGAACTGAATAAGTCAATATCCTGGGTCATATTTCCCAAATACAAATAAATTGTTCAAAATAAGAAACAAGAATAATAATAATAGCAAATTTCCAGCACTAATATCTCATATTACCAACTCAATCTGGCAGTTGATCATCCTGGTCTGCAATTAGATAGACTGCAGGAATAGGAAAAAGAAAACAAACTCCCGTCATTATATGTTACGGGCCGCTTGTAGTGCAGGATACAAGTACATGGGAAAAATAAACAAATAGCATGGAATAGGCAAGATAACAAATATAACAACTAGCATGGCAAGATGAACAAGTACAAGTACTATGTATCAAGTGTCAAGTAAACAAGCATCATGTAAACAAGTAACAAGTATCAAGTAGCAAGTAAACAGGTATCAAGTGTCAAGTATCGAGTATCATGTATCATGTAATCAAGTATCAAGTATCATGTTCAAATGTCATGTTCAAGTTTCATGTTCAAGTTTCATGGTCAAGTGTCATGTTCAAGTCTTGTAGTTATTACTATCTAGGTAGCACTTCATGGATCCCGATTTTTACTACATGGTTGCTACATTCAAATAGTTTTGCTTTAGATTTCATAGTGGATCATAGAGGGCAGTGTACTCAGGGACAAGTATCAAGTAATCGAGCTCCAAGCTCCAAGTATCATGTATCATGTATCACGTGTCAAGCGTGCAAGTGTCAAGTAATCACGTGTCAAGTATCATGTATCAAGTAATCACGTAGGATCTGTGGATCCCCTTCCAAGTACACGTTTCTGTATTTTCCACTATTAGATCTTTCCCTTAAACCCCGGCTTGGTTACTGATATGGCCAAAAATGGGGTTAAAACGGAACCGTCCAAATTGGGCACGAATCTTGAAGCTCCGGGGGTAAAAAGGAAATTTCACCTACCAACGGGTCTGAAGCGGGTACTGGTTATCTTCCCCGAAGACCCACTTACCCGCAAACGGATCCAGCTCAACTGGGTGCGGGTTTCAACCAGCAGCAAACCCGGTCCAGAAGGGTATTATTAGAGTTTCTGGTTAAATCCTAATCAATGGCCTTGATTCATATCTATCCTTTCACTGGGGATTAGGGATTACATTCCTTATCTAACCACAGGGGGATTACATTCCTAATCTGGTCTCAGCGGCGCCTATAAATACCCCCCATCCATCTCCATTGAGAGGTAATCAATCTTTCTCCAGTTTTTGCGCTCTTTCATAATCTTCCCTGATTACTGACTTGAGCGTCGGAGGGTGCATCGCCGGGGACAACCCCGGTGTCTCGCACTTTTTGCAGGTGTACGGCAGGAGTCAGCGTCAAACTCCGACGGAACAGGTATACAGGTTTACTATTCAGTTTCCCTAAGAATCCACAAATACTATATGTTTGCCCCCACACCAAATTTAGCGGCAACAGATTGGCGCCGTCTGTGGGAAACTAACGAATAGCAACCTCCCCTCTTCCCGTTGGTCAGATCTTCTCCAGCCATGCCTCCTAGGAAAGTCAGATCCAGAGGGTCCAACCGAGGACCCAATCCCGATCAGCAACAAGAAGTTCCCCCTCAACCCGCTCCGCAGCAAGGGCAACTTCCTCCTCCAGCGGAAGACCCACTCCAACAAGACCTGCCTCCTCTGCAGAATCAGCAACCTCCTAGGGGTCCCAATCCGCAGAAACAACCACTCCATCCGGACCACGTCTCCATCCATAATGCCTCTTTGGACTCTATGGCCTCCCATCATCCCCGAGCTTCCCATCTCCGCAATACTACCCTCAATCGGCAGAAGGACGAGGATCTTCGCCGCCATCTGGATGAAAAGCGGGCCTGAGAGGGAACCTCCCGCCAACACCGTCCGGATGAGCGATCTCCTCGCCGCCGAGAATACAAAAGGTCCCCTACCCGAAGGGGGCGGAGAAAGTCGCCCGAGTATCACAGAAGAAGACCACACTCCCCCGCAGGTCGACAACAGCCGAGGAACGATGAGGCACCCATCACTCGTGCCGAGTTCCAGCAGTTCCAAGCGACCGTCCTGCAAGCTCTCAATCTCCGTCCCAACACTAATGCTCCAAAGATTCCCTCTCCTCCTCCGGTTCGAAGTCCTCACCGACGATCCCCAACTCCTCCTCCCGCTCCTAGCAATTCCTAATGTACTCCAAGTCCTCGTCGCTCCAGGAGCTACCGACGTCGTAGCCCCCGCTCTCCCTCGCACGAAGACGAGTCTAGAGGCTTGGCTGATTACCGTCGAAGGGACGACGCTGTATACCGCCGTCTCCATGAGATGGAGAGGCGCTTGGGTCAGTTAGACCGAGAAGAGGAGCTTAGAGGAAGGACTCTTCGTCCTAGCAGACCTCCTTTTTCCCGAACCATAATGGATGCACCTGTGCCAATCGGCTTCAAGCCTCCTCAATTTGAGACCTACTCCGGGGAGACTGACCCCGTCGATCACATCGAGAGCTTCAAGACCCTAATGCTCATCCACCAAGCTTTCGATGCCCTGCTCTGCAAAACCTTCCCCGCAACTCTCAAGGGTCCAGCTCGAGAATGGTACTCTCGCCTTGCCCCCTCCTCAATATTCTCCTTCGAGCAATTCGAAACCCTCTTCGTCACCCATTTTGTAAGTAGCCATAGAACTGAGAAGACCAGCATCTCGCTACTGTACCTCCACCAGAAGAAGGGTGAGAAGTTGAGAGACTATGTGAAGAGGTTCACAGCTGAAGCCAGGTTCATAGCATCCCTCGACCAGTCGGTCGCTGCGACAGCATTTCAGTCCAATGTCCTCAATCCCAACCTCCGCTCCTCCCTCACCAAGAAGCCTCCTCAGAACTTCTCTGACTTCCTCCTCCGAAGTGAAAAGTATATTCGGGCCGAAGAAGCCGAGCACCGCCCCAACTTGGAGGGGTCTTCCTCCGGGTTTAAGAGAAAGGGAACAGAAGAGGAAGGAGCCAAGAAGCTCCAGAAGGATAATGCCGGCCAGCGCCGACCTTCCCCCAGATTCGAGAAGTTTACTCCCCTCACCACTAATGTCTCTACCATTCTGATGGAAGTTGAGAAGGAAGGGATCATACCTCCTACTCCGAGGATGAACACCCCTGCCAAGAAAAGGGATAAAGAGAAGTGGTGCCGTTATCATCGGGATCACGGCCACGACACCAACGATTGTCGGGCCCTAAAGAATGAGATAGAAGCCCTTATCCAGAGGGGGCAGCTAACAAAGTTTGTAAGAAAGTACCGAGTCGAACTTCCTCCCCCACCTCGGGGGGCTAATAAGCGCCCAGAACGAGATGAGACGCCCAACTTCGAGGAAGAGCGAGTCCTCCACCTCATTCATGGGGGCCCAATGGGGGGCTCCTCAAATTCCTCTCGGAAGGCATTTATAAGAGAAGTCAACTCGGTCCGAGCCACCCCTCCTCCCAAAGGCCTCGGAGTGCCCGTCACGTTCTCAGACGAAGATCTTGAAGGTGTCCGCACCCCTCATTATGACGCACTCGTCATCAGCCTCCACATGGTAAACTTTAAAGTGGAGAGGATCCTAGTAGACAACGGCAGCTCCGTTAACATCCTCTTCCTCGCCGCTTTCAAAGGCCTAAAGCTCTCCCGAGATAGACTCAAGCCCACCGGATACACGCTCCATGGGTTCACGGGAGTACCAGTGACTATTGAAGTGGTAATCACCCTCGACGTAACCGCTGGCAAAACTCCTACTACCCGAACGGAGGCGATGGATTTTATGGTTGTGGATGTCCCTGCAGCTTACAATGTCATCCTAGGCCGACCCGGCCTAGCAGCTCTGGAAGCTGTTCCTTCAGCATACCATCTTAAGATGAAATTCCCCACCCGGGCCGGGGTGGGGGAAGTAAGGGGCAATCAGGAAACGGCCCGTAAGTGCTATATGTCCTCTACCCTCGGACCAGTCCTCTCCTTAGAAACTCTGGAAATCCCCCAAGATGCTGCCTGACCGACGTCCAAGCCGGTGGATGAGTTGGAGGGAGTGCTCTTCTCTGAGCAGGATCCAACTCGCAAGTTCTTTGTTAGCAAGACCCTCCCGTCCGCCCTATGCTCGGACATTGTACAGTGCATCCGAAGGAACCAAGACCTCTTCGCTTGGTCAGCGCCAGACATGCCCGGAATTTTCGAAGAGCTCTTAGTCCACCGCCTCAGCGTTGTTTCGGGGTCCAAACCGGTTCAGCAGAAGAGGCGCAAGTTCGCCCCCGAGCGCCAGCTAGCCATAAAATAGGAGGTGGACAAGCTCTTGAAGGCCCGGTTCATACAAGAGGTGAACTATCCCGAGTGGTTGTCAAATGTAGTAATGGTGAAGAAGTCCAATGGGACTTGGAGGATTTGTATTGATTTTACTGACCTCAACAAGGCCTGCCCCAAGGATCCCTTTCCTCTTCCGAGTATTGACACTCTGATCGATGCCACCTCGGGACATGAACTCCTCAGCTTCATGGATGCCTTCTCAGGCTACAACCAGATCCGGATGTTCCCTCCGGATATCCCGAAGACCTCATTTGTAACCGACCAGAGCCTCTATTGCTACAGGGTCATGCCCTTCGGTCTGAAGAATGCCGGAGCCACATACCAAAGCCTCGTCAACAAGGTTTTCCAAGCTCAAATCGGCCGTAATATGGAAGTGTATGTTGACGACATGCTTGTAAAAAGCATCCGAGGTCCTGACCATGTAACCGACCTCCAAGAGGCGTTTGATGTTCTGAGAAAGCACAACATGAGACTCAATCCGAACAAGTGTGCATTCGGTGTCTCGTCAGGAAAGTTCCTCGGCTTCATGGTTAGCCAGCGAGGAATTGAAGCAAACCCAGAGAAAATCAAGGCCATATTAGACATGGCACCCCCCAAGAATGTTAAGGAAGTTCAGAGGTTGACAGGCCGCTTGGCCACCATAGGGCATTTTCTCTCGAAGTCCGGGGAGAAATGCCTTCCCTTCTTCAAGGCCCTCAGGGGGGCTAAGGGTTTCGAATGGGGACAGCATCAACAGGAGTCCTTCGACCAGCTCAAGGCTTACCTCGTCAATCCTCCTCTCCTCAGCAAACCAATTCCCGGAGAACCCCTCTACCTCTACTTGGCAGCCTCCGAACAGACTCTCAACGCCGTTTTAGTAAGGGAAGAAGACCGGGCTCAGAAGCCCATCTACTATGTGAGCAAGGTGCTTCGGGACGCTGAGCTCCGATACCCGAAGATAGAAAAGATGGCTTATGCCCTGGTGATGGCCGCAAGAAAGATTCGTCCGTACTTTCAGTCCCATTCGATGGTCATTCTTACCGACCAGCCGCTGAAGCAGGTCCTCCACAAGCCGGAGACATCGGGTCGCCTTATGAAGTGGTCTATCGAGCTGAGCCAGCACGATATAACTTATCAGCCTCGAACCGCAATCAAGGCTCAGGCCTTAGCAGAATTCATAGTTGAAAGTACCATCCCCGAGAACAGTGAAAGGACCACTCGTCTGGTCGGTTTATATGGACGGATCCTCCTGCAATGAGGGAAGCGGGGCAGGGGTCATTCTGGCAGGCCCAGATGACTTCATCCTCCAATACTCCCTCTGTATCAACTTCAAGGCCTCGAACAAAGAAGCAGAATACGAGGCACTCATAGCCGGCCTTGGAATGGCTCGAAATGCAGGGGCCCAACGCCTCCGGATCTTTAGCGACTCTCAGCTAGTCGTCAATCAGGTCCTCGGCGAGTATGAAGCACGCGATGACAGGATGGTTAAATACTTAGCCAAAGTCAAGAGCCTCATGACACTATTTGAAGAAGCCCTCATCCAAAGAATCCCCCGAGAAGAAAATGCTCAGGCCGACGCCCTCTCCAAACTAGCCTCCTCCTCCCTTCAAGTTCTTGAGCAGACCGTCTTGATAGAGGTTCTTCTGAAGCCGAGTATAGAGGACGAAACCTCTGACTCCATAGAGTCGCTGCCTGTCCTACTTGAAGATAACTGGATGAAACCCCTCATCGAATTTTTAAGGGACGGACTCCTCCCCGAGGATCCCAAGGAAGCTCGAAGAGTAGGAACCCGGGTCGAGCGTTACACACTGATCGGAGGCATCCTATACAAACGCTCCTTCACACAGGTCGACGGCAGGCCGTACCTGAGATGCCTCTCCCCCGGGCAAGCCGACTACGCCCTGCAAGAACTTCATAAGGGCATCGGCAGAGCACATTCGGGTTCCAGAGCTCTAGCACGCAAGGTTTTGAACTACGGATATTTCTGGCCCACTCTCCTACGAGACGCCGAACGGCACGTACGGCAATGCAGCTCCTGTCGGAAGTATTCCGACATCCGATGCCTCTTACAAGCTCCACTCACTTCCCTATCAAGTCCGATCCCCTTCGCAATGTGGGGGATGCATTTACTAGGGCCATTTCCGCCAGCTCCCGAACAGTTCAAATTCTTAGTCGTGGCGATCGACTACTTATCAAAATGGATAGAGGCCGAGCCCTTGGTCACGATCACCGAGAACAAGGTCATCCAGTTCTTTTGGAAGAGCGTGATCTGCCGATTCGGCGTCCCTAGGGTCCTAATAACAGACAACGGAACCCAGTTCACCGGGGCTGCCTTCCGAGCTCTATGCGAAGACCTTGCCATCCAACACCGGTTCTCCTCCGTCTCTCATCCTCAGTCGAATGGCCAAGCCAAAAATGCTAACCGACAGATCCTCTCCGGCATTAAGAAGAGGTTAGATAAGTGTGCCAAAGGCTTATGGGTCCATCAGCTTCCCAACGTGCTGTGAAACTACTGCACCACAAAACGGACCCCCACAGTTGAGAGCCCATTTAATCTCACCTATGGGTCCGAGGCCATCATCCCCCTGGAAGTCGGAATACCTTCTCCTCATCTAATAGCTTATGAAGAAGAGCAAAATGTCAGAGAGCTCCGAGCAAGTCTAGACCTGATAGATGAGATCCGAGAAAGAGCTGCCATTCGTCAACAAAGCTACCGAAGAAGGATCGAGATGGCATACAACAAGAAAGTCCGTCCTACCGACCTCAAAGAAGGAGACCTGGTCCTCAGGAAGTTGGACATCTCTTTCCCCGGTCAGAAGAGTAAACTCGCTCCGAACTGGGAAGGACCTTACAAGATCGTCAAAGAAGTTCGGCTCGGCACGTACAGACTAGAAGACCTCGAAGGCAGGGAGATCCCTAGGACATGGAATGCCGACCATCTCTTAAAGTACCAAGAGAGAGTACCAACGCCTCTCTAAGCACTTGGAGATGTCGAACCGTTCCTCTCCTATTACTTGTAATAATTTCCTTTTATTTTTTCTCTTGTAATAACGGCTTTCAACTTTAGAAGCAGCCGGCCATTAGTCATCAATAAAGAGTTTTTTCATATGTTACTTGTAAAAATTGCTTACATCTCTCTGCCTTTACTCTTCACTCTACCGATGGTTCGGAGTCCAACACTCGGCTCGACCCTACTTCGCCAGCTCGCTCATAAGCGAGCTAGAAGTAGGTCGCCGTTCGGAACTGCTCCCACAACCGTTAAACAACTCAACCGATGGTTCAGAGTCCAACACTCGGCTCGACCCTACTTCGCAAGTTCGTTCCTCGGCGAGCTAGAAGTAGGTCGCCGTTCGGAACTGCTCCCACAACCGTTGAACAACTCAACCGATGGTTCGGAGTCCAACACTCGGCTCGACCCTACTTCGCAAGTTCGCTCCTCGGCGAGCTAGAAGCAGGTTGCCGTTCGGAACTGCTCCCACAACCGTTGAACAACTCAACCGATGGTTCGGAGTCCAACACTCGGCTCGACCCTACTTCGCAAGTTCGCTCCTCGGCGAGCTAGAAGTAGGTCGCCGTTCGGAACTGATCCCACAACCGTTGAACAACTCAACCGATGGTTTGGAGTCCAACACTCGGCTCGACCCTACTTCGCAAGTTCGCTCCTCGGCGAGCTAGAAGCAGGTTGCCGTTCGGAATTGCTCCCACAACCGTTGAATAACTCAACCGATGGTTCGGAGTCCAACACTCGGCTCGACCCTACTTCGCAAGTTCGCTCCTCGGCGAGCTAGAAGTAGGTCGCCGTTCGGAACTGCTCCCACAACCGTTGAACAACTCAACCGATGGTTCGGAGTCCAACACTCGGCTCAACCCTACTTCACAAGTTCGCTCCTCGGCGAGCTAGAAGCAGGTCGACGTTCGGAACTGCTCCCACAACTGTTGAACAACTCAACCGATGGTTCGGAGTCCAACACTCGGCTCGACCCTACTTCGTAAGTTCGCTCCTCCGCGAGCTAGAAGCAGGTCGCCGTTCGGAACTGCTCCCACAACCGTCGAGCAACTCTAAACGGTGGTTCGGAATCCATCGTTCGGCTCAACCGCGCTCACTCAAAACCCCGAGCCGAGCGGACGAGGAACCGACCCTCGAATATGGAGAAAAATTCTGCCGAACCGATTTTGCCGTTGGATCATCTCAAAATGCATGCTAGAACGTGATGAACGGATCTGATCGTGCCACGTGTCCACAAAACGACAAGATAGTATTTTCTTGGAACTCGTGCCTCCCACCTCGTGATACGTACCACGATCACGATTGACCGTCTCGATGTTGCCACGTGGGCATAATCTGATGTCCGAGCTATCGCACCTCGGAAGAGCACAGTCACCTCGGTATACTCCGAGCGAAAGACTAAAGTTCTGCTACTAAAACCTACAAAGAAGACAACTATGGGTCCTTATGGTTCGGCGTCAAGAATAAGGCGACCACGGCACAACGACGAACAAAACAACCTCAATTTTATTAAGATACTTGGTAAATTTACAAGGCAGACAGTTATAGCGGGAAAGCAACTAAATAAATTACAAGGCATGTTATTACAGCAACAGGGACGACGCAAGAAGTAAAAGGCGACGCCACTCGTTCAGTGTCTCCTCGGAACAGGGACGTTCCGATTCAGAGACAACTGCGGCTTCCGTCTCTTCACCTCCGAGCTTGTCTCTAGGCCGACGAACTGGGACGCCGCCTCGCCACTAACTCTAACAGTCGCTCCGACCGAAGCCCCGCTCGAGCTAACAGCTACTTCGCTTTGTGCATCGGCCGCTGTCCGACCAATAGCTTGGCCACGAGTCGCTAGCTCATAAAACGTGATCCCTCGTTCTCTCTCCTCGCGAGTGCAAGAAGTGCTGCGGACATTAGCTCTCACAGGCTGAGGCTTCAGTCGAGCCACCTCCTCCTCGAGCTCGACGATCCTATCCTTCAGAGTTTCGTCCTTAACCATTATCTTGAACTGAGGGAGCTTTGCCGAACCGGGGTACTCAGCGCTGTCGGATATAATACGACGTAAGTTGGTCACCTCGATGCTCTTGTCGACTGTGACCCTCTGCAGCTGCTCGACCTTCTTCTCGAGCTCATCTCGTTCGACCAACACCGAGGCTAGCTCTGCCTCTTTCGCCGAGAGCTCCTCCTCAACTATTCGGAGATAGTGCACCTCGGCCAGAAGCTCACTGTTCTATTTCTCCACATTGAACATCAACCTTCTGGTGAGCTCGATCTCACCCACGAGTCGAGCGTCGCGAGATTGCTTGAACAGCTCGGCACGTCGCCGAGCCGCTGCGGTATTTAGGGTGTGATCGAGGATCTGAAATACAAGAACATCGCAATTGGAAAACTACACACCGACCCAAACACTTGGACAAGTTTGAAGTAAAATATTCATTCATAAAAAGGAGCGGTGGCCAGTCCGCAAAAAGGCTTACATTTTTTGAAAAAGAAAACAAAGATTACAAAAGGACGAGGAGATTAGGGGTCCACCTGCGTCGCCGGTTCGACCACAGGCGCTTCGCCAGATGGCCCCTCATTCCTCGCCTCAGCCCGGGGGTTTGTCACCAAAGCGTCGGCGACCTCCTCCTCCTCCTCGTCGCCTTCTCCTTCGTCACCTTCGCCTCCCTCCTCCTCGCCGTCTGAGGGGGACCCCGGCCACAATCTGTAGCCGACCCGCTCGAAGCCCGGGATGCGGTCCTGAACATGGTCGAGCGCCCTCTGGTAAGACTTCTCCATGTTCGAGGCCATGTGCTTCTTCGCCTCGACCTCGACCTCGGCCTTGATCTTCGTTGCCAAGGCCTCTTTCTCCGCCTTCACCTCGGCCAGAGCCTTCGCCGACGCTGCCAAATCCTCCGCAGCCTTGGCGGCTTTAGCAGACTCCTCAGCAAACCGCCCCTTGACTCGCTCCAGGTCGGCCACAAGATTGGCAACCTGGACCTCCAAGCCCTCGGCTCTCCTCTGCTCTGCTTCGAGCTGCCGAACCGCCTTCACCTTTTCCGCCCTGTCCTTATCACTGGCGGCCTTCAACCCTTTCTCCTGTTCGGCGAACGCCTCAAGGAGATGGCTGAAGTGACAGGTGGGCTGTGAAGATAAAACAATGGTGAGCACAAGATAAGGGCCGAGTAATAGACTTGAAGAAATTCTCAAAAGAAACTCACCGATACGAGCGACCGAGCCACTTCGTAGGTATCGTCGCCGACTGTCCCCGCCTTCAGCGCGGCTCGATCTTTCGGGGTCGCCAGGTGTTTGACGACCTGCATCGACATCTGCGAGTTTCTGAGGAATCCATCATGATTCTTGACTTTCCAGTTCGGAACGAACAACTGCTTGTGCTGCTCGGTCAAGATCTCTTCGGCTGGAGCGGTCAACGGCGGAGCCTCAAGCAACAACACCGCCGAGACATCGAAGGCCCCACCGACCGGGGTAGAAGCAACGGGAGCCGAGGGCTCTTCGACAATGACCACCATCGACGAGGGGACCTCAGTGACCGGGGGAGGCGGAGTGGTAGTCGAAGCAACTTTGAGCTGCCGACCTGACGAGGTGGTCGTGCTAGGCCTCTTCCTCTTCCTACCATCAGCCACCTTGCCCCTCTCGTTCATTATGGCATTGAAGTCCATCTTCGGCGCTTCTGTACCAAACAACAAACAAATTGAGTCAGTAAAGCGAAATAAAGACTTGAAAAAATATATATATAACACGAGATGTCAGGAGCGTACTCGGGTCGATCGGACTAAGGCCTGACCCGAACAGCACCTCCTCGGTCATCTCCCTCTAACTCAGCATCGGGAGGGCTACGATCTTCCTCGCCACTTCCTCCTCGGCCGCATTCAGTTCCAGGTCGGCCCTCGCAAATTTGGGCACCTCTGGCTTCCACCGGCTTGGAATTTGCAGCATCGAAGCCTCCCTCAATATGAAGAACTTTTCCTTCCAGCCTTTGATCGAGTCTGGGTTTTCTATGATCCGAACACCCTTCCTCGGCGCCAGGTAGTATCGATGCTCGGTTTTGTGCATCCGGTTTATCCGATACATGCTTCGGAAGGCTGTCAGGTCCGGCTCGACTTCGGCATTGCGACACTGGTGCAAGAAGGCATTCACATGACGCCATGTGTTCGACATAAATTGGGTCGGCGCGAGGCAGTACCATCCGAGGACTTGGCGAATGAAGGGATGCAGCGGAAAACGCAGTCCGGCGTTCAGAGAGTCGTAGTCGAACATGCACATATCCGACGACGACAGCTTGGAGTTCGCCCGCATCCCAGTGCCGGGGAGAATTAGCTTGTACTCCGGAGGGATCGCGAACCCCTTTTTGATCCGAAAGAGGTCCCTCTCTGATAGCACCGATCCAATCTCATCTTCCTCGGTAGTCAGAACCGGGTTATTCTCTTCGTAAACTTCCGACTGGCCGATGATCGCCTTCTTCATGAGGTCGCCCTCGTACTGCCTAACCCCAGCGTGCCCGGACAGCACACAAGGGTATCAGCCCGTCTCGGGGACTTGCCTCGGATTCTCCACGATCACCTTGACCACGGGAGATTGGGCCACTACCCTCCTCTTCTTCTTCTCCTTCCTCACCTCGGCCACAGACGGCTCGGCTACTTGCTTCTCCTTCCTTCGGATCTCCGACTGCCTCCTCTCCTCGGCACCACTATCGCTTGAGGACGAGGCCTCACTCCCCGAGTTCACCCTTGACATCTCTATAAAAAAGATAAGGCAAGAGACTGACCTTGAAGTGACGTTTACGGTCAGAATAAGCTCGCCAGAAATTTCCTGGCCCACGCGATAGCTAACGTCACCGCCTTGGAGCAAAAGTCGCTGCTAGCAGAGAGCGTAGAGAGTGAAAGTAAAAGTTTGGAGTAAAAAGGTGAAATGAACTTGGGGGTGGGGGAGTGAGAGCTTATAACCCCAGTATGATGTTGGGCCTCCTTGGGAATCTAAAAGGCCCACTAAGAAGCCAAAACGTCTAGCGGAGAGTTGCAACGTTTCGAAAAGCAAAAACTCCTCAAATCACTTAAGTCCACGACTCGACCACCGGTCTGCCTAGCCGAGCTACCGAACAGCTTGGATAAGCAGCCGAGCTACTGGGTCGGAGGGAGGCGACGCTTCAGAGCCAAGACTCTTCAAAACATCTAACTCCATGCCTCGGCTAAAAGCACCGAGCCTCCGAACCGAGGGGATGAGGAACCGACCCTCGTATTTGGAGAAAAATCCTTCCGAGGACAAATCACCGTCGAATCTCTCCAAAATTCGTGTCAAGACACGATGGGCGGTTCAGATTGCGCCACGCTCACAAAACGACAAAATAACGTTTTCTCGTGATTTGAACCCTGCCATCGTGATTCACGCAATGATGGACGCTCCAGATCTGACCACGTGTACCTTCCGAGCTGCCTACCACCGGTCTACCTAGCCGAGCTACCAAACAGCTTGGCTAAGCAGCCGAGCTACTGGGTCAGAGGGAGGCAACGCTTCAAAGCCAAGACTCTTTAAACGTCTAACTCCATACCTCGGCTAAAGGCACCGAGCATCTGAACCGAGGGGACGAGGAACCGACCCTCATATATGGAGAAAAATCCTTCCGAGGACAAATCACCATCGGATCTCTCCAAAATTCGTGTTAAGACACGATGGACGGTTCAGATTGTGCCACACTCACAAAACGACAAGATAACATTTTCTCGTGATCTGAACCCAACCCTCGTGATTCACACTGTAATGGACGCTCCAGATCTGACCACGTGTACCTTCCGAGCTGCCTGCCACCAGTTTGCCTAGCCGAGCTACTAAACAGCTTGGCTAAGCAGCCGAGCTACTGGGTTAGAGGGTGGCGACGCTTCAAAGCCAAGACTCTTTAAAAGTCTAACTCCATACCTCGGCTAAAGGCACCGAGCATCCGAACCGAGGGGACGAGGAACCGACCCTCGAATATGGAGAAAAAACCTGCCGACCATGCTCAGCCGTTAGATCTCGCCAAAAAGCGCGCTCGTCATGATGGGCGGCTCAGATCTTGCCACGTCCACTAAACGACAAGATAGTGTTTTTTGGGGATCCGCACTGAGATGGACGCTCAGGATCACGCCACGTGGTTCGGCTGGTTCCAAGCTATATGCCGACCTGCCGAGCCGAGGGGACAACGAACCGACCCTCGAATATGGAGAAAAAACCTGCCGACCATCCTCAGCCGTTGGATCTTGTCAAAAAGCGCGCTCGTCATGATGGACGGCTTAGATCTTGCCACGTCCACTAAACGACAAGATAGTGTTTTTTGGGGATCCGCGCTGAGATGGACGCTCAGGATCATGCCACGTAGTTCGGCTGATTCCGAGCTAGGCGCCGAGCAGCCGAGCCGAGGAGACGAGGAACTGACCTTCGTATCTGAAGAAACTATCTGTCGAGGAGTGTGGATCGTCTGATCGCCCAGAAAATCGCGCTCGCCGCTGATCAAGGGCCCAGATTGCGCCACGCCATAAATCGGTATTAAAAATTAATTTTTATTTATTTTAATCGCTTTATTTATTTAAAAATTGCGAAAAAAATTACTAAAAATTCTAGAAAATAATCACAAATTCAGGAGAACGTTTTTGAGCCCCTGAACGAACAATTATTACCTAGAATGCGTTGTTAAGACCCCCGAACGACTAGTTAACACATCGCAAAATTAAATAAACAATCCGAGAAAAATAAATAGGAACCACCAAACATCCAGAGGAGCTTAAGAACAGCTTATAGCTTGAAAAATCACCTCACTACCCCCTTCGAGATTCAAAACCCTCCATTTAGACTCCGATACAACTCCACTAGCCATTAAAAACAGCTAAACTACTCCTCAAAGGCTGATCAAACTCAGTCTTTAGGAATGGGGGGCTCGTGATATGGCCAAAAATGGGGTTAAATCGGAACCGTCCAAATTGGGCATGAATCTTGAAGCTCCGGGGGTAAAAAGGTAATTTCACCTACCAACGGGTCTGAAGCGAGTACTGGTTATCTTCCCCGAAGACCCACTTACCCGCAAACGGATCCAGCTCAACTGGGTGCGGGTTTCAACCCGCAGCAAACCCGGTCCAGAAGGGATAGAATTAGGGATTCTGATTAAATCCTAATCAATGGCCTTGATTCATATCTATCCCTTCACTGGGGATTAGGGATTAAATTCCTTATCTAACCACAGGGGGAGTACATTCCTAATCTGGTCCCAGCGGCGCCTATAAATACCCCCCATCCATCTCCATTGAGAGGTAATCAATCTTTCTCCAGTTTTTGCGCTCTTTCATAATCTTCCCTGATTACTGACTTGAGCGTCGGAGGGTGCGTCGCCGGGGACAACCCCGGTGTCTCGCACTTTTTGCAGGTGTACGGCAGGAGTCAGCGTCAAACTCCGACGGAACAGGTATACAGGTTTACTATTCAGTTTCCCTAAGAATCCACAAATACTATCTGTTTGCCCCCACACCAAATTTAGTGGCAACAGTTACTTATTATTATTATTATCAAACAAGAATGTGTATGTGAAAAACATGGCAAGAATAACATAGCATGATCAAGTTCAAGTTCAGGATGAAGAATAAACATGTACGGGCAAAAGACAACACATCAAAGAGTGGATCAACGAGATTTCTAGTTCACGACAGCAAGACAGTACTGTACTAAAACAAGGATTCCCATTGCTACAAATATGCTAATCTGGATCCATCAACGAATCTGGAAAATAGACTCCCGGCCAAATCCAGCAAATATATATAAGTTATATAGTATTTCACAAAAATATAACTCAAAAATGAATTGAAACTAGAAAACATGTTCAGCCCGAAATCACAAGATCGTATTCAAAGTCAGGAAAATAGCATGAAAACTCATTAAATAAATCCACGAAAAATCCGGGGTATTTCCCCATATGTGTAGCATCAGATATAAAGTTTCATATTTTTAAAATATAAATAGTTTAGTCAAGTAAAATCAGAAAACATCAAGATGCAGTAGTTTTGTAAATCTGGAATCACAAACTATGCAGTACGAAAATATTAATATCTCACAAACCATAAATCGAAATCCAAATCTGCCAAATGGGTAATAAAATAGACACAGCAGGTTAACTTTCATATTCACAAATAATTTACAAACAGCAAGTAGAATTAGGTCGAAAATCAGGTTCTTTACTGAACAGTATGAAAAATCTATTAGTATAGTAGTTGTTTGGAAACATAGAACGGTTTGTAAAACTCATCAAATAAATCCACCAAAATTCAGGGTTAATCCTAATCAAGTATAGTTGTACTGTGCAAAATATTGGATCAAAATAATACTTTTAACATTGGAATAAAAATAGATTACTCTTCAGAATTCATAGAAAACAAAATCTGGAAATCACTCTATACCTCTGTAGTAAAATAGACATAACTCACATACCATAAAACGAGCTGAGATCTATCAGAAGGGTTGAAAAATAGACAAAATTCTCTACAAATCATGTTTACAAAATATTTTCAAATACCGACATTAATAGGGTCTAAAATACTGATCAAGACGGAAAAACCGGCAAAACAGAAACTATCTTCGTGCACAAAAAAAAACTAGTTCACATAAAACTACTCCAAATCATAACCAAACATGAAATATAGTGTACTAGATGTCCAAGCAACATGGTACAGGGTATTTCACATGTCCACAATAAGTCTACCATGAATAACACAAACGAGCACATGATATCATATGTAACACCCCGAATTCCAAAATACAACTGAATTCGAAGTTCCACAGGATCTTTACACTTCTTTCATACAATTTTACAAGGAAATAAAGAACTTTTATTACATTAGAGTTTACAATTTCATTACATATTTACAGCGGAAGCAAATTACAACAATTTACATAAATTGAAATGTATAATACCTAAATCATTCTTTAATCAGCATGCATTCTTTAGTCTTGTTAACCACTTTATCCTGCATAGAAACTGTGGGTGCGTCAGTTTCTTACAACTGACGAAATATTATACACGGCTATCCTCTCTATGCCGAAAACAGTATAACGATTCTCAAATACTAAACAATCACAAACTTGATCACAAACAGAACTACTAGGGGCTATCCTATAGATGTCGTGTAGTGCTGTGCACTTAGTCCTTAATGCAGTTAAGTATATTATATGACACTAATGCGCACTTGTTCAGATTCTATGCATCCCATACTACATAGGTCTGCAGGCAAGCCCTTAACCGTTCTTCATCTTGAAGTGTTCAATCACTCATCTTGACTTAAACTACTACTGTAACTACGATAAGTATCCTAGATGTTCTATGAGTTACAAGCTCATGTCCAGACAGCTTGGAGGGGAATCCCACGTCATGTCAGGACGCATCGTGAAGAATCTATGGACAATTCAGCCTCCGTCATGGGACTTGACACCACCCGCAGTCACCAAACACCCCATAAGTGTCGCCTGCGGTACGGACTCTTGGTGACATACCCATGTCATGTCACGACGCAACGTGAAGACAGCCTGTGAATACTCTCACATCATAGCTCCGAGGCCCTCATACTCGTATTTTTCTCTTATTTTCATCATGTCTTCACTATGTATTTAGTCCTTAGTTATTTGAATCATGAAAAAAATTAATTCTCTAGAGTTAGCCCTTCCACTATACCGGTCTCAACCATTTATGTCACATGACCCAAATCTTGGTCGTTTCATTTCAAATTTCATTTCAATATATTTTTTTTGATGTCGGTATGAGGCTTAGCTACACTCTAGTTCTCAATTTCAATTCATAATCACAATATTTGAGTTCTCATACTCATATAGTCTTTTTCACAATTAACATGATTTCCATTCTTTCCAATAATTCAATGTTCCAATTCAATTCATAACATTCTCATTCAACGACAATAAGTCTTAGTTTCCGTACTATTATTTCTTTTTTCTCCAAATATTAAAATCATATTTCTCATTTAATTTCCAAAGCATATATTACCCAAAATAATAACAAAATTCATAATGTACACACTTCATGTTCTTTTTACACAAAATCCCCTTTTATAAATCTAGCATAACCCAAAAAGTCACTTTTATACTTGTACTTGTGTAAAATATCGATTTTTATAAGGTTCTACTCAACTTTTCCTCTCACGCTATTTAAATCAAGTCGAAATAGTGTACAATTATTTTTCATGAAGTCTACATATTTTTATAACAATTATAGGATGTTTTCCGAATTTTTAAAGTCACAAAATCACCAAAAAACCAAAAAAAAAAAAAAACAAAAGTTTTCAATTTGCTGAGTTCGGGATTCAAACAAGCGACCACAGATAAAGCCAGCGCACGCATTAACCAAAGGGACAGAGCGCAACCACGTCACAAAGACGGTTCGAAATCATATGAGTCCAATCTCGAGTTCGAATTTTTCCAAAAGAAAATAAAATGAAAAAGTCTCTTGTTCGGTTTCGAACCTGATACCAAGGACAGACCCCCCGCTACAGTAAGCACGCCCAACACACTCACTAACCAATTAGGCTAAGTAGCCAATTGATATGAATTGGGTTTTTAGGGGGTTTGATCTTAGTTTCGGTTCACTGAACTTTTATTAAAAAAAATAACTAATTTTAATTTCGTTTCTTTCAAAAATTTCAGAACATAAATTTTATACATTTCTAACATATCAATAAATTAAATCTTCATTTTTGACATAAAAACATCACTTTTTCTATTTGACAACAAATTTGTCTATAATTTCAAAAATGTACAACCAAAGTCGTTTCTTTTGTAAATTGGCAGTCAAACTTCTTGCATTACCTTCTTATTACGACTATTAATATTACTTAATTATTTCAGTAACAAAAATCCCTTTTTTCTCATTTTTAACCATTGAGATAGCAAATTCACCACAAAGCATGATTAACATTTCAATCCAATTAAGCATACAATCATGTCTCCTTGGTATAGCACAAATCATCAATTAAAGCATGGTAGAAATGTCAAAATTAAACTAACTATCAAAATTTGCAGCTAATTATCATTCTTTTCAGACACAATCAAGCATTCTAATTTGTCTTATTCTTATAACATATGGCTAGAATAACTATGTCTCTTTTCAAATGCATCAACCATACTCTAGCATGAACCTAGTTAGAAGTGTAAGAGAATCACCCACATTTGATGGAGAGAAAAACAAACAAACTCCTAATGAACTCCTACAACAATCGAGCGAAGTCATCTCCTCCTAAATCAGGCCAACAAAAAGCATCTCCTCCTAATGATGCCGCAACCCGAGCCTTGTCCCCTAGTGTAGTCCAGCCTCCTCCTTGGATGAAGAACAAAATAGCACACAATCTCACAACTCCTCAATCTTTTGTCTCACTCAAATTACTTCTCTTTCTTTTCTTTCTATTCTTTACTTTCAAAAATTCTAAGTGTGAGAATGAAGAGTATAGGGAGGGGTATTTATACAATTTTTTGGGGTGAATGTAGGGCTAGGATGTGATCAAATGGTTAAAGATCAAGGGTCTAGATGAACTAGGGAGTTATAAAAACTACCCATGATACACAACCACCTCTCCACCACTTCCATCTCTCCCACATCCCTCCATCACAATCCGGCCTAGGTAAAGGTGTGCAATGCACACCCTAGTGCTTGCACGTGCCAACTAGTATCCCATCCTTACAAGTGTACATGTGCATAAAAATTTATTTGTTCATGACATGAGTCTACAATACAAGTTAAATTGTTTTAAAAGATAAATAAGTTAAATGGGCTCACTAATGGGCCAATTTAACCATGGGTTTAAATAATTAAAATAATTAATTAATAAAGTGGGCTTAAAAGACAATTTGGGCTTTAGATTTTAATTAGGCTTTAAAAGAAAATAATTTTGAGAAAAAATTAGGAGGAACAAGCACTATAAAAATATTTTATACGAAAAATTATACAAATGAAATCATACGTGCAAAACACGTAAAATCATAAAAATCTCATAAATCAAATCTAGGGTGTTACAACACTCCCTCTTTAGAATAGTTTCGTCCCCGGAACTACACTTAAAGAGTGAGAAAACAAGAATACAACAAAGAGATAAGAAAAGAAAGAAAAGAAGATACAAATCACACAAAGAGCTCAGGATGATCCTTCATCATCCTCTCCTCAGATTCCCAAGTAGCCTTTTCAACCAACTGGTTTCTCCAGACTACTTTGACTATCGATATCATCTTGATCCTCAGATCCAACTGCAAACCCTCCGGCACTTCAGGCAAATGGTGACTAGGATCTGGAATGTAACCTCTCAGCATAGACACATGGAAGACATTATGCATCTGAGACAACTCTTCCGACAGCTCTAACCGATAAGAAGCTTTCCCAATCCGCTTCAATATCTTGTATGGGCCTATGAACCTCGGGGCTAACTTCCCACCTCTGCCGAAGCGAATCACAACATTGCTAGGTGAAACCTTCAGAAAGACAAAGTCACCAACCTCAAACTCAATGTCCCTCCGCCGATTGTTTGCATAGCTCTTCTGCCTACTCTGAGCATCCACCAACCTCTTCCTGATCAGATCGATCTTTTCGGAGGTTTGCTGTACAATCTCAGTGTAATATCCCGGACGGATATTACCGTATATAAATTATTATTTTATTATTATTTTATTATTATTTTGTTTTAATTCCAAAATTAGAATATTTTGGTGATTTTTACCTGGTTTGCTCCTAAACATTATCTGTATCCAGATATCGGTCAGTATATATCCGTATTGTATCAAATTGATACCGTGATCTTCCGAACTAATAATAAATTTTATTTTATTATTATTTCCAAGATTTAATTATTTTTATGCGGATTATGCGAAGATTTTCCGGTATACGGACACATATGCGCACGTACGAGTAGTATGTCGATTAGCGCATTATACGAATTATGTGACAACAATTATTTTGCTAGGACAAAACCTAGTAAGGAGGGTTAGGGTTGATTAAGAGGCTTAATCTAGGGTTTATGTATGCATAAGAAGATTAAGTAAAAACCCTTACTAGAAAACTTCTCCTCCACATCAACCTCCACCACATACACCTCCCTCCACCTCACCCCTACATCTCCTATGGGTATGGCCGGCCCCCTCTTTTAGGGAAGGGCTCTTTTGCACTTTTGTATGTGCACAATTGCACTTTCCACCCTCCTCTCCTTCTATAAATAGCCCTTCATTCTCCTCCTTCTCTCATTTTAGAAAGATCAAAAAGAAAGATAGAAAGAAAGAAAGAAAGAAAGAAAGGAAAAGAAAGAGAGGTTTCATACTAACAAAAGAGAGTTTTATTGTAGGGTTCTTAGGAGTTCTAAAAAGCTAGGGGAAGGAGAAGGTAGCTAGCTAGTTCTTCCATCAAAGAAAGAAACAAGGTGGGGGTTTCTTCACTACTTGTTTTCTTTGTTTGTTTGTTTCTTTGTTTGTTTGTTTGTTGTTTGTGACTTCTTCCCCTTCTACCTTCTTGTTTTGTTTTGTTCTTTTGGGTTTGTGGTATGTTGTAGTAAGTGAAAGAGAAAGAAAAAGAGTAGTAGTAGTAAGTACTAATTTATAAAGATCATAGCTTTGTTATTGAAGTGGTTGTTTGTATATTATTGGACTAAGAACACACATATTGCATATTGTTGAACATACAACCATAAGTGGTTGTAGGACTTAGCACATAAAGCATATGAACTCATTTTACAACCATTGTGGGTTGTAGGACCTTAATTAATTAAAAAGATCTTTCTTTCTTTTACACACTAGTTGTAGCTAATAAATCAAAAAGATCTTCTTTTTATTCTTAATCACTAGTTGTAGCTAATAAATCAAAAAGATCTTCTTTTTATTCTTAATCACTAGTTGTAGCTATTAATCAAAAAGATCTTCTTTTATTCTTAATCACTAGTTGTAGCTATTAATCAAAAAGATCTTCTTTTATTTTACACACTAGTTGTAGCTAACTAATTAAAAAGGATCTTTCTTTTATTTTAAATCACTAGTTGTAATTAATTAAAAAGAGCTTTCTTTTATTTTAAGTCACTAGTTGTAATTAATCAAATCTTTTCTTTAGTAAAGTAAAGTAAAATAAAATAAAAAATGATCTCTTCTTTATCACTAGATTAGTAAGTAACTAAGTAGTAGTAAGCTAAAATAATAAGTAGTAGTAGGTAATAAATGAAGTAGTATTAGCATGTATGTTGATTAATAAAGTAGTAGTAATAGTAGTAAGTTGTATGTTGTGATTCTTTTTATGAGAATGAAGTAGTAGTAATAGTAGCAAGTTGTATGTTGTGATAGTAGTAAAGTTGTATGTTGTAGTAGTAGTAGTAGATAGTTATGTTTTGATTAAAATAGGAGTAGTAGTAGTAGAATAATGTTGTAGGAGTGCTTCTAAAAATATTTAGAAGCCATATTCATGCTAATAATATTGTAGGATTGCTTCTAAAAATATTTAGAAGCCATGTTTATGCTTCAAGTATTGTAGGATTTCTTCTAAAAATAATTAGGAGCCATATCCATGTTTAGTTAGTTGTAGGATTGCTTCTAAAAATAATTAGGAGCCATATCCATGCTTAGTTAGTTGTAGCTTTGCTTCTAAAAATATTTAGAAGACATATTTATGCTACTAATGTTGTAGGATTACTTCTAAAAATGATTAGAAGCCATATTCATGCTACTTATGTTGTAGGATCTTTTCTAAAAATGATTAGAAGCCTTATTCATGCTACTTATATTGTAGGATCACTTCTAAAATTAATTAGAAGTGATATTCATGCTTAGTTAGTTGTAGGATTGCTTCTAAAAATAATTAGAAGCCATATCCATGCTTAGTTAGTTGTAGGATTGCTTCTAAAAATATCCTACATGTTTACCATGCTTAGTTAGTTGTAGCTTTGCTTCTAAAAATAGTTAGAAGCCATATCTATGCTTAATTAGTTGTAGGATTGCTTCTAAAAATAATTAGAAGCCATATCCATGCTTAGTTAGTTGTAGGATTGCTTCTAAAAATATCCTACATGTTTACCATGCTTAGTTAGTTGTAGCTTTGCTTCTAAAAATAATTAGAAGCCATATCCATGTTTAGTTAGTGTAGGATTGCTTCTAAAAATAATTAGAAGCCATATCCATGCTTAGTTAGTTGTAGGATTACTTATAAAAATATCCTACCATGATTCTATGCTTAATTAGTTGTAGGATGTTTATTAAAATTACCCCATCATGCTTTATGTTTAGGATGTTGTAGGACTTTTCCTAAAAATATCCTACCATGCTTAACGTTTAGAATGTTGTAGGATTCTTTTCCTAGCATGCTTGGTAATGTTGTAGGATTCTTTTCCTATCATGTTTAGTAACTCACTTATACTAGAATTTTGTAGGATTCATTCCTAAAGTTTCCTATTATGTTTAGTGACTTAGTTATGCTTAGAATGTGTAGGATTCAATCCAAAAGTTTCCTACAATGTTTGGATAAATTTTATTGTGCCTAGAGTGTTGTACGATCCATGATAAAATCATATACCATGCTAGTTTAATTGTTGGAAAGCGATATACCATGCTAGCTTAATTGTAAGTACTTTGCATATCATGCTAGTTTAAATTGTATGCAAATTGTATACCATGTTAGATAAATGGTAGAGAAGTGTATGTTATGTTAGTAGATGATCATGACTTATGCTAAGTAAGTAGGTATCATGCAAATTATTGATCATATTAAGTTAAGGATACCCATACTATGATGTTCATGCTTAAAGTAAAGAAACTACCCATAGTTAGTTGTAGTGATTTTATGTTGTGTTCTATACCATGCTATAGTTCAATACTTGCTTAAAATGTTGTAGGAGTAGCGTTAGAACTACCTACTATGCCTTGGAGTGTTGCTTGTTCATACTAGTTAGGTTGTGGAGATTAGCCGGGATAAGTAGTAAGCTTTCATGCTCAATTGGTAACCTACGATTGACTATAGAGGATTTTATGTTTAAGGTCGTTAGTGATTTTCATGCTTGAGCTCAATGTAAGCATAAGCATTAATCACATTCATACATAGGAGTATCATGGGAGTTGTGTTATATGATTGATTGTCGTAGGAAGCTGCTTGTAATTGTATGCCATACTTAAGGCGCTATAGGTTGAAGTAATAAGGATTGGGGAGACCACTAGTGATAGTTGGTCCGATAAAGGCCGTTAGGTCGCCTTCGGATCCTTCCTTAGTGGAATACCGACCATAGAATATTAGTAGATTCTTCTGTTGCTTCTAACAATAGAAGATTAAGTTTGTTAGTAAGCACGTTTGGTTGCTTCTAAGATTGATTACCTGTATGGTTGTTTGCACACGGTTGTGCTCGTACGTGGCTCGACTGGCCCGTATGTAGCTGTGGGTTTCATACGTAGCTTAGTCGGCTCGTATGTAGGTGGTTGTCCCGTACGCGGCCCGACCGGCCCGTACGAAGCTGTTGGTCTCATACGCGGCTTATTTGGCCGGTATGTACGGGGTTGTCTCCTACGAGGCCCGCCTGGCTCGTAGGTAGTTGTTGTTTCATGCGTAGCTTAGTTGGCTCGTATGCGATTATTACTCGTGTATAGCTGTTAGCTAGTACACAGTTAGTTGTGCTCGTCTAGGGTGATGTTACCACCCTAAGGGCTATCGACCATCAAGACATATGTTCTTACCCTAAGAAACTGTGGAGGAGTCACTCCTTGTGTACCGTCGAATCTTAACCAGGGTAGGTTAGTCGAGGACCGGAGTATAGACGGAATCCAAGTCTAGGGAAGCGGCGTGCATTCGCACGGCCAAAGTCTTGGATCGATGAGCCATGAACCAGATCCTGAGGGATTCTGGTAAGTCTAGGTTGAGCGGCCTAGTAGAGTTGTCTTGCGAAGCCTAATTCAAGGCCTAGCAAGTTGTGTTATGATGTTGTCATTCCTAGGATCGTTCGAGTCAGGGACATCACTAGGATAGTGACTTATAAGGATCGGTTTACTTAAACCCTTTTGCCGGGAGAGAGGGGTCAGTCGTAGGGGGCCCCTTACACTAACTCGTCCCTTGAGGCAGATCATAGGTGGTGTACAGGGTTGTGCCTTCCTGTCAAAGGGATACGTGCGGTGCCGTCTCACAGGTTGAGGACACGGGTTGCGTATCTCGCTCTGTTAATTCCTGAGGTACCGTGGCTAGGGGTGCCACAGGATGCATTGTGCAGTCCTGCGCTTGCGATACCCCAGAGAGTGCCACAGGGTAGGCTTCGCGCTGCCCTGCGCTTGCGAAACTCTATAGTGTGATTTTTGGAATGACGCCCGATACGTTGGGATCGTCTAATTTGAGTGAGGTCCGGTTAGCCGGGTCGCGGTGGCGAACATAGACACCACGGGCGAAATGCAACAGTGGCACATGACCACATCTGCAGCCTCGCGAGTCACGTGTAGGGCGTCAGGAACAGGTTGTGTACAATTAGAATTCATAACGCGGGTTCAATCCCTATATATGGAGAAACGGCTTGAGATGGAGTCGCATGTATTTATGGGCTGCATGTTACTTTCGGAGACTTGCTGACATTAGAATAGGAAGCATCCCGTCAAAGGGATACGTACGGTGCCATCTCACAGGTTGAGGACACGGGTTACGTATCTCGCTCTGTTAATTCCTGAAATACCGTGGCTGGGGTGCCACAGGATGCATTGTGCAGTCCTGCGCTTGCGATACCCCAGAGGGTGCCACAGGGTAGGCTTCGCGCTGCCCTGCGCTTGCGAAACCCTATGATTTGGATTTTGGATTAAGGCCCGATACACTGGGCAATAGTGGCAAACATGGACACCACTATATGACTGCAGTGGCGGAACTAGACCGCACCTGCAACCTTGTTTGAGTGAGGTCCGGCATGCCGGGTAGTAGTGGAAAACGGAGACACCATAAGCAGACTGCATAAGGGGACTTGACCTCTTCTGCAACCTCACAGAGTCATGGAGTATTGTCAGGAACGGGTTGTGTATAATCAGTTCTATTTTAAGTATCGCATTAGAGTCTAGTCCTAGCACTCACGAACACTTAAACTACACCAACACAATTGCTATGTTTGTATATTTTGTATATTGTTTGGAAGATTCGCTGCTATATGATCAGCCTTTAAGCGTCAGTGAATACTGACGTCCCCACTTCCATAGGTACTGGATCGTCGAAGTACAAAGGTGAAATTGAGGAGGACTCAAGGCAAGGAAAGCAAGGAGTCAGTGCTATGTTTTAGTTCCGCTGCAGTGTATGTATTGATTATCTGTTAAGTGAGAGGTACTCTGATGTAAGATGTGAAAGTTGTAATACTTGGAAATGTAAAGGTAATATTGTAACTCTATTGTAAGGTATTACAGTTGTACAATATTCAGACTTGTAACATATTGAGTATTGAATAAAAAGTTTTAAATTCTCCTGTTTTTTCTGTGTATTGTGACTAATTGAAGCAAAGATCTTGGCTTGTGTCTCGGTTTTCCAGTATCGGAAATCGGGGCGCTACAGAGTGGTATCAGAGCTAACTTCAATTTACAGTCCAACACAGCGGGAAATTTAAACTTGGATGCCTTTAGGAGTCGGGTCTTAGTTAGTTATAGGCAATTGTAATTCATATTGTTGTTCCTTTCAACTTATGTTTTATGATTTTCCTATATCTGGACTAATTCCAGTAGGTATATTTTAGGATGGTATCCGAAGATTTCCTAACCGAGGGTGTATTGATGGAGTAGAGTGAGCAAATTACCGGAGGAAATCCTAGAAATCGGAAGTATTGTCCATAGGTCATGTCCTATTCTAAGGAGGGAGTAGACACCGAGTTGCAAATATCGGGTTCTTTGGAGAACCAGTTCGTGGAAGAACCACTTGGGAGCCGGAAAGCAGCATAAGCTTTCTTTCTCCGAGTTATTAGGGAATGGATGTTTTGCCTGTTTTCCTAACTTAACGTAGTTCTGAGGACAGAACTATTCTAAGGAGGGAGTATTGTAATATCCCGGACGGATATTACCGTATATAAATTATTATTTTATTATTATTTTATTATTATTTTGTTTTAATTCCAAAATTAGAATATTTTGGTGATTTTTACCCGGTTTGCTCCTAAACATTATCTGTATCCAGATATCGGTCAGTATATATCCGTATTGTATCAAATTGATACCGTGATCTTCCGAACTAATAATAAATTTTATTTTATTATTATTTCCAAGATTTAATTATTTTTATGCGGATTATGCGAAGATTTTCCGGTATACGGACACATATGCGCACGTACGAGTAGTATGTCGATTAGCGCATTATACGAATTATGTGACAACAATTATTTTGCTAGGACAAAACCTAGTAAGGAGGGTTAGGGTTGATTAAGAGGCTTAATCTAGGGTTTATGTATGCATAAGAAGATTAAGTAAAAACCCTTACTAGAAAACTTCTCCTCCACATCAACCTCCACCACATACACCTCCCTCCACCTCACCCCTACATCTCCTATGGGTATGGCCGGCCCCCTCTTTTAGGGAAGGGCTCTTTTGCACTTTTGTATGTGCACAATTGCACTTTCCACCCTCCTCTCCTTCTATAAATAGCCCTTCATTCTCCTCCTTCTCTCATTTTAGAAAGATCAAAAAGAAAGATAGAAAGAAAGAAAGAAAGAAAGAAAGGAAAAGAAAGAGAGGTTTCATACTAACAAAAGAGAGTTTTATTGTAGGGTTCTTAGGAGTTCTAAAAAGCTAGGGGAAGGAGAAGGTAGCTAGCTAGTTCTTCCATCAAAGAAAGAAACAAGGTGGGGGTTTCTTCACTACTTGTTTTCTTTGTTTGTTTGTTTCTTTGTTTGTTTGTTTGTTGTTTGTGACTTCTTCCCCTTCTACCTTCTTGTTTTGTTTTGTTCTTTTGGGTTTGTGGTATGTTGTAGTAAGTGAAAGAGAAAGAAAAAGAGTAGTAGTAGTAAGTACTAATTTATAAAGATCATAGCTTTGTTATTGAAGTGGTTGTTTGTATATTATTGGACTAAGAACACACATATTGCATATTGTTGAACATACAACCATAAGTGGTTGTAGGACTTAGCACATAAAGCATATGAACTCATTTTACAACCATTGTGGGTTGTAGGACCTTAATTAATTAAAAAGATCTTTCTTTCTTTTACACACTAGTTGTAGCTAATAAATCAAAAAGATCTTCTTTTTATTCTTAATCACTAGTTGTAGCTAATAAATCAAAAAGATCTTCTTTTTATTCTTAATCACTAGTTGTAGCTATTAATCAAAAAGATCTTCTTTTTATTCTTAATCACTAGTTGTAGCTATTAATCAAAAAGATCTTCTTTTATTTTACACACTAGTTGTAGCTAACTAATTAAAAAGGATCTTTCTTTTATTTTAAATCACTAGTTGTAATTAATTAAAAAGAGCTTTCTTTTATTTTAAGTCACTAGTTGTAATTAATCAAATCTTTTCTTTAGTAAAGTAAAGTAAAATAAAATAAAAAATGATCTCTTCTTTATCACTAGATTAGTAAGTAACTAAGTAGTAGTAAGCTAAAATAATAAGTAGTAGTAGGTAATAAATGAAGTAGTATTAGCATGTATGTTGATTAATAAAGTAGTAGTAATAGTAGTAAGTTGTATGTTGTGATTCTTTTTATGAGAATGAAGTAGTAGTAATAGTAGCAAGTTGTATGTTGTGATAGTAGTAAAGTTGTATGTTGTAGTAGTAGTAGTAGATAGTTATGTTTTGATTAAAATAGGAGTAGTAGTAGTAGAATAATGTTGTAGGAGTGCTTCTAAAAATATTTAGAAGCCATATTCATGCTAATAATATTGTAGGATTGCTTCTAAAAATATTTAGAAGCCATGTTTATGCTTCAAGTATTGTAGGATTTCTTCTAAAATAATTAGGAGCCATATCCATGTTTAGTTAGTTGTAGGATTGCTTCTAAAAATAATTAGGAGCCATATCCATGCTTAGTTAGTTGTAGCTTTGCTTCTAAAAATATTTAGAAGACATATTTATGCTACTAATGTTGTAGGATTACTTCTAAAAATGATTAGAAACCATATTCATGCTACTTATGTTGTAGGATCTTTTCTAAAAATGATTAGAAGCCTTATTCATGCTACTTATATTGTAGGATCACTTCTAAAATTAATTAGAAGTGATATTCATGCTTAGTTAGTTGTAGGATTGCTTCTAAAAATAATTAGAAGCCATATCCATGCTTAGTTAGTTGTAGGATTGCTTCTAAAAATATCCTACATGTTTACCATGCTTAGTTAGTTGTAGCTTTGCTTCTAAAAATAGTTAGAAGCCATATCTATGCTTAATTAGTTGTAGGATTGCTTCTAAAAATAATTAGAAGCCATATCCATGCTTAGTTAGTTGTAGGATTGCTTCTAAAAATATCCTACATGTTTACCATGCTTAGTTAGTTGTAGCTTTGCTTCTAAAAATAATTAGAAGCCATATCCATGTTTAGTTAGTGTAGGATTGCTTCTAAAAATAATTAGAAGCCATATCCATGCTTAGTTAGTTGTAGGATTACTTATAAAAATATCCTACCATGATTCTATGCTTAATTAGTTGTAGGATGTTTATTAAAATTACCCCATCATGCTTTATGTTTAGGATGTTGTAGGACTTTTCCTAAAAATATCCTACCATGCTTAACGTTTAGAATGTTGTAGGATTCTTTTCCTAGCATGCTTGGTAATGTTGTAGGATTCTTTTCCTATCATGTTTAGTAACTCACTTATACTAGAATTTTGTAGGATTCATTCCTAAAGTTTCCTATTATGTTTAGTGACTTAGTTATGCTTAGAATGTGTAGGATTCAATCCAAAAGTTTCCTACAATTTTTGGATAAATTTTATTGTGCCTAGAGTGTTGTACGATCCATGATAAAATCATATACCATGCTAGTTTAATTGTTGGAAAGCGATATACCATGCTAGCTTAATTGTAAGTACTTTGCATATCATGCTAGTTTAAATTGTATGCAAATTGTATACCATGTTAGATAAATGGTAGAGAAGTGTATGTTATGTTAGTAGATGATCATGACTTATGCTAAGTAAGTAGGTATCATGCAAATTATTGATCATATTAAGTTAAGGATACCCATACTATGATGTTCATGCTTAAAGTAAAGAAACTACCCATAGTTAGTTGTAGTGATTTTATGTTGTGTTCTATACCATGCTATAGTTCAATACTTGCTTAAAATGTTGTAGGAGTAGCGTTAGAACTACCTACTATGCCTTGGAGTGTTGCTTGTTCATACTAGTTAGGTTGTGGAGATTAGCCGGGATAAGTAGTAAGCTTTCATGCTCAATTGGTAACCTACGATTGACTATAGAGGATTTTATGTTTAAGGTCGTTAGTGATTTTCATGCTTGAGCTCAATGTAAGCATAAGCATTAATCACATTCATACATAGGAGTATCATGGGAGTTGTGTTATATGATTGATTGTCGTAGGAAGCTGCTTGTAATTGTATGCCATACTTAAGGCGCTATAGGTTGAAGTAATAAGGATTGGGGAGACCACTAGTGATAGTTGGTCCGATAAAGGCCGTTAGGTCGCCTTCGGATCCTTCCTTAGTGGAATACCGACCATAGAATATTAGTAGATTCTTCTGTTGCTTCTAACAATAGAAGATTAAGTTTGTTAGTAAGCACGTTTGGTTGCTTCTAAGATTGATTACCTGTATGGTTGTTTGCACACGGTTGTGCTCGTACGTGGCTCGACTGGCCCGTATGTAGCTGTGGGTTTCATACGTAGCTTAGTCGGCTCGTATGTAGGTGGTTGTCCCGTACGCGGCCCGACCGGCCCGTACGAAGCTGTTGGTCTCATACGCGGCTTATTTGGCCGGTATGTACGGGGTTGTCTCCTACGAGGCCCGCCTGGCTCGTAGGTAGTTGTTGTTTCATGCGTAGCTTAGTTGGCTCGTATGTGATTATTACTCGTGTATAGCTGTTAGCTAGTACACAGTTAGTTGTGCTCGTCTAGGGTGATGTTACCACCCTAAGGGCTATCGACCATCAAGACATATGTTCTTACCCTAAGAAACTGTGGAGGAGTCACTCCTTGTGTACCGTCGAATCTTAACCAGGGTAGGTTAGTCGAGGACCGGAGTATAGACGGAATCCAAGTCTAGGGAAGCGGCGTGCATTCGCACGGCCAAAGTCTTGGATCGATGAGCCATGAACCAGATCCTGAGGGATTCTGGTAAGTCTAGGTTGAGCGGCCTAGTAGAGTTGTCTTGCGAAGCCTAATTCAAGGCCTAGCAAGTTGTGTTATGATGTTGTCATTCCTAGGATCGTTCGAGTCAGGGACATCACTAGGATAGTGACTTATAAGGATCGGTTTACTTAAACCCTTTTGCCGGGAGAGAGGGGTCAGTCGTAGGGGGCCCCTTACACTAACTCGTCCCTTGAGGCAGATCATAGGTGGTGTACAGGGTTGTGCCTTCCTGTCAAAGGGATACGTGCGGTGCCGTCTCACAGGTTGAGGACACGGGTTGCGTATCTCGCTCTGTTAATTCCTGAGGTACCGTGGCTAGGGGTGCCACAGGATGCATTGTGCAGTCCTGCGCTTGCGATACCCCAGAGAGTGCCACAGGGTAGGCTTCGCGCTGCCCTGCGCTTGCGAAACTCTATAGTGTGATTTTTGGAATGACGCCCGATACGTTGGGATCGTCTAATTTGAGTGAGGTCCGGTTAGCCGGGTCGCGGTGGCGAACATAGACACCACGGGCGAAATGCAACAGTGGCACATGACCACATCTGCAGCCTCGCGAGTCACGTGTAGGGCGTCAGGAACAGGTTGTGTACAATTAGAATTCATAACGCGGGTTCAATCCCTATATATGGAGAAACGGCTTGAGATGGAGTCGCATGTATTTATGGGCTGCATGTTACTTTCGGAGACTTGCTGACATTAGAATAGGAAGCATCCCGTCAAAGGGATACGTACGGTGCCATCTCACAGGTTGAGGACACGGGTTACGTATCTCGCTCTGTTAATTCCTGAAATACCGTGGCTGGGGTGCCACAGGATGCATTGTGCAGTCCTGCGCTTGCGATACCCCAGAGGGTGCCACAGGGTAGGCTTCGCGCTGCCCTGCGCTTGCGAAACCCTATGATTTGGATTTTGGATTAAGGCCCGATACACTGGGCAATAGTGGCAAACATGGACACCACTATATGACTGCAGTGGCGGAACTAGACCGCACCTGCAACCTTGTTTGAGTGAGGTCCGGCATGCCGGGTAGTAGTGGAAAACGGAGACACCATAAGCAGACTGCATAAGGGGACTTGACCTCTTCTGCAACCTCACAGAGTCATGGAGTATTGTCAGGAACGGGTTGTGTATAATCAGTTCTATTTTAAGTATCGCATTAGAGTCTAGTCCTAGCACTCACGAACACTTAAACTACACCAACACAATTGCTATGTTTGTATATTTTGTATATTGTTTGGAAGATTCGCTGCTATATGATCAGCCTTTAAGCGTCAGTGAATACTGACGTCCCCACTTCCATAGGTACTGGATCGTCGAAGTACAAAGGTGAAATTGAGGAGGACTCAAGGCAAGGAAAGCAAGGAGTCAGTGCTATGTTTTAGTTCCGCTGCAGTGTATGTATTGATTATCTGTTAAGTGAGAGGTACTCTGATGTAAGATGTGAAAGTTGTAATACTTGGAAATGTAAAGGTAATATTGTAACTCTATTGTAAGGTATTACAGTTGTACAATATTCAGACTTGTAACATATTGAGTATTGAATAAAAAGTTTTAAATTCTCCTGTTTTTTCTGTGTATTGTGACTAATTGAAGCAAAGATCTTGGCTTGTGTCTCGGTTTTCCAGTATCGGAAATCGGGGCGCTACACTCAGGCCCAAACATCTGTCGCTCTCCAACTTCGAACCAACAAACAGGTGTTCTGCATTTTCTGCCATACAGAGCTTCGTACGGAGCCATCCCAATACTAGTCTGAAAACTGTTGTTGTAGGCAAACTCTACCAGAGCCAAGTGCCTTTCCCAACTGCCTCCAAAGTCTAGTACACAACACCGAAGCATATCCTCAAGAATACGGTTGACTCTCTCGGTCTGCACATCGGTCCGAGGATGAAAAGCAGTGCTGAAATCCGTCTTGGTACCCAAAGCTGTCTGAAGACTCCTCTAGAAATGCGAAGTAAACAATGCATCCCGATCATACACAATGGTTAACGAAACACCATGAAGCTTGACGATCTCAGCAACATATAGCTTAGCCAATCTGTCCATCGACGAAGTGAGTTTCATCGCCAAGAAGTGAGCTGACTTGGTTAGTCGATCGACTATGACCCAAATCGCATCACTGCCCTTAGAACTCTTAGGTAAACCCGTGATGAAATCCATACTGATGTTATCCCACTTCCATTCCGGAATAGGTAACGGTTGCAAAAGACCTCCGGGTTTCTGATTCTCAGCTTTGACCTGCTGACAGATCTCACACCTCGCCACGAACTCAGCCACATCTCGCTTCAGACCTGACCACCAGAAATGCTGCTTAATGTCCTTATACGTCTTGGTACTCCTAGGATGTACAGACAAAAGAGTAGCATGTGCCTCCTAGAGAATACTCTCCCGCAATTCTGCTTGATCCGGAACACACAGCCTCTCTCAAAACCACAGCACCTCATATCTGATCTGAAACTCGGACAACCTGCCAGCACCGATCGACTCCTTCATCTTCTGAATCTCTTCATCTTCCTTCTAACTTGCGATAATCCTTTCGTTCAGCGTTGGTTGAAGCCTCAACTGAGCTAAAGATGATCCTAAGCCTCGCAGAACAACTTCAATACCAGCTCGATCCAACTCCTCTGCCAGCTACCTCTGAGTTGTGATCAAACTAGCCATACTGCTCTTGCGGCTAAGTGCGTCAGCAACAACATTAGCCTTCCCAGGATGGTACTTATTCTTCGGACGAATGTCCTCAAGCACCTCCAGCCATCTCCTTTGCCTCAGATTCAGATATTTCCGCTGATAGATGTATTTCAAGCTCTTGTGGTCCGTGTACATGTTCAATTTCTCACCATACACGTAGTGTCTCTACTGCTTCAAGGCAAAAATAACTGCAACCAACTTCAGATCATGAGTCGGATAATTCTTCTCATGCGATCGTAGTTGCCTAGACCCATAAGCGATCACTTTTCCTTCTTGCATTAAGACACAACCAAGCCCACGATGTGAAGCATCGCTGTAGACATTGTACTTAACACCTGCTCTAGGCAAAGCCAAAATGGGATCAGTAGTCAGCCTCTCTTTCAACTCCTGAAAGCTTGCCTCGCATTGTTCAGTCCACTTAAAGTTCACATTCTTCTTAGTCAGACCAGTGAGCGGCAAGGCTATCTGAGCATAGCCCTGGATAAACCTCCTGTAATATCCAGTTAGCCCAAGAAAACTCCTGATTTCATTCACTGTAGTAGGCCTTGTCCAATCCTTCACCGCCTTTATCTTCTGCGGATCAGTTGACACTCCCTCCTTAGAAAGGATGTGACCCAGGAACACCACTTCAGATTTCCAGAAATCATACTTGGATAATTTGGCATACAACTCATGCTCCCGAAGCTTCCTCAAAACTGCTTTCAGATGCTCTGTGTGCTCCTCCTCCGACTTGGAGTACACAAGGATATCGTCGATAAACACCACGACAAAAGAATCAATGAACGGCCTCAGAACTCTGTTCATCATATCCATGAAAATTGCAGGTGCATTCGTCACTCCAAACGGCATAACTAAGAATTCGTAATGCCCGTGTCGAGTTCTAAACGCAGTCTTATGCACATCTTCAGTTTTCACTCAAACTTGATGGTAACCTGATCGAAGATCTATTTTTGGGAAAATAGCCGCTCCTTGTAAACGATCAAACAGGTCGTCAATTCGGGGAATATGATACTTATTCTAAACAGTAACCTTATTCAGCTCTCGATAATTGATGCACATCCTCATCGAACCATCTTTCTTCTTTACCAAAAGCACCGGTGCTCCCCAAGGTGACACACTCAGTTGAATAAAACCTTTCTCCAACAATTCCTCAATATGCCGTTTGATCTCATCCTGCTCCACAGGCGCCATCCTATATGGTGCCTTGGAAATGGACGCACTCCCTGGCTGAATAGTAATGCTGAACTCCACATCACGATGCGGGGATAACCCAGGCAAATCTTTCAAGAACATTGTCGGATAATCCCGGACCACAGGGATTTGCTGCACCTCCGCAGGAACATCCCTCTTGCAGATAGCTGCAACCAAACCTGAACATCTCTTCTTCCCTTGGAAAGTGACTTCAGGACCACCTGGAGCCTTCACTGTTACTTCCTTGGTCTTACACTCGATGTTCGCACTGTACACTGACATCCAATCAATGCCAATGATCACATCGACTCCCAAGACATTCAGTTCAATCAGATCAATCCCAAAAATTCTGTCCCCAATTACGATCTCGCAGTCCGCATAGTACTGATCAGTGGTTAGAGTCTCCCCTGATGGAGTAGCTACTACCAAGACCTTGCCGGGAAAGACTTTCGGTTCGACTCCCAAAACTTTAGAAAACTTAGGTGATACAAAAGTGTGAGAGAATCCAGTATCAAAAAAAACAACAGCTTTCTTTCCATTCAAAATAAGTTCTCCTGTTACACAACATACACTCGTTACATAACAGTTCACTATAAAAGCGGTAAAAAGAGAAACAACAGAAAACACTCTAAACATCCTCCATCATACCAGTGATGACGTGATCCACCTCTTCAGCATCAGCTTCAGTCAAGGCAAATACTCGCCCCTGCTGGTACAGCTTCTTCCCAACTTGCTCGCCGGTCCACTACGAGTGACATTCTTTGGCTTGGGGCACTGAGACTAGTAATGTCCCATCTCACCACAGTTGAAGCAAGTCACCACAGGAGGTCTAACCCAATTGTTTTCGGGTCTCCCAGCTATGTTGACAGCATTTGCTCCAGTTGGTTTGAACCTCTGGGCCGGCGGCTGTCCCTTGAAGTTGCCAGAAACTGCGGGCCTCTTCCCAACATTCCAGTTGGTCCTCCGATTCTGAACCGCGTGGAACTACTCCATGTCTGCCTCAGTGGCTGTAGCTCGTTTGACCAGTTGTCGATCCTCCTGATACCGAGGGGTATCAACCTGGATCTCAGACTTGGCCTCAAACCATGCTCAAACTTTTGAGACTTCTTCGCCTCGTCCATCACCAGTTCAGGCACATACCTCGAAAGCTGAGTGAACCTTGTCTCATACTCTCTAACTAACATGCTGCCCTGCTACAGCGCCAGAAACTCCATGGCCTTCTTTTCCTGGCCGTCTGAGGGAAAATAATGACTGCGGAATTCCTCCAAGAATTCATCCCAGCCAAGAACCTAAGTCCCCCATCGTCCGCTTCATCGACTGTCACCACACCGCCTCATCCTTCTCAAACTGCAGCGCTGCCAACTTCACCTTGCTACCCTCCGGAGTCTATAAGACTTCGAAGATAGTCTCTACCTGTCGGATCCAATTGTCAGCCGTGTCAGGGTCTGACTTCCCCTCAAATACTGGTGGTTTCATCCGCTTGAATGATTCCATGAGTTTGATTACTTCGGGTACTGGATTCGCAAGCACCCTTCCTTAATTCTGATTCATGGCAACGGCATTGATTGTCTGATAGACCCTCGCTAGTTCCGTTTCCAAGTCCAAACCTTCACCATTTCGAGCTCCTCTTTTAGCCATATTCTGATGCAAAAGATCCATTAAATTCGAAGTATAAACATTAATTTTAAATCAACTTTTCTATTTCATTGAATTTCAACTTTATACATTCGAATTTAAAATATTTCTGACATCATAATGAAAACAATAAGAAGATACAACAGTCTAGTTTCTATGGTTCCTCTTGGCTCCTCGAAGCTCTTCCCATAGTTCCTCCACTTCTTCCTTCAGTACATCGGTCATGTTTTCCTCTTCTCGAGTTCCCAAACACGATGACTGAGAATTGTAATATCATCCTTGCGCTTCGTCAACTGAGTCTCCAGTTGCCCGATTCTCTTCTGTTGAGTCTCTACCTATCTCTTGAAGAGACACAATGAGTTTACTCGAAACTGGTTCTTCCTTGTCAGAAGAATCATCAGATAAATCTAGAGGTGGAGTGATCTCTCGGGACTCAGGCCATTCCTCTTCAAATTCTTCAGGATCTTTCTCGTCTGAATCAGCTTGCCCGGGGTAGTAATCTTCCTCAACTATGTG